>JACBWW010000014.1:10462825-10719635 GCA_020086605.1 Lanius collurio
CAGGCTCTGGTGTGAAAACAGTGCAGATGTAGCCAAAAGAGGATACTGAACAAGCTGAAAGCTGCCTACTACCCAATGGGCAATGCAAAGCTATCTAAGAAACCAAGATGAGTATCTTCAGCTCCAGCAGCACCAAGAGAAGATGAACCAGACCTCAATCCATCATCTGTCTATCTTAATGAAAGCCTGAGGGAATGAGCATTTAGCATGTCATTTCAGGCTGCTTCTCATGATCTCAACATCTTTTTCTTTAGTTCATCTTTTTCCTTAAATATAATCTATAAGTATCCTTTTGTTCAGTTAAGATAACTGGAAAGTCTTCTGCAGTTAAAGTGGGTAGTAAATTGCTATGATATTAAAAGAAAAATTTTCATCAGTAATGTCTTTTTTCCTCATTTTTTTTTACCCAGCTGTAATCATATGAGACTCATTTATATTCTTCATTCCTGGGTAGACATGGCACATTTACCATGAAAAATTTCCTGATTTTCAGACAAGTCCAAGAGTGTCCATCAGATTTCACAAAGGTGCTTTTGAGTTGTCAGGTAAAATCTGTGCTTCCACTGCTTTCTAATTCCATAGGTTGTTTTCCTCAGTGCAGAAGGGACAACAAAATACAAAACCAAGCAAACAAAAATGTATACACTCCTCAAAAACCTTCCCAGTGATATTCCTGGAGATGAAGAACATCCAATCCCCTGGTCCTATAGTATCTGTCTAAAACACCCATAGGCTCAAATACAGTTGTCAGCTTAACTCTGTTGTGGTGAAGGCTCAGGGATTTCATGTGGCATCATAGTTCTGGTAGCAGTTTCCTGGAGAGCAGACCTGAGCTCCTGAGAGAAATGGCTGCACTGTGTGCTTGCTGTGCTGCAGAGAGCGTGTCTGCTTGGGCGTGATCCAGGTCTCCATCTGCTCAGACTCCCTGCTCCATAGGCAGTTGTCTCCCTGGTTTCAGGAATTGAAAGATCAATGTCTCCATGAAGAACACTCTGTGTACCTGCAAGCTAATTAATTTCTGCCCCATTTTACAGACAGGCATTACTGACCCTTCTGCATGGCTCACACACACAGAGTTCCACATGGCCATCCAACATGAGCTGTGTGGGATGTCCAGCACTGCCTTCACCCAGAGTGAGCCCAGACAGCCACCTCTCATAATTCTCAAGGCAGCGGACCCTTGACACAAAGGTGCTCATAGTATGACTTGGTGTGTGTTCGTCTCTCAAGGGACAGGAAGGCAAACAACCACGCTGGTTTAGCTGACGAGGAGCAGCTCTGTTACATGAATACAGCATGGTTTTGCAGAACAGGAGCTTCCACACATGGGAGCCTTTCAGGACCATGTTGGAGTTAGGCTGGTGTTATGTGTCTGCTATGAACAAAACTCACCCCTGTTCCAAAACCAGCATGCTTTTATGCTGCCATGGTAAAAAAAAGGATTGTTTTCTTCCTACAGCCTGATTCAATTTTAAACTCAATTTTTATAGCTCCTATCTGTATAGGCTTCCAGTAAGACTATTCTCATCTGAGCAGAAACTGTTTTGAGGAAGTTTTACCACAAACCCTTAAATACTTTGATATGATAGTGTCCATCGCACTGACAAACTCAAGGTTAAAAATAGAGTTTATGGGCTTAAGTTTGGCATTCAAGCTGACTGCAGTATTGCAAAGCAATTTAAAGTCAGCAAAATAATGTTTAACATGTCCCAGATCTCCTTGGAGGAGCAAGTTAAAAAATAAATAAGTAAATAAGGAAAAAAAAAGCTAAACAACCACAACATCAGGTCAGATGGTAACATTGCTGCTGCCAAGTCTCCTCCATACAAAGTCATTGCAGATGCTTCCTGGTCAGTGACAGCCTAAACAAGAAGTGAAACACTTACAGCTGTAGGCCTGCATGCCTATCCAAAACAGTCTTCTGGAAGGGGAGGTGCATGGTTTCAGAGAGGACTCTGATGAAGTTAGGATCCTGTGTCAGGATCAGGGCAAACCTGGGGCTAAGAGACAGGGTTGGATGAAGAGATGCATGGGTCTTCTTGCAAGGAATGGTGAGAGCAGTTTATTGACACTTTGCTGATCTTATTTGCCATGTTGCTTACAGACTTTGTAGGGGATTCACATCAGCTAGACAGAGGGAAAAGGAGGACTATATTTCCCTTGATTCATAAGCCCACCTCTGTCCCTTTTTACACATTTTTCCCCCAGTGCTTTGCAGCTGAGTTGTAACTGGAGACTGGGTGTGGGACAAGTATCCTGGTAGTGCCAGAAGTAGTGAGAATTTTCCCTGGAGCCCAGCAGGTGTGAGGTACTCATGCCATCCAGATACATCCCATTGCCAGATTTGGCTTTTTGAAGTATTTTTTTTTTCCTCTTGCTCAGATCTGGCATGGATTATTTTAGAGAGATTTTGCTTTTCCCTATGAGGAAGGGATATAATCTGTTCTTCAGGACTCTCATCATAATAAACTCCTCCCTGAAAGAGAAGGTGCCAGGAACGCACTTTATGCTCTCACCCTGTGTGTGTGATGGTGTTCACATTCTTTCAGAATTTTACAGCAAGGTCTTAAACTTCAAAAGCACACATGTGTATCGTGCTGGGAGAAAAGCACCAATTGTGAAGATGCTCTTTGGCTTCAAGTTTCTACACGGTGGCTTGAAACTATCAAGATGGAGAGTTTTTTCCATCCAATCTGCCTTTTTTCTGTCCACAGTTTGTTGTAGTGGCTTCACACCATCACTGAAAAGCCTCAGCAAAAATCAGGTTGATGATGTGCATGACTTTATTAGAGACTGACTTTGAAGCACTGGCCACTTGCACAAGGCTTCTATTACAACACATGATGTTTTCAGTTGTTTATGACTTTGCCAAAGCTGAATGTTTGGGTTCAGGTTTTCCACGCTGGATGTGTCCCTTCAAGCTCAATTGCTTTTTGTTGTTCCTCTTCCATCCTCCAAACACTTTTCTCATCTAAGTTGACCTAACAAACATCTAAAAGAAGAAAAGCCACACAGTCCCCATTTTTCAGGCCTGGGTCTGAGCAATACTGAGGAGATTGTGTCAATAGGCATTGCTACACAGAAGGAATTAAACCACTTGGAAAACATCAGGAAGGAAGTTCTTGGAGAAGCCAAAAACCACAATCAGGTTTCCCTAGCCTACAAACTATGTCCTAAATCTAAAGCTTTTTGTTCTTCTTGTCCTCTGCTGTAGGACTTGTGATTTAAAGGTTAGGATGACATGAGTATCAGAGGAGTCAGAAACTCTGGGTCAGTTGTGTTAGGGGATCTTTGTTCTACAAAGAGCTTCTCTTGGAGGACTTGTGTTGGAGATGTCTTGTAATGTGGTATTTCTGTACACTTACCCTGTTATCATGTGCTGCCCCATGGTCATCCATGGTATCCACTCTCCCTGCTGAATTTCTTAGAGATAAGCCCAGATCCTGGCCAAACAAAAAAAAAAAAAAAAAAAGAAAAAATACAAAATAAAACTCCTTTCACAGGAAAGGGTGATTTGGCAGCATGTAGGGGACAAGGACAGAAAAAGGAGGGTGATGTGAGGGTAGCAGAGCACAGCCCAACACACCACCTGGCCTCTCCATGCAGAGCTCCAAGGTGTCCATCAGTACTGCCCCAAGGTGTTTAACATGTCTCAGGAAAATTGATGGCCCAGGCTCCTTGGTTGCCCTGCTTTTCTTCTGTGCTCTGGGGATGGCCAGCTTGGACCTGGCCTTGTGGTCCTTACTGTGATTTCCTGGGAATGGTGCAAAGAAAACACAGACAGAACCCTGGTGGAAGGTCTCAGGGAACTTTGTGGGACCTACAGAAACCCTTTTGTGGTAGAACTGAGGCCTCAGCCACCTGTACATCTAGACAGAGGGTTTTGAGAATGGCTAACCAACTGCTGGAATGAGGTGCCAAAATTTTGGGTGTTTCAGAAGAGACCTCTGTAACATGTGAGGAAAATGTTGCAAATTGAAAGTGTTTCAGATGGGAAAGCTGAAAAGAGCTGTGTGCTTTCTTTCCCAAATACATAGGGTGTGATTTGGTTTAGTCTAAAAATCTGTAATGACCTACCATCCTTTGAAACCAAAGCAGAAGTTTCTTTAGAGGTTGATTCAGAGCAGGAGCCTGATTTCTTGTGCTCTATATCACCAATCTCCCCACTGCATCTGACAGACAAAGGCAACTAGATGTCTGTACACGTCTAGCTGGATGCTGGGACATGAATGCTCTGTACAGATTAAGTAGATCCTGTTCTAACACACTTCCCACCAAACTATGCTCTTCTTGAGGCTGTAGTGCCTTTCTTCTTCCTGCTCTCAACAGTGATTTACACATATATAAAGGGTAGAGGCAGGAAGCCAGTCCAGTTATTTCAGTGACGTTAAATCAACCCTTACCCTCGAGTCATGTCTTTATTATTATGGTCAGGAAGCCTTGAGGACTCAAGGTCCATCCACAAGGATACCTGAATCTGTACATCACTGCACAAAGTGAGGAGGCTTTGAAGGGAACAAGGGATTGCCCCTAAGAAACCAGTGCAGATGATGGTCTTAGATGTAGTCTCTGGCTTGTTCCTTTTGCCTGGTACACCAGGTCAGAGGGAGTGTTGTATACATCTCCCTGTGATCTAGTGCTGATGTGGCATGAGCAGCCACAGGGAAAGCTTCACCCTGGCTCCTGGTCAGAATCATGCAGCACAAACTGAAGGAGACAGTCCTGCTCCAGCCACATGATATTTGAGACTGGAAAGCTCATCCAGCTGAAACTGAACTGCTTTTATACTTCCACTAGTTTTAAACCAGATCAGCTCCCTGACTGCATTCGTCATGAGACCTCAGGGATGCCTCTGCTGCTATAAGAGCAGAGAAGGGAATGGGAGAACTGTGGGGTACATGATTTTACCCCTGAAGATTAATGCTGGCTTTGCTTGCCCTGACTCAGAGTAGTAGTCAGAGACAGACACAACTCTGTGACATCCTCTAGCTCCAGAACAACACAGTTCTGTGAAATTTTCTTCCTTTGAAAATACATCAATGAACTCTTGGTTCAAATTTAAAATGATATATAAATCACAGCATTTTTTGGCTTAAAATGCAATGCCTTACCAAAAAAAAAAAATAGCATTTTCATTAATCCAGCCAAGAACTGTAATAAATTGTCAACATCAGTCTTGTTCACTTCATTTTGGGTTTTTTCTAGTCCTTTACAGAAAGGTTTTCAGCTATGATATCCAAGCTGGTGGTCCGTGGAGACTTTACTGTTCCTGTGGTTCTGTTTTTTCTATCTGAATCTGATAAACCTCATTAAAAGGAGTTAGAACCCTATGGGATGAAATGTCAGGCCTGTCTTCAAGAAATACTGTGTTCTGAATTGACCCAACATAAGACAGCTCCATGTGGGATCCAATGCAGTCATTTTAGTGCGCTGCTGAGCCCAGCTAATAAGAGTTTTTGAGAAGCAGATTATATTAGTTGCCACTCAGCACCTTGTGATTGCATTTCCATAGCGTTTGGACCAGTTTGGAGTGTGGGCAAAACATCCTGCATGCCTGCTTGAAAAATACTCTGTGGATCCGTGCACATGTATATCTAATCGTATAAATGAATTCTCTAGGTGACATGAAAATCCTTGCCCATAGTACAGGAAGGATGTAAGAAGCTGCATAGTCTTTGCCTTCCTGAAGTGCTGGGACCACTTTGAATATAAATCTGAACATGGGAAAATATCCTGAGGGAAGGCAGGGCCAAGTCAGGGTATTTCAGAGCTACACAAGTAATATAAAACTGAAGAAAGCCATAAAGATTTACAGACAGGGTGTCCTCTCTAAAGGTTCCCAGGTAAAGGGAAACAAGTACTTCCACCAGAAAAGGAGGAGGAAAGGGAAAAGCATAATTCTTGCTGTAAATTACACTTAAATTATGGCTGTGGTACAGAGGCAGCCCATGTGGCAGCTCAGCTTGGTTTTCACAGTCCCATCCCTTGCTTGTTTGATTTTGGTGGATTTTTTCCTAAGATGCTATTCTCTCCTGAGCCACCCATGCCCTAATCATCCCTGTGACATAATGCTTCTGTGTTAATCCGTAGTTGCCATCCCACATATTTGTGCCTGCTTCCTGCACCCTGCGCCAAACCTACCTTGGTTTTGCTGCTACGAGGTTTCAGCCTTCACTCAGTTACACCAGTTCTTGCCAGTACAACTTGTCATCAGCTCTAAGGTCAGTTCCTCACTGACATCCCATTCACACGTCATCGGGCAGCCATGGGCTCTGAGCTAAATCCAACCCTAAAAAAGAAAGGGGTTAGCAGTGCTATAAAAATTAAAGGATTGCCTTTGTTTGTCTTCATCACCTCCCAGGTGACGCTCTATCGAGAGCAGGAGTTCCTAGTCCGAGCCTTGTGCCCATCAGGAGCACTATGTGGCAGGCAGATCTAGTCCAGGAGGCAATCATCATGGAGTAAAAAGCCCACACAGGCAGCTGCTGTTGCAAAAGACATCATTTTTGTTCAGTTTTTTTCTTACAGCAGGCTGTGTCCATCCAGTGATATTTTATTTGCCACTTCTTGATTGTCTTTGGAATGTTTCAGACAGGTGGAGTTGGTTGTCAAAGAAGGCACCAAAACCATTCCTCCTTACCAAGGTTTGACTCCATCCCAGCAGACTCAATTGTTCCTCAAAGTGAGCAGCACGTTTTGATTGCATTCCCACTAAGAAGAGGTTATGGCCACCCCAAGTTAATTTCTAATTTGCAGGAGCAGGGTAGGGTGCAGGAAGAGGAGGCAGTGACAGTGAAAAGGTAAAGTGCAAGTTTTTTGTCACACGCATCAGACTCCCCAGGATATAGTTTACAGGCTGAGGGAGTCTACTGTGATGGTTTCTTCTTTTTTGTTCCTCCAGAAAGAATGTCTTGGTAAGAACAAACATTTAAATGGCCACAGAGCACCAAAGGGTTCCAAGTGCTTTGAGACAGCAAATGGATTTTATGTCCAGAACACTTCTCCTCATGAGGTGGAGGAAAACATTCATTTCACCAAACAGAAGAGAAACCAAGGACTGGGTCGTTGAGAATTTGGATACAGATTGTGAGATAAAGATCTCTCAAAGTGCTAGTCTTCCATCACCCCAGGACCCTCTATTCACATCTCCCTCCCCTGGTCAGCAGGGGTCCCACCTCGGATACTATATACACGATTCTGGTGGGGTGCAAATTCCTAATCCCATCACCTCATAGGTCTGGCTGAAACAAACGCTCCAGTGGGAGTGACGGAGCAGCTGCTCCTTTCTCTTCTTACTTGAGCCCCAGGCAACAGTGCTCATGTCAGGGTGCCTGAACTCATGCCATGAAGAATCTATTTTGCTGCTTATGGATAGTTCCCTCTGGCATGGAGAAATTACTTTTACTCTGTACAGCTTAATCAAATCCCAGATGGGGCATCAGTCCTATAGAGGAGGCATTTCTTCTCAGGGCTAAAGACTAGAGACTTTGGCTGCATCCCGGTGTGGAGGCAGTCCCTGCATGCACCAGCTGGTGTAAGCTCACCAAGCTCTGCACTCAGATGCTGCACATGGTTTTGTCACACAGATCTGAGCACGCCTGCCCTGTGCAGCCCTTTCTGGGTGGACAAGCAGGTCTGGACTTCTGAGTGATCCAATGGTCAAATTAGGAGGTGCATTGTGCCTTTGCTCACATATCATTGACCAAGTCACTCTAACATCATGTTAGAGTGGAAGGAGAACAACCAACCTTGTAGTTTCCAGGTTTGCTTGGGAGTGATACATACCTGGAAAACTGACTTGACAACTACAGCAGTCTGAACAAAATACCCAGAACCTGCAGTAGATGGAACATGCTGAATCAGACTCCTTAGTCCTCCACAGCAGGAGATGGCCTTTTATTGCTGGTTACAAACACCATTCTCCACCATGCAAGGGTCTGTTGCTTCTGTGTGTAGTTGCCTGTCACTGCTGAGCTCACTGTGGGAGTGTGGCTGTAAACGTGCTGAAAAGCCAGCTTGTACTCAGGAAGCACAGGAATGCCTGCAGAATAAATAACAATGTAAATTAGACAGGAGTGGAGCTCACCAGCCCCAGCAGGAGTTATCCCCTTGTCCAAACATTGAGCCAGCGGCTGATGAGCTTCCTTGTGTGCTCAGCAGGGCTCCTGCCAAGCTGAAAAGATTAAGAAGGAAAACTTGCCCCAGCTGAACAAATAGCCCAAAGGTCTGCCTGAGGCTCAATAGATGATTGGGGTGGCAAGGTTAGGCATTAGTTTCTGTAGCCTGAGAGACGGATGCAAGGAGCACCCCATCCAGAAGCAGCTGCCACACTAGCCTGCAGGACCTGCAACAAGCCTGAAATTCTGCCCTCTGGAAAACATCTTCACTCAACAGGTGAGAGCAAGGTTCAATTCCAATCATACAAATTCAAATGCCATCCACTCTTAGTCATGCTCTTCTCTTAACCACAAGAACAAATACTGGGAAATCAAATGCCTCCTACTTTCTTTGTCCCAGCCCAAGCACAGGAAAACAACTAGTCTGTAAAAGAGACATCACGTCTTCCAGAAACGTTGACAGTCCTCCGTGTTTCACCATGGCTGCTAAGCCCAAGAGCCAAGTTACTCTTGGCTTATCTCCCCTAGGATGGTTGATGGCTCAGCAGGGATTGCAAATCTATGTCTTACATCTAGTGAAGCACGGCTCAAAAACATCTTCTAATTTACAGCCAAGCATTTATGCAAACATAAATCCAGTGTTGATCCATAGGGACCAGCATAATCATACATTAAGAAAAACAGCATTTTGAAACTCTAGTGACAGGTTCAACCCCACCTTCTTTAAATCACCTTCAATGATCTCGGCCTCATCTCAGTTTCCAACTGAAATTAAACCTGCTCTCACACTAGTTTTCCTGAGTTTCTGCTGCACCTGAACTCATCACCAGAGACTGACAGCCGGGAGGAGAAGGGGCTGGAGAACCCAGTGAATATTATCATAATGGGGGGGAATTTTTAATATGTTTTCCATCATAGCCATAAACTGAATGGTCCGGGGACTTTTATGATGCTCTCTGTATGGCATCCCAAAGGATAGAAAATAAAACATTTTTATTAAGCCTCTTGAAAGTTATAACCATTCATTTTTATCTTTTGGGACCCTACAGACGGGAAACTTGACAACTACTTTGCTTTCTGAATGAAAGAAAGTTTGTGGGGTGGTCAAACTGGATGTTACTCTGATAGCTTAACACCAAAACACCCCAAAACAGGATTTGTAGACAAGATTTGGCATCTCTAGACGCTCAAAGGTCAGTTTTGGCATATCCTGGAGTTAAGCTGTGACTTTAAGAAAAATTTAATTGAGAAAATTGTCTCATTTTCTCTGGTAAAGGAACAAAAAATGTGAAGGTCTTTGCTTGATGACGTTTGATAGAAGCAGATGTGACTTTGGTCTGTTTTCCTCTGCAACTCTTCTTTCACCAGAAATTGCTCACCACTCTATGTTGCTTGTGTTTCTCTCTGCCTGCATTTATTCACTAAAGACTAAAATTGGACCTAGCAATGATTCTTCTGAAATCACAGACTCTGGAGGGACAGGTAGGTTTTCCACCGAACACGTAGAAACCACAGAGGTTTGCTCATTGCAGTGTAAGGTACAGGAACCCAGGGGAAAATACTGTTGGGTCTCTGGGAAGTCTTTTTGTACTGTCCTCAAAGGAGCCAGAGAAATATAAACTCTAAAGGGAAAGACCTTCACATGAGAAAAAGTACTGACACAGCTGATCTTCCCAGGTGTTCCCAGGGAACAAGAAACAAACAGAAGTCTAACTTTCATATAGCATTTCATGAACTTGGATTTAGCATGTCATCTCTGAGATGCTTCAAAACGGAGGTAGCCATGTCACAAATGTTATCCAGTGGAGATCCCTACCTGGACTGTGGAGTGATATTAACATTTAAAATTTGGTCTTAGATCTGTCTTCCTTAGGAATCATCCCTCTTTTGCTCTTAAATATATGCACAGAATGTCTACAGTGATTCTGATCCTAATATAAGGACCCAGAGTTAGAGAAGGACACTTAGATGTGTTTGCACTTCGCTAGACTCAAGGAGTTTCCATCAGAGCATCTACAACCCGTATTAGCAGTCTTGTTGATAGCACTGTCCTTTTGTAAGAAACAGTAAAAAACATGATTCATGGACACCAAGAGATTTACAGATGCTGAATGCAGAAAGCAGGACAGTGGTTATGGAGCTGAATACATAGCACCCAAGGACAGGAGGTGATTTCAAGGGACCTATAAATATTCAGGCACTTTTCACTGGGGATGGTTTGACATATCACCTCTGAAGCTTTCAACAAATCACATAAATAAAGAAGTCACACAAACAAAGGTAAATCAAAAAGTGTTTTATTAATCAGATACTCTGTAAAGGCCTCTGATGTGGAAGAAAGTTGATAACAAAGTTTAAAAATGTTAGCTTGGCAAAAAGAAAAAAAAATGTAATTTTCTCCCACTGTGCATTTCTTTTTCTTTGTCCTGACATCAGACCAAAAGCTGCATAAATCTTTGGAGGCATCTCACAGTACTTGCATGGATTCTGGACTAGAAATGGTGTAGGTGCATCTTAAACAACAGAAGTTCCCATTGCTCCACTACAAAGAGTACTACAGAGAAGTGTCCATGACAAGGAGGGCCTTTGGGAAGGAAGGTCACTGTGAGCAGCTCCCCATGTGAAGGTTGTTGAAGTGCTCATGCCTTGCCTGTATCTGTGTTCAGCCTGTGTCACTGTTCACAAATGTCTAATTTGTCATTTTAAGCCTTCAGCTGTGGAGATACTCCTAATTACCAGGTAGGCAATCCAGAGCTTCACTTCCCTTGCTGTTTTCCCAGTGCAAAACTGGCATTTCTCATGCCCCTTCAAGCCTGCAGTCTCTCTTCTTGTGCACCACACAACCCAAGAGCTCTTCATCATCTTCCTCTATATCCATGCCTCTTTAAAATGTGAAGGTAGTGAGTGTTTTGGATGCTAAAGTTTTCAGTCTTTCCTTTGGAGTTTTCTAGATACTCGGTCAGCCTCTTATTTTTCCTCTGGATCTCACCAGTTGCTTTGTCCCTTTTATGAAATGTGAGGGCCCTGTACCTCTGCTAAGACTTCGCTGATGCTGAATTGGGAGATTATTGTTTTGGACACTTTGTAAGGAAATGTCCTCCTTTACACGGCCATTTTTCAGCACAGCCTGAAACCCTGTCTCCCATTTTGTCTGGTCCATTTTCCAGTCCCACAAACTCTTATTGGACAATGCAGAACTGCTGCTTTGTCATTTATTCCCCCATCTTGAGCACTACTCATTTGATACATTGAATATCCCTTCATAAGCAGAAAATTTCATGCCTGTCTTTGTGGAAGAAAAATCAAATTTATTTCAGTCTGCCCCTGCAACTGGGAAAGACCTCTGCAAATTGCCAAGTCTCCATCTCATCATAGACAATTGAGATAGAGTTTTAAAGTCTTCAAGGTTCAAGCTAAACTCACTTTTAACCTTTTGACCATTGTAAAAGATGCTTGAATGCCATTCTCTGTTCTCCAGCTGTCTTCCCATAGACTTAAAAAAAAACATGGCACATTCCCATCACTCAATATGTCCTTGACTTCCATGGGCTCCAAATCGGTTCCTTCTCTTTAAGAAAATAGTAATTTAAAGGATCTCTATGTCTTTTACTGACCCACATTGGACAACTTCTCTTCCTTCTCTGAATAGTAAATGAATATGTAATAAGTGTCCTGCTACTTCCAGTATCTTATGTGCAGTCATTATGGTCTATAGACCAAACCTAATGATTCCTGATAAATGTCTTAAATTCCCCTGGTTGCTTATATGGCTGTAATAAAATCACCAGGCAAAGGTATCTGGCAAGAATTGCCTCAGCTCCTGACCTCATTCCTCATGAATCTGCATACAGCTGCCTCTTACCCCCATCAAATCCAAACCCTAGAGGCCTGAAAGATTAGTGTACACACTGAACTTGCCAAATTCCCAGTAGATTAACCCCCCTCTATGCACCACATCAGAATGCTTTACCCTTGCTTTGAAGAAATCACTTCCTTAAAATGCCTCTGGTTTAAAGCAACAGATGAGTTCACCCCCGTGGCCCAGCCTTGGCCCTCGTTCTCTGCTGAGGCTGACATTTTATACACAGCTGATGTCTTCCAAAAGCTTTAGGGGTTGCAAGAGTTTCTCCATTTGTCCTTCATGATATACTCACTCTTCACATGTACTGTGCCCCCATCAATGGACATGTGTGGTCACTTGCCCATGGATCCAGGTTCTGTCTGACTCCTTCAGGTACCTCAAGGCCAAAAAAATTGTGGCTCATTAACCTCCTGAGCCCAAACGTTATATTTTTTTGTTGTTGTTAAACCCTTTAGTGTATTTTATTCTTGTGAATTTGTCTAAATATTTTTGAACCTAAATAAACTTTCTCTAACCACAGAAAACTGCAGCATGAAATTCCACAGCTGAATTGCAAAATGCACAAAAAAGCGTCCTCCCTTCCTTTCTTTGTTCTGCCACTTAGCTTCTTTTGATATACCTCGGTTCTTGAATGGGAAGAGACAGTGGGAAATCATTCCCTATTCATCCTTTCAAAGATATTCATACAGATTTCTACCACACCTTTCCCTGATTGCCTTTTTTTCCCCCGGGCATCTCAGCTTCATACAGGTGGACAGCTTGTTCCTTCTCACTTTTTCAAAGATCTACTTTTCGCATGAGTAATTTTTATGATGGACACATGCATATTCTCCAGAAATGGGCTGAGAACCATCAGCCTTATTGCATGTCATCAAATGGCCATTTCAGTCACTACTGAATGTGCTGCGTTTGGACTCCCTCCCTAGACCAGTAAGTGGTTAAACACCTGTAGAAGAATGTGGCAGAACTGCTAAATACCAGTTGTTTTCCATTCCCATCAGTGTTAAAATGCCTGAACTTCTCAAGTGGCCAGAGTTGTGAGTTACCATGCCTCTCCTCAGCTGGGGCAACTCCCTACATCTCTTCTCTTTGCCTGTGGCAAACACACAGTGATTCATTTCAGCTTAGTCTGAAGTGTTAAATTACATTATTCTTCATTTGCCCAGGGATAAATTGACTCAGCATTTAGGCTAAGCATTTACTATAAGGTTTGCATCCAGACAATTACCTCAGCTTAGCTGATGCTTGGTAACTTGTTAAGCCACAGTATCTTAATTACAAGACCTAAGGCTCTCATAAAACAGATTGGGATTTTGAGATAACCTCGGCTTCTATTTTGGAAAGTTGGAATAAATTCCAGGGCAAAACTATTCTAAAACAAAGCTCTGCACTGCAATCTCCCATCATGTAGTCAGAATAGTTTTGTATATAAAACAGGAGTTGCAGCCATTTCTTTTCTAATCCAAACTGTCCACCAAATACAGAAATAAGATGAAAAACTACCCTTGGCATAGCTAATTGCAATTAGAGACTTTTGAAAATTCAAGCTCTCGTTCCCCACTTCAAACACAATTCAGCAAAGTGTTTAAGCTCTGACTTGAATGGATGACTTAAGTGATTAGAATTAACCACGTGCTGAAGCATTTTGCTGAACCAGGAGCCTAAGGAGGAGAATAATGCCTTAAAACTATGACAATTCTTCAGCTGAAAGAACAGAGAAGACCCTTACTCTGGGCACCAATATTATATTTCTTACACATTTTTTGTCTGAAAAAAAAGACTCTTTTAACATGGTTTGTGCTGCAGCCTTTGGATAGGGATGAGTCTGGTCTTTTGCAAGCTGCGAAATAACTTCTCAAGGAAAATGTCTTCCCTTAGCAGTGAAGAGACAGTGCATGAGTCTGCAACACTGACAGCAACCCTTTAGCCCAGGTATTTTCCAGTTTGGTTTAACATATATTCAAAGGTGTGACCCAGCAAAGAATGCTAATTTTTGTACTTTGCTTTTTAGGATAAATTTTGACAGCAGCATAATTTGAGTAACTTCATCCCTTGCTCAAGACCAACACAGCATAATTTAGAGTAGTTTTTGGCTCAGTCTAGCTCTTAATACATGCTCTGTACCAAGACACATTCCCATATGTTGCCACTGAATTTGTTAATATTCTGTACTTAATGTACAGATATGTTGAATAGGCCTTTAATTAGTTTGAATCAGTCCTTGAAACGGGGACATGATGTTTTGGTGGGGTAACATCAGAGAATGTGCTTTCTCCTCCCCAACTATTCACCATGCATAACTCGTATATCCATGATTTTTATTACCTTACAAATTCTTCTCTCACTCATTTGGTATGGTAAATGCCAGTCATTTGCCATGGTAAATGTGACTGCAAATACCAAGGAAAGAAACTGTGAAAGCTGAAGTACAAATTCAGTTCTTGTAAATATTCCAGGCATTCATGTTAGGCATCAGCTGTGGTTGAAATACGGAGATTTGGGGTTTTTTTTTTGTTTTGCTACATGATTGTTTTGTTTGGGATGACCACTGAAGCATGTCCTTGAAAGAAATGACTTTACTCTGGTTCTGAGAAAACAATTTTGCCAGTTAAGGTCCACAAGTTTAAGGGTGACATGTATAGTCCTGCTTTTGAGAGAAGTTATGACAGGAGCATTTTCTTCTCAGCCCACTTTCCTGTGCTTTGTGTGCTCTGCAGTAGAGGTAAGTTGGCTTGGTAAGTCATCTATTCGAGTATCTCACTACTGCAATCTCTTTTTTGTCCCACTATCAGCAATGAATTAATTTAGGCCAATAATCCACTCAAAAATTAAAAATAAACTCCAACAGCATATTAGAGGAGCAGACCTCATGTATCCTGTGTCAAGCTCATAACTGTGTTGAGGACCACGTAACTGTCAGCATGTTATCCTGACTTTTGCATCAGGCTACTGAGGACCAAGGCCATTCCTAGGTAAACTGTTCTGTTCTTAAAAAATTGTGCACTTCATATTTTTCTTCAGTTTGTTGTTCATTTTACAGTGGATCATGTAAGGTCTTCGTTCAGTAGGTCAAAGTCCCATATCAATAAAACACTTTAGGCTAATAGAGCTCATCTTCCTAACCTAAAGTACGACTCATTCTGCCTGTGCCCTTCCTAAGACCTCCTGCCGTCTCCCAAGGCCTTGCAAGCTAGAAATCTCATTATCCTTCAGAGAGTTTTATGTATTTCAACTACTCTTCGTGGAAGAAGCCCTACCTCAGTACAGTTGGGCTTCTTGGGTGTCTAAAGATTCCTGCTTGTCAGTCTTTGGGGCTTGCTTGTCTACCTTCTCACAGAGACACATCCTCCAGAGCCATTCTCCTAAATGGCACTGACAGACACCTATGTACAAAATGCTCAGAAACCTTCAGCTCATCACCCGCTCTGGTAGCAGGTGGGCTCCTGGTTCCTGTGGGGAGTACACCAGTTTTGTCCTGGATGTTGCACTCCTTGTCCAAACTCCTTCTTTTCTAGAGGAGCTAAAAATGCCTGGCTCATGCAGCCTTTGCACACGATGCCTGGCAAATGCTGCAGATGAGGTTTCTCAGTCTAAGGAAAATGCAGCAATTAACATTACATTAATTGACAGAAGAAAAAGCAAGCTATTTTTGGAAGTAGGGCCTGCCCACTCAAAAGCATTCAGAAGACCCATTGTACCCTTCTGCTAACAAAGCCTCATTAGCACCCCAGAACAACCAGTCCAGAGGTGGGGGAAGATAATTTAAACTGGGGCTGCACACTGTGCAGATCTAGATTTGAGAATCCATTTTCTGGCCTATGTCCCAAAATTCTGCTGGATTGGAAAAGGAAACCCTGGGATGCCAGCAGAAGCAGAAGCTAAAAAGTAGCAGGGACTGCCCTGCTTTTTATAATTCTGCTGTCATGGGATAGAAGAACCAGAGCTCCAGTATGTGCTTGGCTGAGAGATCTAAGTCTGTTTTTGGAAATCCATACTCGGCTCTTTTTGGACAGATAGTGTCTCTTTGAAACATTAAAAAAAATAAAAGTGCTTACAGAACCTGGCTTGTCCAGTTTACCAGTGTAAGAAGAGGCAGGGCTCTGCTTGATGTCATTTTTCACTTCCAGATAAGAGAACCATACCAGGGTAGCTTTTTAGCTGTCTGTGGTCACTGGCATGGTGGCCTCATAAGGAAACATCCTTGAGAAAAGAGATAAATAAGGATAAACCACAGGAAAATCAATAAACAGAGGGAGAATGAAACTATATGCAAAAAAACATCCCCAGAGATCTTAGCTCCTTCAGTTTGGTCAGACCTGCTTATGGAGCTGACTCCGGTGTTGTTTGAAGGATTTAAAGACCTCCATGTGGGTTCAGCAGAGGTGCAAATCAGGAGAGCCAGCAGTGTTACACTCATGTACCAGTAACACAAAGCCAGATTGCTGCCATGCACCAGCCCCAGTGTGGCTGCTGTCTTCCCGGCCACAGTCTGGGTATTGCTGACTCTGGGAGCAGCTCTGGGGACTCGGAAAAGGAATAAATTAGTGCTCATCATTGAGAACTGGGGAGGAATTTTCCAATGGAAGTGTTTGTTGTCGGAAAATGTGGGTTCATTGACAGCTGCACACGTGGCAAGGGTGGACTGACTTCAGTGACACTTTTTTTTTTAGGACAAGAACAGTTTTCATGTCCAAGCATGGAATTTTTATTCAAAAACAGAGCTGAAAACAGCAGTTCCAGAGTGCCCATTTATCCAGTGATTGCCGTGTAAATTCGGAGATAGAAAGCATGGGTTTAGGTCCCTGTTGCATAGGATTTTGTGTCCTTGCATTTCTAGCAGGTCCCCTCACGCTGGAGGTAGTTATCTGAGGAGAAGAGTATGATCCCTCTTGCTGGGGAAGGCTGTTTCTGTCTTTGTTTTTCTTTGTTTGTTTGTTAAGAATACAGCATTATTTCATGCCGTAAGAGAAAAAGAAAAACAAAGTTCTTGAAATCTTAAGTGATGCCAGAACATATTTTCTACCCAGCTACTTGCCATAAATAAAACTGACATTTTATATCTTGGCCATTACAGCTAAATGACTGCCATGATTATTTTTTTTCTTCTTAATAAAATAGAAGTCATGTTAACGTGCACTCGCTACCAGAAAATTTGGTCTTGTTTCAGTTGGTGCAAAATGCAAATAGCAAAAATATCAGTTTAGAAAGACACACGAGAGGCACTTTTTTTCCTACCAAGTTTAGTTTTCATTTGGGTGACTCGTCTGCAATCCAGATGGTATCTATGAGGGGGGAATGAAGACAGGCACCATTACTTTTTTTCTTCCAAGAACCACATTGCAAATAAATTTGGGAAGGGGACCACTTAGAGAAGACCTGTTTCAAGAGATCCCAGTTTTAATTCTGCCAATGTGATTAGCACGGTCCTATTTCCATACAGTTCTTTAAATTTTTCTAAGTCCTCAACTGGACATTAAATGACTCACCAGGTCTTAGAAATTTTTTTTCAGCTGAAACATTTCACTGTGCCCTTTGGCAGTGGATTTTTATGCTACAATTTTATTAAAAAGTTTGCATAAGGAACTTGAAGATTAAGAAAAAAAGGTTAAAAGGTTTATGTGACCATCTATAACTGCCTAGTTCTGCACATCTGGAGAGTACCTGGGGATGGGATCTTTTCCTTTCCTGGCACAGATCTGAGTTTGATCCAAAGCTTCCATTGCATTACACATTTTAATGCATTTCTCTGCATTCTCAGACAGTGATTTTTATGAGTAAATAACATTAACAATGAATAGCTCCGAATCTTAAGCTCTTGAACTCAGAATTGGGTTGCTCAGTGAAGAGTAGAGCTCACTGTCTCAGGATGAAAATAACAGGCTTGTATCTGACAGAACCAAGTTAAATTCCTGCCATGGACTTTTTCAGTCTTTGTGATGGCTCTGGAGCTAAGACCAGGCTTTGCACATATATACAAACACACTCAATGGTATGCTGCTTTTAGTAAGACCCTTTTATTTCCTCTGAGTCCTGGACTCTGTTCATGCAATGACTCATGAGCAAACAGCTTTGCAGAACTTATCCTTTGATTTGTAATGCTCCCTGCTGTGCCTCTGCAAAGTCTTTTATTTCTTTGCAAAGTTTGCACAGAACACTTTCATAACTATAATCTTCCAAAAGCTGTAATCAGTGAGGACTGTATCCAAATGCAAAACCAAATGCCTTGAGATGGTGACACTTGCACTTAAGGTGGGACCCCAACTCCCATCCAGCTTTACCACCTCAGAAATTCATTTACCTGAAAATTCTGAATTCAGCTGAGAAGCCAGACCTGGCTTGGCTTTTTAGCTCACGCTTCTGACAAGCAAGGGAGGCTAACAAGACCCCTTTTGGCCTCTGCAGACACAGGGACAGTAAAGAGGTATGTCTTAGCTAACATCAGGTAAGAGCACAAGGAGGAGCTGCCCAGAGATGATGTGGAGTCTCCTCTGGAAATATTCAAAACCCACCTAGACACGATCCTGTGCAACCCACTGTAAGTGAACCTGCTTTAGCAAGGGGGTTGGAGTAGATTATCTCCAGAGGGTTCCTTCCAACCCTGCCCATCCTGTGATTCTGCTTGATTATGTGAAGAGGTAGACTTAGGTGCATAATGTTCACCCATCTTTTTCCCCAGCTCTCATTTCAGAGGCATTTTGATATCTAACTCCCCCAGTTTCCCAAGACAAACCTGGTAACTACAAACATCACTGGCACCAAAATGTTTTCTCCCATCCTCCCCAACGATGTCTGAACAGTTCACAAATGCTGAGAGATGCAGGCTTTGCAATACCTCTGTGGAGAGCAGGCTTGTGCTACCTGCTTTTATTGACAGATGGAGAGATGAATGATGTGACTATTTCACAGAGGTTGTCACCAAAATTTCCAGCTAAGTGACAAGAACATAAATTATTTAATATTTCCTTGGAAGCCTCCTTCTCCTTCTTGCCCAGAGTTGAAGGACTACTAAAATATTAACTGGACAGCAAGAGCTAGATGGGAAATTTTGTCCCATTCATCTTTCATTCTCTCTTATGGGACCCTTTATCGTGTTGGGGACTTCAAAGGACTGCACCAGATAAGCAGAGGAGAAACACAGATTAGCTGAGACATCAACAAGCATTGGATGAGGTCAATTAAAAGCCAAATTAAACAAATGGAGCTTTCAAATGCAATCCAGACAGGAAGAAGCAGTGAGTTGCAAGGGTTGGAGATGAAAAGAATTCCAAAGGGCTGATGTAGAACAGGAGCATGGGGGTGGGAAGTCTAGGAGTAGCCAGGGGTGACATGGCAGTGTGGGGCAGAAGTACCTTCCATCTATTGTCTTCAGACAGGACCAAAACCCAGACTTATTTGGATCAATGAAACTTGGAGGACCTTAAAGGGAAAAGCCATGGCCAAGTTAAGAACTATCTTGGTGGCTACAGAAAGGCAGATGAAGCAGAGTCCCAGAGTAAGTGTCGGGGTGAGTGAGGGTGAGGACAAGCTGTGCTGCAGCAGGCAGAGCAGTGGACCAGCAGTGAGAAGAAGCAGATTTTGTGCCAAGTGGATTCTGGGTCATGTAACTGGAGCCAAGCTGCTGAGTCACTCTGCAGAGCCTTCCAAAAGTCACTTTGCCCACCTCCTGCTGCCTCAGTCAAACCCATCTGAAAACAGGGGTCAGGACAGTCAGGAACTGTGCTGTGAAAACAAGGTGCTGGCTGAATATGCCAGAGCTGACCATGAAAAGGTCTGAACCCACAGCAAGACCCCCTGAGACAACAGCAGAGGACCCCTGAAATGCTCAGATAAAAAGACTGGCTTTGTCTCAACAGGAGCTTTTTCAATTCTTTGCATTATTCTTTGCCCAACCAATCCACAATCTTGGAATACTTTCTGTTCCTCAAGGGTCTTTTGGAAGTCTGGACAACTACAGCAAAAGCACTGCTACCATATTTGTAGCAGTGGTAGATTAGAGTTTAAGCAGTTCATACTCTTCCCCTAGGCTGCCTCAATGATATTTTTTTTCCTAACATCTGGATTTACTCCCCTTACCATTAAAAAAATGGTACCTTTATTCAAATAACTGTTCCAAACCACTTTCCAGAGTCTTTGTTTTCCCTGTTTTAGTCTTCCATTTCCCAAGTTTGCCTAATACTTGTATCCTTGCTTTCTAAAAGGAAATCATCTTAATAGTCTCAAAATTACTCTTTTGGCTTAGGCTTTCATGCAGGTCTTCTGATGCCATCAAGAATCTTCAACCAGTGCAGAATAATCTCAAAGACATTATGTTCCCCAATTAACAATGGCAGATTATAGAAGCTAGAGGCCAACTAATGCTCTCTTGACAAGTGCAAAGCTACCGTGTGATCCCAGCAATAATATATTGAGTTTGGCCAGAAGGTCCTGAGTTTGAAAATAGGTTTGTGATCACTTATTAAGATCTAGCAAGAAGAGAGGAGGTGATAAAGGGGCTATAGGACAAACAAACATGGCAAGCAGTCATACAGCAGAGTTGTTGCATGGTAAGGAATGACAAAGGAAATACTGAGCACAAGTCCACAGAGAAATAGTTTTCATGACTTTTTGTGTCCAAAGACATTGCCCTGGCCTGGATCAGAATATGATTTACATGAACCGCCTTTTCCTTGCAAAGCAATCTAGTTCCAGTAAGACACACAGCATTCCCTTTTCTCTCAATTTACTGGCATTGCAAAAACAAGATCTTGGAGACCCCTCCAACAATTTCCCTTCAGTATCTCAGTTTATCTTCCTTTTCTTCGCAAGAATCCCAGGGCAAGCCTGATGTCAAACTCTTCCCTTGAGGCTGATTTCCATCAGTCCCAGAGTTATGTTCAAACACACATATAGCCTAGTAATTAATACAAACTATCATGAGCTGACATGCACCTCTGTCTGTGTATCGGTATCCTCCATGCCTCCAGAAGATGGATGGATTTAAATAGCATCTTTGAAGACAGCTGAAGCAAGTTAACTAGGGATTGACTAACACAGTAAAGTTATTTTTAGCTGTCAATTTATATCTGGTTACCTTGTTACGGGAAGCTTATGCAATGCTAGTAAATTCTTAACTAAGGAGAGAGATTGGACACCAAAATTATTTCACTCTAAGAATGCCTATAGGACTTCAAAAAGAAATATATTTGACAGAAAGATATTTACTTGCCTTCTGGTGTTGCAAGGGGTTTATTTTTTTCCTTCAAGGTTTCCTCTGAAGCTATGCAGGCTACCAGTGAAAAAATGGAAATTCATGATGAAATACCTGCCTCCAGGAGCAACTTATTGAAATAAACTTTCAAATCTCACCATCTTCACCAGTATTTCATATGACCGAGTAGCACCAGCATTTTGGGGCATGCATTTTTAAAAGACTGGTGTTTTAGCATATGCATGCAAAATAAACTTTTCTGGGCAGCCAGGAAGCATCAGCATGGCCACAATGATCTGACCAGTCCTGGACTGACCGTCCCAGAAAGTGAGTAGCTTTGCACAGATGGAAAACACCGGGCAAAGCAAGCTGCCATTAATCTTCTGCCTCTGCTCCCTGGAGAAGGAGGACGGAAGAGGAGACACAATTCTAATTTTGTTTTTACCTTTGCAACTCCACTAAGATCGTCCCTGGATCCAAGTAAGGACAGAGTTTGGCCCGTTGACTACTGAGCAGGAGCAGAGGCTGATGCAACTGGACCCATGTGCAGAGGCAGCTGGCCAGTAACACAAACTGTCTTGGGAGCCAGGGCACGATGCTGTGAAATGCTTGATCCAGCACAGCAAGATGTTTTCCTTATTTGCAAGACCTAATATGAGAAAAAGGCACACCAAGTATATATAGCTCTGAGGTTCTGGATGGAGAGCTTCTGTGTCCTCAAAAAAATTATAAATAAATAATTTGCTGGACAAAGGGGGACAGCACTGCCCAGCTTGGAAAGAATCGCTTTTTTTGGAAGGATCAAGGGAGGGCAAATGGCACCAAGCCACTTCTAAAAATTGATTAGGAGGGTAAAGCATGTGCAGGTTTCCAAGCAATGAGTAAGCACCATGACATCAATGAAAGGTTTTGTCAGTGGGATGAAGAATTCCCACCAGTGATGTGTTCTGGGGATGCAGAGCCAGGCAAATGGAAGCTCCCTGGGGAGAGAGAGTATTGAAACATATCACATACCCTAGAAGATGCAGTTCAGACTTCTCTAGAGAGATTGGGCAGATTATTTCATAGGATAACAGATAATGGCAGAAGTAAGGTCTGTCTATTGCCATGTCCTGGTTCAAACAGCCAGCAGCACCAGGAGAGCACCAGAAAGGAGTAAAATGCTAAAATTTACCCTCATGGGATGAAATAAACCCAGATCCTACGTTAGGTCTTTTTCTACTCTCTAATAATCAATATTGGCCTGCACTAGGTATCAATGAGTTTAACATCCCTTTCAACATCATGATAATCCATTCCAGTTACTGTGAAAAAAACATGTATTCAACAGAAAATTCAGAGTTTTTCAGTTTTCAGAGAATTTGTGTCTTCCCTTTAACCTGGATAAATATTCTTGTAGCTACATCCCATGGCAAAGTTCTTGAGTATTCCTATATGCTGTGTTAAACACACATTGCCACGTATTTACTCTGTCCCAGGTTTGAGTTCATGCTGCTACTTAATGTCACTGAAAGGAGTCTGTTCCCAGATTCATGCCCTTTGATCTGTGCTGGCGTGGAGGCAAGATCAGTCCCATACCCTTCCATGGCAGAAACTTCCCTGCTGGAAGAGACTCACCTCCCAGTTTCTGGCCTGCAGCTGCAGGGATCAGTTGTGTTTTCCAAGGAAAGCAGTCCTGCCTGCAGCACCTCGCTAATTGTGCTCCCGTGTGGGCGTGTGGACGTAACTTGACTCACGCTGCCAGTCAGCGGCACCAGGCAGGAGGCGCAGGGCTCTTGTAGCGATTATCTTATCTGCTGGAGCTGATGGGTGCTGTTCTTACAAGTGAAGTACCTAATCCTTTTTTCTCTCTCCTAAGCACTGGGCCTCCAGGTAGCCTCAGGCAAGCCCAATCCCTCTATTAATTACTGGTTGCATTTTCTTAAAGCCGCTCTTCTTTTCTTTATTTTCTTTTTTTTTCCTGAGCGAAATTCCATCCGTCACCCTTCCCTCATAATGGGTTCACATCTGTTTCTGTAGTCTTTCAGTATCAGAACAAGCTCTGATTTTGCAACAGTAGGCAGATTTGGGGGTCTGAGGGCATTTTTGGGAGGGGGGTGGTTGGCAGATTAAACAGAACAAACTGAATAAACCTTCGTGATGACATCAGGCTGAAAGACAAACTCACAGGGAGCAAAGCTCAGCTCCTCATCTCCAATCTTCCTTCTCACCTGCCTTTACAAGTGCATACTGGGACTTTAAACAGCCAAATGAACAAGAATGAAATATCAGGTGTTCATCTGACCCAGAAAACATCTCCCCAATTCCCCTTTGCTGTCCTACTCCCAGCAGCTTCAAAAATGAGAGATGGTAAGTGCTGGGGGAAGGTTCACAAGCCTGTTAAAGGAGTACCATACTGCTTTCCATGGTAGCACAACACAGGTGCAAATGACAAAGCCACAGGCACATGCATTCCTTATTTTCCAAATGTAAATCATATCTTTACAATAACCCCAAGCCCAAACCTATAGCAGCTCCACCAAATGAATGTCTTTTGCTGTGCTTGCCTCTCTGCCTGCACAGTCAGCATACAGGAGTCCTCAGCTTTACACCTTCTCCTGTGTGCTTTTTATCGCTTTCCAACCAACCTCAGAGAAGACACATCATTGTGCTCACTGTGGTAGGGCCATTTGTCCCACATTTTGAATGGATTCTTGCCCAGTTTTCCCTCAGCCGCAGATCAGGCAACCAGGGCTACCTTGGTTGTTGCCAGCTGGAGATGGATTTCCAAAGGTAGCCTTCACCTGAAGACTTTGATCAAATCACCTCCTTTCCTCTGCTTCCAAGGTGAAGTTGGAGACCTCTGAGGCTCTTGAAAATGCCTTCAATTTGGAGAGGCAACCTCACCTCTTCTCATCTACTTTGTGCCCAACATTGACCAGAGCAGAAGTCCTTCTGAGCAGGAGCAGGCCTTATTCCCTCCTTTCATTTACCCCTGAAAAAAAACTTCACTGAATTTGTACTGCCTGCTGCTTCTACGGTTGAAACAGCCTCAACTTTATCTCCCTCCGCTGGCTACTCCCTCACTGAGCCACGGCTCTGCACATCCTGGCCCTTCACACATCTGCAGGGAGGCAAAGGTTAAGTATGACAGGAATCTGTCTGTCCTCCATCTCTAGACAACTTCTTAGTGCTATAGTGGACAGGGAAAAGGAGTGGAAATGTCCAAATGCTTACAACGTTTTACAGCACAACACCCAGAATATGTTCATAGTCATCCCCCAAGACAGGCTGTTAGGGAGCACAGCCATGACTGATGTCAGAAAATCTACTTGAGACAGGACTTCAAGAAAGTCACAGACAGTGATAAGAGCAACACAGGTGTGCACTTCCTTAAACAAAACAGAACTCAAGTAATCTCCCTTACCAGAGCTTTATGTCCTTGAGTTTGCCAATTCCATGGCTCACAACCTCTTCTGTTTTAGTTTATACTTCTCCATTCCACTAGGATTGTGCTGGTTCTTGAGATGTCAGACCTCAATATGGGCCCATGTGTGCGTGTGCTTTGGGTTTTAGAGAGCAGTGCTGACACATGTTCCCAGAATATCCTGGCATTGCGCTGAAGCAATGCTAAAGAAAAAATCATCCTCCTCCTCATTTTTGCAGCAGAGATATTGGGTCCCATGCTGTCTATTCTTAATCTGTAGCACCATCTTTTGAGGGCATGCTGTACTCCCAAGCAAATACACTGAGCTCTCCCCAGAGGATCCCCATGGGCCCTTGCTGGCCACAGTCAAAGCTGGCTGACAAAAAATTGTGACAGAAGCTGTTTTCCATTGGAAAGGGACGTTTCAAGGCAAAATGTTTCTTGGGAACATGTGACGCTGAGTAAATTTGTGACTGAAAAACGTCAGGCTGCTACAGCAGCAAGAAAAACTTACTTTGTTCCAAGTTTTTCAATTTGTTCACTCCCAGCTTGTTTTTGTCCAGCTTACATTTTTATTTGGGTAGAGGGTACCATGTGTATTGGTATTTTCTATTCCATATTTACATTTTTACATTTAATATTTTAGAATAATGTTTTGGCATTGATAAAATGTGTCACTTCTGGTGTTTTCAAATGGAACTTTGAACTGGGGGGGGAAGAGAAATGTTGTCCTTCCTTGTCCATTCCCCCTCCCTGTTGTTAATGGCATCATCATTCATACAAAAACATCTCCATTGTCCTGGACCTGTTACAGATAAGAGCAAAGAAATGTTTTCTGTCACACTTGAGCTCTGAAGGACTTTGCAAGGAGGGGAGTGAATGTCTGTGTGCAGTGTGTGCTTCACTTCATCCTGGATTTCAATCAAGGCTGAGGGAAGACACAGCAATATGTGCAATGATGTGTTAGTAACCTGTGGTGATGACAGGGCCGTGCACTTAGTGACTGTTCTATCCATACCGTGCTCTGGGGCAAAATATTCACACCCGACACAGAATGGGAAAACCAAAGCACAGGCAGGGGACATGATCCTTCTTTAGCTATAGAATAGCTTCAATATCTTCTTCAATATCTTCACCTCTTCCTTTCAGAACTTTATGAAAGAACAAAAGAGGTCTGTTTCAGGTGAGTAATTTCTCATTCCCGTTTAGGTAGGCACCAGGTATTGGCTCAGCAATGCTGCTCTGACCCACCTGCAAATTGCTACTCAGGCATGGGGAAGGGGTGGTCACGTGCTGAGCTGCAGGAGATGGGCAAAGCCACTGAAGCCAGAGCCTGGCGTGGTGAAAGCTCATGGATGCCATGGTGCAGATAATAATGGCAGCATCTTTGAAAGGCTAGCCATGTCTAGGGAGAAATATAAGCAAGGAAAAAAGTTTCCACTTTCCCTTTACTTTTATTTCAACCCCTTTTATCTGTCTTGTTTTATAGCTTTACATTGGAAGACAGCCCATTTCCTGGTACGTACAGCAGCTTGACTGAGCATAGCTTGGCAACGGTGCCTGTTGCTTTAGGGAAGAACAGAGCATATTCTCATTGTGCATGTTTTCCCTTGGAAACATTTCATCCTGTCTATATAATTCTATATATGGCTTCCAGCCATGCCACTACAAGCTGCAAAAACACCAGCTCTTATACACTAACAGTGTCAGGCCTATTTAATGGCTGAATCCAGAGCCATCAAGAAATTACCTGATATTCTATACATTGTCTTCCTTGGGCAGATTTGGGAGTTTTTTGACCAACATGGAGAAGGGATCTATTTGGAGGAAGTCCTCAAAACCCTTGTTTCTCCTGTGCTCATTGCATGCCCTCTTTGCTGCTTTTCACAGTGGCAAGGAAATCAATTTTGGTGTCTCAACTAAATTTTAGTATCAGTAGTTTTTGTGGTTCTCCCTGTTCTATAGAGTTTCTTTCATCCGTCTCAAACAGATCATGTGGAATGCCTTGGTCCTGCTGCCACAATGGAAGCTACCTGCTTCCCGGGTTGAACAAGATATGCCTGCTCTGAAGGACTAAATTCAGTCCCATTCTTCTGCTAACAAGCTAAATAGAAGTGAGAGGGAAGGAATATCCCTCAGAAAAAGGGGTGGGATTCTTGGGAGTCCTATCTCAGTAAAATGAAAAAAAAAAAAAGTTACATGTTCAGTTCAGGCCTTGTTTCATGTCTGCCCTAAATTTGTGTCTGTTTTGCTGTTAATAACCATGTCAATGTCAAAACAGGAAATAGAAAGTTTGCAAACTTTTTTAGTGTTGAAGTCATAGCAGCTCTCTCATCCATGTAAGCATTGTTCAGAACAGCTGCACTATTCTAAGAAGTGCTATTTCTCTGAATACTTTTTGGCCCACACCATCTGAAGTCACTTACAGAGATGAGACCTTTTATTTTTGTTCTTTACTGCATCACACTGAGTGCCCTCAGCTCCCAGCATTAGCAATGGGAACTCCACACTGCTCCAGAGGTGATCTCTGTAGGAGCTTGTTGGCATAGGGAACAATGACTGTGAGTGTAAGGAGGATGTTTGCTACCAAAATGGGCAGGTTCAGCTCCACATCTGCCCTTCACATTTCAACCCTTTCTTGACTTATGCCATCCTCAGGCATAACCTCAAGTGTCTGAGACCTCCTCCCTCTGGCCTCTTCTCTGCTGAGTGGGAGAGTGCTTCAGTTCTGAGGTTAGTCTAATTTTTGGACGTGTTTCAGTTCCTTGACTGAACTGTTTCCTCAAACAGCTTGTGCAGCAAAAGCAAGAGGAAGGGACCCCTCAACATTTCCTTGATGTGCTCACTGCTGTCTCTCTGGCAGCTCTTTGGATGCCACGCTGTCCTTTAGGATGTGTCATTTGGCTGGAGAACACCCTGGCAAGAAGGGACGATGAAAAATGGCAATAGCAGCAATGGCAGCAATAAATGGGGACTAGCAACCTTTCTCTGGGTGAATATGAGATCTGCTGCTCTTGTCAGCTGTTTGGGTGGTCATTACTCAGTTACGTATCCGGTGATGTTTGCACTGTGCTCCGGCCCAACATCGTACATGACAGATTCCTCTGGTTCTCCTCATGGTTTTGCTTTAGAGTGACAGCAGTGTGCTCAAATGCTCAACAGAGCTTCTGCAGACTCTGAGTTGGAGCAGCCAAAAAATGTTAAGGTCCTAAATTTTGAACCTTGTTCATTTCACGGAGCTGTATGCATCTAGACTGCATGATTTGTCATTCATCTTTGGCTGCTGCTGTCTGCAGCCACCAGGAGTCTCTGCTTGAAATCCTGTTTACTCCTGGGCATCACTGGTTGTTATCTCAGGGGTGACTCATTATCTGCCTGGATTGGTTACCAGAGGGTGTGAAATCTTTCTGTAGTGGAGTCATGGACTACAAAGCCAAGCAGGACCATTTTGGTGCACCTCAAATAACCTCTGAGCTGTTCATGTATTGAGCTGCAAGTATTGGCTGGTGACTGCAAGGGTTTTACATACAGAAATGGATACTTGCATTTTCAGTGCAAGTTTGCACTTGTCTGCCTTCCCTCACTAACACTTTCCATGTTTTCATAATAAGATGGATTCTAACCATCCTTCTGTGGCACAAAAATTATGGAGTAGAAATCCTTTTCCCCAGTGGCCCTAAAGAGAGTGGACAATAAACATTAAAAGTGTCATGTACTTTGAATGGCTCTGATTCACAAGAGGGACAGGTTTAGGTGATGTCTGCATGGTACAAACAAGTGAAGAACAGGGGTACTTTTCCCAGGGCCCCAGATGTGACATTCACGTGCCATCAGGCACCACAGGAAAGTTGCTTTTTTTCATAAACTGCCTTGCTAGCTCAGAGTCAATTCCAAAATTGTAAGTCCAGATTTGCAGTAAAGAAGACACATCTGAATTCATCCAGGGACATCTGAGACAGGAAAACATGCTGCTGCTCTTGCAGTCCTTAGTGTGAGTCCAGCCTCAAGGGCAAGGTGTCCTCTGTCCAAGACAAGCTACCTGAACACCTGAGGTCACCACATCAGGCCAGCTTCCCTGAATAGCACAGTCTCTCCATGGCTAGCTGCTCCCTGTCAAACCAAGCCCTCTGAGAGAATAAATGCCTGGTAGAAGACTGACTGTACCCTGAACTAAAAATGTGGTCAATTCCCACACATCTGGATGCCATACTGCATGGCTGAAAATGTTTCTTTTTGACCATGATTCATCCCTCTTCATTTTTTCACTCTGTAAGCTTCTGTGAGTGAAAAGTCTTTATTTCTTTATAATTCTGATCAGACCACTAATTAATTGCTGTGTTTGTTCTTTAATACCTGACCAATTAGCATAAGTAAATAACATGAGTAGAACAAGATGGCATGCAGGGCTAATTAAACTGCTGCAGTGGTTTTAATTGCTAGCTTAAAACCCTGTGAAGTCATTAGTGCAAAAGGAGAAGAAGGAGGAAATAGGCTGAGGGGCTGAATTTTAAACCACCTCCATAGCCTACACTTCCAACTTGTGGACTACTTGTGAAAGGTCTACAAATAATGATATATTTTTAAAAAGCTAAAATATTTTCAGCCAACATGAAATCAGGAGGGCTGATGAGTCAACAAGAGTTGAAGACCAGCCTCTAAGCAAGACCTATAGCTGGGTCCAGATCCTCAGTACTGGGATCAATGTACTTCCAGGCAGATTCCTATGTCTGCTGTTCATTTATTTTACTGGCTCACTATATAAAATTACAGGGTGGAAAGAGCAGGAATGTCTAGGGAAACCTTAGATGTCACTGTAACAGCCCCGCTACATTTCTGAAGCTGTGTATATGCATTAACACAGTATTGCTTTCAAACTAAACCATATCCCGCCTCCCAGCTTGGCTTCTTACCCCAAACTCTGGTTCAGCAAGGCAGGTACATGGTTCCTGAAACAGAATCACATATGCCCAAACTGCTTGGCCAAGGAGTAAGGGCTGTTCAGAGGTCTCTGTGTAGAAGTGCCCTCAGTGATGGGAAAAGGTAGTAAAATGCCCAGAAGCTACCTGGAGACAGAAAAGAGGGTGGAGATTGTGATGTGTTTCTTGAGAGATGGGAAAATGGAGGGGTACAGGTTTGGTTAAATAAAAGCCTGGCCAAACATGAGGATGATGCTTCTCATAGCAAGAGCTAGGAAGCCACATAGCTCTCTTGAGGAAGCACCAGCACTGACTCATTTCAAACTAGCCCGAACAAATTAAGAGAGGAAAGAGAAGCAGGCAAGCCTGGCAACAAGATTTGAACTACAACATTTCTTGATCCAAAAAACTGTTGGCCTTTCTCATCATGAGCTTTCTTTGATTCTGCAGAAGCTTTTAATAATTTTATGGATTTTTGCATAAAACAGCTACAGTGTCACATAAGGTCTCTATTAGCAGCTCCCCCTCTGAAGACGTGTCAGCAGTTCTGGTAGGACTGCACTCAAAGGGGTTGGGGCTGGAGGCATTGCACACACCATGGATATCCTCTATCACCACTCTTTGTGGGTTCAAAAATGAGATTTGTGGGTTTGCTCTTCTTTTAATGTGAGTTGCCTTTCTCTATTGAAAAGCAGGCATAGGTGTTACAGACTGATTCTTCCACAGTTCTCCTCAACTCAGGTTTTGCAATTGCTACAATGCCCAGTTTAGGTGCTGAGATACAGTTCTCTTGGCCACAATTTTAAAGGCCTCAAGAGTCTCAAAGCCTTTAATGGTTGTGCACCTTACTTTGTGAGCTAAACCCACCGTTTAGCATGGACATTCTCAGGTGTGAATCTGTGGTACTTTCCCTAAGCTGGGGATTTCTGGATTTGCAGGATGCCTTGGGGATGGTCTTGTGCTCTTCCCTCAGCATGTTCTAGTTAGTTAGTTACCTGCCTACAGGGATACTTGCCTGAAAATGCATGGAGACCTGGCAGCTACAGGAGCTGGCTACCAAAGCAATGCACAGCAGGCTTTAGATGTTTGCAGGGAGCATCTCTAGGCACACGGTCTCCACGCCTGTGTGCATAGATCTCATGTGAAAGTTTAACACCAGGTTTGACCCCACAGTTATAGCACACAAGAAAAGCTGTTGGAAGCAGCAGGGCAGTTACAGGGAACATTTGGTATGAATTTTCCCTTGTTTTGCAGTTAATGAATCATTCCTGAGCCTGCCCTTCCACTTTTCTCATTATTTCAGTTTAGACTGTTGGGGGAAAAAAAAAGCTCTTTAGGAGACAGAGCAGTCTCTTTTTATGTATTTAATTTGGTTGGACAGAGAAAGAGGGAAGAGGGACTGTGTATTGACTGACTACATTCTTATCCAGTACAAGTTTAAGCTTGCTCTCCAGGAAGTCCACAGTTTATCTCTAAATTCATAGGCTACTGTGAAGCTGTAATGTTGCAGGGGTCCCAGAAGGTTTTTGCTTTTGCTCTGACTTGAGCATGCCACCTTTGATTGCTCACTGCAAGGAGTTGCAAGCATGGCTCTTCCAACGGGGTACAGCGCACAAGGGCCTTCTGTTTACTCTTTCCTGGAAATTGTTTTCTTCAGCTCTGACCCTCAAGTGCAATGAACCTGATTCAAATAAATTTCTATCTTCCTACCATCAGTTAAAAAATAAATTAAAAAATTTAAAAACCCCAAAAACATACACACACAAAAACAACCCTAACATAAAACCCACCAAAATTACAAGCTAAGGCATCTGAAAAATAAATTAGGCACTTTATGAGGTAAGGTATCTGGGTTTTTCCTAGGTCTCTGCTGCTGTCTCCCTCTAGGGTTGCTGTGATGGGGATCCAGATAAGGAAGAGACCTCTGTGGTCATTCTAGTAACTTTTGTGTTCTGCAGGGTTAACTCTTCTTGGATTTAAATATCCCAGGTGCATAACATCAACAGGACAGGTAAAAGTGCCTTTCTGTTAATTGCATTTTTTTCTAAAGGAAAAATAGATTGACTGGTACATCAGCAGAACTTAGCTGATGTATATAACAGTGTTTGAAAGCCAGTTGAGGGCACAATCCCACAAACCAGGAATGGGTTAACTTTAGAGGACTATTGAGCTAGGCATGACCATTTTTGCTGGCCTTCTTCTAGGAAATTCCCTGCAAGAGAAAATTAGAGGCAGAGGACAGCGTGTAGCCATAATCAAACCTTATTTAGTTTGGCACCTTCTCTATCTATCCCATCTCTACCAATCTGACTTGCTCTGCTGTTTTCCTTGGCTGGACCACTGTAGTAGTTATTCCTTAGATATATGTAATATTTCAACATGAACAGCTAGTGCATTTGCTGCTTTGTCCATCCTTTGTGTATCAAACTTCAAGGAGCTATTTTGAATGTGATGAATTTCCAGGTTTGGCTGGAATTCTGCTCCAGGTCTGGGTGGATACCCAGAGAAGAGGTTCTTCCAGATTTTGCCTGAGAGAGGAGGGCAGAGCCTTTTCCTTCAAGTTCTAGGCATTATCAATGCACACATCATCATCCCAGTAAGACTGAATTGTACCCAGCTGAGGTAGCAAAGAACCTCTTTAACATGTGAAAAAATGACCCTTAGGCAGAAATCTCACCAAACCAGCTGAGAATAGAATCCAGGGAATGACGGTGTTTTTCTCCCTTTAAAGAACAAACTTCATATTTTAATATCTATTTTTTTCCATAATTGATTGCCAAACCCCATAAATAAACAGCATTCTGCACACTAAGGAACTGGATTGACATTCAGTGATATTTCATACCATGTACACTTTAATTAAGACATGATGACCTGGATTCAGTGGGTTGACACAAGGGAGAATTAACTCTCCATTCTAACAGTTCTGCTGCCAAGGACAAATTCTCTGTTACATCGGTGTGACTCAGTTCAAACAACAAACAGTCTTGCAATTTAAAATCCCTGCAGGCCCTGGTCAAGTTTCTCCAGTTCTTGGATAACTTCCTTTTTTCTCCTTGATGTTTTTCCTTAAAGTGAGATATTCTGTTGCTTTGTCCTGATTTTCCAAGTAACGGGTGGGTCCTTATACTCCTGACAATAAAGTTGTCTTCCAAATATTTATCACATCAAATAATGTACTTTTCCGTGTTATTAATCCTGGAGAATCTCCATCTTTCCATTTGGTGAATTATGTTGTCTTACATGGACAGACATTTCAAGATTTAATGTCAGATTTAATCTCAGATTTCTGAGATTTCACTTTTGTAATATGTATTGAAAAGTGTGTAAGGAAAAGAAATAGGGTTAAATTTAGCTTTGTTCACTTTTTGTTGTTAACATTCATGTGGTTCTGCTCAAGTCTGTGGGTGTAACTCAGAGCAGAACTGGACACACTTGTATGAAACTGAGTGGTTTAAACTGGAGGTGGATGAACCTCCCCAGAAGCCAAGTCTCCTGAGAGACAGAAATGAAATTCTTTTGGATTCTGTCTTGGTCAATGGACTATCCATTGAGCTCCATCATACAGACTCATTTAGGTTCATATTGTCATTGTGCTTCAGATGTCTTCAGCACACTATGGCATTTGCTGAGTTAAACTAAAAATATACTTACTCAGAGCTGATCTGTTTTCTCTACTGCAACTCCAAGCTACAGAGGCCTGACTTTGCCTCTGCAAATCTCCCAGTTTATCCTGAAATTTGCCCTTGTCTTCCTCTGAGGGGACCAGTAAAGGACTCTACAGTCTTCTAGTGAAAATAACATGAAGTAGGGTGAAGTTCAGTGGCAGACTTTAAAAGCAGTGATAGACTTTCGCAGTTGTCCCAGGTCCTTATGCTGCAATAATCCAGGAAACCAGAATCTTTTCCCCAGATCTTCTGGATTTATCAGATGTCTTTCTTTGGTTAAAACTCATAAACTCATGAAGAGAAGATGAAAACTGAATCAGAAGGACAAAAGAGTCCTTGCAATGAGTCCTGTTCCCAGCATTAGGCAGAAGATCCCAAGGAAACGTGAGCCATTTGGTGACTTGGCTTGCAACATATCTGCCTACTTTGATGAGAGCAAACATTACATGAGCTAGTTTGCTGCAGAAGTTACTGGGGACAATCTGCTGCCTGTAAGGGGAACCTGCCTTCACTGACCTGGAGAGTTTAAAGGTTTTAATGCTCTTCTGGAAGTCTTTGAATTCAGCGCTAATAGTATAAGGATGGCATCCACACTTTGCAGCTGGCTCCATGTTTCCTGAGCACTGTTAGTAGACTGCACAATTCTATGTGCAAAGGACTTGAAACCAAGCCGGTTCATAACCTCTGGAGTGGGCTAAGAGGTGGGGCTGCCCTTGCTGCTGGGATGTGTGAGGGAAGAACTCCTCCACAGCATTACAACAGGTGAATTCCTTACTCCCAGTCTCTCCTCATCTGCACAGATCAGCAGCTTTGAAGATACTTTTGTTTTGTTCTTATGTTTTCAAGATGTAAACTTTGCAGGACCCTTTTTTTTTCTTGGCATGTTCCTTAAAAAAGGCATATTCCTGAATCTCCTGTAACCCTTACCTTATCTCTCTAGGCACAGAGAGCTCATGTTCACATGCAGCTTCACCTCTGCCAGAGATTTTTTTTCTATGGTTCTGAATACTACAGGAGCTGGCTTCTTCCAAAGGCAAAGGCTGGCCTGAAGGCCTTCCCAAAGGATAAAGCTTGTGCATAACATGATGGCTCCTGCAAGGAGCACCAGTAGCCCTGCACAGCCAGTCATCTGCTATCCTGCTTCACCCATGTCCAAGGGGGTCATGACAGCTGATACCATGGAGTCTGCAGAGCTCCGGAAGATGTGGAGGGAATAAATTCAGTGGAATGCACTTGTCTCCCTTCTCCGTAGATGGCTGCAGACCACACACCGGTCTTCCATGCAGGACAGCTGTAAATACTGCCTACGATAGAGCTCTGGCAAAGGCCAGTTGTCCTCCAGTGAATCCAGATGGGTCTCGGAGGAGAACAGCTGTGTGTGAACAGGAAGGGAGAGCTTCCTCCTGCCTCTTCCAAAACCTACCACTCAACCGCTAAATAAATCAACATCAGCAGTGACTCTTCACAAGGCAGAGTGAGCCAAGCCTAGGCTGGAAGTTTACCTCAGTGCATAGCAAAGGGAGAGGAGCTGTCTGCAGCAAACCAAGGCTTCCCCAATGCAAATCTTTAGGGCATCACCAACCCATTTCTGCTGTGTTTTCATAGAGCTTCTTTCCTGATGCTGTTTGTGTCGCTTGAAGTTACAGCAAAGATGTGGTGCATAACACCATATGGAGACAAGGCACTCAGAGTGTAGAACAGGTGAAACAAAAATTACTTTCAGCTATACAACAGTAAAAATATCAAGCAGAGGCTTGGAAAGTTTTGGTTTGGGTAACACAGGTGGTCTGACCTCTCCTGTTACTGTCAATAGCAGTGGAAGAAAAATCTCTCCTGCCTTTGCAGAGAACATGAGGCATGTGTATAGGTTGCAAACAGGGGTTTTTTTGCAGGACATGTTCTTAAAAAAACAAAAACAAGCAAGAAGCTATACTGTTTGGATCTACTATTCCCCGAACAGATATGTACAGTTTGTCATGAGACAACATCTGAAGTGACAAAAAACCTGGTTTCTCTGGTATCTTCATAGAGCACTGTACTGATCTTTCATCATTTTAAAACAGAACTTGAGGTTCTTTTAACATGAATGTCTTATAGTCAGATCCTCAAGCCTCATATCTGATAATCTCAACTTCCTTTTTTCATGTGTATAATTACAGGTGCTTAGTTCTCATCATCATCATGGTGAATATAGTTAAATCACATTAGGTTAAAGGGAATTTGATGGGTTTACTTTGTGTTGTGTATGGCATGACATGGTTGGAATGGCAGAGTCATTTGGATTGGAAAGGACCTGACACAGCTTCTGGTCCAGCTCCTATAGCTTGGGCCACTCATACAATGTACCAAGGCAGAATTGTGTAGCACACAGAGCAAGGATTAAACTAAATCAAAGAACAAATCATATTCACTAAGCTGCCCAGAGGTATCCATAGGAAAGGCTGGATGAGACAGCCTAGCCTTCTTAACTCTGTAGGAAATGGTCACTCTTGTTTGACTGAAAAAGAGATCAGAACACATTTTTCCAATAAGATATTTTCCTGCTGAAAAGCTTCATTTAAAAGAAATGCATTTTCCTAGAAATATGTTGGTTTGGACAGATGCTTGTTTAGAAAGAAGAACATGAAATGTGAAACTTTAAAGCCAAGTATTCTCAAAATAAGTCATTTCAGCATATTTGGGTTGGGGGAGCATTACCTCTTGAAACAACATTTTACCCCTCTCTGTCTAGGCTGATTAATAGACATGACGAAGAGCTGGAAATAAAACAAACAAAGATAACACAAAGAAATTTTTTACTTCCTGAAAGGAAACTAGTTTACTTTGTCCAGAAGAAAGAATTTGTATAGAAGCTTTCAAATGTATTGTTGTTTGTCCCCTACTCGGAATGCATCTTGGTGTGGATCCACAAGGTTTCATCCTTGCTTGGAACTTGAGATGCAGGAATTCAAGAGCTGAAGTTCCCTAGCCTGTGTACCTCACAGTCTTCATTCAAGTAGTGACATTGCAGTTTCTAGACAGGAGAGGGGTTATGATGATGCTTTTTAATCCTGCCTAAATTCTGTCATGAGCCAAGGTGGTCCACAGGAAAATGCTCCAGCTGGTATCACCCCTGGTTTTGGTTTTCTGGTCAGAAAATCAGGTTGTCTCTCATAGCTGGGTGAACTTGGACAAGATCAAAATATGGCTGGAGCACAGGCCTCTGGCTTCTAAGGAGTACAAGTCATACAGCTCTCTGGTGCCCTTTGTCTGGCAACTGAATTTCACCCCTGCAGAACATACTCAGGATTTCAGCAACCTACAAACGTAAAATATTTCTAGGAGGTTTTTGATTTTGAAACTTCACCAAATTTCACCATCTCAGTCTCCCTGTTGGACAACTCAGCAAGGAATATTTTAGCCTTTTCTCATTTGTTTAGAGAAAGGGGCAAGAAATAGGGAAGAAGAACTTTTTTAACTTTTTTTTTGGTTACAGGAAAGCGTATTTTTCCAGTCAGTCTGAAGCTGTTCTTCCTCATGCATCCAAATAAAATTCACATTCAGGCATGGATTATGTTTGGAAAACTTCAACTGACTATGTAAAAGCTCTGAAACAGAAAAAAAAAATTATGAGAATTAATAAAAGAGAGGTTTAAAGTGAAAACTCCTCTGCAGCCTTCATTATAAAGCACTACCAGATGCCTCCTCTAAAAGAATTCATACAAGGTATTGCTCATTGGCCCCTTTGAGTCTATGAACATAAATTAGGGTTACTCACATGAGTAAAGCATTGTAGGATCAGACTCTGCTTTTGCCCAAGTGTGAGCATCTGTAAAAAAAACTTTTGGGATAAAAGACACAGAAGAACTATAAGACCCTTATGGTTGTCAAATACAATTTCCTTTACTTGCATTTTTCTCTTACATTTGGGCTCCGACCTCCATCTGTTTATGGAAATATTTAGATCCCTCTGGTGTATTTTTAGCAGATCATTTTGCTTTTGCTGCTGCAATATCATTGCATCATCATTCTTGGGTTGCTCAGCTCTAATTCCTTTGCATTTTTTTCTTCTTTTTTTTTTTTTTAATCTTAAGCTTCAATCATTCCAGCAGACACATGCACTCAAAGTAAATGCTATGCTGTGTTTACACTCACACTAACACGCTGGCAAGTTGCACACAGAGACACACACAGACAGCATGGCTTGTTGTGAGTGTTAGTGCTGGGTCTTTTTCAATGCTATTTCCATTTGTGAATCATCCTAATAGAGACATTACAGAATGGTTGCCCTGGGAGCTGAGATCTCAGGCCCTTACAATTACCTCCCATAAACAGCTGAAGTCTGAAGGTACACAAGACTGTCACTGTCCTGTGAAATTTTTGCTGTCACATTGTTCCATCAGCCCTAAATGAGGTCCTGACACATTCCCTTTATCAGTGTTCAGCCCTGCCTGCACAAGTGCATAGGAATCACATTCTCCCTTGACTGAAGGCTCTCCTTCATGTGGATATGGACCTTCCTTTGTCCAGGAATTCACAGCACTCCTTCCCCACCATCCCTGTTATTCTGCCTGCAAACACGTCACAGCTTCAAGTCCTTCCAAAGGCGGGGGTCATTCGGGCCTAGTTGCTCACAAAGGCAGGAGAGCACCAGCCTGGTGGCAGGCATTAAGGAGAACACCTGCAGTCTGGAAACTCACCTGAGACCCAGCAACTCATTAAATAATCCTCTTTGTCCCTCTCCATCAGATAACACTCACTGGGTTTTACAACATCATTATCTCCAGTCTGAGATGACCAGGCACAACCCAAACCCTGGAAGAAGTTGTTAGTGGACCCACCCTGATGGAAATCTAGGTGAGACCCATGGGGATACAGTTAGAGCTGATTTCCACATGGATGTTTGAGACACACCAAGAATTATGTCTTCTGGGTGAAAAGCTACCCTATTTTTTTGTGATAACCTTAGGGAAGTAAATATATTACTTGTCCCTTGGATTCAATTTCATAACCCTGTTTTAGGTAACAAGGTGGAAAATAGAATATTACATCATTGGGAGGCTATGTCACTCTTTGGCCTAGCTGTGTTAGTTTTAGGAGAGACAGTGATTTGTGACTCATACATAAATAGACCTGCTCTCAGGAGAGGTCAGGCTCCTTTTGCACACCTGAAGAGCCTCTGACTAAGCACTAATGAGCAAACCCATGAAAAGTCAAGCCATGTTCAGCATCTGCTCTTCCTAAATGCCTCAAAATTGTGTTGCCATTTGCAAAATTACAAACCACAGCAGTCTATTTATCCTTCTTAGCCTGGACAGAGAGTGTGTGATGCTTGCTCTGGACAAATCAAACAGTTGTGCCTCTCCAAATGCTTTCATCATCATCATTATTTATTATTATTTATCAACCCTGCCATGTGTTATGTTTTTTCCATGCACAAAGAACAGGCAGATGTTTTCCATCTGCATGACTCCTTAATTTTAGATCTCAGAAAAAATAAAGAGAAAGAAAAAATAAATAAAGAAAAAAGAAACCATCAAGAATGAAGAAATGCACAGTGTGTCTGGGAGTGGCATTGACCCTCATGTAGAAGTATGCGTATGCATGAGGTCTCTGCAGTCAGAGCCAATGGATTTGCCTTTCCTCAGGCTCTTGGCTGACTTGAAGGAAAGGCTCCTGGGACTGAAATGGGTGTCTCCACCAGAACACAGGTCCTAGGGCAAGCTTTACATCATGGGAACAAAAGACCTGTTTAGGAGGTTACTCTGATCCAAAATGTTGTGTTGCACTTGTGCAGACCCAGAGCAGGATCAGGTCTGCCTCCCTCCACATAAACCCTTTTTCATCCCTTTGGCCTCTTGCCTCCCTTCAATTTCTCCTCTGCCCATAATCTCTTGAGCCTCCAATTCCTTCTCAACTTCTCTCCCTACCAAGGCTCTGCTCTTTCTTACTACCTGATGGCTCAGATGAGCAAAGCTTTTGACTTTCTTTTCTCCACCATGCAAGATCCTTCTATCAAGCCCAGTGGCCCAGGAAAACCCCAAGGCAGGAGGAGGTGGAGTTGCCCAGCAGTCTCGCTCAGCTTTGACACAGCTGTAGTCAGCACTGGCTTTACTGGGAAACTGAAGCTTTGAAGCTCTGATTCAATGTACATTTTCTTGAAAAGTGTCTTCTTTCCACAGGAATTTTGACTTTTTGATGAAGACAAAGAAAGTTTTGGCCTAAACATTTAGGGGGGTTGAGTCTTTTTTTGGACTATATGAAAGACAAGACATTTAAAATCTTCCACAACCAGATTCCAGAGGGAATGAGTCTATTCTGGTTTGCTTCACAGTTTTCCCAGAATCTCTCTCTTCCCAGAATCTTTCTTCATTAGAAACTTGATGTGTTGATGTGAACACATAGCTATGCCATACCACCTACCAGCAAGGGAACAGGCAGGATACCAGACTGGGCTGATAGAAAGGTGAAAGGATTTGCACAATACTTCAGTTTCCAGAGCAATCTAGTTGCCCTAGAATGAAATAATGCAAACATAATAAAACAATGATGGGAACGGGAGCAATATTAATAATAATGCTTCATAAATACACATGGCCTTTTACAACCATATTAATAACAGACCATATCAAAGACCTTGCAAGAACAGCTCAGTGCCTCTAGGGCGTTTGGAACACAGACCAAGATTTTGCCAATAGAAACTGATGTGATTCGTGAGGTGACACTTTAAATTGAGACATCTGGTGGGTTGTGGGGAACAGGGTACTGTGACTCTGGTATTAATAGCATGTTCTCTCCATTTACTAGTTCAAACAAGTTGCTGCGTTGTTGTTAACTTCAGAAAGCAACCAGGCTTGTGAAAAATTGAGCTGCTTTCTTTCTGCTTGACATATTGTCGAAGAACTGAACAGACGCAGTAACAAGTTCAGGCACTCTGAAGTGTTTTGGTTAGTGATTACTGCTATAAAGTCCCTGTTTCTTCACCCCCACCACCCTTCTTGCCAAAATGAGAATTTGATGACAAGGTAACTTGACTCTGCCTCGCCCTTAGAAAGATAGAAAGATTCAAAAATAGCTGTAGGCTTCAGGCTACACAGAAAGCTTGCAAAGAAAATTTACTTGAATGAGTAAAATGAAAATTTGTTGCATAGAGGGTCTCAAATACATGGTTGACCTGAAAATCATGAGAAAAATTTGTCTGGGAGGTAGGTGCAGAGGGATGTCAGAGAGAGTGGGATGCTTCCTGCTCTTGGTGTCTCTTTTGGGGGATTAGAAATCTACCACACTGGGGTGGAATCTCTATAATTTTTCTCTCCAATAAGAATTTAATGTGTATATTTCCAGCCTCAAGAAGTGAGAAGAAAAAGAAAAGCAGATGAAACAATTTTATAAAAGCATAGGAAAAAAGGGGTAGGGGGAACATCTCAGTCAAGGTGCAAGCGACAGTAGGACAAGCCAAAAAGGATGAGGGGGAAAAAAAAGCAAAAGTTTCTTTCGAGGACAATTTCTTTTAGTGGGACTAGAAATAGGTCATCAACTATTCCATTGATTTACAGATCTTTGGATTAATTTTCTCCCAAGAAAATTCTGGAGGGAGAGACTACTCTCAGGTGCTAATAAGCCAAGAAGAGATTTACCCAACTTTAGATCAGTTTTGCCAGGTTTCTGGGAAAGATGAGCCCACAGTCTTCTCTTGGAATGCTTGCCTCATCTTTTACCCTGCCTACTAGCCAGACCCTGTTGGTACCAGGGTTCCATGCCCAATGCACCAGGGATAGCACCAGGCACTCTGGTAATGTTGCCTCCACACAGAGCCCACGTACAACTGAATCACTGCATCTCATCCCTAGCACCTTTTCACTGAACTGAGTTTGGTCTCAATTATGTTTTCTCTCTGTCTCACCTCCCCCAAAGAGTAGTGACACATCTGCGAGGTTGATCTGATGGAGGAAACGTGTTTGTCACCTGTTGCACCATAGCAACAGGTAAAAGAGCCTCTGATGGACACCCTGAAGGCCTTGGTCTCTGAGTGTTTCCATTCTGTTGTCCAGGTTCCTGAAGGTAAGGGTGTTAGAAAAGTAAAAGGAGAAGGGTTTGCACACTGAACTTGAATTGGATACTTGAGCTTGATTTCTTTGCTTCGAGATTCAGTGAGACCATCATTTTACAACAGAACACAATGGAAATAAAAACAGAATTTGGAAATAAATACACAAATTCCCAGTGTCTACCGCTCTGGTCATCAGGGAGAAACAGCCTCCCCACTCATCCATTTCATTATACTCCCATGCAGCTTGCTTTTAAGATTCCTCCTCACAGCACAGCACCAAGCTGGTGAGCTTGATGAGACAGCTGGGGAGCTGTGACTTCTGTGGATCCAGCAGGTTTGAAACCTTTCAAAACCAAATTCATCTGCCTTACCATGCTGCAAACCATCAAGCCTGCCCTGACAGATGCCTCAGCCCAAGAGCCAGAGCTTTCTAAAGGTTCCAGGTGAGGTTAGGAGTGGGTTAGGGGGAGGCCAATGGCAGAGGAAGAGAGCAAAACCCTGGTCATGAGTTGAGCATGTTGAAGGCCAGATCTCCCCCTTGTAGCATTGGCATTGGCAGATGCATGGGATCAATTGGCACAGCAATTCTGGGATAAGCAGGGAGCTGATCCTGGAAAGTGGAAAGTTAATATTTCAACAGGTGAGAGACCCTGTCCCACTAAGAAAGAAATTATTTGCATTCATTATCTGTGGAGCTCTATTCAGAAGATGATAACAAATATAATCTGTCTGCACTCATTTCTCTGATTATCTCAACCAATTTAGAGGACTTTTCTTCTCTTTCTCCCTATCCTTTTTACAACCCTGTCTCTTTCTTGATTTTTACTTCTTTTGGGGCTGCTGCTTCTCATTCCTTGTGAATGGGCTGTGTAGAGAGGGTCAAGGGAACTTCTTTACAGCCACAGAAGAGGAAAAGAATCACCTTGTTTGATATTTTTCTTTTCTCCCTTCAGATTGGGAATCAGTCCCCACTCCCAGCCTTATGGCATGATGGCTTAACAGTGTCCATGGGGGAGAAATTTGTTTATCAGCCTTGTGGAATTTCCCACTTCAGTTTACCTTAGAAAATGTGGGAGGCTAAGAAGGTACAATTCCATCTATTAAGTCTTTCCAAGTGGTGCCATGATGCTGTTTAACCTTTCCCCACAAATGTAGAATGCCAGAGCTGTCAATCCAGATATAGCAAGTCTCTGCATGTGCTTAATGCATAGACAGAGACCAGATCTTTACAAGAAAATGTCTGCATAAGCAGGTTTGCATTCAGTTACTGGTGGTTAATTTAATTCTTTCCCTCCTGATACACATTTTCTTCTCTTCCTACAGCAGTATATTCACATTTGTGTGTGCATGCTTATATATATATAACATATTATATTATATATTTATGGATAGATAGATAGATAGATAGATAGATAGATAGATAGATAGATAGATATCACATTATATATGTATTTATATATAACATTATACATTGGACTGGTTGAGTCACCTAAGGATAACAAGTATTGCAGATCATTTCTTAATTCTAGTTATGGAGCCCAGGCTTTGATGTTAAAGGTCACAGGTTCATCCCTTTAGATAAAATGATGATAATATGGAGTGGCATGTGAAAAAAATCTCATCTCCTAATGCAGTAAGTACAATGAAGTTACAGAGCTTAAATTACTTTTCAAGTTTGTTATGTTGCTGGGGTTTTTTTGTGTGTGTTTTGTTGTTTTGGTTTGGTTTTTAAATTGAAAATGTTATAATTTTTGATAACATAGTTTTATTGACCATTTTTTCATTTTGATAAATATAACTCACATGAACATGATTGATTTGAGGGAGAGTAGTGAGCTGGATTTGTCCTCCCCTGTGTTTCCTGACAACAAATCAAAATATCCCTTAATGGCAGAGTTCTGGGTTGAGTTTCAGATGGACTGAAATCCAATCCTGATCTTGCTACTATTTCTGGGGTGAACATGGGTATGCCCTTTCATTTCTCTCTGCATCTTCTTTTCCTGCTGACCTCTGTCTCATCTAGTCTTAGCTGGTCTCCTGTTTTTACAGCAGCTATCAAGAGCAGAGTCCTAATATCACCACTCAGCAGATAAAGATATAGAGGTTCCCAACAGATACTGGACTCTCAGCTGGGATGGATGACAGTGAGGGCTATTTGAGGAAGTCTGTTTGCTTTGCTCAAACCATTTTTGCCTTGAAGGGAAAATTCAAGGTGCATAAAAACTCTAAATATGGAGTTGCTCAGATAGCTATCCAAGGCAACTAGATGTTCTTGAGTCATTATCTGATCAGAAATCTATGTTAAGCCAGCAGTTTACTTAGGAATAAACTAAACAAATCAGAACTACAAAGGACAGGAAATCCATTCCCATGGAAATCTCAGAATCTCTTTTACTTTGCAAAAATCAAATCATTTTTTTATTTTAGATGACATAAATGTGTATTCCTGAAGGCATTCTGTTTCAAAACATAGCTATAGGAGATTTGGTTTTGAAAACAGAAAATATTTCACAAGGAAGGTTTCCCAAATAAATTAATTTAAACAGAGAATAAAAGAATGGTGCTCGGTGATAATGAAACACCATGTAAACTAAGAGCATCTGCCTGAATAATTGTCTTATTATTATCCACCGCTATGTAGTTAAAGAAGATAAGCCATTTTTTGGGGATATTATCTTCCTTCCCATTCAGTGCAGAGATAGTATTGAGCCCCAATTCAAGTTCCCTGAAGGAGGTGGGTACATAGGAGAGAGGGGTGGCAAAGTAGAAAGAAAAACAAGAATCTGTGTAGAGGAAACACCAAAGAAATATCATGCTTCTTGAACCACAAGCAGGGTATGCATTATTTTCCATATCTCAAACTGGAAGGGTTGGGTTTTTTTTGTTTGGTTGTTTTTTTTAACAAAAGTGAGAAATAGAATAAGACTAGAAGCAAAACTAGGATTTTTCAGAAAGGGATGTAAGTCCATGACAAAAAAGCAGTTAGTTGAGCAGACTGGCATACCTGAAGACAGGCAGCCTAGGCCAAAGAATGAGAACGAGAACAAGAAGTAAAGCCATGCAAAAGCCAGCACATCATCAGAAGGCAGCCAGGGACTATCTCCCAGTGATGTGACTGTCCTCCCTCTGACCATCAGCTCTGGGTGATGTCATCTCTTTTCCCATCACACAATCTAATAAACAACATGGTGCAAAGGGAGGTTGTCCATTTTTCTTCCTATCATCATCATCATTATTATTATTATTTTAATTTCAAATTTAATTTTGTAATAACAGCAATTAGACTCTCCTGCCAGCCTGCCCCTGGGGGGTCATTCTAGCTCTAGTGCAGCAAAAATTTGCTCCTAAAGAACATCATAGCAGGCATGCAATAATCACCCAGAAACACACAGCCTGTCGTGTCTTATTGCTTAATTATCCATCTTACCTTCTTTCAACCCTCTTCTTATTGTACCTCTTGTGATGCCTGTTTGTTTTACATAATTTTCCCCAACTGCCTTTCCTCCCTGCCTTAAGATTATGAGTCTTGAAAACATTTTTCCCTTTCATTCTGCTGTCCTGAGATTTCTCCTGCTTGGTCATTGCTGATCATTCCCATGAGGGATTACAAGCTCAACAATCTCCAAGAGGTTTTCCTCACTTTTAAGTTCCTGGGGACCAGTTCTACCAGCTATAACATCGTTACCTTGGTGTTTCACCAAATGTGAATGTGGACTTTTGGTTTTAGGCCCGTTGACTGTGACTTGGTTCCTAAGAAGAACCTCTCCTGAAAGAAAGGGAGAAGAATCCAAAGAAACTAACATGCAGCAGCCGAAAGTACTGTATGAAACTGTGCCTAGGACTTCCTCACCTGAATGTTCTGGGGTTGGCATGACAGAGCACGTGCAAAACAGTACCAAAAAACTGCTTAATGTGTATTTTGGTGTGCCTCAAGATCCCTTTAATTAAAAACTGCTCTGATTTAAGATAGTTGCTACGTTTTTCCAGATCATAAAATCATAGACAAGCATCTGAGTGGTATCAGAGTAGGGCAGCTCCTGTCCCTTCTGTCAAACAACACTGAAACAAAAAAAATCTGTTCAGTTTGCATTGTTTTCGCCTCCCAGTTTGAAGAGATGTTCTTTACTGAGCAAAATCTGGGCCTCCATATCACATCCAAGCAATAATCTCAAGATAATTTGAAAGTAATTTAGAAATTTAAGTCTGACACTGAAAAAAGGAAAGAGCTGAGTATTTCACTGGAAATCAGTAGTGCTTGCATCTCCCTTGAAAACAGGAATTAGTCTATGAAGTTGCTGGAGTGAAACAATCAAAACTGATCCATTTTTTATCCATGTTCCAAAATCCCTTTGGTTCCTTGACTCTCTCATTTCTTGTGCTTTGCCTTTGGAACCAAACTAGGGTCAGGAACGGCTGGGTGCAGCTCCCAAGCAGCTCAGTTGAGACACCTGTGCCCAGGAGACAGGAAGGGACTGGTCCAAGGCCAGAAGAGGAAAGGTGCTAGAGGGAGCTGGGGAAAGTCACATTGCTCAGAGATTGCAGTGGAAGCCTCCTACACAGGCTTCATCCTAGCTGAGGAGATTTAGATTGTATTTGACTTTTCCCTTTCTGCTTTCTTGGGTTTTATTTTTTTAGATTAATAAAACAAAACAGTTGAAGTGAGGGAGGGGAGAGATTTTCTTTTCCACTTAAATGAATTTTTAAGAAGATTTTTACAAAATGAGAGTGAAAACAAATAGGCATTTTTATACTGACGTTTTAAATTGAGCGTTAGCCATCTTTAAACACATGTAAAAATACAGAAAGGTAAATTAACTAATTTATTTTTAAATTAAGACCTATTTCCAAGGGAAATAATGGAAAACATTTATTTTCCAACCTAATGGAATGAAATGATTGGACGGGAAAGGGGCTTTGGTATTATTATTGGGTGCTTTTTCCCTGTCTAAATGAACTGCTCAGGGGAAAAGGCATGAATTCATAAAACATTTTGGTACCACTAAATCAGACGGGGATTTTTTTTTTTTATTTTTTTTTTTTTTTCCTCCTGGTATAAAAAGCCTTAGATGAAAACTATCACCTAGCTCAGTTTTGGCATTGTGGCTGTGCAGCATTCGCTAGGGTTTGTGCCTCAACACTTACCCGCCATGTTTGCCCACAGTGAGAGCTGGGAGGGAAGCTCATAAGTCTCTTTGGCAAGTCCCTGCCCGGCCCCCCAGAAGAGCAGGTTTGCTGTCACCAGAGCAGAACCACGGGGCTGCAGAGACGGCCACCCGCACACGGCCTCTCTCGGCAGAGCCAGCACGTGGCCAGGCACAGGGCAGCTGGGTGGCCAGCCCTGGGTGGGACAGGGAGCTCCTGGTGCTCACATCTGCACCCAAGGCAGCGCTTTCTGAACAGTGCAGACACAAGCCGAGCCAAGGAACATCACTGGTAATTCCTCCCTCCAACCTACCAACTTTATTTTTTTCCCCTAAGATATGCAAGATACGTCAAGGCACAGCTTAGGAAGGGCTTTTAAGAGATCTTTACTGTTCAAGGCAGGCTGTGGTTTCATTATTTTTATTATTTTGGTAGAATGAGTAACAGGAATAATAGTAGCTGAGGGTTGTTTCTCTTCATTGACTCTGTGTTAGGCTTGGAAGCCATTCGACCAGGACAGTCAAAACACAGACAGGAAATAATCTATGATAATGTCCAACTGGGGTATCAATTACGGTTTTGGATTTTCATGTTAAAGGGATATTGTCAGATCAAATTTAAACCAAAAGTTGTGGGTTGCGTTTTTCAAATACATAGATATACATATAGATATGTATACATATGAGAGAGAGAAATGGAGACTGTTGGAAACATTTCCAATTCTCTTTTCTTTTTAAGTAAAAAAAAAAAATAAAATGTCTAAAGCAAACAGTCTCCTCCCTGCCACGTGTGAGCCTTGACTGCTGTCCTCAGTCGAGCCTGGCCTTATGAGCTTGCTGGGGTTTTTTAACATCCTCTCCTAAAAGGCTCTGGTAGGTGAAAAGATTCACTCCCCAGAGACTAGAGAAAACACTGGGCTAATACACCACGGTGGCCCCACGGCAATCTCTGGAGCAGGAGTGGGCACATGCTGGCACAGAGGCTTGGCAAATGCAACCCTGACCAAGGTATGGTGCATCCAAGCACAGGCATCAATGGAGCCTTTCCCCAATTCATGAGGGCTGGAAGAGATGTTCCACAATAAAAACCATGGCAGAGTTTTCAACCTAGGCATTTCAACCCCACCTTGCTCAGCATGGTCAGCCAGGGTGAGAGAAATAGATGGCACTGATGCTGATGCTTTTCAAAAACAGCTTCTTTCTGGACATCTGCTCTTAAGTCTCAAAATATGAGATGGTAACTGCTGGCTGGTGTTACAAAAAGAATCTGGGTGGTCCCCAGAAAACCATGAAAGATTCCTCCATGTTAGGATCACATAGTTAAAAGAAACAGCATACGTTATCATTTTCCTTCTCCCTCTTCCTTTTGTCATCAAGAACTGGCAGAAATAAACAGAAGGAGATGTATTCACAAATGAGTTTGTGAAACCAAACTCTGGCAAACATATGAGAATAAAATCCTATGTCCAGTCCTGGAGCTGGCACTTTAAAAAGAAAACCTGGAGGAAGCTCAAAGAGCTGCCAGAAAGATTTATAGCCTGGCAAACCATGCTTACCAGTGAGAGAGGAAAGGAGAGCGATTTGTGAGATGGCATAAGGACTAACAGGTTAATAAGTGATCAGGGAACTCATGGACTGAAAAGCTCTGATATAAAATGAATCTTTGATGTAGCAGCCAGAGGCATGAGAGAATCCACAAGCTGCAACTTGGAAATCAGAAAAACCCACAGAGGAAATATGCCGTGCGTTTTTGTGCAGAAGAGTAATGCAGTGCAGGGAGAGCTGCATCTCAAGGGACAGGGTGGATTTGCTGTCATTTGGAGCCATGGGATGACATCCCTGGTCCCAGCCCAAATGAACATAAAATATTACATCCCATGTTAAGCACAGGGCCAGATAAACTGGTGAGAGAGATGTCTTCCAGATCATCAGCCTGAAAAGTCTTCTGGGAAGTAACCATCTTTGCCCTGGTGTCCTGGCTGTGTGACCTCTCCAGTTCTAGAGCAAAGATATTTCCTGCATGTATGGAAGGGAAGGCATTTTCACATATGTGAACAGAGGGAAGGGACTGAGTCCCCAGGTGACACCTCCATCCATGACAGGTCACAGCTGGATCTCATCCGCAGGCCTGAAGAAGCTTCACAAGCATCTGTCAGGCACACAGGCCAAATGGGAATCTCTGAGGAGTAAAACCAAATGTAAAGCCTTCCTGGTAGCTGCTAAATATGGCTAGCACAAGCTCCTTGGCTCACAGAGAAGGGACCTGAGGCATAGTTTGAGTGAGGTCCTGCGCTGGCATGATAGAAGTCTTTGGCTGCACACAGTGACTTGCATGGATTTGGGACCCTGCTGAAGGAAATGAGAATCATTTTTCAGCTCCAGGGCATTGATGTACAGAAAGTGGTTAGCAGGCTCAAGGTGAAGGCTAGAACAAAGGAGGTTTTAAGCATACAGTCACACGCACAAGACAGTGATTTCAAGTAGGAAAAAGCATCAAACTAAGCTTTTTCTGTTCTTCAGTTCTCTGAATTTTCACTAATATTTTCATTAGATCCCATTCTCTATAGAGATCATGCTACAAAAGACCAGTAGCTAACACAGACTTACCTCTCACACATGTCCATCAAGTTTTGGATAGGGCCTTCCATCCTTAGGAAGCCATTAATTTCAGCATGGTTGCAAAACTTGCTCAGCCTTTAAGAAGTATGTGTGAAATTCCAAGGGCATTCCAAAAAAGCTGACTCATGTGGAGCAAGGTTTTGGCCCCAGGATTTGACTATCCCCAAGGATAAGAGAAAGAATTCCTTATATTGAGGAAAGACAAATGAAAGGAAATTTCCAGACTCGAAGAAAGTCTGGAGTTTATTCTGAAACCTGTGTGTTCTTCCCCAGTCCCTTCTCACAGGTACTGTTAAAATCTGTGTTACATCTGCAGGGAAGTCACCCATCAGTGGCAAACCGGGAGGTTTTATGGAGATGATGACTGAAACCTAGAATTGTGTTCCAGGATCTCAAGATTGGTAACTGGCAAAGACATAGAGACTGGACCCAGCTGGAGTATAAGGGCAGATGTCATCCATCCAGTATTCTCCTCAGTCTTAAGGGCAGAACTTCCCAAAGCCACTCACTGCAGCATTCAAATCCCTGGCCTCAAGGCAAAAGACTCCTGTTCCACTGCCTGGCTCTGGAGCTTTCCTGTCCCCAGTGAGGAAGCTTTTGTCTAAGCTCCCCTGCTTTCTCTCATGCTCCCTCTCTCCTCAAGCTCTCTTAGGCAGTTCATGTTCCATGTGACTAGAAACTGGAATGATTAAAAAGGGAGCCTCTGATTATAATAAAACAAAAAAGGCAGAGTTTGTTTTGTTTTCCCTGAAAGAAGATCCGGTGGTTGGCTATTCTTTAGAGAGCTGCAATTTGGACAATTTGTCAGTGTGTTCAGGGCAGAGGAAAGCATGTGACAATGGATTCAGGGACCATGACCATAGCTTGGGACAGGGAGGGGATACACAGTTGACTGATCCCAACAGCCTATTCTACTTGTCTCCAGAGCCAATAAACAACTCCCAGGGATAATTAAGCAAGTATCAAAGACACATTTTAAAGTATTTTACCAATTATTTTTCTTTATTCTCGATCCAGGTAAAGCTTTATGTCAGAGCACTATGCAGAGGTGCTCATGGTGTTTCACACAGCCTTAAGGACCATCCCCAGAAAACACCTGCTGAATTGGGACATCCCAGACTGACCAACAGAAGATCATGCTTTAACCCTTTCCCCAGAGACAGAGTGCCTCTCGGATAGGTTTCTTCTCCAGTTTAACAAATAAAAATCAGGCTTCTAGACTAGGCTGATCACCTCTGGAAGCAATTTCTTCTACCTGGAGATATCTACAGAAAACAAAATGCTTGCTAAAAAAAGGGTGGCATCTGATTTTAGCTGACTGAGGCGTAAATAATCCCACATTATTCTGATGCATGCAATACTTACATAGATGTGTGCATTATTTGATGAATACATCTACTCTAAGATTCAGGACAGATGAGCTAAAGTTGTCTGAAATATAAGTTTGATGATAAATATAATTACAGTACATTTAGGAGATTTTCTGGAGAGTAGAGTTGTGGCCTAAATTTCCAAAATAAGATACCTAACCTGGGCCTTTTATTTTCATGCCTAGATATCAGTTTGAAAATGCTGAGAACACCTGGATCTCACAGCAGTCACACAAAAAGAAAGTGAATAGTGTTGTTTATCACAATGAAGAAGTGAATTAAAGTAATACTTTTTAAACATGGGGACAAATATGAGATAATGTGTCTCCTTTTCTTATGATAAGGGAAGGCTCAGACAGAAGAACAGAAGAGTGACAAGCTCCATTTTAATGAAAAGAATGTTTTGTTTTCATGGGACAGCAGGACTCATTGCCACAGGAAGATTGGAATGCCAAGAGCTGAATATTTAAGCCGTTGCCTAGTTGGTAATTTGTCAAATAGAGAGGGAGGAAAGGGCTGACCAGACCATCAAACAACTCTCTGTTTTGGCTTGCATGACCTCCCTTCTGGTGCCAGTCATGACTGGAGATAATCTCATGTTCAAATGAATCAGGAGTACCGTGTCACACTGATTTCCACAGGAGGGACATACAAATGACCTGGCAGACAGACATAGGGAGAAAAGCTCTGGAAGAAGGTCTCAGATGCCCCTGCTTTAACCACCCCATGCTCACCACTTTTTTACTGTCACCAGACCTTAAAGCTGAGATCCTGTTCCCAGAGTACAAAGATGAGTGAAAAATGGCAGTATCTCCTACAGGAAAGCATAGGGGTGGGACACAAACTTGGCATCAATAGAAAACTTGGCATGGATTTTCAAGGAGCTCCAGAAATGGCAGACATGCTGTAATGGAAAGTAAGAAGAGGAGGGCAGAGCAAAAATATATAGGTTTTATGGGGGATTTGGAAGATTAGAAGAACAAATAAGTAACACAATGGCTGGATATTGACTTAGAGAATACTTGAACTAGATTTGACTGGCAAACAGTCCCAGTCTCTATTTGCCAACTGCTTGGAATTGTTTGAGCAATGACCTTGAAAAACATACAGCAGATTCAGAAGGCCAGAAGCCAGAAGGCCGCACCACACTGGTCTGATCCAATTCTCTGCACAACAGAGTCCCTCCAATGTCACCTAGCCTCAACTCTGATAACTTTTTAAGCCAGCAAAAGTGGCTCAGCCACTTTAAGATCTTAAACTGGTATAAAGAATTAAGTCCTTCTAAATCTTGAAAGCAGTTTAGCAGATCATGCTGCTTTTAAGACCCTAGATTCTTAAACCACCTTAACTCTGATGGAGGACCTGAGAGCTTAGTGCAACAGAGCCATGCCAACTTAAGAGTTTAAACTCTTAAGACTCTTTTCACATTACAACCCAAATTCAGGATCAAGCACAGTGCCCACATTCTTGGTTGGTGTCAGTTCAGATGTTCAGCATCCAATAGCTTCACCACATACCAGGTTGAGAGACTCGAGGCTGAGTGTTTTAACTAGTCACTTGCTTTGCCAAATGACTTGACTTATCTTCCAAGAGCTTTTGTTCATATCAGTCAATCTTAATCTATAAAGTTTATCTTTCTCTGCAGAGAGATTTTTTGCAGAGAAAAAAATATTGAAATTTTGTGATGATAAATACTAATGTAAGATCATATCCAGACCAGCTGAAAAATCACAGAAAAGGAGACTTACCCCAATGCACTTTAAGGAAAGGTTGCTGGGGGTCCATTGTGGCTGGAGTAGCACATATACAATTAGGTTTAAAGAATGGGGTAGTTCAGAAATTTTGATTCCTCAACAAGTACCAGTCCATTAAATTCACCTTTCAGCAGAAAGTTTTGTGACTGGTCACAAACTACCTTTTCCCTGGATGTACCAGGTCCATATTTACAGCCTCAAAGGTGATTTCTCTTGGGCAAGTGTGGAGACATGCCAAAGAACACAGAATCCAATTTTTCCCACAGAATTGGGCTCACCTAGGATAAGAGAAGACTCCTGTGATTTAGAGGAATAGGACAACTCCTAAAACAGTACCTAACTGTGGTAAAGAAAAAATTGCAATTTACCAAACAGTTGATACATCATGAACAAAATCTCCTGTATTGCATTTTGGAGGTCTCTGTGTTGTCTAGAGTGAATGGTTTAAGGAATAAGGAGAGGGACTCTCTGAAAGGATGGTTCAGAACAGAAGTGCACTCAGACTATATTAAATTGGGACATGCAAAAGCATGCCCAGACAAATCTGGACTATGTGGTTTGGAGAGAGATTTATGTGTGCATCAGTCCTCACTGCAAGTGCAGTGCCATAGGAAGGAAACCAGGCATATGGGTCAGGATGGAGCAACAGTGTTCTCAGTTTGGACCATCAAGGAACAAAGACCCCTGTGTGTACTCCTCACACAGAGTGCCCAGAGTATCTCACACGCACACATGCACTGGGACTGACATCAAGAGCACCCTCTGGAAATGCTTCACTGTTAAAGGGTCTTTTGGCTGAAGATCAAATGGAGGCTGATTTTCTACAGGCTGGTACTGAGTCCCTCAGATGACACATGTTGTGGTCGTGTACAGAGTGGCTCGGCCCTAGACCATATTTTCAGCTTGTTCCTGCTGCACTGGGGTCAGTGGTGTAGAGCTGATGATCTGTCTGTCCATTTCTTTGACTCAGATACTTTGCTGAGTTATTTAAGAAGAAAGTTAAGGCAAGCCACATTTTAAAGCAGCTTTGTTTTCTTGAGGTAACAGGTTTGCTCTGTACAAACACTATCTCTTATCTAATAGCCCTAGAAAGGCATGTAGCGTCAAGCTGATACTGTCTTCATGCTTGGCTTACTTTTGCATTTCAGCCCTGAGATATGCAGGCAACCTGCCATCAGCTGTAAAACCACAAACCCTGATCTGTGATGGGAACTGATAAGAGAAAATATATGAAAACAGACTCCTTAGAGCTTGACTCATTTCCAGCAGGCTCTGGACTGAGATCTGGCATTTGAAAGTGATTGTTCATGCATAAGAAGCAGCATTTTTTATATATATGTTTCCTTTTTAAGGCTGCAGAAATGCTCAAAGAAAAGAAAAGTGAGTCGGGGGAAAATCAACATAATGTTGTTAAGCTCCCATCAAGATATTAGTAAGTGCAACATCCACTAAAACAATGGCTTTGACCTTTGAAGACCCTGTGATCCCAGGAGCCTTCTCCCCACTTCAAACCAAGAGGAAACCTCATGTCGGTGGGTTGACATGATTCTCAGGGACAGAAAACAGAACACAAAACTGTCAGTTTCCATTCTAATGGACTGTTTATCAGTCCATCTTTCCCTTGCTTGCTCAGTTTAAGCAGCCTACTTGCTGACCCTAAACTTGGGAGTATACAAGTTTTCTCAGACCTCCTGCTTTCAAATAATACTGTGCTTGTTGATTATAGGAATCAAGTTGTATTCCTAGGTGATTGCTTGAGATGCTGTTTGTGTTCTAACATTTCAAGACCAAGAGAAAACACCTGGAGTACCTGTTGTGGACAGGTGTGATGGTGTGCATGCTCCTGGGCCCAGGGTCTAACTGTACCTGCCAGCTTCCTTTGTCTTGTTTGTCAAACTCTGCTCTTTCTCACAGGATTTCTGCCTGAAGACAGAACCATGGTAATGGAGGAGTAATTCCTCTGGGCCTGTCTAAGTCCGAAAGTAGAAACAGCAGGTACTGCTGCCACTGATGCGGGAAATCTGCTGCCCAGAAGGAAGTCTTTGTAGCTGTTTTTTAGCTTGTCTCCATCTCAAAACACCAGATCCCCCTGCAACTTGAGCTAAGAGGGTATTTCAACCACCTGTTTGCAGAACAGACCCTGACAAACTCTCCCAAGCTGTTGTGCTGCTACCTCCAAGCAAAACCACCCCCACGCTCCCCTCTGCCTAATAAACATTTTAAATCCTTGCATTTCTTTCTGAGAGCAAGGCCCAGCTATGGGTGGGGAGTAGATCTTCCACCTCGTTGAACTTATGGCATTGACCTCTCCCCATACTTTGCTTCTCCACAGTTCTTGGGAGAAGCACCCAGCTGCAAAGCAGTTTAAATGGATGAGGAGCCAACAAGTGCACTAAATGGCTTATCTGATTCTCTGGGATGTCCATCTGGAGACAAGAGCCTTTCCCCATCTGCGTAACAACAATTATACCACCTTCTCACCCTCATCCTTCATAAACTCTCCTAATCCTCCATTCTTCCATCCAGACAAGGGCAGTGATTTTTCTCTGGAGCAAAATGAGCTTGCCAAAGAAGAGCTTTACCTTATCAGGAGCACACCAGCCCCCATATTTGGTTAAAGAACCACCACCCAAACAAAACCTCCAAGCAGAGCTCTTGCTCCCTCTCAGCAGGTAAAGGAATAAATGAGATTTGCTCTGGGAATGCTCTGGATGCACAAAAAGTATTCTGAAGATTTTGACGATCCTGTGACTGCTGCAACTACCTGGCACCATTCTAGAATATAATTTCTGCACACCCTGAAATCTTGAATTCTTTGATGCATTTCTTGGGACCAGTGACACCTACTCCCCATCTTGTATTTCTTATAGGTGTTAAGGACATGTTCTTGGCCTCCACTGCACTGAGGAGAAGCAGTCATTGGCATCCTGGTCCATGTGGCTCTGTTTGGTGGGTTCTCTGTTGAACGTCTCCACTTGTAGCTACTCTGAAGAAAGTAAAATGTAAGCAAGAGGACTCAGAGTTGAGGTGAGGAAACCAAAGTTGAAGATAGCACCAATATACAGAACCTAAGAGAGCTTTTTTGTGAGAATGACAGAAGCTCTCCAGTGCCAGCTATGGATTACTCTCCAACAGGCCATGGGTAATGAAGAAACCCAAGGAAGAGTCACAAGAGAGCAAACATGCAAAGAACCTTCCTAGAACATTGCCTCAGGCCCCTGATATTTCAGGCTTGCGGACTTCCTGAGACACCTTTTGTGTCTTCCTGCTGAACAGCTCTTGATGGATTCAAAGACCAGTTGAGGAAATTACTGAAGAAAAATCTTTAGCCACATGGTTTTATACTTTCCTTTTGATTTATATGATGACCCCAATATTTCTACCTTTGGGCCAACTCCTCTTTTATTTGTGGTCCTTCACCCAAATAAGTTGCAGAAGCTTTTTAAAATGCATTTATATAGAAGGATAATTTTTATTTGAATGTGGAAGTTGCAAATAAAAACAAGATCTGGACTGATTTCCTCCTCAAAAGCCCATGGTTGCTCAAACATACCTAATCACTTACCTTCATCTAGTCCATATTTTTCTTATTATAATGATCTTCTGTCTTTGACTGTAAAAGACTTTTTTTTGTATCCTGGGGTAGCTAAATGAACTTGAAATGAATATGGATTTCCTGCTGATCTCATTTAGTTTTGGTCTTCACCCTGGAATTGAAAACATCAATGCCAGGGTGTGCTAGAGGTACACTTCTGGAAAGGCAATTATCCTATAAATGCTCAGCTGTAACTTATATAATAATTATTTCTTCAACTAAAGTGCCTTTTGAAGTACTTTCCAAAAACTTACAATAGCCCTAACCCATGAGCATTTTGGTGAGGCAGGGAGACCAATTTCTGCACTCCATCTAAAACCATTCTGCAAAAACCATGTCTGAAGTGAGCTGGCATTGGGTATAGCTGGATCTCTCACATTAGGTGTTTGGAAATCTGTCCTCAAAGACGTATGCCCTGCAATGTTTACTTTTGGAGTATTACTTGGAAATGATATGATGGATGACTGATACTTTTTTTCATCCCCTCTTGGCTGAGGGTATCCCTGGAACTTGAGACATGTCTCTGTTGAAAAAATCACTCAACGTTTATGAAGAACAAAAGAAAGCAGAAGGTTATTCAGTGTGTCATGTAGTTTCACCTGAACCCCAGTGGTTTCAGGGTATACGAGACCTACCAAGCACCTTGTTCAAGTTGAAAGCAGACTGTAAAACTTACACTAATTCTTGTGATGCCAGTCATCTGCATGAAGAGGTTGAATAACTTCTCTCTAATAGAGTTGTTAACTGAGGGGAGAAAGGTATAGGCTAAAAATCAGCAGACTGGGAGAAGAGCAATAGCTGGTTATTCAAGTAATCTTGGGAGGCTCCCTTCATATTCCTGGACCCCTTCCTCTCTTTCCTTGTCTGAAGCTTCTTTAAGTCAGGGAATTGTTGTGCCTTGTTGTTACAAAGCACATGGCACGGGGAGCCCTCAGCCGTCATTGGGATGCTTTGTAGGCACTGACTTAATTTACAAATGGGTTAGGCTGCAGCACTTGGGTGAGTGACACGGGCGAAGAACAGCCTTCAGAGGAGGCTGGGCTGCAGCATGAAGCTGAACAGCTGGAGCAAAGTAGAGTCTGGTGTTTTGGGAAAAGGCCTTTTAAAAGCCAGCATGTGCTTAGGATTCAGAAAACAGTCACTGAGGGGCAAATTCACCCTTGGCAAAACCCCAGCCCGGGGTCACATTGGAGGTAAGCATGCTTCCCTACTATCAGAGGGATTTGCAAGCAGAAAGAATTTTAACAAGGTCTTCAGACGTGACTAAAGACCCTGTTTGTTTTAGATCAAGCTCACTCCACCCCAGAGCTCCGAGTATATCTCTTGTTCATAAAATATCACAAGCTCAGATACATGTTTGTTTTCAGGAGAGACTCCTCCCCCATGCTCAGCCTGGTTCACCTGTTAAAAGCTCATGAGAAATGATATCCACAGCATTCCTGTCCCTGTAACACTGGCGTATGGTGAAAGCCAGCAAGCTGGTTCTCCTCAGAGTGTGTGAATATGCTGCCTTTCAATCCTCCCTTCTTCTGAAGCGCAATGACTCTGTTCCAGGGCTAGAACTTATGTGTCTTAAAATACAAAAATAACTGCTTTCAGAGAGTCTTTAAGAAACAAAGTAATAACAACAATGATGACAATCATAATCATGATCATGATCATGACGGTGATGGTAATATAATAATAAGAACCTTTTGAGTCTGTTGCAGTACCCCTTGCAGCTCCTTCTGTTAGAGGGAATCTTATTTCATGGGCTCAAATGAGGAGTCACAACCAATTCAATTACTCGAGAGTAGTATCCTTCATAAAGAAGAGCCCCTGCCGCTGTTCCTTTGGAGGGTTCCCCTTTCCTGCTCCAAGCAGCTGTGCTGGTATTTAGACATAGGATACCAGCTCAGACTCTACTTCCAGCACAACCTCTGCTTATATCCTGCAGGCTTTATAAGTCCCCAGATGGTCCATAATGCTTGTGTAGCAGTTAGCCAGCCAAACAGTGCTTGCTGCTTATCTGGTGTATAACTCTCTGGAATGCGTGAGTGGGGAGAATGAGAAAAAATGCCAGATCATCTTCCCACAGAACATTTCCTTTCTTGTCCTCAGCCTCCCCTCTCTAAGCCCAGACAGAAACAAAACACCAGCTAGGGAATCGGCCACATTTGCGTTGCAATGGACTTGATCCTCGCGTCTTTTCAGAAGCAGCCTGGTCCTTTGTGGCTGTGAACCTTTGATGCCAGGGCATTTGTGCTGATCTCTGAGCGTGTGACAACCCGTTTAGCTCCAGCTTAAATGACAGCACCAGATGGAAGTCAGTAACAAAGCATGTCCAAAGCTAGCAATTTTCAATATAATGGAAATGCAGAGGATTCCTGTGGGCAACAAAAGGAGGGCAAGAGAGAAAAGCTTATGGGGAAGGGTCGACCACATTGTTAACTTTCAGAAACTTTTGTGAGGGTCTTTTGCTAGATTATCCTTCAGTCTCAGCTCTAGCTTGGCTCTTCCTTCACCATATGAAGAGCCACATTGGTAGCCCAGATCATCCCTGGTTCAGTTCTTGACTTCGGCCAGCAGAGACATCTACAGTGAAGGAAATGTTTTGGGCAATTAATAAACCAGGGATACCTTCAGTGAGTACAGAAATTTCTGAAGGTGTCTCCAGGGACAGTTTACTCTGCTTTCCCAGAAGAGATCTGGGTTTGCCTGTTCTTTTGTTCTATTCTCAATTTAACACCAGTATTGGCAAAATTTGGATGATCTCCATCCTAACACTGTGGGCAAATGAGGCACTAATTTCTCTTGCTAGTGTTGATCTGTTCTGATATTCAGCTACCCTGGAGCAGAGTAGAGAGGCCAGGGGAACACACGGAGACACAGATGGAGGTTTTCATTTCAGATTCACAGCTTCAGAGATTCCACACTTTAATGCAGAAAGGGAAACTTCTGTTTAGTGTGAAAAACAAATTAGTAAATGTTGCTGTTGTTGCTCAGTTTTTTGTTTTCATGAATAACTGCTGAATTCAGAAAGTGTTGGTCTTGAATGTCACTTGTGGCTGGGCAAGTGCAGTGAATAAAACTCACTGGTGGTGGACACCTCAGGAGAGAGAGGAGGTTGTCATAGACCCCAAATTCTTTATGTTTTGTTACAAAAAAAACCAAACAGGATCAACACCTTTTCTCTGGGCTCCAGAAACACTGTGACATTCCCAAGTAGGAGCTCTGGGCTCTAAAGAGTATCATAGCAGTTAATAAAAAAAATACAAATGTATTACATAGAGAACAGCAGCGACAAAAGAGCAGTTTCATATTCTCTTGGTGTGATGGTGACAATATCCACTGTGACACTCCAGCAGGAATCCATCCCCAGCCTCATTACCAGCTATTGGATAAATAAATGGAAATATATTCAGCCATATATTTCTTAATGGGAGTTCCTAAGTTTCTTTCTGACTTTATCTTCTGTGTTTAAGACCTTACACAAAAGGACTGCGAATAAGGGTAAGGCAGAACAGAAGATGAGTGACAGAAAGTTCATGGGAAAATGTTGGTTCCTTTTTCCTAGTATTTTCAAAGGACTTTAGGACAACATTGAGCTGATATAGAATGTGGATACACCATCTGGAGGTCAGCAAAGGTATTTAGTCATCTACCTCCCATTACACTGAGTGTCTGAGTGTCCCTGGGGTTTGCTACCAAGAGCCCAAATGATGGTATGTTGGCCACCAAAGTCCCTCTGATGTTAGTTGTTCCCTGAACTGGAATGGGCTGAATGAGCATATTGAAAGAGTTAATTCGAAATATATCCCATTGTCTCCCCACTGATTTTCCCATTGATGGTGTTTCCATCTTTTATTGTCACTTTTTCTTAGTGCCTGCTGAGCGTCTGTATATGGTCCCTTCTCCTCCAGACTGCATGACCCATAACTGATGTCAGACAAGGCTTGCACTACCACAAGGAGTCCCCTTGCCATGTTCTGCTGACATGCTTTGGGGGTGGTTTATTACTTCTCCCTTTCTCCAGAAATTATTGCACAAGCTCTAAGCCTCTACCAGGAAAACAGAAGGGGCTGGGAGGCAAAAAACCGTGACATTAAAATTCAGATGCCAAGTTCAGTAGCATGAATAAAAATTATCTTAACCTCTGAGGTCAGGAGGTCACCAGCTGGAAGCGGAAAATCGCCACCAGTAAATTGCTGTGGGTTGGAGTGATAAATGCTAGTTAGTACCAGTGAATTTCAGAAGAATCTCAGCTGTAGGGATACAGGACATCTTGGCACAAGACTGAACAATTTCTGACTGTGTTTTCTTTCTTCTGTAGTCTGTCTTGTGCTCCTTCTGCTTCCACAGGTTTCTCAGTTGAGGCAGCAAAAGATTAAACCCTTGTGGGAAAGCCTTGCGGCACATAATAGGGGTGAAAACAGTGAGATTCCATAGGGATTGAGTGGTGTGTAAGAAAATTACTTTCAGATCCTTTGGATGTCAAGAGAGGGGGAAAGTGCTTCAGTACTTGTGATTTGCAAAGCTGCCCGGAGCACATAGGTGCATCCATTGCCCTATTAAGCTAAAATCACTGCCACTTACATCCAACTACAGCCCAGTCCAGCAGCAGGCACCCTGTTCTATGTCCATTCTGCTTGCCAGAGCCCAAGTTAGGAATGTGCTGAGTCCATCCTTCTCTTGCAGGGTAAACATGGGCACATTTTGTCCATGTTCCCCACTGTCTTACCATCATTCATCCTTCCACTGCTATGAATGTCAGCTTAGAGTCTTGTGGGGAGTAGTCGCTGCTTAGCCACTCTCTAGAATTATGTGTTCTTGTTCTGTTCATAAGACACAAAGCAGTGAAGTAAAACAAACTAATAAATATCTATAGGAGTGAATAGATGTGTCCAATTCACTCTGGCTAGTCCAAAATTCTAGGGTGGGGAAGATTTCAGGTTAAAGAGATTGGACCTCACCACAAAATGCTCCAGTAATGATACAATTCTCTACAACACTTTATGGGACACATGAATATAAGCCCCCACTATTAAATTTGGTTTGAGGTTTCCATAAGGGAAAGAGGCCAGCTTGCATTTCAGATGTCATTTCTGTAGGGGAAGCTGGACAAAAAGCAGAAGTTGGCAGCAAAAAGTACCAGGCTTCTTTCTCCTTCCATCCAACCCTCTCCAACCTCTTTGGCTAATCCCCAAACCATGGCAAGAGCCGAACACTGCTTTTCATTGAGTGACATACCTGGCTCTAGAAGAACACGCCCTTGTGGAATTGGCATGCGGGCAACATTTCCATTCCCTCTGCACAACACTTTTCTTTAATGCCTTCCAAACTAAAACAAAACCAGGAGGATTTGCTACCATGTCCTGCTCATTATATTGGTTTTATGAGGGTGTGGAGTTTTCTTGCACCACGGCAGGATGGATTTGTCCCTGAAACCTAAAATCCAGGAAGAAAATATAATAGATGGGGAGCTTTTTTCTTTTTCTTCATCAGGTATTTTATGGTTTAGGCTTTTTTCTGGAATATTTACCATTTCATCCCAAATCAATCCACAATCATTTCATGTGCTTTTTCAAGAATGCGTTCAGCCTTTAGAGCTAGGAAAGCATTGGGAAAATCAGACATCCTGGACTCACTATGTGGAAAATAGAAATGATTATAGCAAACAAGGCTGCCAAAGACCTCCAAAAGTCACTGGAAAAAGTCATTCCAGTGTAGGATGGTTATACCTGTGCCATTCTAGATTTTACGGCTTATGATTCCAGAAGTACTGATGGACACATCTGCCCATGTGATGGATACATCACCTCAAGTCACTACAGCTGTTTGTTTCAGTTTTAACCCATTGCCTCCCACCCTGTCTGAATTGACAGGCAAAGCAGGTTGTTCTTTTTGTTCCTCTTTTTTTTTTTTCAGCTTTGTGTGTGCACAAAGATATCTATCATAGATCACTTCAGTTTCTCTTCCCTAGACTAAACAACCCTACTTCTTTCAATCTTTCTTTCTAAGTCTGATCTTCAATCATTCCTGTTACTTTCCAGCTGGTTTACATCTTTCCTGAAAAACAGTAACCAAAACTGCACACAGTATTGAGCCCCTACTAATGGCAATAAGACTGGAAGAATTACTTCATACTTACCGGCAGTTGTCCCATTTATCCATCACGACATAGTGCTTGTCTCTTTCCCAACACCATGATTATGTTGGATTATGCTCAATATCCAGCCTGCTCTAGGCAATATCCCTCCATCCTCTGGCAACTCAGATGATCAGATGTTGCCTCAGGGCAACATCCTGCATGTTTCTTTATTGAAATGCATCTTATTTTCCCTCTACAACCAGACCTCATTCAATTGCCTCTGAAGCCAACAGAGCGAATACTCTCTGTCCTTACACTGCTGTGGGTAATGAGGATGTGATCCATGTGCTCTGTAAGAGTTCTCCATAAAAAATTAATTTTACATTCCACACTCACATTTCTGCATTTGCTAACTGGACATTGGAGGAGCACTTGGAGATGTAGGTAAGAAAGCCATGTTCTTGAGCAGGATACACCACTCTGCTGTTGCATGGTACATCATTTCGTTACCTTTTTCAAGAACTTCTGAAGCCTGATTCAACGACAGGGAGACTAAGAATTCATAGGGATATCAAGAAATTCCTTTCAGGTCTAATGGATGACAAGAGACTGAAATAGTTCCTTGAGTTGTTAGAGGGAATCTCTCTATTAAACCCATAAAATGTGCATCTCCAAGGACATCTAATGAAACCTTGAATTTTGAAATTAAACTCACAGTTCCACATAGGGATTCTGTTGACTTTGCCACTTCCCACGCTGTGCAAAGGGCTTTGAGATCCCTGGGTAGGAAGTCAATGTGGGAAACCAAGTTCTCATTCCTTCAGCTGGCTGAAGGCCTGGACTTCAGCTTAAAGGTTTTTATGGTACATATGTTTTTAAGGGGTGGGGCAGGTTATTCCAAGCTCCCACATGAGTAGAAGACAGGAGTAAAAGCAAATTGAAGCAGATGGTTTGTTTCCCTAAGCTGGCATTCCTAACAAACAGCTGTGTTTGCACAAAGCTTCCACAGATGCATGGATGGGGAACAATATAGCTGGAAAAATGTCATATCAGTACTGCCACCTTCCAGCTCCTCCATGGGTTAAAGAGTCCAGCACGCTCCATTGCTCCTCCTCCTTCCCTCTCTTCCTAAAGTCTTGTAATGTGTTTCACAGAAAGTACCTTTTCTCTTCCTTTTAGTGTAATATTAATCTTGGGGGAAGGGAGGAGGAGTTGGGGAAAGGGACATAGTGTTTTGAGGTTCATATTCCCCTTGCAGTTAATCTCTTTAACAAACCCCTTTAACAAACGAAAGGTCTGACAGGAGGCAGAGTCATTAAAATGAATTAAAATGCATCCAGGAGAGATTAGTAATGAAGCCACTCACCAGACAATGCCCCTTTTCTTCTCCATGTGGACTGCTAGGAAATATCCCAGATTACAGAACAAAAGGTTTTACAGCTGAAAATGCTGATCCTTGGAAGATGCACCATGTTCTCTGCTCCTCAACTCCTTGCTCTACACAAGTACATCTGCAGCCAAGAGATCCAAGCATAATCTCCTCAAGGGGAGGGTCAGAGGGATTGGATTTAAGCACCACAGAGCCTGCAAACCCTCAAACACACTGAGGATAGGTCAGCAGACGGTGATAGAGGGCCCAGCAGTACATGACAGTGTCTACCACACTGGTGTGGTGAGACACCCACACATATCTGCTCCCACTGAGGAACAGAGGAGTTCCAACCTGCTCCAAGGGTTAAAGCTGGGCAGTATGGCACAGGAGTGGGGACAGGATGGGGTCAGCAGTGAATGCTGCACACAAGCTGCAGATGGGAATTTTGGGGGCATGGAATTATGCAGGAGGGGAGGAACAAGAGCAGTCACCAGTGCCCTGGTGACAAGTGGGAAATAGGCAACAGTAATGAGAAATGCAGCTGTAGGGGGAGAAGCTAACTGGATTTTAAAAGCAGCTTTTCCTAACTCATTCAGTATTTGAAAGGAGGCTATATAGATCCTCTTTGCTTCAAGAGACCTGTTGTTTAGTTATTCAGCTAAAATTATGCTGTTTTCCGGTCCATGGTGGGGAGAGTCCCCAGAGACAAAGCTACATACCATATGTGACACTGCTAACAAACACAGGGGTATCTGGATGATCTTTTCCTTCATCTCCTGTTGGAGGCAGAGCCATGGGGCCAGGAGTGGGAGTGGAGCCTGTGCTCCCAGGTGTAAGCCAGGCAACCTGTGATCCACATGGGCATCTTACCATCAGCAGCAAGAGAGACAAGGCAAAACCCAGTAGGCTAAAGCTGGTCTGCAGGGCTCAAGCCTTCACAGAAAGTGTTGAGAGGTCAGCAAATCAACTGGAGGTTGAAAACAACTCCCCTAAGTGAAAGGTAAAACATTAGGTAAGTAAAACCTGGATCACTGGAGAAAGAAATCACATTTTAAAATCTCCTAAGCTTTTAAAAATATCATTCTCACTGTTAGGAGGTTCCTCCACCTAATACTGAGATACTACTGTATCTCAGTTCTTTCAAATATCTTCTGCTTTTCTTTCCAGTGGGAAAAGGATGCAGAAGCTCATTTGTCTTTCTAACCACCAAAGCAAAACCATGTTCTACTTCTTAAAGTGGCAAAATAATAATTTTGAAACACAACAAGAAAAATACGTTTAGTCTTGAAAAGTTGAATTTAGCTGATAGATCCTCAGTTTCCCAACTAGCCATCACATCTGGAAAATGGCAGCTTCTGTATCTCAGGTCAAAGCTATTGAAAAAAGATTCCCTTCTGCATCTGGAAACTCAACAAAACTTCCAGGGGAAAAAAAACCTGTAATAAGCTACTCTGCTTACATGAATGAAACTCTGAGCTGTGTCAGCTGAGAATATATCCCAAAGTCTGCTGATGACAGAAAAACAATGAGGTAGTGAATTGATGAGGGACCCATTTCACTTGTGGTCTGCCGAGTTATTATATCAAAACATGTCCGGCAGAGTTTAATAGTGTCAGCATTTAATGTTCAGTATAATGTCATTCCTACAGACCAAGACAGACACTTCCCATAGGTAATTAATCTTTTACAAGCAATTTAGCCATAGTAAGCAAAAGTGGATGAAATGTATTAATAGGGGGAAAGGCTAGGGGCAAACTATGCATGGAGAAACCTTTCTCTGCATTAGTCCCGCAAAATTACAAGTGAGTTACAGCTGATGGATTTAGGACAGTTCCTGTTGAGTAATTGTATTCCATGAGGGTTTTCAATACAATGTGATATTCATTTTCACTTTATACAGTAGAGACAATAATGGCTACAGGTGCACAGGCTGTCTTGCTGGGAGGAATAAAACTGTGATTGTTTAACATCTGACTTTTCTCACACAGTTACAGCCTTTAGATTTGAGCTATATTTTGCACATATCTCAGACTTGGATTGTTCTTTTTTTTTTTAATACTCCAAGAGCCTAGCCCTAAAAAATGCAGGCTCTAAAGACCCATTGTCAAATGAAACACATTTCCCTCATTTGATTTGTTTTTTCCTCTCTTGCAATATCAGCTTTCACTACAGAAATGCAGACAACCCCATGTTTGGGTAGAGAAATGAAACCGCCAGCACACGCAGGAGGCACAGCTGCCAGCCCAGGCTCCCAAAACCCAACTCCCAAAACAGGAACTTTCATGTGCAGTTCTGAAAACCTGGACATCCCTGTAAATCCCTCTCCATTCTGCAGGAGTTTATACCATTGCTTTTTTGCTCTGGCATCTCATCACAGCTCCTCTGTGTCCTTCTGGGACTTTCCTGGTCTCTCAGACAAGAATAACAAACCCAATGAGCCAAGCAAAGACAGAGCCTGAACTTTCTCCTGGAGAAGGCAAGGTGGCTATTCCTGGATTTTTCCTACCAGCTGCCTCTTGTCTCAGAAATGAACTCTCCTTCCTTTTGCTCCCTAGAGACACACCACGTTTGCTTATGACGTGACTACAGCTAACTACATCCACCTGCCGGGGTGACTCCACTTCCTTATGAAGGATGCAGCTTCTGAGATGAAGGTGGGATGGGAGGGAAGCCTAGCAGTGTCTAGCAAAAACTTACTGTAGGATTTTCTTTCAGAAAAGCTGTAGGTTCATTCTCATCAGGAAGTAATTCAGGGCTTTCTTACTGAAAAAGGTAGATAATTTTATTATGTTTCTATCCAATATTTTATTTCAGGGAGAAAAATGATTGCCCCTAAAATTGTTGTGGTTTCCTGCCATGAAATAATGAATTATTTATTCCTTCATTCTTTAAAAAATTAAAACACATATTTAAACACTAACTTATTTTTCTATTTTGTTGGGGGGGAAAACGTGTGGTAAAAATCAGGTTAAGAAGACCTTCATTTTTTAAAATAAGTAGATGCACTGTTATGGTAAAATGGATTTTTATTTTTTTTTCAACATTTTTTTAAAGAAAAATTCCTCTCTAAAGTCCTTTGATTTAGACAAATACTGAGTTTCAACAAATTTATCTTTTTCAAATGTCTCCAGGTTAACTGCCTCTGGACTTTTGCTCTTTTGTACCTCTCCAGGAAGAAAATAAATCCTGTCAGTTTTGCTTCCAGGCTTTCAGGGACCACCAATAAAAGTTTCCAAACCATCTTGGTGGACTGGGAACATAAGCCCTCCATCCACCCACTGGGCTGAGTACTCAGAGTGCCCTTTTGACCATTTTCCTCATATTCCTGTAGCTCCTGCAACATGCTGTTCACAGCAGTTCTGTAAGAATTGACACTAGTGCTGATTTCGTGTACTTTGCCTCTTCATCACTGTGCCTTAAGGTGCGAGTTACCATCACAGTTTTCCCTGTGGATGAAACCAAATGTCTTTGTGGTGAGTGAGGAGAGGCATCCTCACAGTCCTCCCTGCACCACAGTGACAGCCCTGGTGTCCAGCTGCCAAGTTTCTCAGAGCTTTTAAGAATGTAATATTGTTGGTAGCTGTGCTTCTCTCACAGATGGAAGGCAAACCAGGACTCAGGAAGTCCTAGGAATGGCAAGGACACACAGCCATGCATGAACAGAAAGAGCTGGGTAGCAGAGGCTTTGCTTCTTTAGGAAGTAAGGCTCAAAACAACCAGTAAAACACATGAACCCAGTGCAAACCACTCGTGCCAGCATTTCTGAACCTGCTTTTAGAGCATTATACTTGGGCCCAGCATTAGCTGAGGGTTTTATTGCTCATCTGAAACAATTAAGCTGTTTCTCTTGTGAACTCTAATCAGCGTCTGAACCCACAGACTTTGAGCATAACATGTCACCTTCCCCACTCTTGGGAAATGAAGTCCTCCAATGAGCGCTGTGGGGATGAAATATGGATCACAGATGTTGAACCAGGAAAAGGCACAGAAATAAGTTTGCAGAGCTGAAATACAACTTCCAAAACCTGTATCCTTTGACATTTCAGTCAGCTGTTCCACAAGTCTTTGGGGGGAAAAGACTACTATTTCTTCCCTTCTTGTTCCTCTTCCTTTTCAATTTTGTATTTTTGGACAGTTATTTATTCTGTTTTATCTTTACTTATTTATACTCGTACTTTAACATCTGTACAAGTTTTGGAAGTCATCTCCAAAGTTTAGTTTTGACCTTGCTTGTTGAAATCTGGGAACCTTACGTAGATCCATTGCACTGCAGGCAGAGAAAGTACTCTGGCTCCTTCAGACCCCATGCATTTCTTTGTTTTAATTCATCTTTATGTTTTAATTCATCTTTTATAGGAAATAACTCTAGTGGACACTGAAAGACACAGTTGGGCATGTGTGGCATGCATCCAGGGCAGGAAAAGGCTCTTGAGCTGGTCAGGTGTGCCCACTCACACAATCTAAAAGCACAAGCCATATTGAGCAGAGCAAGCTCTGGAGCCCAAGCAAGTCATTAGCAGCCTTTCAACTGACTTTGAAGCAGGTCTCTGAGACCTAGTCTGTTTTATATGGTGGAATGTGGAAAAACAACCACTGCAGCTAATAAAAGGAAGGGGAACAAAGCAATGTTCCTGTGCTCCTGCCAGCCCCCACTTCCCTTGCCCCTTCAGTGCCTGCAGCTGGCCAGACTGCACCCCTTCCCTACTTGACTCCTGTAATTTTCTGACCAATTTAAGCATGACCTGTAACTTCCCCTTTTACATCACTCATGAATTTGAATGCCTCCTAATTTTAGTTGCACCTTATAAATCCAATGGAAGTGACTGTGTGATCGTAAAAGCTTGGACCGGCTCCCAGAGGAGCTACTCCAGTTGTGAGCAATATGCCTGACACCAAAAATTAGTCCCATTGGAATTCACCTACAGGTGCACACCCTGCACACGGCGTACGTGGGATACACTCACAGGCGCACCCACACGAGCTAAAGCTGCACCAAGAGCTGAAGCTGCAGGTATGAACCATGACTGCGTACATGCAGCTTCCATATCACACACATGGTTTTCAGCCTCTGTCCATTTCACAGCCAGTTCTCTCAGGACATCTTCACATCTTTCAAAATAAAGAACATTTTAAAATAGTTCTCCTGAAGGCTCCCCTGAATAAAAAAGACCAGGGCTGAGAGCTGATACAGATCAGAGGAGTGGAGGGAAAAGGAGCTGCCTTTCAGCCTCACGGCCTGCGATACACATGGAAGCGTCAGCAGTCGGTGCAGGTAGCTGGAGGCTGATGTTTATTTTGGCACCTGCCAAGGTGACTTTGTTGTTGGGATCTGGGCTTGGCCAGCAAGCTGTGCTGGTAGGACAGCATCCAGACCAATGCAATAAGCCATGTCTTGAGGGAAGCCAAAAAAAAGGACAAAAAAGACCACACACAATTCAGGGCTGGAGCCTGGATTTTATGGGAGAGTGTGTAGGGGTTTTCTTCCTTTTTCTTTTTTCTTTTTTTTTTCTTTAAACTACTTTCCTTATTTTTCTCCTTCTTGTGAAAATACTTAGGGACCTGGGAAAAGATTTGAATCATTATGAAAATGTAACTGTATCCCACGATACAGCTGTAGTGAGCCAGGGCAGCTAGGTCTGGGGGAGTCAGCAAATCAGGCTCTCTGATTAGAAATCAGGGAGGCCTTTGGTCAAATTTAATAAAAATAGACTTGTTATATTTGGAACATTTTATCTGAGAACATGTTGTCTCTTTAATGCTGTCTTATATCTGCTTGTCAGGCAGTGGGACACTTCCTGAGAGAAGGGTAGGCTCTCAAGAGGACTCAGAGATGTGGCTGGGAGGGATCTGTGGCTGCTGGGGGCAGAAGGAGCTGTTAACATGATTTCCGGCTATCACAAAACTTTGTCCAGGCTGAGGGGAAAGGTTAACTTCTACGTAATATGTGTTGTCCATATGAATCTCTCTCCCTCCAATGACACAGAGGAAAGAAATCCTTTTACTTGTCTCGTCTGCCAGCTGAAAGCAAAGCAAAACACACCCCCTGATATTTACAGGCTGGGTTTTAGACAACTGGCTGGTATCTCTCCTCCCTGGTGAATCGCTGCTATAGATTTAATGAGCTTTAATGAAGCATACAAACAGCACAAGTCAGCCCAGCTGAAACCATCAAAACCACTGGGAAATCCTCAGGTCTTTGCAGTGCTGTTGTCAGTCTGTAACAAAGATGGACAGGTACTCTCTGGCAATCCAATTCAGGGACAAATAAGAAAAGATTTGCACAGTACTTAGCAGCTCTAAGTGACTGTCTAAGGGAGAAACAGCCAGAGAGACAGTGAGGCAATGGACTTTAAATTAGTACAGAAAATAATGATTTCCCTTAATTCTTTACTCAAACGTCTCCATCTGATATACTTTGGACAGTTATGGGCCCCCAGTATGAGAGAAATTCAGAGCAGGTGAAGAGTCAGCAGAGAGCCCCTGAGATGGCCAGAGGGGCTCTCTGAGCACAATGTACAAGGAAGGGCAGAGGCAGGAGGTTGGGATTGAGGCCTCCACTGGCTGCAGAGCATAAGAGGCAGGCTGGTGAGTATCCTTTAATAGGAGGAAGCTATCTCCCCAGACCCCAAAGCTCCCACTGGATAGATTGTGTTGGCTTCCAGTGGAGAACTTCCAAAAGGAGATTTTGGTTTTGGTTTTTCTCATGACAGACCCTCATGGATTTGCATCTCCTGTGTCTCATCCTTCTGCTGAGGTAGGAGCCATCTCTCTAGACTTGCCATCCACTCTGACCTCACAGACTACAGCAGCCTTCTTTCATCAGTGTCCTCAAAGAAACCCTCCCGTGAAAACTTCCTTAATTAAGATAAAACTGATGAACGACTGCAACATTTTCCTCAGAAAATAAAACTAAGATAAATGAGGAAAAGCAAACAGTGTTTTTCATCTCATCACAGATAGTCTATTCACTGTAAGAAGCTACATTATGATCATTATATTTTACAGAGAAGATATCCAGAATGGAAAGAGTGAGAAACACGATGAACTCTTCATACAGTTACATCTCATAGCTGAGGTGGCAGACTCAATCTTTCAGTATTTTACTCCTCAGGACTCCATCACCTTCAGGCACAAACCACGGGACTTCTTTTGGAGTTTGGGACTTTCTCTAATCTTCAGCATTTGCCTGCTGGATTCTTTATACCATATATGAACAGATACTAACAACTTTCCCTGGCTTCTCTTTCCTGTCTATTTTAACCTGAGTAGCCTGAAATGTTCATTACCTGAAGGTATAAAAAAGTTGCTGGTAAAACTGACTGTATGTATTTTCATCTGTTGTTTCTTACACATAGACATTCTGTCTATTTAGGGTTAACTGTACCTTGGCTTTACTTCTCACAGAGGAGCCAAAGGAGATTGACCTTTGGCACTTACACAGGTTTTTTAGTGTTGTCTTATGCACATGGATTATGCAGTATGTGTGGAAAGGAAGTAGTTGACTGAACCTGGCTTTGGAAGTCATGAACTCCAGAGCATGTACTGGGATCTGAGGAGAGTCTAGGAATTTAGCATTTCCATCTCATTTTGCAACATGAGTATCACCATTCTGATACAAAACACCTAGAGACTTAATCTACCCTTGGGTGAAATGAATTCTCTCATAACTGTAGTTTAGCCTGAATAATTGTATGCACTGTAGACACTTGACACGGTGGGGTAGATTTAATAAACCTGAGCTACACAGGCCATTCCTGTGGTTTAGCTTTGGAACCTCTCTATTGAAAACTTAGGAAATGAAGAGTTAAAAAGGAAATCCACATGTGTTTATTGCCAAATGGTCTGTAATGAACGTGTGAAATTAATTACCAAGGAAAGTCCTTGTTAAATTATGGTTTAAGCATCAAGGCCAGTCAAAAAAACAGATTGCATTTGAAAATGAAAGGTATAAAGTTCAGAGGGTGAGAGTTACAGGCAGTTGATGGGCTTGTCAGAACCATCATCCTTCTTCTCTTGAGTGACTCATGGTTTTCACCTCTGTTACCCCATGTGTCCCCTCAGAAAGAGAGCAGACCACCTATGTGATGCTGAGCTTCCTCTCCACGTGCATAGATGTGCCCATACACTTATAATCCGAAAGCTGTGTGGTCTGGGATTTCAAGGGGGAAATAAAAGTTGGATTCAAGATCCTGAGTTTTAACCCCAGTGGCTCCCAAAGGCTCATTGCACCAAACCTGAGAAAGTCACTTGCTTCTAGCTGCAATTAAGGAATATGAGACGTTTGGGGAACCATGTTTTTTATTGAGTAGATCTTTCTTGTTTCCTTGCTTCTTTCTGAGGAAGGTAACAAATAAAAATGGGGCCTATTTAGATGGTCCATCTTTATGTTTCCATTCATTCACTTGTTTGTTTGCTTGCTTCTTCAACTGGCGTGGGCTGCAAGCAGCCCCATTAAGAAGAGCTTGCTCCTGAGGACCTGAAAATAACCTCAAAACAAATTTTTGAAAGATTTTAAGAGATGCCCAGTAAAAAACTTCTCTCCAAATATTTGGCTGCTGCCTGAGCCAGCCCCAAATCTTACAAATACCCCAGACATGTATCTTTGCCCTAATTGCCTGACTCACCTGGAGTCAGTCAGGGCTGCTCACCCAAAGTCCTGAGCTTCTCATTGTTGCTGATGGCTAAAACCTTGTGCAAGTCCCAAATGAAGCAGGGTAAGAGATACTTATTGCACTTTTGTGTGTTCCCCTTCAGTGCTTTCTTCAGGCTAATTTTGAATAGCTGAGTAATAAGGAATTTTCATCCCTGCAGATTATAAGGCTGCAGACTGATGAGATCTTCTTACCCTGGCTAATCAACATAGTCTTGTTTTTCCAAACAGTCCTTACTCCTTCTTTATATCATTTTATTGAAACTGATGGCCTCCAGAAATATACAAGTGGCTTCCCTGGCTGACATACATTGGTGGCTCCTGGGCATGCTGAGGTTCATAGTATGTGAAAGTCATACTGGAGGCAGAGATGGTGCCAGGCTTGTATTTGTGTTGGAAAGGACAATTGTTTCTCAGGGTACTCTTATGCATCACGCAAAATATTAATTTCTTCAAAACTTCCAGCAATAGAAGGAAGAAAGTTTTTCCAACTGAAAACACAAAAACTTTCCGTTAAATACCAGATTGTGTGATACAAAGCACTGATGGCCCTCTGGCCACAGCTGCTTCTGTTTAGTCATAGTGTGAGCAAAGAGACACTCAAATAACACATTTGCACTGGAACAGCCCTTGCTGTAACTTGCGTTACTGCAGCTGGACTCACATCAAAACCCAATGCACCGTGTGGAAAGCAATTACCCACTGCAAAATGGTGGAATGAAAAGCACTCTTCAATATCCCCTTTCTTAATGGTGCTGAACCAGATCCGGGAACTCAACAAAATACTTGAGACTCTTTCTCTCTCCCCCCCCTCTTCTTTCTTTCCCTTGTTTCCTCTGTTGCTCAAGCTGCATTGCAAAGATCCACCTGGCACACTAAGCTGAGAGCTTTTATCATCCCATCCAGGTTCTCAACTGGCCTGGCAAGACTTGAGTAACTGCTTGTAAAACTGTGAGGATCCTGGTTAGGGGCCACATTGCACTAATTTACAGGATATAAACAGATACTGTGAGACCAGCCATGAGATATGGGGAGGATTCAGCTAAGCTTCTTGCACAGAATTTAGGGCCCAGCTGGTGGCCAGACATAATTCGGACACATAGCTTTGTATCTGGGAAGGGATGAGCTGGGGAGCTGTGGGAGCAAAGGACTGCAGAACCCATGGCAGAAAAAACCACTGTGTGCAGCCTATTACAAGAGATGAGTGAATAAAATGTTAGCGGTCCCATTTTGCAAAACAGGTGCTTGTTTTAATTCAGCAAAACACATGCATGAGAAAACAAATCACTAGAGACCAAAATGACAGCCCTGTGATGCAAAGGAGGGAGTTTGCCAAAACAACTTTGCATTTTCAAGTGTGTCCAATGGTGTGCCTTATTTGGGAGACGCAGCCTGTTGAGTTCAAGTGAAATTAGATCATTGATTTTCTGCTGCAGAAAGCACAGCAAGATTTCCCGGCAGTCAAGAGGGTGGTTTGTTTGGGTTGGGTTTTTTGGTTTTTTTTTAATTAGAATTAATATTTTTCCTTGTTGTTAAAATTTATGTCAGAATACAGTGCCATTTGTAATACAAATAATTTGTAGCTTCTTTTTTGTTAATTGTTCCCATTGTTTTGTTTCTCACCTATCTATGGGAAAGAACACTACATTTGGAATAAAACATCTACATTCAGTAGTTTGGGGTCTTCTTTTGCAACCTTTAATACTTCTCTGTCCCCTACTAACAGGCTAGAAAGCCAGTGCCTTATCAAAAGCCTACACCTCATTCTAGATGAGACATGACCTCAACTGAAATGGTAGTTCCTGCCTCAGAGAGGTTGCTTTTCACCCCCACAATAAAAAATGCACTATGGATGGGCACTAGCAAAGGAAAGAGGACACGGAATTATTACCGCATACAGAAAGATACACAGGACACCCAAATTCAGACACTGCTCCTTGCTGTCCTTCACTCCTGTCATCTCAGCATGCACCACGAAAACACTCAGATTTCCCAACCCATGGCAATTGCTGGTCTACCAAGAGTGTATTGTCTTGATGTAGCCTTACCTGAAAGGACAACACTTGTAGCACCCCAAATGGTGTGGCACACAACCCCCATGGGTGCCACAGCTTGTGTGCCACCCACTACCACTGATAACCTGGGGTGGCAATTTGCAAAACAAACACATTTTCCTCACCAGTTCAGCTGTAACAACTGACTGGTGGGTATGAAGTGGATCTGCTTTCTCTGACCCACTGTGGAGGCAGTGCTGGTAGACATCGGAGGTATCTCCCCGCTGAGAAGTGTCTATGTCACTGGTCAGGCAGGGCCAGCAACAGTAAAGAGACACGGGAGATGCTAAAGGAATTTTAAACGAGTGGGACACAAAGAACTCATCTCTGCCCTCAAGATGTGGATACTCAGCAGCTTTGGGGATGGGACATGGAGGAAAGAAGAGAAGCTGTGTCTCGAAAGCTGCCACTGAGAAGCCCTGTTGTAGCAAGCACACAGGGATTCAGGGGGGGTTAAAAGGAGAGTGTGCTGGGAAAGCAGAAGGTGCTAGCGAGAGGAGCAGCGAACAAGCGTGCTAATTGCGAGAGCAGCAAGGAAAATACGACAGGGAAAGGAGTCAAGGCAAAGCCAGAGGGGCCCCAGCAGCCTGCTGCTTGGTCGGGTGCAAATGGTTTCAGCAGAGGCAGCTCGCAGCTGTAGGGAGCAGGTGCAAGGGCAGACGGATGCTGCCCTGAACCTGGGGAGGAAGGCTGCAGGCAGGAAGGAAACCAGTTTTCCCAAGCTCCAAACAGCAGCACACAAAAGAGGGAAGAGGAAGGAGAGCAGCGTTCAGAGAGAGGAGAAACAGTTCTGTCACTCTCCACTTCAGGAGTATGATGGGCAGATGAAAGATGAATTTACTTCAGCCAGTCCTGTCAGATGTTTCTGAGCTGTGGGACTTATCAGCTGTCAGACCAGAAAAGAATAAGCTAAACAAAAAGCTTTCACAACCCTCATTCCCGAATCTGTGCGTCATAGTGTGCCACAAAAAATGATTTCTGACTTTTTCTTTTTGTTTTTTTTTTCTTTTTACCCCCTTTTCTTTGCTACTACTAAATACTTTTCCTTTTTTCTCACTGGACAGCTGGAGAGAATCCAGATGGCTGCTGTTCCTGTGGCTGCACACTGAATGTTATGCTGGGAGGCTTGTAGATGGCTTTCCAAGTAGCCAAACACAATGGTGCAAGAGGCAATCTGCGTGGGGGAGCAGAGGGCTTTCTCTGGACTGAAATGGCAGGGGCAATGACAGTGTGGGAACTCAGGGCTTCCTGTCTCTTTATTCTTCCATTATCTACCTCAAAACCTTCCGCTTCTCTACCCCTGTGTCCCCTCCTTTCAAGGGCCAGCCTGTTCAGATTGGTGCCACCACACAAAGCCCGGATGTCTCTGCACAGCAGTCTCCTTGGTGGATTCAGCTGGTGGCTCATTCTAATTAATTCCTTCTAAGCTGAAGTCTGCAGATAATTGCCAGTCCAGATACTCTTGACTAGCCCAGATGAATACTCAGTACTGGGCTGGAAGAGAAGGAGGTAAGAGTAGCTCTGCTGTGCCAGACCAACACCACACTGATGCCTCCAAATCAACAAGTAGATCCACAGAACTCCTGAGGACACTTCTAATTGAATTATCTGATGATCCAGTGAAATGTATTCTTCATAACAGAGGCCTAGGCAGTTTGCTGGGGAACAGGACTCACATGAAATGGTCCTTCCCTTGCAAGGTTCACGTCTCAGCAGATAAATCTTGCACCTCTAAACCATAGAGGTGCTCATGCTTTTAACTATTCCTGACTTTTCCGATAGCATTTTAAAATGTGTCCAGATTATTTTCTAGATTATCCCTCTTTAAATGTCCAAGACAGTCTGAGGAGCAGGGCTGGACAAGCAAAAATAGGTTAACAGCTTGAACAAATGGTGAGAGAGGCTTGAAGAGAGAAACTAAATCTCAACGTTCTTTATCCACTAAAGACAAAGAGATTATGCTTTCTTCCAGTTTATCATGGCTTCATGGACTACTAAGAATCAGCTAAACTACTACATCAGTCTACATCAGCAGTCTCAGCTGTAACAAACACAAGGGAATATGGCAGGGTACCATATGTAAAAGAAGGATCCCAGATAAGCTGTGTTACTGTGTTTGGTTCAGGCCAACAGAAAACATCCAGGTGGTTCCTTTAGCTCTGCTGATACCTGGTAAATTGCCATGCTCTTTATCATTTGATTATGACCACCACACTCACCCTATGGACTCGGTGGACATTTTTCCCTCCTTGTTTTCCTCTGCACTTTGGCTGTCTCTTTGCATCCTGTCCCTGGTTTGTTTCTGGCAATTCTTGAAACAGCTGCTGGGTTCTGCTCCAGAGGTGGCTGCATTCCAGCAATGGGGAATGTGACTCCTGACATATGGGAGAGCTGGTGCCGTGTGTCAGGAGCTGCAAAGCTGAGAGATGTGACACATCCAGGTCAGCTTGTCAGCGCTGTGCAGCCCCAGAAGAGGTCCCAGTTTGGACATCCATTTTATTATCTTCACGTGCTTCAGCTTGGTTTCTAGCAACAGTTTCTTGTGTTCATTTCCCAGCCTTTAACTTGAGTCACGCCCTCTGAAAGTCTCAGCAGTTGCTGTACACTGAATAGGCTTCACACATGAAATCCCATGCTGGAAATGACCCTCAGTCATCAACTCCAAGCAGCACCAGAGAACAGAGCTGCTGAGTGTGATCCTGGTGTCAAGTGTCCAAGCAGCTGGGATGCTCTTTGTGTTCCCCATGCTGTGTTAGGAAGGGTCATGCTGCATTTGCCATGCTGGGTTGGGTCCCCATTTTCAAAATATTTTCTGGACTTCTCAGGAATCTCCCTCTGGCTCCCTCAGTTACTGGCAGGCACCTCACCACATCCCTCTTCTTTCTCCCTTGCAGCCAGATGGTGCCAATGCTCTCCACAAAGAGGGGTACCTTGACCCATTCCCTGCTGGGCCTAGTGTTCAGCAGGTCACAGTGTCTCTGAAGCCTCTTCTGCTTTTTTCCCAGGACAGAAACAGGATGTTGGCTGTGCAAGAAGGCATCTGTGGGTTTGCTGTATTCCTTTTTCTCTCTGCTGTTTCACAGGCCATCTTCTGAGTTCTCATGGATCAGCAGTGGTCTGTGAGCCATCAGCTGTGAGAGTCAGAAGTAGAGAATATAATCTATGACTAAGTTTCCCACAACCTAATTCCCTTCGTGCCAGTACTGATGAATATCAGTATGACAAACTCCAAACTCCACACCCTGCTCCTAAGATGTGGACAGTGATGCTGCTGGCATGGAGTAACACCCCACTGTGGTGAGGAGGCTGAGAACATGGCAGCAGAGCTGAAGCCACTATATCTAACACGGGCTTTTCTTCTTTGCACTTACAGCAGGAGAACATGTAGAACTTCACCCTTTCCAGCTGAGAAGCATCTGCCACAGTCCTTTTCCTTTAGCCAAAGCACTGCCTCTGCTTCACCTTCCCTCCAAAAGAGCTCTTTTCAACAGTTGCTTTCATGGACCCTCTACTTAGTTCTTTTTCCAATCCTTTCAGTTCAGCTCACTGATGAAGCTTATCAGTAAAGCCTCAGAGAGCTTCATCTGCTTCTCCCCAGGAGGTGCATGGCCATTTCCATGGATTAATATCCCCACTCAACTGAAAGATCAGCCTACAATCAGGACACTTAGGGCACACTTTGTAGCAGACTCTTGCGAACACTGTTGCTGGCCTCAACTTAGCTGAGGGGAGAGGAGAAAGAGGATCTTCAGCTTGGCCTACAGAACAGGTCCTACTGCCATTCCCTAGGGCCAGGAACAGACTTTGCTGAGATGATCCCAGTGCCAGGACACATAGCAGGGAAACAAGCCTCTACAGCAGGATCAAACCAGAGTCTAAGTTCTGTGCACCTAGAACATGTTCTAAATTGCTGAAAGTTCAACAAGGACCACTTTTCTAGCCAAGAAGGATGGTGATCCCCCAGCACTGAGGTGGAAACTCACAGAAATTACGTGGGGTGAGAATCCAGTTCTGTAGAATGAAATAATATCATGTTCTCTCTTTCCATGAGAATGTTTCCTATATTTCACTTCCATCCTTTAGCTGGAATAGGGCAGAATGAGACAGGGTGAAAAAGGCAGGCACAGAACCAGGAGTCACATATGGGCACTCTGCACTTAGATATCCACTCCCCACTAGTACCACTAAAACCCAGTACACTTTTACAGCAGGGAGGAGAAACCCATGCCTAGCCAGAGCTGTTCCTTGGAACATTTCCACATGAGCCTCTCATCTATTGAACCAGCAGAGCCTCTTCCTCCTCATTATTCTCTCATGTAATACCTCTACAAACTGTGTTCCTTGCTTATGTCTTTCCCCTCTGTTCATTCCCCCGCATGATGGGTGGCAAAGTCCTAAGCTCCAAAGATAATGCCGTGCCAAGGCACTTAGACACGGTTATGTCTGGACACAGAACATTTCTCTCTGATTCTCAGGAATATTTTCTGAATACATCACTGCTTGCATGGAGACAGGACTTCTCAATCCCTTTATGAAACTGGAAAGGGATTTTGCTCACCCAGGGAAGCTGAGGCATAAAAGGACCTATTCAAATTGCCTCCCACAGCACCTGAAATAAACTTTAAATCCTACTGTGATGTCAAAGTTCAAGAGACCAACTAGAAGTTTCTGCCTTCAGGGTTTCGGGGAACTTGAACCATGTCTGGGATTATGGAAGAGCTGATGGGTGCAAGGTCCTCATACCTTGCCCTGCTGTCTCAAACATTCTAGAGCTGGGAGATTATTAACATCTCCTGAACATTTGTGTATTCAGGTACACAAGGAAACACGTAACTTCAAGATGGCCACAAAGCCATACAGAAGTGCTCCTGCTACAAAAAGAAATGGGAAAAAAAAAAAAATCAGTCAGAATTAGTTGGAAGCTCTTGTGGACAAAAAGGCTGAGCACATGATTTTGTATATGCTCAAAAAAACAGAGAGTAGTGGCACCTGTGTCTTATCCTACAATTCTCTTTACACTACTGGAGTGTGTGGGGATGAAACACCTCAGTGTCACAAACCAGCAACATAGGTGCTTGTGATGCAAACATGATTAGTATTACATTATACACACAGCAGTATTCACACAGCAAGAACAAGGGGCTGAAACTACTACAGGAAAGGTGTAAATTGAAACTATCAGCACAAGCCACAAGCTGCTGATCTGTGTTCCCTACAGCAAAGATGAAAACATCACTGCTGGCTCACTGCTAAATATGTGCAAATCCTTGCCAGAGGTAAAGTTGGTGCTGCAGAGTGATGCACCTGTACTGGTGTCAGTGCTAAACAGTTTTTCTCTCACCCATGAAGGAATATGCCATTGCACCCCAAAGGATCAGGAGATTAACTGTGTACAACTATTGCAGAGTCCAAAAGAAAACAATAAACTATAGCACAATGCTGTTCTTGTCCTAGAGCCAAATGGCAGTAATTTCTTTGCTTGCCAATGAAATCAATCCTACATCTACAGGATTGCTTTCTTGAGCCAAAATGCTCAAGCATGATGTTAGACAACTGGAGATGTTGAGGGCCTTTTTCTTGTACTGAGCCAACACAAGGATATATTGCAGTTTCTGCATTATTTTTCCTGGCTTGTCTTTACGTTGGCTTATCAAATTGTGAACATCACCACCTGCCAGGATGGAGGAGAAGTTTTCACAGATAGATCATCTAATTTATATTTCCTAGATTCATGGATTTTAGGTCCACTGCAATAAACTATTCCAGTTTCATTAGCAGTACAGACTGTAATCAAGAATACCATCAAAAGTAGGACAAAAGCACATCTCCAGAACTGCAAAAGGGCATTACAGAGGTCTAAACAAGGAAGATTAATCGATGATTGTTGCTTGGCCCTCATAATGTAAAGCTGAAAGGAGACAGACTCATAACAAAGAAAACTAAGCCCTTCACATAATTTGTCATTGAACAGTTCAAGACTGACACCAAACACTGAGAAAACTGAAAGCTTGCAAGGACTTAATAACTAAATGGATAGATTAATGGAAAAACAATTCATCAAGGACTCCCAGTCACAGACACAGCACCTCCAAGCCACCAGATGATAGCAAAGTTACCTATCATGGATCTTCCCTCCCCAGGCACCCACTGTTGACTTCTGAGACAGGGTTTGGGACAGCTGGGCTTTTGTGTTGATATGGCTCACTCTCTCTTATGCGGAAACCACTGACAGCCACACTGAATTTTCAGGACCATTACGAGCATGAAACCAGGCTTTTCATCTGTGCCTATAGGGAGTGGATCTGCCAGCATACTCCAAGGCTGTACTGAATCTGGGGCTGAGGCATCATGTGTTCCATCAGACTTGATCCCTGCTTCCCCCAGAAGTGGCTGAACAGACATGAAGTGCGCTGATCTGGGATCATTCTCCCCATCATTCCCAAAACCACACTTCAGAGCAATGTGGACACAGCCCTAGGGACTCGTGCTCCTCTATCTGAAGTACAAACCCTTCATATGGGTTGCCTTCTAGCCTTGGAAAAATACTTAAAGGTGCTTAAGTGTGAAACCAAGCGAGTCTCCTCCTTCGTCCCTGCCAGGAAGCGCTCCAGAGGGGTGAAATTTGTTTTTCCGATTAGACTTCACGCAGCACGACCTTTGCCATCTCCGAGCCAGGTCAGGCTGATTAATGGGCTGTCGTCCCAACACAACGAGGACCAGAAGGGTGTGAGGTTGCTAGGACATTCTCCTAACAGCTTCTGCAGAAGACTCACTCTTGAATTGCTCTGCACCATTAAGCAAAGAACCTGGGGGTCTTTAATTTATCAGGTGGGAAGTGAGGATAATTACTTTTCAAGCAGCCTATACAGCCGACGTGCACTCACAGCGGAAGCAAAGCAGGGAAGTTGGGGGATTCAGACACTGTTTACATTCCGGTGAAACTGGATCTCGGAGCTATACACCAAAATTGGGAAGGGAGTGTCGAACTGGGATGGAGAGGAGGACAGGCTGTTATATAGAGTGACTGACAGATTAATCTAATAGTCTGGACTCTGAGGCTCCACAGGTGTTCAGACCAGTGATCAGACCAGCCAAATTTGCAGACAATAAATCCAAAACCTGCATGGGGCCATTGTGACTAATTTTGCTAGGGGCAATGTCAGGTGTGCGATAGGATACAGAGACACCCCCCCTTGAGGACTGAAAAGATCCAGTGAATATTGAGGACATTTTGAAAAATTGATTTCTTGCTCCTTTCCAAACTCTCTCTGGTTTTGATATCACACTTTATTGTCAGAATCTTCGGTCAGTACATAAACATAAAGGGAATCAAAGCCCAGTGGGAGACAACACTTTCCCTTCTGAACACAGGGCTGGAATTTTTTTCCTGTCACAACAGGACTGCAGTTACTGTTTATTCAACTTTCAGGGGAGGGATTGAAAGAATAAATGCTATATGGGAGTCTCACCCAAGAAAAGCTTCTCTTATATCTTAGCCTGGGATCCAGGACCTCTCTGTGCTCTTTTTCAAAAGTGGAGCAGGGGTTTGACCAGGGACTGGTCTGTGGAACTGAGGTGGGTCAGCTGTACTGAACCTGGGAGATCATGTAGGATAAGCAAGGACAAAGAGGGATGATGGATTGCTCCCAGGTAACTGTCTGAGAGTCAGGGCCAGTGAGGTTTGATGTCATGCTCAAGAAGATAACAGCTGGGAAAGAAGCAGCTGAAAAAGAGAAAATCTAAATATGCCTTTAATTCCCTAGGAAAACAGCTCAGGAGCTGACACCTTTAGCAAGCAGGCAGATCTTTGTAGGAAGCACAAGAGGGATAAGCAAACACAAATCTTTTATCTGAGAGGAAGAGTGACTGAAATCTTGCCACAAATGATGCCAATAAGCCTGGCACACAGCCTTTCCTCACATCCAATGCAACCAGAAGATACAGAAAACTTTGTGTTTTGAGTCTGTGTGACATCCCACCCTTGGATAAGGGGAGCTATCACTGAGCAGCATCCATCTCTCCTGCTCCGCACCATCCCACAGGAGACATGTAAACATCATACCTCTTTCAGCCTTTTGGTGAAACCAACTCATCAATGATATCTTCATAATATTTAACATATGCTTGCACCTCCCCTGGGCTCAATAAATACATTCTGGGCTCATCTCCTATCCCTCTTAAACACACTAGTTAAAAGAACAGAAGCGGGGGAAAAATAACCCCAGGTGCAGAGCAGTGCCCTATGGAATGAGGCTTGGGTCTCAGAGCCTTCCACACACTGAAACCCCCCAACAAATGAAATATGTCTCACTTGGGGCAAGAGGTAAAGAAATTGTGATCTATCAGCTGCTAAAATGCATCAGCACCAAGCAAGGAAGGGGAGAATCAGGCCCTGGGGGGACAGGCAGGGATCACTCAGCAGCACAGGCAGCAGTGCTACGGCAAAGGCATTTATGGAGACCATCAATCCTCCCGTTTCTAGGTCTGGGCAGCCCATCAGCTGGGATTCAGCAAGAGTTTCCTCCCCTGCATCATGCAGAGCTAGTGCCAAGGACCTGAATTATTATGCTGAGCAGTGTAGGAGAAAAGAGCTTTGTCTTTTTTAATATCCAGTGCTGGCTCACCATCAAAAGCAGTGTAACAGGGTGGACAGAGCACCAAACTGGGATGTCCAAGCCTTGAAGCAGCAGAATGGCTGCAGGTGGCTGCAAGACGGCTGTACCTAAAAACATTGCATTTCTCTTTCCAGCTCCCTGGGAGGACAGACTGGATGGTCCTTTCTCTGGAGTTCCAACAGAGGTCCATAGGCATCAGTCCCTTGAATGCCAAGGGAGCCCCTAATTCTTATATTTCCCTTATGTGGTGAAAGGAGCTCTTGATCCATGACAAAGACTGGGCTGCATGTGTCCCTTTCACTCCTTTTCCCCATTTTCCACGACTGCCCTCTGCCCCAAGTGTTGTATTGTATGGGAGATCTTTAGGCAGAAGATGAGGGCTTTGCTTTGTGCTTTTCTAATGCCTGGCAGCTAAAGCTGTTCCCCATGCAGAGCACAGAGGCACTGGGTCCCCAGCACTAGAAATAGTAAAATATCATAAGCACTGCGTAGTTTCAGTAAAGAAATGTAACCACACATGAGTAGGGGGAATTCAGCTTTCTGGTAGAAATAAAAGGGTCAACCAATGCTCTTAAGACTAATGAAATTTTCCTGGCTGTCATCAGGACTGGCTGGGGAAAAAAGGGCTTTTCCTGTTGATTTTTCTATTTCCTCTAGCCAGTAATTATTTCCTTCATTTTCTTTAAGCTCTCACACCTTGTCTTAGTAATCTCCGTGGCTGCAAGGATCCCGTTCCCTGTATTTATTGAAGATATTTTGACAAGATCTATTTAGAGACAGGAAACGTCTGTGTACTTTAATATGGGCAAATTGTCAGTTCCTTTGGGAATTTATATGGGCAAAAAGTCAATTAATGGTAAAATGGCACTAGACAGGCATCTTTAACTTCCTCTGTTTTTCTTCTTATTTAACAGTAAACTGTCATCTTTTCAGGTGATTAGAAAGAGATGGACACCTCCTGCTGATACGTAGTTTGTTAGCCTGTCTATTTAACTGAATCACGAACTCATGAGTGTCTGATAAAATGGGATCTGGACTTAGGACATGGAATTCCAGGGACTGGGCACACATCACAAATCATTATGCCACACAAAGCTTTAGAGATTCAGCTCACTAAATCACCAGTTATCTCCATATTATCTCTGGCATTTACAGATCCTCACCAGCTGTGAAGAGTGTGGTTGGGTAAGGCTGCAGATAACCTCTCAGTCCTTTGTCTGCTGAATGGATTGGCCAAAGTAGAAATGAGGCCTCCACAAAGGCATTAAGGGCAACATGGCACTTGAAAAGTCAGAGAGAAAGACTATTAAAAAAGGCATAAAATGTTTGTAGCCTAGTCAAGAGTTTGGGTTGAGCAGATGGCCTAACTGCAGATCTACCAAGTCAGTTGAAATGGTTTCATGGCTGTGAACAACCTAAAGGAACTGTTTGCAACACCCACCATAGTACATATGCTTAAATAACACCACTTGACCTGACAGCTACACAAACAGAATCCCCTTTAGAGGACTGTCTTGTAGCACCTGTCAGAGATCCTCCTGATCCTCTAACACAAGGTCTGAGGGAAGAGATGAGGAATCTAACACCACACCCACACGCTGTCTAACCCCACAGAGAAAACACAGGCGACGTGAAATCCTTCCCAATCTGTCATCCATAACCAACCTGCCAGAAAGCAGCACATGTCTGTAAATACAGTGTGGGAAGGAAAATGCATTGTTACTACACACAAAAACATGCTTCCATCAGGACAGAGGACTGAAATGTGTTCAAGCCTAGTCAGCACTAAGAGGGTCTCCAAAGCATGTGATTCCTAAAAGCCCTCAGTCCTTTCCACTGTAAGTTTTCAGCACAGCTTGAATCAATATTGCCAATGCAAAATCTTTTCTTCATCCACAGCACAACACTGAGGTGAGCCTATGCTTTGCCTTGCCTTTCTGTAGGGATGGATGTCAGTCATCAGCTGTTAGGGATCATGATTTAATTCTCTGGAAGACAGCAATGGGATTCCTGGGATCAGTTCATTCATGTGGGAGTTTTTCTGCATTTATCACTGGACAGAGGTGGAATTTTGCAATAGACTGTATATTTTATAACCTTACTGTTCCCTGGGCAAATGCTGTTCCTGTCAGAGCAGCAGAATTTGACAGTCCTGCTCTGAACCTCTTTCTCTCTGGCTCCACCAGTTTGAGTAACAAATGTTGAGATGAAGAGTTCAGTTTCTTTCCTTAGTTGTGTTCAGGGTCTAGCAAAGTGGGGCTTTACTGATCACTAGAGCTTTTAAGTGTCATGTAAATACTGTAATACTTTATCATGTCAGTGATTGCTCTGGGGGATGGTGTGGGTATTTTCAGGGTGGGTTGTTACCTACAGATGTAAAGCCTAACAAGCGTCTACATGAAAGATGTAAGACTAAGCTCCCAAGAAATTAATTGAAATATAAAAAGCACTGTCAACACATGACCAGAAAACTGTCCAGATGACCCATCTTAAGTGTATACTCCTTTTTTAAAGCATACAAATACATTGCTTAGAGAAAAGAAAGAGGGGATGTGATGTCTAGGATATCTCACAGATCCGTGAAACAAATATATTGGCTGGATAGAAATATGGCAGCACAATAATTCTTTCTCAGAGAAGATGAAGTACTGTCACTGTAACAAATGGGAAAGATGTGACATCCTGGAATAAGAGAACTTTGCCCACATATTTGGCCTTACTACAGTGTACCTCAAAAACTGGCTGTATTGTTGATCTGAAAATGCAGGACAGGCAGCATTCACTGGGGAGACAGTTCATTCATAGCAGAGGATCTTAAGTTATTTCTCTGCATTAAGCAGTAATGGAAAAAGGATGCCCTTAAGGACTGTTTGAAGGCATCCCTATGAAATATGCCAAGGAAGAGATGGAAGGGATTACTCAGTCCAGATCAGAGACACCTCTATCACCAAAGATGTGAAACCAAGCCTGTGATCTGAGCCTAAGAAGGTGATCTATCCTTCCTTTCGCAAGGCTCCCCACTGCCATGGGAGAAAGACGTTTCCTTTTTGAGTCTCTTTGCCTGGTCTATGAATTAAGGCACTGCTCTCCAGGGATATCCATCTGGAATGCATCTGACATATTTCTCTGGTGTTGCATTTGGCTCACGGGAATTGCTGTCCTCCCAGATAAGATCAGGGGTCCATCTACTCCATCTGCCTGTCTCTGAGAACAGACAACACCAGATGCTGGAGGTGAAGCTGGAGGAAACCTCTGTGGTCAGGAGTTATAGGATATCCTACCTAGGGAGACATTTTCCTTCAAAAATCCTATTGCTGAATATTAACGAATGGGCAGGAACGTGAGGTTTCTGCCTTCTCTAACAATATGTGCCTGTGAGCGAACACAAGAAGTTGCTATTTATGGGTTACTCTCCCTCAGCTGAGCTGCTGTAAATAACCGTATATGTCGATGGCCTGCTCCTGCTGAGAGAGAAAATGTGTTACCTTAAAACTCAATGAACTCCTAGTTCAACCCTGGCTCTTCCTGAAGAAATAAACTGCAATAAAATAAGAGTTTGGCTCATTTTTGATCCATCTGAACACACCCCACTGTTCCTGAATCAAGTATGCATTGAAGCAAGATCATACTGGAATTGCACAGCAAGTGAAACTGTGAGAGCCGGCTGTGTTAGGTGCAGTGCTTTCACAACAGGGCATAAATCTTCTCTGAGAGCAGGAGGACAAAGGGAGGGTAAAAAGAAGTGGAAAAACAAGGTGCTGCTCTTATTTTCTCTAAAGGACCCAGACAGAAAATGCAAGCTCAAACTCTTGACACGATGTGCTTAGGTTCATATTTTTGTTTTACAGAATGAAAAAAAAAATAATAAAAGCCTTACATTCCACAGCAGCAAGTCAGGACAAAGAGGAGACTGAAACCATGTCTACAGGAGAAGAAACTGCAAAGATGCAATACAGTTACAAAGAGAGAAAAGGAGCCAGCACTGTGGGGGTGTTAGCTGTACCTCCGGGGCTGACTGCTTGGAGACTGAAAATAACCTTCCAATAAAGGCCTGGTCCACAGAGCAATGCAGATGCCTGAACCCAGGAGTTCCCACTGACTAATTCTTCACTCTGAAAAGGAATTTACTGAAGATAATGTTTAGGAAACAGAGGGAAAATGCACCTTCTGCAACTCCATGAACTTCCACACTGGATGATGTGGAGATTGTCCCACGACATTCACCAAACAGTGCTTGACTTTTTACATCTACAATAGGGCATTAAATGCCAAAAATCTTGTCAGCAGCAGTGAGAGCAATGGCCAGAGTTTCAGAAGGAGAAGTGCTATACACCTGATGGATGAGAAAGGGTCTGATACAGTGCTGTTGGACTTGATCAAGATTATCTACCTTGTGCCAGTTCTGATCAGGAAAAAAGAAACACAAATCTGTGGCTTTTCAGGCCCCAGCAAGTGTCCTGTCCTTGGCACTGCTGGATGGAGTCAGGCTAGCTTAGCTAGCAGGCAATGAGTAGCTAAGCAGGTAATTTAGCAGACAGGATGACTGATGAATCCTGGGTTCCTATGGCTTTGTGTCTTGTGAGTCATCACCCATCCCAATTAGCTGGTGCTAGCAAAGACTGAGCTTTCCCCAGACATACGGAGTGAAAGACATGACCTCTTCAGCCAATTTCTCATCTCATAATTGATTCAGTACACATGAGATGGTCAAGCACTGGAACAGGCTGTCCAGAGAAGTGGTAGAGTCATCATCCCTGGAGGTATTTAAGAGATGTGTAGATGTGGTGTTTGAGTATGTGGTTTAGTGGTGAGCATGACAGTGCTGGGTTAACAGTTTGAACTTAATGACATGTGAGGTCTTTTCCAGCCTTAATGACTCTGTGTTATGGGGGAAGAAAGACAAACCCACACAGTGCTCTTTTTGCTTTAGGAACCAGGGTGAACAAGACAACAGCCCTCCCTGGAATGACTGTCTGAGAAGTCACCCGCTCTAGGTCTGCCACCAAGACAGAGACAACTCTGCACACCCTTGCAAGACAAACTCTCTGATCTGCTCTTAGGGACTCACAGACTTGATGCATTTCCAGCCTCTCCCAGCAGCTTGTAAAATTTCGGTGTTATCCTGCCCACCTGAGGAAGAAAACATAAGACTGAACACAAGCAGGCCCTGAGCAGCCTGACGTAACTTTGAAATGAGCCCTGCTTTGAGCAGAAGTTTGGATTAGCGACCTCCTGAAGTTTTTTTCTACCTAAATTGTCTCAACATAGACCATAGCCCTCCAAGGGGACAACACCACTGGAGATGTGCCACAATGTTCCTGCTGTTGGGATGCAATCAGGCAGTGATAGGATGAACCTCCACAGCAATGCAGGGGCTTGACTGTTGAAAGACAGCTGCCTCCAGCGAAAGTAAAAAAGGCAGTCTCAATTTCTTGGGTTCATTTAATCCTTCCAAAACTTGTGCCAACCAACACAAAAGAGCTTCTCTCAGTAGGAAAGGAAAGAAAAAGAAAAAAAAAAAAGAGATGAAAAAAGGAAAGAAAGAGAGAAAGACAACTACTAAGCCCTCATTCAAGAGCAAACCATCCTGTCAGCCTAACACTTGAAGCTCCTGAGGACTACCTTGCAACTCATCTCTCTTCTTGCCTTTCATATTCTGGATTTCTCTTTTACCCCCTGTCCCATTACAACAGTCTTTGAGCCAGTCCTGGCATCTCTCTCCCTCTTGAGCAATGTTTGCCTACTACATGATCTCCTCTCCAGCAAGAAATTTCCCCTGATGTAAAGAAAGCTGACAGCAAGCAGGGACCAAGGCTCATTTTCTGCAGAAATGCACACACCTCACAGATTCCTACATGCTTCTTGCTGTTGGCCATAATAAACTCTCCTGGCAGTCATAAGCAGAATTAATGCATATTTGAGTCCCCAGCTGGGGGGGCTGATGGCACAGCAGATAAAACAAAAACAACTATTGTATTTCCAAAACAGCACTGGGGGATATGTCTTTTCATGTGACACCACATTGCAAGAAATCACATGGATTTTCTCTGATGTGAAGCTTCAGGGGATTATTGTGTGAAACAGAGAGGCAATGGCTTTCTATGGCTCTGCATCTCAGTAATATCCAATTGTCCATGCTCTCACATGTATCAAAGGCTAAATACGGAAAAATCTGGGCAGGATATGGGGCATTCAGGATGGAGATATTTCCAGAATAAGATCTAATAGGTATCTGAGACCCAATCACTGCAGGATGCCACAGCACAGAGCTTTACTAGGTAAGTCCAGTAGGGTCCAAGATTGCTTTATGCCCTGTGCACTCATGGCAGAGTTGACCATGAGGCAGAATCTGTGTTCCCCTGCCTTTCCCTTCTCCTTCCAGGCTGGAGAGTGAACTGAGCCCCCACAACACCCTCCCTCCCAGGAGATCCCACAAAACATTTTTGATAGCAACCCTCTCCCTCCTGCCAGATACCAACTATCTCATGCTGGTGAAACACGGTGAGTGTTTGAACATAGGCTTGACCTTATAGAGCAGATTAACACAAGGGGTCAGAAGGACTTCCCCCAGCCAAAGACCCAGGAAGTTTTTGGGAAGAGCAGCTTGCAGTCACCCAAGCAGGAGTTAGGTAAAGGCAACAGAAGCCTTTCCTGCAAGACTTTTCTACAATGCTTTTAGGACTGAAAGGAGGCTGTGTCCCTTTGCTATGTATTGGTGTTTGCCTCTAAGGTGAACATCCATTTCTCTTTCTCATGCACTGCATGAACATCTGAGTCTGCACTCATTTACAGGATAGTCCAGCCCAGCAAATCTGACACTCATCTCCAGCAGGAGAACTAATTACTTTTAGGGAAGTAATTTGGTAGCAAAATGCTGCCAAATACCCAGGGTCTAAGTGAGCTGTGCACTAGGCAGACCAAGTGAGAGACTATCTGAAGACATTATAACAATACAGAGAGGAAAATTTAATGAAAAGACAGTGACATTTTCCTGATGCAAATGCCCCAATGCAGGAACAGTGGTGAGAGGACATTCTGGATGTACCTGTCTCTCTCCATTAGCTTGAACTCAGAAGTCTCTTCAAACCACACCTACAGTTCTATAAGGAGTCTACACTACTGTCTTAGGTTAGGCACTTGGTCTGTAGACAGCAAATCCCAAGGCTAAGTGACTTTCTTGAGCTCAAATGAGGTCCCTGGCTGAATCATGAACTAGATCTCTGCTTTTCACCTCTTTTTAAGTCTATCCATCCCTCCCATTACCCAAAATTGCCGGTTTTGTCAAAGTTGCTTGAAAATTAACAAAACTTAGCATTTAAAGCCCTATCTCTTCAAGCACCACTGTGTCCCCAAAGGATGAAAGTCAGTCCTACACAAATGCTAATACCATGTTTAAATGGCTTGCTGAACTTCTGATAGTTCTGTTTTCATGGCTGACTTCCAACTCCAAAAGCTGAGCTCACATAGGTCTGTGTTTCTGCTCACAGTGCCAACACTTTGCCTTCTCCTTTTGTTCAAAACCAGGGGAAAAGGAGGACTGTTTCTTCATTGGTTATTTGAAACCTCAGTGATTGTATTTTTCATTTCACAAGAGAATGGAGGGGGTGGAGTTTATACATTGCCTATAGCAAACTAGCAGTATTTCTCTAGGTCTGTGATGACAGAGTTTCCAAACCTCCATAATCTGCTCATGACAGAACACACTGACTGTGAACTTATTTCTTCCAACATCATTTGCTAGCTTAGACCCAAGACCATCCTCCTGGTTTAGGATATTGGCTGAAATCTTGCTGTTGGGATTAATATCTCTCTCTCTAACTGAACTCTGGAAGGAAAAACAAGGTTTGACTTACAGAGAATTAAGAAAAGTTTTGCAAAGCACCCAGAAGACAATTAACAAGCCTTTTCTCTAAGCACAGCAGTGTCACTGAAACAGAGATGTATCACATGATGACTTGCACTCAAAGGATCGGGAAGCATGAAACACTTTTCCTGTTGGAATCAGTTTTCCCATCTCTGTGTTTTGCCAGTTTGCCTGGGAGAGGAGAACAGGAGGCAGAAGTGATGTGTTTGTAGCTATGGGGTGACTCAGTTCCAGATAGAAGACTGTGAATGCCCCTTCTCCTTTTAGCCTTCTGTCTCAGTCAAGGTCAAACAACGTCCTCTAGGCTGCTGACAGCTCCTCGGCAGCTGAGTTCCAGTTTATTCCTATAGGTTTTTATGGCTACATATATCATCCTGAGACAATTTAATCTCTAAGTATCATCAAGTTTATTTTCTTTGATCTGTCAAATCCAGCCTGTTTTTTTTCTTTTCTTTTTAACAGCCTTTGTGGTTAATCTTTGCCCACTGCAATGTTGTTGCCCTGCAACTGTAGCAAGCCAGGGAACTCAGCAGCTGACTCTGCAAATATTGTTCTTAATCATTATTTGATGGGTTTTCATCCATAATGACAGCCAAAAAACTGTGAGCAGGGATCCATCACATGCATTACCTTAGTTTAAATAGTTGGGCCAAAAAAACCTATGCACACACACACATATACAAAACCTACAGCAAGGACCTAAGTGGCTGTAAGAGAAATTCACTTTTTCATAGCAGCCTCCACCCAGGGAGCTTATGGCCAGCTGGTCAGCTGAATTCCCTTCTTTTCAATGACCCAATTTACTCCTATCACTTGTGAATCAGAGGCATCCTCCAGGATTTGGCAAGAGAAGGGGTGCAAGATTCTTGATCCAATCCCATCTGATGAACCCATTGTCCATTCTTCGTAAGCCCCAGTCCAGCAAAGCCCTTAAGCACATGCAAAAACCCCCCTGACTTCAGTGGAATTTCTCACTGGCTTAACGCTAAGCATACGGCTGTGTTCATAGCACCGCCTCCGACAGCTCACTAGCGTGCCCAGAACCTGGTAAGCAGCTGACACATTCCACCCAGCAGCAGTTCTCCACTTTGAAAAGGGATTCCTGCATCCAGATACTGGGAGATCCTTCAGCACAAGAAAAGCCTAGCTGTTAAGCATCCTTTTATTTATTTATTTTCTTTGTGCACAGTCCTCAGCAATATATTACTGTCAGAAAGGTAGGAAAAAAACCTCCTGCTTCCTTTGCTTCATACCAGTCACTAAAAGAGGCTTCTAAGAGGAGAGGGAGTGTGAGGACCCGAGTAAAATGCACCCAAGTTGGTCCACTACATGTGAGGATCATAAGAGTGCTACATGAAGGAGGGAGAAAGAGACTTAACAGCTTGAGGAAAAGATACTGGGTTTAAAAAGAGCTGAGAGCAGGAAGGAATCTTCCTGTAGGAAACTTGCCTGACAGGTGAGAAAATTCTGACAGCAGATGTCAAATCCATGGCCAACACTTCGAGTCTCCTTGCTCCTCTCTTTTAAGAGCAGCTATGCTTTTTCCAGCTGCTTTTCTTCATGCTTTTTCCTTAAGGTCCTTTTGGCCCAAAAAAAGAGCTTTGGGCAGAGCTTTTCTCACCTGAGAGAGGGGCTTGTCCTTCTCTCCCATGGCTGTGTCAGACATGGAAACATCAAACTTTGGAAGACAGCTACAGACATGCCTGAGGAAGCATTGTGTGGACATTGCAAGTGGGACAGGACGGATGGAGCAGGATTCAGAACTTGGTACAGAGAAAAAGACTGAAAAGTTCTTCCGAGAACACTTTATTTAAAATATTGGTCTGCCTACAACTAAAGGATCACATTTAGAAAGATCTTTAGTAACCCAGAATAACAAGATTTATTCAAAGGTTTCCCATAGGAGAGAGCTGAACCTGGCCAACTTCTATTGATCTTTCACCTGTACCTGTGTCAGAGGACTTAGTAAAACACACTGACTTGGTGTTGCCTTTATTTGTTGACCCCAGTGGATTTCATTGCTACAGCTCTGCTGTCCAAGCCATGTGTGTGCTTTGGCAGAGGGTGAATAACTTCAGAAATGTTGACATTTGCTCCATGTTTCCTTAGCAGGGTTTGGAGTTCAAGGACAATCTTTACTTTTGGAAAGCTGTAGGGAGAAAGCTGTTGACTGAGACATAATGACTCAACAAACAAAAGGCTTGAGCTAGAAATGTGAGGTATACTGAATTCTTCCCCTTGCTAGAAGGGCTATGGTAATTTCGAAAAGGTAAGAAAGCAGGTAAATCTGTGCAGCCCATCCCCACCTTCCTTCTATTTACTTTGCAACATTAAAGTTATAAGTATTTAAAGAACTTTGTGTAGCAAGAGCAGTCACCAGACTTGAATTCTTCAAAGCCTTTCTGACTTCCTACTGATCAGTTCATCTAGAAATCAGTTTTCCTTGTGAACAAGCATCTGCCATTAGCCAACTTTGGCAAAGTGGTGACATGAAAATGGGGGAAGACCCCATTTTGACATGGTGCTTCTACAGACACAGAGAACAGAGATATTGAAAGAAAAGAACAAGACTGAGATAGGAAGCATTCCCTTAAACCCAGTTCTTCTAGACAAATAGATACAACAGATGTCTTTATGTCCTTAAGCAGTTAGCATCCCCCTAGAATTTTAGCTCTTAGCCATCCATCCATCCATCCATCCATCCATCCATCCATCCATCCATCCATCCATCCATCCATCCATCCATCCATCCATCCACCAAAAATGCCACACATTTTTCTCAAGTCCTGCATAGGTGGTTGAAAGATCCACTTATTATTAGAAAGGACACTGAACAGGACTGCGCTACTGCTTGGGTAGATATCCATGGGAAATTTGTATTTCAGATCCTATCTCAGAATGCTAAATTAAGACTTTCCAGCTGAAGACTGTGGTATATAAAATTTGACAATACAAAGGAGGTGTTTGCCCTGTGTAGGTTACTGGCTACATCTCACATGATGGACTGAAAGTTGCTGAGAGAAGGTAGGTGTGACAGTTTCTGCCATAAATGCGCGTCTGACTTGGCAAGAAAATAACTTTTTTTTTTCTGCAGTAAAAGGATATAAAAGAATATTTTGTCATAATCTCTGCACCAGGATGGAAATACATAGAAATAAATCCAAATGGAAATTGCCGGCTGGTCAGAGCTGACAAGGAAAATTTTGGAGAAGAAAAATGGTTGTGTTGGTTTTTCAATTCCTTATTTCTTCAAATAAAAGCAAGTTGAGAGTGTGTAACTAGTGCAAGATTCAAAAGTGTAATGTTAAGCTTCATAAGAATCCCCTTCTCTGGAAGGAATATTTTTATCTGTCCCACTTACAAAATGGATTACCCAGAAGTAGCACAGTGTGCCTCCTGGTAAAAGATCTAAGACAAACAAACATCCTTAGACTTAATGACTTTGTCTTAGATTAGTCTCCTAGCAGAGAAAAAATACTAGTCCCATTTTCTAAAACATTCTAAACTAATCATATAGCTGTGATAATTACTGATTTATCTTTTCAATGGACAGAGAGAACAGATGAGATTTATAGTTTTATTACATCTCCACTTTGATATCTGTAATTTCCTAAACATGGTACTCATGTTGAGTGTTCATCAAAGTAAATAATAATGTGTTTCGAAATCATGTAGAAAAATGGATAAATGTTCCATGACCACAGGTCTTCAGGGGATGGCAGAAAGCAGCTTGCTTTCAAGGGCTAGCTACACATATTACAAGTTCAGATGATGCACAAGAGATTTACTTGGTGACTGCGGCTTTTTGTCTTAGCAACTGGTCACGACCAAGACTTCAGTATTCTCAGACATGTGCAGTATGGAGGATTTATTTGTGAATTTCTGAGGCAAGCAAATTCTACTCCACAAATTATGAATATCTCCAACCGTTTTAGAATGCTAACACTTTTTGACTGTTTGGCTAGCCTGACATCGGTGTATGGGAAGCCTTATGAATTCTACAAGTCTGTACTGTAAAGCAAAAGAAAATAAATGAGAAGTGACTACATTTCACTCCCATTACCATCTAACTTAAAAATTCGCTTTAAAAGGGAGAAGATCCTCTAGGGGCACCAATCCTTCACCTTTGATTATAGCACAAAGCTAGAGAACAAGAAAAGATTACATCTGCTTAAAGCTTTGGATGAAGTGCTGTGAAACAAATTCCCCTTCTAATTCCATCCTGTGCTGCAGTTTAGCTGTAAATGGATTTGACTGAAGGAAAGTTTTACTTCATGGCCATCAAACATGACTGTCCCTAACCAATCTGAGATCTTTGTGGAGAACCTTTCCTAGAAAGGCTGAGCCTCCACAGCTCTCAGGGAAACCCTCAGCACCTCACTCCACCTGCCCCTTTGCTATTTGGTTTCCTCACTGCCAGCAGCATTGCATTTCAGTGGCATGTACTTTTCCACAGGGAGAAACACAAGTAGCAGGTGCACACAAAGCTTATTAAACCTGTCTTCAAATCAGCACACAGATGCAAAACTCAACACTGATTTATTATTTACTAATTATTGTGCACATTCGCATAATGGAGGAAAGAAAATCCTCTGTCTCTTTGGTGACTGATTAGCCATGAGGAATGAGAAATGTAATCCAGATACTACCACCAAAGCAAGAAGAGTAAAATTCTGGAACAGATGGCCTGGAAAGTTTGTGAAATCTCCACCACTGGGGGACTTTGAGAGCAGCCCAGGCAAAGGTAGCTTTCAGTTGAGCTACCATTGTCATGGGGAAGGTCAGTGCAGTGAAATGCCTCTCAGGATCCCTCCCATCTGTTTTCTGTGGCTCCAAAAGTTCTCTGTTCTCTGACACATTCGAGATGTATTTGCACACAAGACCTGCCGTACACTGAGGTGTTCCAGAGGCAAGCGGCACATCAAGTAAATGCTTTCTTGGCCGATTGCTTTGTCTGCACCTCTGTGCCAAGCAGCTAGAAACAGAGGCACCCACGGGATGCTTTAATAAACACCCTGACCCAAATCTGGTTCAGAAACAGCCCATTTTTCCTCTAGAGCAGGATGACAGCACAACAGGAGGACACTATGAGCTGCCAGGTCAGGACCTCCCGAGCCAGCCCTGAGAGAAGAGCCCCTCTCCTGCTGCCACACCACTGCTGACTGCATTTCTCTGCAGCAGCAGCCTCCTGCCCTCCCTGCCTGGCCCCATCCACGCAGCCCCTCGAAGTTTCGAGCCCGACCCCAGGCTCCCCACGCAGGCAGGGAGGGGCATGCTCTGAAATGGCTCTTCACCGCTGGCTCCTTCGTTCCAAGGCAGAACTCAGGTCGCAGCAGACTCATTTGTTTGCTTCTATTGAGAAGGAGCGGGTGGAAGGGAGGAGACGGGACGGGAGTCACCCAAACTTTTTTGTTTTCACGCAGAGCAAGAGCACCCTCTGCAGCTGATTGCCCAGAGAACAGGCGGGCAGGCGGCAGGAGGGTGATGTGATGCCTCCGGAGAAGGACTCAGACCTGTTAAGCAGAGGCACATGTAGACTTCCACGTGTCTCCACTGCCAGAGGGCCTGGAGTTCAGGGGAGGGTGACGATCACTTTGGTTCATCACAGTTCCGACCTGGAAAGGCATTTGTACCAACTTCAAGGGCTGAGAACAGCCCAAGCCTGGTCAGACTTTTCAGGTTTTGTCCAAAGTGTTGGAGCATCCCTAGGTGGGCTCTGCTACACCCAGAGTACCAGGAAATCACAGGGTTGTCTTGGATGTCATGAGACTTCACAGGAATGCAAAGTTATGTTTGATTAGTTTATTGGACTCTGGGTGCTTTTTTTTTTCACTAACTTAGGCCTTTCTGCCTTATTGCAGAAGTTAGAAGTGTGTTTTCTATCTCAGAAAGTGAAAGCAAAGAACCCTGCCTTATAAAGAACACATGATTCTCAAAGCTGCAGCCTCATGGTAACAACCAAAAGCTATTAGGCTGAGGAATGAGGAACACAGCTGTTTGTCTTCCCCCATCGCTTCCCATCTTCACTCAGGAATACAGTTTTATATCCTGCTTGCATTAAAGATTAAATTATTTGGTGTTTAGAAACAAATCAAAAGCCCCTCCTTCATTTTTTATGCGACCTTAGACACAGGAATTTCTCTGCTAGAGGTTCACAGATCCTCTGCTTGGTGATTGAAGAAAATGTAGCAAATTTGACAGCCAGGGCCATGCTTGATATCTGCAATAGCACAAGGATGTGAGGGATCCAACTGTGATGCAAAATCCAGATCTCTGCTATTGGCAGGTCATCAGATCATATTCTCACCATAAAATCATCCACATACATCACACAAGAATATCCTAGCTCTGATGAGAGAGCTAAGACTTTTTATGATCCTTATGTAACCCTTTCTACAGCTTTTCTTGACAACAAGGGAGCATAGGGCAGTTAATAAACAGATTAGGGTCTGGTTTATTAATTAATTATGGGTAAAATACAACTACAAAAACCTGTTTATTTGAAAGTGGGAGCCAAGGAAGAGAGTTACATCATTTAATATTTCAATTAAATGGCACTGTAGATATGTGTAACACACTACAATTGGAAAGTGGCAGAAGACTTCCTTATTTGTGTTTAAAATACCTCACAGGACTGGTCTTCAAGAAGCTGACATTCATGCTCCTGATTCAACTCTTGCTACTAGAGAAGACTGAAAGGAAAATCTCCTACAGAGCTCAAATCTCCTAGAGAGCTTAAATAATGTCTCCTCGTCATGTGTATTTATTGAAATGGCTTGGATTTTTCTGTTGAATTCCAAGAAATAAATTATTTGGGGTCAGTGAGGAAAGAAAAATGGACAACAAGTCGCTTTTGGCTTGGAGCAGAATTGAAACGTTTCTCTATTTTCAACAACAAAAGAGGTGAAAAAGCACTTTCAAAACTCCAGCTCCTCACTAAAGGAGGAAAGGACCAAAGTCATTTTGACATTGTTTTCAAAGACACTCATTCAAATGCCCAACACCTCTGTGATCAGCTACATGTCACTAGAGCATCAAAAAGAACGCATGTTCCTTGACAGCAAACACCAGCATCTCCTTGTACCTGGTGACTTGTGCAAAAGTCCCATGGACATCAACAAGCTCTTTCTTCTGAAAATGTGTATCACCTCAGATCTAAGGGGAAAGCAGACTAACGAAATAATAACCAGAAAGCCCATTCCTGTGGATTTTTAGAGCTAAAATTTGATCCAACTTTCCCCTCTCATTGTAATAGACAGTTACAAATAGATTGTCCCCTGTCTCCTTATTCAAAAGAAATATAAACTGAATTTTTCTTAGAGCTGGGACCCCCTTGGCTTATTTGGAGAGCTGAACCATATGATAATAACTAGAAATAACACAGCTGAACCCAGGGACTCCCACTTTCAAAATTCTAGAATCAGACCTGACACATGAGTTGGCTGGTCTCACGTCCAAAACTATGAACAAGCCTTGCTCTCTCACAGCTGAAAGGATAGGTTGACTTGAAATGGACCAGATTCATTAGGTTCCATTGATTTTCCTCCTGCATATCAGCATACTCAAACTTCTGGCATGTGTTTTCTCCCAGCTGCAGAACCTCTGCATCTGAGCATGTACTGAAAGGCCCTTATGACTCCTTTTTCACCTCGCCTCTACACACATTTTCCCTTCATGACAGCACTTGGAAAGATGGTCTATGCTGTCTGCAGCACGGCTGCACTTAAAAGAGACTCCTGTGACACATGGGAGCATCTGCAGAATATGGCAACATCTCTAAATCCTCTTGAGGCCCCATTCCTGGAGGTGCTCTTGCTCTCTCCCACAGCAGTCCCCAGAAATGCAGAAGTCAATCCAGAAGGAACAGAGAAGATGAGTTGGGGCAGTCTCCTGCTTACTCAGGCAAAAGCACCAGACTTTCTGAAGGGACATGATGCCTGTTGCTACTGGGAGAGTCAGGAGGCTGCCACCATTTGTGTGCTACAAGAAAAGTGCCCTGAGATTTTTTTCAGGGCTGCAGAAAGCCTGGAGCTGTTTGGTTCAAGCCAGGTTCATCAGTGCCTTTCTCATTTCTTGCACACACAGAGAGCTGCTTGTCACTAGTTAGTTTGCTATACAACCTAACCCTTAAGTGGGTTCTCTGGTCACAACCCCAGGCAGGACAAAGCCTCTCATCCCGACAGGGAACTGCCCAGACAATCCAAGCAGAGAAAAGTGCCCCTCAAACCACAGGGATCTGACTGTTCTTTTGATTTAAATTTTGTGTCCTTTTTGCATAATGCCTCATTTTGCATTTCAAAAGCCAAGCCCTAGCCTTTTTTCTTGCAGGTAATTAGCTGGCAAAATGCCAATAGGTCCCAGTGTCTTTTTCAAGGCCCAAAAGGAGTTATGATATTCCTGATCCAGCTCTTTGTACCTCCTCATTAACCTTGATCACTGTATAAGGCAAGTTCTCCTCAATGTGTGCTTTAAATTCCTAATCTGGAGGTCATGCATCAGTGATGCTCTACCCACCCTTAGGTGGAGGAGCAGTTTCAAGGAAAGCCACAGAATCCCAATGCCACCATCCTTTAGACAAGGTGAAACAGCAGTCCTGAATTCTCACCCCCAAAATGTCATCTGCAGAGATCAAGCATCCTCCATCTGAGTTTCAGAACTTGCCTTCAAAAAGGCCTGAGACTGTGGTGCTGCCTGTGTGGCCTCAGGCAGCAGCTGGGAGGACAGAAAGCAGCCTAAAATCATGGGTGGCGATGGTTAAACAGTAGCTACATGAGCCCCAGTTGCAAAGAGAGGGGATTATAAATTGAAGAGAAATAGAGCCCTTCCAAAGGGAAAACTTGACATTCCACCCATCTCTAGGCTGTGCCTAATTGACAAGGATAGTTAGGAATAATTACCTTCAATTTTCAAAAGAAGGGAGAAAAACACAGAGGTTAAGATTTTTGCCCAAGGACACTTACATTACATAGTGTTTCAAAGACCAGCATTTTAAGTTTGGACTCTAAAGCACTGGTTTCAAAACTGGGATTCGAAAGGGTTTTCAGGCAAGTGTATTTAGTAAACTGAAGAATATCACAGCCCAGGCTTTTTCACTCCTGACAAATAGTACAATTTGGGCCAAGCAGATCTTCTCCAGGATGCCTAATGCTGGACACAACTAACAACTACCATAATTTAGCCTCTACTAAGAGTACAGGTGATAAAAAGTAAATAAATTCCCTGTTCTGTATTTAAGTAATTCTGATAACTTTGAAGCAATAAGAAGAGCAATTAGATGTGCATTTTGCATGCACACTTGCATGTCTGTACTGTTAAGAGAAGCTTTTTCAAGGCTGATGTTTGTCAACACTCTTGGGCCATCAGTGTTTGAGCAGGATGCAATGTGGCTTGGATTCAGATGATATGTCTAACTTCTATACAGGAGGTTTCTTTTCTATGCCCACATCCAAACAGAAGGACTGTCAGATCACTGCAGGCCCTGCTGTCCAAGAGCTAATGTGTCTCCTGGTCACACAAGGCTAGAGACCTCTCTCTCACTCCAAAGCCAACATACATGCTTCAAAATTTTGCCCTAATTTCTTTAATCAAACTGGTGATGCATTTGGATATGAGTTCTTCACTCTGAAGTCCCTCCTGTCATGGCTTCATGCTCCTCATTTTGCATGACATTTTTGCTTGCACAAACAATCCTTTGTACGTGCAAAATCTCATATTTGTGCTCGCCAGTCAAGCAAGCCATTGTCCGTTCAGCCCGTCTTTGTGCCTGCAAAAATTCTAGGGCAAATGCAAAGGCTGAACAGAAAAGCCTTTGGGGCTCCCAATTTTCCAACCAGCCAAAGCCAAATGCATTTCTAACTCGCAATGTCCTCACGGCAGTCAATGCAAGCACCCACCCACCCAGCCATCCATCCCAGCACAAAGGCTGAAGTCCTGGCCCTCTCCAAGCTGATGGGAGCCCTGCCTCTGATTTCTGAGAAGTGCCTGAACTTCCCTTGTGTGGGGTTTTTTTTTCCAAGTCTCCCTCTAGCAGAAACGATGCTCCTCAGTTGCATGTCCTCTGCCACTTGCAGCAGTGGAAGCAGCCACATGACCCAAATAATTAAGGCACGGAGTGCTCCGACCAGCTCACTCCCGCATTCTGTTTGGTCACAAAAGAGCAGTCATGGACCATTTCGACCGAAAACAGACCTGAGCACAGAGACTCCATTGTCCCCAAGCCAGAAGAGATGGCTGCTGGGAAGAATTTGAAAGGCATAGGTTTCAGTATATATGTTGCTTTTCCATGAAACTATATACACTTTTGCAAATTATAAGCCATTTCCTGTCTATGTTCCAGCACTTTGGGCTCAAATTAAAATCTCCTTAAAATTGGACCAGCAGGAGGGGGAAGAAGGAGGAGGTGTTTGTTGGACTTCTTGAGCAAATGGGAGGAATTTAAGGTCTTGTCCTCTGTAATTCCTCCCCTATAAAGGAATGTACTTCACCAGGTTGCCACATACTGAAATAAACTTGGCAGCAGTGAGAGAAGCAATGTTTTCCTTCAGGTTTTTAATGCTTTTGGCTTGGATTGCATTCTCATTGCTTCTTCCTACTGCATTCTCCTGCCTTTCCATCCAGGTGCCACTTAACACACTGGCCATTTTGCCGAAGGGACACGGCAATAAAAGAAACCATTCCAGCAGGCTTGGTGATGTTTTCCTTCCCCTTTGCCACTGGCAACCAGCAGACCTCCAGGCACCAGGCACCGGCCAAGGGATAGATGATGTTTTATATGCCACTTGCATGGGTTTGCTTGCATACCAATTAGAGGCTGGCATACCTCTGCCTCCCCCCCCCCCCCCCTTCCAGGGCTGAGAACATCTGGAAGCATTCACAGTCCAAGCACAATCTGGCTCAAGTCCCAAACTGGAGGGAAAACAAACCAGGGAGCCCGGGAAGTCATCAGAGAGAGGTTCACAGAGGCCCTGCCTCTGATGTTTCTTCTCCACTCTCTGCTGTGTGATGGGAGTGCTATGAGGTGAAGAGATCCACCTGTGTGCTGACACCATGCTGTGCCTCTTTGGCATCACCAGAGATACAACCATCCATGCAATGGATCTCTCTCATGGACTACTTTCCTTCTGTCTTCAGGAAGGACTCAGTGTCCTGCTCTCAAGCTCCATATCCATCTCAAGATTTGATCTTTTCCAGCCTTCTGAAACTGGTCTCCTGTTTTCCAGGATCAGATTTTCCAGTGCATCCTGTGTGCCTTGAGAGAGCACTCAGCCCCACTGCTGCATGGAAAGGCACTTCAGCTCCCAGGGAAGGGCTGTTCTCGCTAACACCAGTGCTCAGTCACGGACCATTTTCAGGCACCTCTTTTGGCCAGTGGAAATAGTTCAGCACCTGCCAGAGGACAATTCAGGCCACACACTTCACACACTGACAACACTGTGGCATCCTGAGGCACTGGTCTACCTTTGCTGGTGTTGCTCTGGAGGGATGGACACCACTTCCCAAACCGATACTGCAGCAGTGACTGGAGCATGGAACAGAGGCAGAGAGGTCACTGCCAGCTGGCTGAGGCAGCACAGAGCTCAGCATAATCCACCCTACTTCTGAGGTGGGTTTTCTAGGCTTTGGTCAGTTCCATGCTGGCCTGGCTTGATTAATACTGTGCTCCAGATACCTGGTTTAAAAGCTGAAACTCTATAAAGTGAGGAAGACAAAGAGAATGATTTGGTGTAGAAGAAAATATGGACTGGCCTTCCCAATTTTTTCCTGATAATTACATCCATAATGAAAGATGATGCCATGCCAGAGGCATGTATGGACCAAATATGTGCATGATTTATAGCCTAACATAAGCTCTCTGTTCAGATTTTCATCCAACATTACAGAAAGCAGGAAGTCTTTCTCGGTGTATCCCTGGAGGAAAACAGTAGGGGAAAAAAGCATATAAAGTTTTGGATTATTTTCTTTGGCTTCTGTTTTGTTCCACATACACATAAAGGCAAAGAGATAAAGACAGGAAATATGTTGGTTTGCTACTTTAATTGAAGTAGCAGAGACCCACAAGGCATGCAGCACAACTGTGGTCTGATTTCACCTCAGCTTTCTGGATTAAGTTCACCAGCAGCAGACCATTCCTTCGCTTGCAGATGGCTCAGAGTAAAGTACATATCAGAGGAATAGCAGCAGAATGTGTGTCCTAATCTGGAGTGGGGAGAGGAGATGGATTTTTCAGTGCCTGGTGCCTACAGGTCCTGCTCCCACAGGATGCTGGCCTTGGTAACTCAAAATCTTGAGCAAGATTCTTGGCTTTTCAACATGGTGGGAACAGAAATCTCTGTTTCTTTTAGTCATAGGGGGTCAGGAGAAACTGCCAGCTTTGTTTGACCTTTGTTAATTTACCCAATTACCCCCTTGCACACTCTTGTTCACACCTGAAAATTGTCCCTTACTCTTTTGACATACCTGCAGCCTAGAAGGCAGAGAGGACGGTTGCTATCATGAATTCATCTCAGGAGAGAACCAAGGTAAGAAGCAGGAAATCTGGTGGGGAGAGCATGGTATTCCAAGAATAAATGGGGTAAAAATACTCTAACAGGACACCGGTATCCTGGTAAACAAGGACATATATTCATTTCAGAAAATATAAATCAGAATTCAATTGTGGCTGCCATGACAATAGATAAGCTTGTATTCTGGGAGACCAAGACAAGCCCATTTGTGAGGTCACCACAGTACATACAGAACCAGCAAAAATACCATTTCTCTTCCTGTTCTCTCAGCTCACTTCAGATCTGCTGCTAAGGTTAAACAACACTGAGAAGAAAGAAATTCCTTCATTTTTTCCAACTTCAGCTGAAAGGCTCTCATTTCTGAACTCAGCTAAATAAGCAAATTTTTCCAAAGCTGGATTTTATTAAGGAGAAAAACTAATACAGAGAGCACAGTCATGCAGAATGCATGCTGTCACTCCTCCATGCCATGGTGTGCCTTTGGCTGCAGAAGGTAGAGGTCCAGAGTGGATGTGTAGAGCTCAGAGCAGGAGCTCTCCTTCCTACTCATCCACACACAATTGCCCTGGCAGGGTACATCTGTCAGCACCAGCCTGCTCTGGCCCCACCTCCATGCTGAAGGCAAAGGAGGCTGTAACTGCCGTAGGCAATTTCGAGTTACCCAGTCCCCAGCTGCTCGTGGGGCCAAGTTGCTGCTCTGTTCCCCCTGTTAACAATCAGCTCCTTGGGTTGTGTTGTGCAGGTTCCCTTGCTTTGCAGCTCATCAGACCCTGATGTCTTAGTCAGTCCCAAAAGAGTTAATAGATCTGCCTTGTTGTTGTAGCATTTTCCCCACACACATAGCAAAACACAAAAGCCTGTGTTGAGAGGCCTGTCACAGGCAGGTATATTTTCTAGAGTGCTCAGAAAAGGTACTGACAAAGCAGATTTTTGCCTAATGAGGGAAAGAAAGAGAGGGAGGAAAAAAAACCCTGGGGAATCCCCATCCACTACAGTTCCATTATCTTTTCCACTTGAAGAAACAAACAAGGTAACTTTTGGTACAGTATTTGGGATTTTTCTGATCAGGGTGGTTAAGTGTTGTCTGAAATCACTGCACCCATGGTTTCTCTTTGGTCTTTTGGCAATGCTTCATATGTCAACCTCAAAGACAGCCACATTGGCTATTAAGTGTGCAGTCAAATTTGGTCATTCCCTTCTCCCACCTTCCAAGAGCTACAGGGTAAAGCCTGGTCTGAGCATGCTAGAAAAGCCAGAACCTCTAGATGTTCCAGTAGAGGCTGAAGGTGAGAGAGACTTAAGGTACCTGTTCCAGGTCCCTGACCACACTAGATGTCCACAGACCTACTCTTGGCCAGGGCAGGGCTGATTACTGTTATATCTGGCTGTGCAAGCTCTGTTTGTGGAAGGGGAAATGAGCATCTCCAGGGAGCAGTTTATCCAACCTTTCTTGCTTCATTCCTGAAAGGCAATGAACCCTTCTAGTCTAAAAACAGAAAACAAACATTCACTATTCATTGATCCCAAGCTTTCCTATGCTAAGCATCACATGCTATAGACTCTTAATTTTATTTCAAACAATAAACAAACAAGCAAAAAAACACCAGTGGATGGATATATTGGTTTTATCTTAATCCTGATTCCCCTGAGTGGCAGGACTCATTTAATATATCTGTTTCCTTATGGAACAGCAACACAACTTGAACATATCAAGTTCCAACCCACAGGGAGGGTTTATGAGCCAGCCCTAAGAGCCTGAAATACAACTCCAAGATGAGTCTTTGAGAATATTGCCACTGAAAGCTCCTCAACTGAAAATGCTTCATATAAAAACCTTAACTGGAATAGCAAAAGGAGAAAGCTGGTGTCTGAGTGCAGACTGAGGAATCAGCACATTCATTTAAAATTCAGATGCCAGCACTACTAGACATATGGAAACAGACTCTATCCCTTCTAATATATATGATCATGGGGATCGGGTTCCTTGCAAGACCCAGGCCTCAGACAGACAGGAGATTTAGGCAATGGATGACCTTGAAAATGCCACAGCATAAATCACCATGGAAATCCAGGAGGGTGAGTCTGTTTTCCCCATATGACTATTTAAAGAACACTCATTTTTTCTAAGTGATAGATGACAAGCAGGTGGCCTGAAAACTGGAAGTATTCTTGCCATTTGTTCTGGGAGATTTCTTCACAGGTTTTGCATTTACTTCTTTATCTACTTATTTATTTATTGGTGGCTTGCCATCTTATTCTCCAAGGCCAGGAGTTGGTTTTGGAAACTTTCCTGGAGAACAGCGCTCCTGCTCTGGGATTGCTTTCTAAGCCTGGTTTTGATTTTAAGCAAGCAAGATCTGATTTCCATGCTTTGCTCCAAGCTACCTTGCAGACCATGCTTTGGACCAGACCCTCAGCACTCACTACATGGTTGGGACTGTGCTGATTTCATTAGCACAAGAATACAACCTGATCAGCCCAGAGGACCCAATACCTTTTCTTTGACATTATGCAGTAACAGGTGCCCAGAGAAGAATATAAGGGCCAGGCAAGCACACAGTGATGCTTCCCTGGAGTGTTCTCCCACTCTCCAGTAAGACAGTGGCTCTGTGTTAAAAAGTCCTCCATTTATCCACTTAGTTTTTGAACCCATGCCAGCTTTTTACTCTTCCTAGCCTCCTGTGGCAAGGAGTTCCTTTAGTTAATTTTTGGGGAGTTTATATTTGTCTCCTTGCTTGTTTTTGTTCTTCATGCTTTTCCTGCTTTTACAGATATTATAAAATCCTCCCTTGGCCACTTTGCTTCCCAACTGAACAGTTCAAGTCTGCTTATTTCTCTTACAAGAGCTCTTCCCTGCTTCTGACCACTCTTGTTAAAGGGGTGTGAGACACAGGTATGAAATCCCATCAGGCAGTCCCACCACCTGATGAGTCTGGGGAGCAGGGCAAGGCTGTTCATATCTCTGCTGCGACAGAGCTTGTACACACACATCTCTATCCAGCACAAACACATCTACAAAGGGCATCTTCCACCTCAGTGGTTTTACAACACAGATAGGAGCTGGAAGGAAAGCACAAGTCATAAAGCAGAGGGCAAGATACTCTTCTCAGATAACCTGGTGACTGCAAAGCCCATTTGCAGGGTAGAAACAAATGCCTACAATATATTATCCAGGCATTGATGGAGACATGCACTCAAGCCATTTCCTGGACCCACGCATGGGCTTAGGAGCAGGCAGATGAAGAGCACTGGGAAAGCACCCTCCACTGGACAAAACGGTACTGGGACAGGGCCTAGAGAGATACCGGCAGGGAGAAAGAAGTACATGAGCCTCAGTCTACCCTGGTTTATTTCCTCCCCCTTCTCATTAGCATGAATAATAATGAGGTAACACGAGGAGGGGGCGTAGCTGGCAAGGCTGGTGACAGAACTAGTGAGTCTCTAAGGAGAGTGTATGCAATTATCTGAATGAAGTAAGACTGAAGCCAGAGATAACCAGTACAAATAAATGAGCAGAGATGAGATCAGGCTGATGTCATTCACCCCAGGCAAATTTTGGATCTCTCTTCAGGCGGAAGTTTCACTAACCAGCACAGTGGAAATAGGAAATTGAAAACAAGCCTCCAACCCATGAATTTCACCATTGAGTGCTAACAAAACTCTATCCCCAAAGCCAAGGAAGAGGCCAAGTGGGGGAGAAAAGATCAGGTTCCTATTTATCTCAGAACTATCTTCTAGTCCCCAGCACTGCTTTGACATGGTTGAGTGACTTCCAATGAGTCACTTCCCTTCAGTCCCCCCTTCCAACTTTCCTCTACCTTATGTTAGATGTTGGGTTTGTGGAGGTAAGACACAAATCACTTTCCAGTGGTCAAATCTAACAGTCCAGATATTTGCCAAAGCTTCAGCAAATGTGCTAGCAATTTTTTGGAAGTGTTAAGCACAATTTGACAGCAACAGGAGTCAGAGAAATTCAACAAGCTTTTAAGGCAAAGCCAGAAAAGAAAATTGAGCTCCTGCTGTCTTTATTTTTTTTTTCCAGTGGAAGCATATGTATAGAGAGCAGAGCTGCTGACTGGTCTCCCAGTGACTGACATGCAATCTCTTGGGGAAGCCATTGGCCATGGATGCCCAAGGGAGCATTCTTGTGCATCGTTTCCTTTGTTTATCTCACCAGTTGTATTTATAGATTTGCAGAAGGCTCTGTACAGTTTGCAAATGACTGCCTCATACAGCTCACTCCATCTTCAAGATTTTTATGATGTGGAGCCAATCCAGAGTCTAGACCAATAATGACAGCTCAAATCTCAGCCAAGCCTTTTCTTAATTGTCCACAGGGCTGGCAAGGAAATATAAACATTCATACAAACAGCAACATTACTAAAAAGACTTTGACCAGCTGGCATTGTTCCCTGCCAGTCCTGGGGCAGCTTCTTACTGTATATTTCCTAGAGCTCAATCCAGTCTGGTCTTAAAATAACTCAAATGATGGTGGTTCCCTGAAAAAGAGAAAATGTAATGGCCAGAGATTTGCCTTCAGACTCTGTCTATTGGGGTAAAACTTGGTTACTTCTTAACTCACCTGATGACCTCTCAGCTTTTTTGACACAGTGTGACAGGGACAGGGTTTTGTGGTGTCTGTTGGGAAGGCTTCCCTCTTCCCCATCCTTCTTCCACATTGATGGGGCTACATCTCACACGTTGGAGCTCCAGAGCTATAGGGTGTTCCAGTGTCAGCAGCAAAGTGCCTCTTGTCCCATTCAGGATTTAAAGGCTCAACCACGGTGCAAAAATATTGTCCCAACAGATGTCAGCTTGTATTGGAGGAATTTTGGCTGTCCCACTATGGCATATGTCTATGCAATCCTTTTCTTAAGCTGTATGCTGTTCTTCTGGACCCTCAGCATCTCCTGAAGAAGGTTATGTCCTTTGTTTGCAGCACAGATTTCTGTCACTTCTTTCCCAGACAGCTGTCCTTCGATTTGGTGATCTTCTCATACTTCCACAGTTTCTCCGGCTCACTTCCAGATTTTTTTGTCTGTTCTCCCACTTTGGCTATGTACCATTGCCAAAAGCATGTCCAAGGCCAAGTGTTGTGGTACAGGTGTGATTGTACCATCAGTCCTGACAAATCCTTCCCTAAATTTCTCCAAGGCTGAGATCCCTGCAAAGATTGTCATGAAACTCTGAGACCATATGGTCTTGTGCCTTTGCATTCATCTCTCTGTATCCACCTATTTTTGTCTTGCAGGAGACTGTAAATTGGCTGGCTTACTCTTAATTTTGTGGTTTAAATAGCAACAGGCAAAAGGAGAGAGGAGTGGGGAAGGGAACGAGTCCAGTTCCTCAGTGTTCCCTCCACATCAATGAAAGTTAATAAGACAAAAACACAAACTGCCCATTTCTCTTGCACTTACAGGGAGGACCCCAACCTCACCAGCCCAGACCTCGGGTACCCCATATCCCAGCAGGGTCTAAGCTTCAAATGAAGTCCAACTCAAGCTATATTTTGTGGCATTAAATGACAGTTAAGTAGTGAGCAGGCTTTACGAAAACTCCATGCAGAGAAGGAAGTTTCACCACAGCAACATTATCAGAGATCGCTGACTCAGCTGCTGCAGCACCTCATTTTCAATTTCACAAAAGCTGCAGGATCCAAACTCCAATGTTGGGGGGCCAGGGGCTTCAGGATTTTGGTTGGGGCCTATGTCCCCTTGCAAATTACCCACTGAAGACACAAGCAAAGCTGTGGGCTGTCGTGTAATATGAAGCATTTTACTGCAGATGGGTTGGGGTTTTAAAATAATGTGATACCATGCAATGAGCAGTTGGGAAACAGAGTTAGAGAGAGTGCCACTCCAAGCCTTGCCCCTTGGGAGACAGCAGCAGAGCCAAGAATTAAACTCATGGCTCCCAAGACCCAGACTAGCATCTGAGCCACAGGATTATTCCTCTCCCCCTCCTGCAATTGCCCCAGCTGAGGGCCTGCAAGTTCCCTGCTGTACCAGAACCCCACAGGCAGAGTAGACTTCCAAAACATCCCTGCCAGAAAGACTGAAGCAATGCTGGGGCTTGTCCCTGTGGCACAGAAAGTGCTGTCACTGCCACCCAAGACAATCTTTCTGTGCCATACTTGCTGGCAGAGCCCAAGGAAGCTGCAGTTGCTTCAGCCTTCCAAGTATCATCTTTCTTTCTCAGATACTAGAAACCCAGGGAGTCCAGTTTCCTTCATCCTGTACAAAGATTCTTCCTCCACCACTAAAAAATGCAACCATCCCCTTTCATCTGCACAGTGAGAGAAGGAGCATCCCAGCCCACTAGTTTGTCTATGTCAGAGTATGGGAGGTGCAATGGGAAGTTGAAATGCATGGTACCCTGGACAGGAAAGCATCAATCTGGGCAAGTCCATCAACAAGAGCTTCCACCAGCAGCCACCATGTGTTCTCTTTAGTTCCCAACAGCACTGGTGCAATGGCAAGTTCTGTGGTTGAACTCAAGTGGAGATGGATTTCAAATGTACACCAGTGAGCAATGTCCACTGTGCCCCAAATCATTCAGGAACCTCACAGGAGTAAAAAAATAAAAAACACATACCACTATATCTAAATGAATGCTGCACAGGAAGACTATTTCCAGATATTTCTGATCTCCTGACATTGAGTTTGCAAGCAGAGCACTCTATTCACTTCATTTTTATTTGGTGTAATATCAGCAGAATTCCTTCATGTCTCTACTACTCAAAGGATTGTGTCAGCTCTTCTAACCACATCATTGCACTAGGAATGTGTGTTCAGCTGGACATTCCCCATAAACCCTGTCTTTTGCATAGTCACCATCTTTGGGAGAAAGCTTTTCCTTTTTGTTCAGAGATAACATGGGCACAGATACAAGCATGTAGCCCTGTTAAAACCCACTTCCCTGCACAACCAGCTATCACTGTTCAGCTGGTTATTTGCAGCAAAGGGACTGAGCCAGATGGACACATCACTGCACACTTGTGGTAATGACAACATTGCACTGGCATACAAATGATACAGTTTCTAATGTCTTCTGCTTCATCATTCCCTAGAAGTCTAGGACTTCCAGATGGGAACCCAGTGCTTGAGGCTACCTGGGGCATTGGTACTATAGAAAGAACATAGATGGGTGCCTAGGTGGTTGGAGACTTGCCAAGCCAACAAAAACAGTTGGGCAATACCACAGCTTAAGCCAAGAATGGATAACTCCTAAATTTTTAAGAAACTCTTGTATTCCCTGCCAGGTGTTCAGGGACCAGATAAGTCCTGATGTTAATGTTAATGTTGCAATTTTACCAATGTACTCTACCAGACCGAGCATGGGTCTGCATTGCTCCCAAAACAAACACTCCCAGGATGGTAGGTCCTCCTGTGACCTGGATACTGGGACCTGCATCCAACTTTTGGGTTGCCTGTTAGTTAACCTTTAACAATCTAAACAGAGATAGTGAGCATGAGACACAGCTCCTCTCTCATTAGACAATGCTCTTTACCTTTGGTAAAAACATCAAGGCTTCCCAGCTCCATAAATCCTTTCTGTTTGTAAGGACACATTAAGCCAATCATAAACTGTTCTAGGCATTGAATCCACACAAAAATTCTCACATTTGGAGCATGACATCAGTTTGGCCCATTGGTCACATGAATTCCCAGGCCTGCATGTCTCCTCTTGCTTTTGTTTCTTGGGTTGCTGCTTACAGAAAAATCCACATTGCCCCCATTCCTCAAAGACTGCAGAGGAAACAAGAGCAAGGACAGGAGTGTTTCTTCCCCAAGGCTTGGGGCAGCCCTAGAAGCATGATACAGAAGGGACAAGTGGGAAGAAAAAGACCACAACTGCTTTGGGACAAACCTGGCAGAGCTGTTCTTTTTTTGACACCCAGTGCCCAGCCTACCCAGGACTTTCCTGCAGGAATGTTTCCTTGTCTGTCTGCCCATACCACAGGCTGCAGTCAGAGATCATGGGGCACCTGCTGCTGGGGACACAAGACTGAGGTTTAGCAGGTCCATTCCTCAGAGGGCCAAAAACCGTTTTGAGGAATGAAAATAAAGCCCATTTGCACTTGTAAACTGTAGATATTTTTTTTTTCAGACCTTCTATGCCTAGTAGATTTGCTGCTCCTCCTAAGACAAGAGACACATAATCCCCATCACTTCTGATCTGCCCAGTCAGAGCCACAAGGTAGCTTTTTACTCACAGTTTGGTAGGAAGCTTTTGCTGAAAGTGTCAAAGAAAATTTGAACTCAAGGCCCTGGACCTGCAGAAAAATGCTTGATTTGCTTTGGTATCTTGTTCCATTTGGAAACAGCAAATTACAAACTAGACAAAAAGAGCAATGTCAGTTCTACTTTGTGTATCCTCTTGGAAAAATGGAACCCATAGGTCTCCAACAAATGCACCTCCATCTAAAGTAGCAGTGATGTAGCCTGTGAGTGACTCTGAATCAACCAGAGCTCTGAAAGAAATGCTATGGTAAAAGCAGCAAACTGGGACAGTCATTCCTGGAGCTAACAGCAGGAAATTTAATTTGACACCTCTGTGGATATAAAATGCAAATTTAAAAAACTTTACACTCACTTTTGGAATAATTTCATTGGAACTGCAGCAGATTTTCCATCCTTTACAGTCTTTAGAGTAAGACTGAACCCATATTCAGATGACCTACTCTATATGCTTCATTTAGTCATAGCACATGCTATGCAGTAAAGGGGAAAAAAAAAAAAGCCAGAAGTTTTGGTTGTCTTCTCTCCAGGGCTATAAGATCATTGGATACCTATGCAGTCAGGGAAGAGAGGTAGTCATGACATGAAGTTAGTTTCCTGGAATTGCTGGCCTGCGTTTTGTTGTGGCAGCCTTTCTCCATGACAGGTTTTGGCTTTACCTCAAACAGGTGAATTCAACAAATTAATCACCAAAGAAATTTTTACAGGGTTTATCTGCCACATGTCAGGATTTAACTTCATAACTGTCTTTTCCAACCTTGCTGTGCAGGGACCACCACTCAAATAGCCTTTGGGAAGAACCAGGGTTCTTGGTAAGAACCAGAGTTTTTCAACTAGATAAATGATAATCAGCTAAGAGTTTGTTAGGAGACTTTCTGCTTTTGGGTTTTTGTCAGCTAGGACAGAGTAAAGGAGAAAACCAGAACAGTCACTCCTCCCTTCTGTGAGATGAAGATATCCAACAGCTCCCTAATCTGTCCATCTGGGGACCATCCCTCCACTCCATGCATGAACACCCTAACATGAATAACCCAAACATCATTTGTATTCAGCAAAGAAAGGGTTAAGCAGGGTGAAGAGCACCTTGTAAACAGACTGAAAGTGTACTCTTTGCTTATAAATCATGAGTTCAGCCCCAGTACATGCCTTTAATCCTGTAATTACCTTCAGAACTCACTGTTTCAGACAAGGAAATACTAGCTCCTCTCCAAGTGGCACTGGGGCCAACCTTAAATGATATGTTAGCTCCCCAAAGCAGCCACAGAGTTCCAGTGCTTCCAGCATCCCATTCCTGGTCAGTGGAACGGGGAGGAGGACGTGCCCAGCTGTGTCACCCTGAGCTCTGTGAGGCTCCCCTGTGGGGCCCTGCCTCCCAACAGCCATTCCCTGGGAGAGGAAAGCTGCCCACAGCATCAGGCTGGATTTGCCCTTGTGGGAGACCAGATCCTCAGCAGCTTGGGAGCACTCAGGACCTGTCACAGGCAGCAGCACAGGCATTACTGGTGGAATATAGTGTGCCTTCTTGCAGCTCTCCTCCTTTTGTGGGCACAGCCTATCCCCACCATCCCTTGGGAACAAGCAGTGGTCAGGAGAAGCGTGAGGGCAACCAGGCAGCTTCCTTTCTGATCCCAGCTCTTCTTCTGTGCCAGCCTCTCCCCAGGAGCAGACTGATGTCTCTCTCTGGTCACTGCATGGCTGCAAGAGGCAGCATAGCTCACCAGACCACCCTCAGGATGGTCTCCTGCCAGAGTCCTGCTTGTGCCGCTCAGCTCTTACTCACAGACGAAAGGCTGGGAACTTCAAGAGTTTTCTACCACAACAGAAACATGGGGTGGTCATCTGCCCTTGGGTAACTCTATAACAACAACCTGTGTGGCCAAGGTTTTCATTTGTTCCCAAATCATCTATAGAATCTTCTTTTGGTGATCCCCGGGATTATTTTCATCCCTACTCACCTGTGCTCCAAATCTGTTTCCTGCAGAAAATGTGCACCAACAGCTTAATGCATGTGCTTGGGAAAGTTTTTCTGGCCTGATCATAAACCTTCCACAGATATGTTTTCCTCCAGTAATTTCAGAGCTTCTGCAGGTAGACCAGCAAGAAAAGAAAAATTAATAAAAATGGGGAACCATAGTGGCAGTGTAGCACCTGGCTCCCAGCTGCTCTCCCCTGGGATATTTATGTGAGCCAAAACTTGCTGAATGTTTATCAGAGCTTTGTTTCCACTGAGAAATAGATTTTCTTCTTTGTAGACCCATTAGTTTTAGGACATAACAATGTGCTCTTTCTGAGGCATCTCAACTAGACAAATGAAGCACAGCCCTAATATTTCCAAAGAGTGGCTGGCAAGATCCTACAATGAGCAGATGTTCTGCCAGCACCTCCTGAATTGCTGGAGTTCCTAAAGTTGTAAACAGGGTTATCACATTGCAATGAACTCCAAGATCTCTCTGGACTGGATCAGTTTTCCATCCCCTTCATGAGAGTGATCCAGGAGCTGGATGATTCATTAGCAGCGACTGGCCAGAGCATGCAGCAGCAGCACATGTCCTGGGTTTTTGTGGGAGTAGTTGTGGTAGTAGTAGAGTATTGTCCCCACTGCAGAAACACTGATGTTTCACCTCACAGCTGCCTTACTGAATCTCCACTTGAAAGATCTTGCCTTCCCATAAATTTGCTTTGCCCAGTGTCTCAAGAGCAGGAAATGCCAAAGGCAAAGCTGGACCAGCAAGTCATTGTCTGTTAGTGGCACATCAAACAATAGTCTCAAATGTCAAATGAAAGCATACACCAATAGTTCCTCTTTAAATTGTGTATCCTTCACACTGGAAAAGAAATTCAAATATTTCCACTCCTCTCCCAAAAAACCTACATCTGCAGGGATGATGTGATAACCTGACCATCTGTCTGAAGTCAGATGAGATGCAGAGACTACCACTGCCTTATCCAGGGTCTGCAAGTAGGTGTGTGTTTCACTGTTTGTGGCTGCAGGGACACCACGACAGCCCAGATAGAAAAGCAAGCTTCTTGGCTATTCTGCTTTGGAACTATTAAGGACAGTAAATAAGGCCAGAGGGCAATACTGGTTGGTGTGGTCCTGTAGAACTGGCTGTTGAAGTCATACTTGGTTTTCAAACCTGTTGTTGAAAACACTTCTTGCAGTTGAGCCAGTTCATATCAATTTTTTAGTCCTAACCTCTAACTCAGCGACTAGGAATCCACTCACTTCCTCTTAGAAAGCCTGAGCATAGTAGTTCTGCAAGGATCCCAAATTTCTGTGTGATAGTCTTACACCTTTGCTCACAGTCAAGTAATTTCTTGCTTGAAAAATCTCCTTCAGCTTTTACAACCCAGTTCCCCAAATACACTTTTATTTTCTCTCTTCTCCATTGCAAAATGTTAGCATCTAGACTAGATGTATGCCATTTCAGCAACACATGGCTGATAGCTTTTTAGGCTTGGCTCCCTCTCTGGGGGAAGATTGCCTAGAGCTGATCTGTCCCCCAGTGCCAAGGAGGGATTGCAGCTAAGAAGCATTTTTCAGAGTTACATCCCAACTTTTACAGGCCACAAATAATCAATCTTGCCCAAAGCACTGGAGAAATCTTCCAGCTTATGCATGGGATACATGCCACTGAGTTTTACTATTTCTCTGTAATTTCTTCTAAGTCCATATATTCCTGGTGACAGCAAGGCAGATCCATTAAATTTAGTACAGTAAACGGAAAAAAGAACAACCTCTTTGGGTCTCCATCCTCTTACTGCTGCTACCACAGAATGCATTTGAACAGGTTAAACTGGCCCCCACTAGCACCCTGTGCTGCTGACATAACTGCACAGCACCATATCAATTTAGATTGTTAAACTTTGGCTGCCATGGGAAGGCAGGACCATTGTAGAAATGGATGTGGTGTGGTTGAATTTGCCTTCAGAAATCACAGCTTTTCCACAAGACCTTCTCCCTTCCCCTCTAGGTCTGCAGTGAGATTTTAGCAGCACAGATAACTCCAGGATGAGAGGAAGTGGACCTCACATTATGGGTTTTTGCTGCCATGCAATTTGGGGAAGGCTGAACTGAGGAAAAGGAGAGCTCAGACTCCATGCACTGACAGGAGCGGAAAATTGGCTGCAGAGCAAGAACTGTCAGATAATTCTCAATGGAATTCTTTCTAAGAGGGAAGGAAGTTGCTTATGGAATACCACAAGGACTAACACTGGGCCTGCACAGCTTTCAATTATTTATATTGTATAAATTAGAGCTGGGGAGCAGTTGGAGCAGAAAAAAACTCCTTACCTGGCATGCCAACTTTTCTTCCTCCAAACCCAGCATTTGCTCTCTTTCATGCCTACTCTCTCCCTTCTTTCTCCCTTTCAGACCTCTACTCTCCATCATTACCCAACCTTTTTTTCCTCCTTTTTACCTTCTTTTGCTCCAAGATTGTATTTTGTATTACATGATGCTGTGTTCCAATATGGTCTGTAGATATTGCAACTCCAGCTTGTGAATTCAAAAGGAGGGATAGTCAAGGCTGTGCTGGCATTTTTACTTTTAACCTTTTCATTGCCAATCATTAGTGATATGCAATTAATTAGAGCCTTGTTGCAGTAGGTCACTGTGCCCTCCTATAATGGGAGAGTTTCTGCCCTCAAAATCCAGGGAGTCCAGTCTAGGCAGGAACTTCACATTGCAGCTGATCTCTCTGTCCCAAGTCAATGACAAAGTCCAGACAGGAATTTTACTGACTTGAGGCCTGGACAGCCTAAAGGGCTATGCCCACCCACTCCAGTGGGCATGGAACTGGAAGCATATCTGGGGTCTGCTATATTTCATGCCCAATCTACATAAAACCAGCATTTTGGATGAGTGGCACCAGACCCAGGAAGCAAGTCATTTTCAGACTTGCTATGCAAGGAATTTCTGGTGCAGTGACACCTGGGAGGTGATAGAAGACAAGCTCACTTCATGTCACCATCACTGCCATGCTGTTGATTCCAAGATGTGCAAAAGGACACAACCACCTTCAAGGGGCATTTCCATTTTCAGTCCCACTGAAATCGGGGTTGGGGACCTATTCTTTAATTAAAAGAAGTAGAAAGGAACTGGCAGCTCCTTTGCTTTGCAGAGGTGGGACCTGTCCCACTTTAATAGGTCAGGTGGCTGAAGAAATTGAGCCTGAATATGAGCCACCTGCAGAGCCTGACTTCTACCATTCACTCTCTCAGCTGAGGCACTATCGCTATTCAGTGATGAAACCAACACAATCTGCAGCAGCTTCGGAGGTTGAGCATGCAGTTTGGAGGAAAAGACAGGAGCTGTGAATTTTGCAGAGAAAAAGGAATCATCTGAGCACTCATTTGACTAATCTTGCATTTTTCCAACAAAGCCTTTTTTTTTTTTTTAAGAGCTGAACTAAAACACATGAGAAAGATACAGAGCCTCAATTTACAGGCATATGAACTGCTTTCTTCAGATAAGACTGAAGAAATAAACGTTCAGCCTAGGAGTAACGCCATCAGCTCCTACACAGTCACACCAAGTCTGAATCTGATTCACAGAACAGAAGAAAACAAACAAATTAACTCCAAAAAGGTCAAACAGCCAAAGAAAGCGAGAGGAGTGGAATGGGAAACCCAGTCAGTGGTTTCCCTCATGTCCTGAATTTCTCATAGGACTGAACCCACAACATAAGCACAGACATTTTTCATTACAACAGAGGTATTCCAAAGCATTGGGAACTTTGGCAGTTGAGCCTAATTCTGCCCATACAGCCCCCACCAGGAGCCAAAAGGGATCCATTTCACTGCTAAGGTGGCTAACTAGGATCAAATGAGGACTGACATTTGGGATTGCTTGTCCCTATGCTCTACAGCCACTCACCTAGCAGCAAGGCAGGTAGAAAGTTGTGGGGTGCAAATGGATGTTCCCTTCAGACTGACCTTTCTTGGGAAAAGCAAATTCCTTGAGGCAAAAGCTTTTCTGACCCCAGTACATTCTCATCCAATGAAATATTGGCACTTCCACTCGCAGGAATGATGATTTCCATCCCAAACCATTGTGATATCCTTTCTCTGACAACAGCCAAAACTTAATGCCTCAGAGGAAAGCAATAAACAGCCACAACACACCAGGCCAATTCTGTGTGGCTAAAAAGAGCAAAAGATTGGGCTAATTCCTTCCTGGCTTCCAGGAGGATCTCTGCTGATGCCTGAAATCTCATTACTTCCCTTTTTTGTCTTGCATGACTGCAAGCACATCTGCATCTGCACTTCACTGTTTTGCAAGCCACCACATTTTTGAAATTTTTGGTTTCTGCTCTCCATCCTGCATGCAATGCAAGCACATCCTCTTCTGCCATGACCAGCTGCACCAACCAAACCCCTGTGTAATACTGAGGTGGGAAACAAGAGCATCCCATGTGTCTGTGTGGACACAGTGTAGACAAAAATCTTCATGGCTTTGCTCTCTTGGACAACAACCACATCACCTCCAAGCCCACAAGAGGGTTGTACAGTCATCTCAGAGGGTGATGCTCACTTTGTGCCATGCAGTCACAGGGCATAGCCAGGACTTACCTGTTTTTGTTGTCACCTCCTGTTACAACAACTCCCTAAGGAACATGACTGATGTGATGAATTTCTGCTCTGACGTGTAATTTTTAACCCAGCTGGTTTCTTTTGATTAATTCCCATAATGGGATAGCTAAACACACCATTTGGGATTGTGTGTCTAAAATTGAATCCTACCCTTATAAGAGAAATATGATTAGCCCCCAGAGCATCTACACGAGACACCACATGCCCTTTGAAGGGCCTCAGCTGTGGGACAAGTTCAGCAAGAACCTTCTGAGAAAGCAAAATGAGCCAGATGTGAGACAGAGCTCTGAAGGCACTTTGGTACCCATCATCCTGCCCTGTTCCCTTCCAACAGAGAGCAGAGCAACCTCTTAGGAGGAAGAGGGATGAGGCAGAGCACTGGAAGCAGCAATAGCACCAGAGCATACCTAAAAAGCATGAAAAAAAGAGCCCTGCATGGGAAGACACTCAACCAACCCTCCAGTGGCTCAGCCCCAGGACTATGTAGAGGAAGGACAGAAAGCCTCCTTACAGTGAAATCAAACCTCAGTGGAAAAACTTTGGCTAGGAAAGGAAACATCTTTTGCATGGAGGCTTAATTACACACATGATGCATCCTTTCTGAGGAATGCTGAAGAGGGCAAAGTGTTTCCATTGAAACAACAGAAAGGGAAAGTTTCCATGACCCTGTTCTCAGGATAAACAGAGGGATGGGTGGCAAGGGCTCAGAGTCTATTGTTTGCCGACAACTTTGCTTTGTATTTCTGAAACCAACCAACCAAGAGCCCGGAGGGCTGCCAGACTGCCTGCAAACTCCACCTTCTCATCCCTCCTATTTTACAAAGTGCCTTTCTTTTTGTTTCAACATTATTCCCTAAATGAACAGGCTTATGCAATCTCACTCATTTCTCCATCTGCCCCTCCCCTTAGCAGCTCTGAAACCCATAGGCCCTTTCCACCGAGTTTGCTCAAAGGGAAGAGATCACAGAGATAGGAAACTACTGTCAGACTTGTGAGAAGGGTTTAGAGAGAGGATACAGTCTCTAATAGAGATCTCACAGTAGGGTGAGATATGAACTCAGCCATATCAATCCACATACACCATCACTTACTACACTACATTTAGGCTCTAAGGCTGTCCAAGGGTCACAGCCTTGGTCAAGGATTAGCAAGAGCTAACATGCACCAAGCCAAAACCAAACCACACTTCTCACAGCATCTGAGGCGCTGCACCTCTCTGAGCCCAGACGCTGTTGGGCTTGGAGATGCCTCCAGACTACCCATGGGAACACAAGAAAGCTTTGCTGGAGTAAAACAGCTAACAGAACCTCACAGGCAGAATATAAACTCGGCGACAAAGAAGTCACAGCCTGTGAGACTTCATCTTGGGCATCCCAACTGCTCTGCTAGGGCTGTCACTGTGTTCTCCAAGAGGGATAGAAAGAGACCTATGCCTCCTTACAAAGAGTCTGGCAGAAGCTGGTAGATTCATTTGTGTGGCCTCACTCTTTGAGAAGAGATCATCTCCAGCAAAGCAGAATCAAAGGCATTACAAAGTTTTGTATGGGTGCTGCGTTCTGGGCTGTGTCTCTGGTCCCTGGAAAAGAGAAATAAGGACTCTTCACCGAGTTTCTGACCTGGGCCCTAGGAGACAGTTCATGGAAATGTTCCTCACAGCCTGGTTTAATGTTCTTGTACCTCAGGGCTGTCTAGTGGTCTCCATCTCTTTGATGGGATGTCAGCTCCCCTCTCTTCCCAGAAGGAAGATACAATTATGCAATGTTTCCATCATCACAGAAGGGGAAAATGAGAAGCTGCCCCATGAATCTATGGCATGGCTGGACTCGGAGCCACTCGGACAGAGGTCTTACACTATTAGCAACAACTGCTTGCCAGCCCCTCCATGCCTCATTTTTCTAGCAGAGCCCTCTGAATCCTCTTGCTCCTGCAGCTGCAATGCTCAGATCCCAGAAACACTGGGATTGACATCAGTAGATTTGTTGCAGCCTCCCACATTTTGCAAGACTGTTTCAGGCAGTCTTGTTTCCCTGGGGGATGCTATTGATGTGCCCAAACAGAATCACCATCAGAGACCAAGTTTCTCAGGCTGCCACCCCCTGTTGCAGCAGCAAGAAAACAGATGAACAAGCCTTGGCTTCGGGGAAGGGGCTGAGCCCATCCACTGCCTCACACTACCATGGGAGTGCAAAGCTGAGCAACCCTGCCCTATTCTCAGCACCAGCTCAGGAATGGGTGCTTTGGGCATGAAGCATCTCTGTGGTTCACAGAGCCCAACTTGCTGGCAAAGGGTACCCCCAGTCATCTGGCATCCCAATGTTTTTCCCACTCCTGCCTCTTTTATAGCCAGACTCTATGTCCCTAGCTGTCACTTTGTCATGTGTCTTCTCATTCCCAGCTGTGCTGAGGCTCGTCCATCCACTATCAGGCAGTGGAGCTCACCACTCCCTGTGTCTGCAGAAACACACCCCATCATTGGGGGGTGGGCAAGAAGAGGTCTTTAGCTCTGTGCCAAACACACACACCCTCTAAACTCTGATTGCTTTCCCTTCAAGCCTGCCATGGCTCTGAGGAAAGCTCCCTGAACCCACAGAGCAGCTACTGGCTCAGACAGCTTCAGGGCCCTAAGCCCAGCTGTGGCTCTGTGTCCCAGCCCCTGCGCTCACACACATTTTCCACTTCACACAGATACTGCTCAGCTAACCAGATGCCAGGCTGCAGGAGCCAGCAAACCTCCAAAGGGGAGGCCAGGAAGGAAGAAGGCTCTGGGGCAGGCAGCCCCACTGGCCTGGACATCCCTCTCAGCAAGGAGCAGCACTGCCTGCCAAGGTGCCTGCACAGGAGGCATCTCTCACTATCTTCCTGGTGGTGTAATATCAGGAACAAACCTCCATCTGCAGCCACTTTACCTCCCCATTCTTGCTGCAGAGCAATTCTCAATCACCAACAGTATTTACTTCTCCTCCTTCCCTGGGAGAACTCTGCAACCTGGCTGAAACCCATCAGCCCTTTCCTGGAATTGCAGGTACCTGTTGGCCTGTCTAAGATGGAGACCATTTTTTCCTTCTGTTTCACCAAAGAGCTTTAAAGATTCAGAGCTTGGAGCTTTGCTTCTCTCTCGTCTTCTCAAAAAAAAGGCACTGGATTTGAGGCTGAGGGCATAGGCTTCTGCTGGGACCCTCGGAAAGACAAAATAACCATTAGCCTTCAAGTACTGTTGTGGAGAAACACTGTCCACACTATTCTTCCAGAGGTTACCTGTCATGATTATCCTACTTGACAGCATCAATGACTCCAGATTCTCTTCCCTCCAAGGAAGGACCAAGTAAAACAACTTGCCTGTAAGTTTGACACTGCTGGAAGAGCTCTCAACAGATCTATGTTTTTAACGTGCTCACAGCATCCTTCAAAATAGATAAAATGTAAAATCTGGTGTCTCTCCCAAAACCTCTGAAACCTCTTATATACATGCATTGCTGCCATGTCCAGCCCAGGGTAGTCAAGACTGGTGTTAAGCAGCCCTTCAGCAGCTGGATTCACACCACAGCTTTTCCTAGCTGCATTGTTGTATCTCTCACAGTTGTTCATGCTCCAGCATGGCCATTTCTCAGAGCTAAATCAGCAAAGCTTGAGTTTCTCCGGGTAAGCACCTAACAACTTGGGCTCTACACTGAGACCTGAGAAGAGAATATACCGTGGCAACCTGAATCACACTTCTTTGTGTGACCAAGGGCACATTTGAACTTAAACTCCCAAATAAATAATCTCTTACAGCTTCTTTTGGTTTATGCCCTACACAAGATGGGCCTCTTGGTGCCTCCCAGTGTCTACCCACAACAATTCCTAAGTACAGAACTGCCATAAAAACAGGGTTCAGTCTGGGGAAGATTTCTTTTGCTGGAGTTGTCTGAGTGAACTACTTCAAACACAGGAGAGACTGTGAATGCCCCCCATACCTCCATGTCATTTACCATGTGCCTTCCACTCCAATAAGGGGTAGGTGTCCAAGTTGGCAGCTGCTTGAAGGTGACTGAGTAAACACACAAGACACACTTAAAAAAAAAAAAAAAAGGCAGCTAAGCAAATAGAATTTTGAAACATGATGTCATTTAGCCAGCACAGTCACAGTCTCAGTGTAAGCTCCACCGAAGGGCAACCAAGAATCCAGGAAGGAAAGCAGAGCTTGATCTCATCTGCAATTTCACAGAGCCTCTGACATTAACAGGAAAAATTAAATCCCCAGACAGGCAAGAGGTGAAAGTCCTGCATTGTTTTTTCCAGTGTTTGCTGAAGCCTCTAAAGTAGGACAGAAAAAATCCCACCATTTTGAGTCCTGACAGCACACTTTTTTTACAAGAGTTTTCTTTATTGGGCTGAGCAGCAGCAATGGGAAACAATTCATGTTGATCTTTACCAGGAAGGCCACAGAATGAGTGCTTGGCTGGCTCGAAGGCTGACACAGATCATAAAGGTGAACACAGAAACCCCTGTGCCTCACACTGAGATATGAAGCAGGAGAGTTCTGTTCACCTGGGGTTGTCATCAGGCCATGCTTCCCAAATCCCTCTTCACACATCCTCTCCTTGCTCAGATGAGCAATTATATGTGGGGTTACCATAACTCAGCTCTCAGAAATGAGATGAGCTACCTGTGCTATCCAGCACCTAGCCTGGTAAAAACGAGTAAAGAAACACAAAACCCAGGTTTCTGCCCTGTTCTCACTTGGGCAGGTAACGCACCTTGGTGCCCTCACCTAAGAAATGCAGATAATCTGCAGTTACAGCCCCCTCCTGATGTGCAAATGCAGCAAGGGGTTTACCTATTTTCTCAGCAACTCCTTATGGCTTATCACCATCGAAATGTCTGCCGTGTGTCTGGGCTCTCAGACATCCTCAGCAGCACGACCACATGGTGCTGCCCAGGGGATTTAGAGGCACCATTCCAAAGCAAATGCTTGCTTGGCTTCATAACGGTATCTTTGCAAGATAAATCACACTGCTCCCCGCCTTCCCCATCCAAGAGCAGCATTTATAATCAGAGCTTCTATTTTGCAAAGCAGAGCTGCACCCTGACCTCAGAGGGAAGGAAGAAGAAGCTTTCTCTCTCCTGGAAGGAGGTCTGTTCCCGGTCTCAGTCTGGAATAGCACAGATGAGTTCAGCAGGGGCAGCATCCAGTGCTGAGAGGAACGATCCCTTTGACACAGCCCATTTGAGGTTTGGGGTGAGGAATAGTGGTGGGAAGGAATTAAACACCATAAAAATGTAAAAGGAGTGCTAAAGACACACACTGCCATTTAAATAGGTCGGCATGATTAAAACCTGATGTGTTGTAAGATCTTATGGGCATCTCATTAAAAACCTATTACTTAAAAAACACAGCTTAGATGGGAATGTTGTTAAAGGGCAACTTAAAATAAAACTGACCATCTGGTCCTCATTAGGCAATTGTCTATAACCACCATGTTATTATAAAATCCACTGTGTGCTCCACATCTGCTTATCTCTGCTCTCCCTGCCTGCCCCTAAAAGGGCAACACCAGCTGAGACTGAGAGTCTGGAAGGAGCATAATCCAGGGGAGATGGAGGGGGTCTATGCTGGTATAGGATTTCTAGGTGATAGTGATCAGCTCTTCCCACATTACAGGTCTGTTCATGCACCCCTTATTATTTCTTTATCCCCCTGCCTTCTAGCCATCCCTGCATGGTACTTCTGTTGCAGTAGCTACATTTTTTGTCTGCCTCCCAGTGTAAAACACCCAGGATCCTATCTCACCCCTGCTTTTAGCATTGGCCAGTGCCCACAGCATACATAAAGCACACTCAGTGAGCCCCATTAGACCAGGGACTCCAGGCTCTTTCACCCCAACCCACAACAGCATCATCCCAAGACCCAGACCCTATGCTGCAGCCCCAGACCACCCACACTGCAAAAGTGTGGAGTGGGTCAGCATCAGAAGAGGAACATGAAAGACAAGACCCCACCTCCAGTTAATGCTAGACTGACAAGTCCAACATTTCCTGGAGGTGTTGCACTCAGCTGTGGTGTTTAGAGACCAAGCACAGACTCTACCAGACATTCCTTGTCTCAAGGCAGCTCTGGTAGAAAAACATACCAAACTTGCATGCAGAACTATCAATATTTTTGTCAAAAATATTACAGGAAATTCTATTTTAACACAGGAAATCCTACAAGTATGCTAATACTTTCTACACAGAAAACAAAAATAATCAACATGACCAAAGGAAAAAAAAAAACCAAAATAGATATATATGACTAAGCTTTGTGCTTGTTAGTGGCAGAGTTTAGGTTGAAGGGGCTTTGTAGGAAGAGCTGCAGGAGTATCCACCCAAGGAAGGCGTACACTGATAAGTATCCTCAGAGAAGTTTGTCCTCTGGGCTATGTCCAGGAGCAGGGCCACATGCTGACCACCAGGTTCAACAAGAACCCCAGAGGAGGCAACCAATGAATTAGCCCTGACTTCATACAAAGAACTCAATCAGGAACAACTACAAGGCAAAAGACAAGTTACAGTCCACACCAGAGGACATATATGGGATACAAGTCACCTGGAGCACAAGTTCAGATTTTATCCAGAAGGTAGGATCAGAAGCAAGACTACAGCCAAACACACTCACAGCACAGGAAAGGACTAAATACCATGGGACAAACTGAAATTGGGCTCCTGGGATGGGGCTGAGGGTGTGGGTGGAGGTCCCAGGAGAAGTTAGTTAGGGCAATTAATGCTTATTAATACACTGATGGAGCTGCCAGAAGAGCATCTGTATCAAGGAGGCCAGAGGCACGGTTGTTGTGAGTGGAGGAGTGATTTAAGCAAAGGAGTGAAGCACTGAGTCTGCACTGGAACAACTCACAAAATCATTTCCTTCATCACAGTACAATCCCAAAGCGCTCCAGCCAGACCTGTAAGAGACAAGCACTTGCCTGCCTTGTCACCAATGAACCTTGCCTGACCCTCCCACAGGAGCCAGCTAGCATGCTCCTCCATGCTGAGGAGTGGGACCACACTTTCATGGTGTAGTACATTAGTCCATCCAGCACAGGAGCAAACCAATGGGGACCCCTCCTTTCATGGACCTGGGGCTTGGGAAGCAGAGACAGGGCCATTCTGAATGTCTAAGCCATCTTTCCAGACCCAAGGATGGGACTTTCTCCATGAGGCAAGGTTCAGAGGAACCATTTGCCAGACTCCTAGCATTTTCAATACAAAGCATGAGCAGTTCTGACGAGGAGAACATGCAGGTAGTCCAGACACATGGTATGTGAGCTTGGAAGCCCCAGGACACACTGCCTGCCAATCCCACCCACAGTGGTGAAGAGACAGGTTTCCAAGAGAGACCCAACACCACTGAAATGCTTTTGTCTTGCTTACAGAGAAGGAAGGGAAGGAAACACACACTTGTGAAGTAGGAAATGACTGTAGGAACAACATCCTGACTCCATTCTTTTTTAGAGGGACTGGATGCACAAAACAGGTTTTGCTGGAGTTTTCATCTTTCCTCCCCAGGGAAGAAGTCAGTGATTTGCAGTTTGCTCCACCCTGACACAGTACTCTGTGTTTACCACCAAGGTACACCTCCTGTCCCTGTGCTCTGAAGAGCAGGGTCAGATGCTGTTTCAGGAACACAGGGGCATGTGTGCATTTGTTTGTTTGTTTGTTTGTTTGTTTGTCATCGGAATGTTGTGAAGGCTGCTTGGTTTGTTTGTTTGTTTCTTAAATCTCCCTGGGGAAGTTTCTGGCAGAAAGCACCTCCTGAGCAAGCTTGGATCAGGGTGTGCTTTGGCTGGGAACTGAGGAGATCTGCGTATGAAGAAACAAGAGGTGAAGAGGAGACGTACGAGGCCAGAGGGCTAAGGATTTGGCTTTGCTATGTACTGTGCTCATCAGGCAGGGACAAAAACAATTAGAAAATCAGAAACAAGCTTTGCCCACAACACAGCTCAAACATCAGCAAAAGCCATTGGAAATCTTTTCATTTCAATTTTTTTGCCACTATTGGGCCTCCTTGTGTGTTTTATGTGACAAGGGCTACATTGGTTCCTGTTGAGATCAGTGGGAAGCAGCCTACTTTAGGCTGGAACACTGTGAACCCCCTGCTTTGAGAGAGATTGAGAGATGTTAATGCAGTGTAATGTCTCAGAGATCTTGGACATGGCTTTCTCTTGGAGTTGCATCCAAGGTAATTAAAATTCCCTACAGGATCACCTGTCAGCCAGCCTTACCTTTGCCACTTGTTGGACCATTTCTGCAGGGACTCTCCCCTCAAAGATACCCACAGAGCTCAGAAATACGCCTGATGGGGAAACCTTCAGACAGAAGGGAGAGCCAGAGGGCTGGCTTACACTGTCACAACAGCCAGAGAAACATGCTCTGCAGCTGCTGAGCTATCACAAAGCCATAGGAGCTGTGGTGCGCTGCAGTTTTCATGCAGGCTGAGTCTGCAAGCCACCTCAGCTGACCATGTCATTGGTTTCAGAGTAGCTGGACATGTGGAAAATAGAGCTACCTTTCCTGTTCACTGTTTCCCTTGGGATGAACAAATAGTGCACAGATCACTACAAAGAAATCTTTCTAACGAGATGCCAGGTCCCATCTGCTCTGGGAGAAATCACACTCCTGCATCCAAAAAATGCTGATGGAAGTAACAGATGATGTACTAATGATCCTTGGGGCTTTTAGACAGGTTTACTTAGGAAACCAGGCATGTGAGATCACATTGTCTTTTAGTCTGCCAATACATTTGTCTGGGTCCTTCCTAATAGCTTTTTTAACTCACAGGTCAGTTTTAACAAAATATAACAGAGGAGAATAAGTCTCCAAAATAGAAACTTTCTCTGACTTCTATGAAAATGACTGACCTAGTGGAAGAAAAAAAAAGAGAAAAGTATAGGTCTAATAAAAACACCTACTGCTGCATGAGCTCAACCCTTTACAAGGCTTCAGAGAATCCACAGAGATGGTCACCTTAAAGTTGCATTAGAAACAAAGCTTCCTCAGTTTTCCCATTCACACAATTATTTAGGACAACTTTGGGCTTCAGATTTTCCATAAACGGGTGTCCTTGTCCCCTTTACCATAGTGTTTGGGTCAGGACAGAGATGTCCTGGCACAAGCACACACGTGTGCTCGTTGGTATAGATTGTGCTCTGGATGGTGAGGAAGGACACACAGGAAGCGAGCAGAAGCTGCAAACTCCAGTGCCCAAGCATGGTGTTGATTTCTGCAGCTGGTGCTAACAGAGGAACACTAAAGCACAACTCCCCTGGTAGCACCTGGCACCAGCACATGCCTGGGGAGGTACCAGAGCACTGATGCCAAACAAAATTCTTTTCTTGTTTTTAAAAATGTCTCAATCCCCTCCCCTTCCCAACACCCCTCTTTTCACAGGTCACATCACTGGTTTGGAGGACAGGTGCCTGCAGTTTTCCCTCCAGAGGCTGATGCAAGAGGAGATCCACCAGAGTTAGTGCGTAGCTGTACCCAGTGACGATTGATCTCATCCCACCTGCTGCATCTCATCACACACCCGATACTCTTCATGTATTAAGGTCTGGAATGCCACCTCTGCTACTTTATCCTGGGCTTCCTTGCCCAGCTATGCCAGGCACAAAAAGCCTTTTCCTTCCCTGATCTCCTTCCGGACCTGGCACAAATATGTGCAAAGAGAGGGGAAGGTGGTGAGATACTTGTTTTCCTTTTCCTTTTCTTTGTTTTTTTGTTTGGTTTTTTTTTTTTTGTATCATTGAAAAATTTCAGTGGTGAAAGACACTCAGTGTGTGCTGTGAGTGGTGAAGTGTAGTGTAGGGTTAGCTGTGAACAGACGGCAAGTTGTGGTCACCGTCCCTGGCCAGCTGGGAATTGCACATCTCCTATCATATTTATTGGTCACACATATTCTGTCACCTCCCCCTTCCTATTTACCCATTGTCCAGCTGCTGTCTCTTGTCTTTTACATCTCTGGGACATGGAGATCCAATTAAGATGATTATAGCAATATATGAGCCTTCAGCTGCCTCCTAACATACATATTTGTAATAGTATTTACATATTCATTTCCATTCAAAGGCATTGTCAAACTTCATATGTTATTATACATAAGCAGAAGGTCAGAGATCTACCCAAGATTCAGCAGCCCAAGGAAAATGCATTTAAGGAACTGTAAAGTACAGATTCACACCATTGGCAGTGAAGTACCCTGAGATATTCTGGGCCCATCCAGAGTGTCTGAGGATGAATGGATCAACCTGCAGATCCATTTCAGAAAACCCTCTGAACCTCTGTTAAAGTATACTTACAACATTATACATCAAAATCAGTTAAGCAAATTCCTAGAGCAACACAAGGAAAACACTCATCAGCCTCTTATGAAAACTATAAATAAAGTAGAAAAGCATATTGAATATTATTTCCCTTTAGACCCAAACAATTAACAAAATGGGGAACATTTTATGACTGTTTGCATTTGAAAAATTGATTATACAAGTGCAATATATTCTTGAAGATATCTTGTAAACATTTTTTGTCTGAATTTTTTTTAAAATTGAGTTTCCTTTATTAACAGTGGTAACAGTGGCATCCCATTTTATTGCTGAAAATTCCCTAAGTAAGTTCCCTATGTTCCTGTGAATTTTGTTTCTAGAGAACCTTATACCTTTCTTTGCTTCTTTGCATGTTAAATTCTCACTGCACAGGTAATTCAGAAGTTGTCTCAATTTTAACTTTATCTATTCCATTTCTACAGACAACAAAAAATCCCGGACCTGGGTTTGGAGGTGCTTTGAACCCAGACAGGCTTAGCTGGCTGAGATATTCATGAAAGCTTTGAAGTGACCAATCTGACAAAATCACAAGGGTGCTGATAGTGCCCTCACAGTTTTCCCACAGTTGTTCCTGAAGGACAGACAAAATTCTTCTGAAATTAACACAAGAGATGGGGGAAAAATCATAGCAAAGAAGATGGTAGGAATTCACATGCCAGCATAGTTATAAAGAAGTAGGGGGTGAGGGGGGACATGAGCTGCATCTTTCACTGTGATCAACATACCACCTAATGCTGGAAGACTTTCCCCAAGGCAGCCAGTCTTCTGGCATGCCCAAGTCCCCTCATGGCCAAGAAATGTAGACTGAACCTCTGAGGGCTGAGGAGCAAGAGTTTCATGGGAAGTCTGCAGTCAGGAGTTGATAATAGCTGTCCAAGCAGGTATTCCACTCCACAGCTGGGAAAAAACTGAACAGAGTGTGATGCTGGATCCAGGGCAGTCCAGAGACATCTGGTTTAAAATATACAGAGGTATTTAGCTATGTCTGTCTTCACAGCAAGATTTCACATCACCAATATAACCCAAGGACAGGTGATGCTAAACTTCCACCACTTCAAATGCCACTGTTTGTAATGCATGCAAGAATCAAAGCAGGTGACTTTTTAACAGCCACTGGAGCACCTCAGCCTGGATGTGTCTGAGCACTCAGGAGCCATGTGAGCATTCACAGGAAAGATCCAGCAGCAGAAAGGTGTTTAAGGAAAGTGCAGTGATGAAAAATTCTCAGATGCATTGCAATCCAAAGGAAGAGTACCTGGAGGAAGAGACAAACACTCTTCTTCCACACTACTGAAGTGCACAAGTCCCTCAGCCTCGACCCAGCTTACTCTTGTAACCTCACTTTGAACACTCTGTGGGTGCAAGGAGGACAGTCACCATTTGGCCATACTTGAAAATTCAGCTGTGTAGGAGCAGCAAGAAGTTATCTGTGTCTGTGCTGCTTTTGTTGTGTCCTGAGACCTGCTCACTGTATTCCTGCAGCTTCCTCTCTCCATCCTGGAAGAGGTGGAGGAGAAGGGGGAGATGTTTGTTTCTCCCAGTCATGCTTTGGAAGCTGTATTGTGCCCATGCACAGCACTCCCCTCCCCCTCTGCCAGCCCCTCCCCGGGGTTGCTCCTGGTGGCCACAATAAGAGGTTCGTCAGCCTATTTCAATTAGTGGCAAAATGTGTGGCGTGACTCCAGGGCCTCCATATGTTCGTAAGTATATGCAACCACACTTTCCTTGACGCATTCCTCATTCCAGGGAAAGGCCACATCTCCACAGCTTGCTGGCACAAGTCACACAGGCAACTGCAGAGGAGATGGGATAATAAATACGCACTCACATACATACACACACATATACGTAGGAAAACTTGGCACCCTCCCACCCTCTCCCGTGTTGACTGCCACATGGTCCCCATCAATTTTTGTCAGAGCCAGCAAGCCAGCCAACCACTCACAGATGCTGACAAGGCAATTTCAACAGCTGAGGGACTTCTCTACTTCTCTGCTTCCCTCCTCCAACACGTAGCATTTTGGTTGGCTTTTTTGGTTTTTTTCTTTAAAGTCATCTGCTCCTGAGAGACATTTCGCAGCCCATGGCATTGCCATCTTCCTGGGTGCTCCTTGACTAGAGTGCCCCTCTCTGCATCTGAGGGTCAGCAGGTTCCACTTCACCCTGTGTGGGGATGGGGTCTGAAGGCAAAGAGATCATGAGAACGTGCTATGTCCACTATCCCAAGTGTCCCCAAAGGAGAGTGAAGATCTCCAAATCTAGTTGCTACCATTTCTCCCAATACTGGCTGCAGGAGTGCAGATTCTGTTTACTCCTCCTCCCTGACCACAGTCACTACCTTCAAGGGGGTTAGAGGGTTAAGTACACATCTCAATGTCCAAGAGGTTCTCTTGTAAGGAGGACCTCTTCCATGTCATGTTTTCAGGGCTTTCTGCAGGTGACTGGGAGTTTGTGTCTAAAGTCAAAGTCAGGCCTGAATTAATGAAGACCTCCAAAATTATATTTGACAAATTTCAACAAGTTTTTTAATACTTAATGATACAACAAACACTAGCAATGGCCCCTAGGCTTAGGTAGAGGGCAGGTACTGTGCTCAAGAGAAAGGGACACAGAAGTACTTGGAGGAGGAAGCAGAAATCAATGGTGGCAGAACGAGGCTTTCAATCTCAGCGAAATCCTGGTCCCACTGAAGCACTGGCAAAATCTCTCATGGTTGCTCACTTTAGCCCTATTCTGGGTGAAGCTCAAGAATGTCAGCCTGATGTCATGTAGGTTGTCATTTACAGTCCCATGAGAAGAGACATTTTTGTGTCCAGGGCCTGAAGGTTCTCACTCATCACCTGTGGAAATCCCTCGTATCTGACTGCTCTTGACCAGCTCAGTCCTGCCCCAGGTCAGGAGAAGGGTCTGTCTTTGAAATGTGATTCAACACAGGGATAAATCCCCTGGTCAGGCACTGCCATCCACCCAGCTCTTCTCAACACAGCTGTGAAGCTGCATTTTGCAGGCAGAAACATGATGCTTGCTCAGATGTCCAGAAACATCTGTGCAGACAGTGAGACCAACAGGCACATGGTGGAATGGGAAGCATGGAGAGCAGGACTGGGGGGACTGGGAAATGACTGAAGTGAACCATTTCAGAAAGCAAAGTCTGGCAAGTCTTTACAGCTGGGGTGCACATGCAGGTCTGGTAAAACTATCCAGCAGCACTCCTCTTCCTCCACTCCAGCCTTGAGTCTCTAATGGACAGCACAACTGGAACCTCTCTCTCATTGCTTACTGTCAGGGCATGTCAGCCCTTGCCATGCAGTCAAAGAAACCACATTGCTCAGGCAGCCACATTTTTCAGAGCTGGATGCAGCTGAATCAAGGAGATGCTTGAGAAAATAATGAAGTTCAGTGGGCAGCTTGAGCCTAGATGGGGTCATGGACAGAGTCAGGGAAATTAGGAGGAAGTACTCTGACCACAAGCACACACTGCCTGTCACATCCACCAAAAGACACATCTTCTGACATGAACAGGGATGTTATTAGCTGTTCAGACCCTGAAAACTATCCAAAGTTGACAAGCCTTTTCCAAACCACTATCCTGGGCCCAAGATGCATCACTGGAGGATTTCCCTATAGCTATATTATCATGCTGCTCAATTCTATGCATTATGGTATTTCTATCCCTCTCTCAGAAACCCTGGGTGTTGATCACAAGTGATGACAGCAGAAAGGGCAAGGATAACCATCAACCTGGAGCTTGAGAATACAACCTTTGGGAATTGGGCTAGGCAGCCTGGTCTCACAGAGCAAAATATCACTGTTTCCAAGGATGCACAGAGTGAAAGATGCTAAGGTGGTGGGATGAGCTGAGGCATTGTGAACCCTTACAACACTGCATTTGGTTCAGTGCTCTGTCTGGGACTAGGGTGGGATGTAGAAACCTGTCCACAGCAGGGAGAGGGACTACAACTGGAAAAGGAGCTGAAGAGTGAAAGCTGTGAAGATTGTCAATCCACAGGACCGAGGCAGCTTCCCCAAGCTCTCTGATGGACTGCCCACTGCAACTACAGCTGTCTCATCAAGCCAAAATCAGATGTATCAGCTGTGATTTGAGATGGATGAGCAGGGCAGACAAATCTGACAGGAATCTGTCTCAGAGAGTCCTGGCAAGTGACCATGGGAAGTACTGTTTCATCTTGCAGCTAGCAATGGGATCCATGCTAGAAGAAACTTATTGCTCCTACCACAGTTCAGGATTTCCAGACCTCCTGAGCATGGATTCTGCACTGGAAATGAAAGAGAGAGATCCCAGATTAAACCAAAGAGTCTTCCAAGGATGATAAAATGATGCTACAACATGGAACCTCTCCCCTGTGTCTCACTCTGGAGATGTTCTTCCTCATTCCTGCCTGCATATCTGGGAAGATCAGAAAAATAGCATGGGAAACTAGAGGAAGTTTTAGAGAAAGCACAAGTGTTTTCAGATTCAACCCAAATGTTTAGGGAATTGTGTTCCATATTTCCAGATGACCAGTGGCTTCAAGAGCTCACTGCTGCCTCAGTGCCTGGGCTGAACCCCCATTGCTGCTCTGCAGGTTAACAGAAGAGACACACGGTCCAAGAAAGCGTGGATGTGGGAATTTTACTTCTATTGGTCCAAGTCTTTCTCCAATCAGAAATACTTGCATCCTTCTGGATCACAGCTGACAGCAACAAGTATCATCTGCAGGGAGACAGGCAAAAGAGACGGAATCATTTGATTTGTCAGCTTTGCCAAACTGATCTAAGGCTAATTGTCCCTATATCTGCCTAGGTCAGAGCTAAAGTTCATCATCAGTTTGAAGTCTTACTGGTCATGCCTAGGTGGCTGGAGCTGTCTGGAGAACAGGGGCATGCAGACAACTGGAAAGACATGCAAGCAGAGCTCAGGAAGAGATCTTGAGTTTCACTGTTGGTTGAATAAAATGAGCTGATTTTGCCAGTGTTCAGGCAGCAATCACAGGACTGAGGAATGACAGAATAAACCAAGTTCCTTCTGCAGCCAAATTCCGTGACACCTCCACAAAGTTACTTACACCATCCATCATGACATCTGCTGATGTCCACGGGAAGGGGAGAGGGTGTAGCTCTCTGTCCCACCCTGGTTTATTTTTACAGCTGGAAAAGGAGGTGGTGAACCTGGACAAGAGGATTGGAGACTTTTCTAAGACAGCTCACAAAAGCTGTGAAATGAGAGCCAGAACTTAGAAGGCCCCAGATCCCCAGGTCGGCAGCTTCAAATGTGTCCTTGGCACTAAACCCAGAAGGGCCATATTCCCCAGAAAGGAATTTCCCTGATTCTGCCCATGCAGGCAAATAAAATCTCCCAGCTAAGTATCTGTCTCCCACTGGTGTAGAAAGTTGAAATAAATGCTTAGAACTCAGAAGCATCTCCAGCCATCCTGGAGGACACAGCTTCAGGGGGTAAAGGCAGGACACTGGGACAGAGAGACCTATGACAGGAAGCTTTTGCCTTCACTGACACAAGACTTTTGGAAAATACCCAACCAAGCAAAGACGATTGAGCTGTTTTACATCAGATGAAGATGAGTCTCTTGAAAATCAATTCCAGGTGAGCTGTGTGGAGCTGCCCGGAAGCTGTTTGCCAGTTTCTCTCTCTCTCCCCATTCCCTGTTGCCAAAATACATTGAAGTGAAGATTCACAGGCAGCACAGAATGGTTCCCTCAGGAGGAGTCATTCCACGCATGCCTTCCCAATAAGCAGAGTGGCAATGTTTAGAAACCAAATTGGTCATCACTGGCAATTGTAGAAACAGACAAAAATAGCAGGAAAAAAATTTCACAATTTCCTGCATATTTTCCCTGATTGTTCCACAAAAAATGTTGGGTTATCCAAAAGAGAAGAATGGCTTAAGCAAGCAAAACATCAGTAATCACCTGCTTTGCTAAGTGTTTGTAAATAACATAAACTGTTTTTCTTAGCCAAATGTCATTTCTTTCCACAACCATCACCCTCTTCTCCCATTTACTCAGTGTGACTAATGGGAGGGGAAAGAGAATGTTGTCTTTTCTCTCCCCAGTGTATTTTAATTGAAAAACTTTCGTTTTAGTTGGAACACACTCTCCTCGCCTGCTCTTTGCCCCCCCAGGATGGGTGACACCATCCTGTCTGTGGCATGAAATCCTTTGGCTTTGTTCACTTAAACATTCAGCAGTAGAAGATAGTATCTAAGTCCCCACTGGCAAACTGGGAGTGGTGAGAGAAGACCTCTAAGTTTATAACACTTCTCCAAGATGGCCAAGGTTCTTCAGCATGTCCTTCATCAAATTCTCGGTTCTGCTAATTAAGCTATCAATTTCGTGTTGGAGAGGACAACTGTTTATGTTTTTGGGGTTTTTTTCTGGGTTGTAGATCTTGCCAGTAGAGACTTCAGAATAAGAAAAGAAAAACCCTCTGACTCGCTGCCCAGAAACTCAATCCCAAAAGCCTCCTCCCAACCTCTGTTTACAAAATTATAAGCTTTCTTTGTCCTAACCATTTTCCTGTTACAATAATATTCTTCATTTTCTATCTGATTTTTTTTTTTTTGGTGCATGGAAAATATGATTTCATTGTGAAAGGATTTCTTATGAATCAATACAGCAAAGAGAACACAGAGATGCTTGCAGTAAACTACTCTCAAAGTAGAGACTCATAGAAAGTGAGTTACAGGAAAAAGTAGATGATCCCAAGCCATTTCCATATGGAAGGAGGTTATATTTTCCATACAGTGTATCTGGGTTTTGTGTCACAAAACATGCTGGTATTAATTTAATGTATTTTTTCTTTGTACCATGGAGTCATGATTACATGAAATGAGTTTCCAAAAATGACAAACATTGGCCTGGTTTAGGTAACAAATGGAAGAATTGATATACTGAGTTCAAACCAGCTAAGTCTCAGCCCCTGTGGAAGTTAAGAGCCAAGTCCAGCAGCAGAATGTTGACTTCCATCCCCCAAGATTCCCTCCATTCCTGGGACAGTAATGACAAGGAGAGAGGTCCAATTTTCCAGTGCTTTTCAGTTTTTTCACCCACTTCCCTGTGGCTAGCAGGAAGGATATTTGGAGGCAGGCTGGCTTCTCCCCTTCTGTGAAGTGCACTGTGTCATCACCATCTCTTTGGAGAAGGCTTGGCAGGACTGAACACCTGGCAACTTGAGGAAGCCACTGGATCTGTGACTTCCAGGAAGCACTGGACAGAGATCAGCCTGTCTGAGCCAGGCATCAGACTGGGTGTTAGGTACCAAGTGATTGTCCTAAAGGAGAGACATCTGAGAGCCATTTAGAGAGGGAATCATTGTGGCTGAGGGAGACTGAGTCACATCCTCCCAGTGGTTCACCCATGCAGTGACCTAAAACTTAGACAGGTAACTAAGTGAGCTACATCCCCCTTCCAAAAACTCCCTGAGACCTGAAAATCTGGTGAAAAATCATGGAATCATTGTTCATCAGCTTCTGGATTATAGCATCCTGCAAGACAACTGAGAAACCTGTGACTGTAGCAGGTATAACCCAGACGTGAAACCAAACAAGCAGCCTATAAGGAAACAGAAGTAAAACCTGACTTCTTTAAACTGAGTCTACCTGTGGGCAGACAGTAAGGAAAGCTCCTGTGCAGACAGCTGGGGATAAAATGTTCTATAGAGGGGAGAGAGATCTTGAATTTTAAAACCTGGTGAGGAAGATCATTGTGGTGTTCACCTAAACAAAAACAAAGCAGTGTGGGTCTAGGCTGCCTGTGGCAGTTACCCATCTCCATCCAGGTTGGAAGGTGGCTGGGTGCTGGCCCAAGAAGCCACTTGCACTCTTGCTGGTGTTCTCTGCCTCATTTTACTTAAATTTCTAGCTCCAACAGAGCAGTGCAGCTCTGCTGGTCATGTCTCATGTTATTTAGATAAGGTACCAAGAAAAAGAGCTGGGGTCAAGTGAGCCAGCTAGACTGGAGGATGAGGAGGGTGGTACAAAAGATGGTTTCAGGGAGTAGTTGATAATAACAAAGCTCCCCTCCTTCATTATTAAGTTAATGCTACATTCACAACAAACCTGTTGCTGGCTGCTCACAGTTTTGCTGAACTGGAGAAGGACTACCAATAATACATATAGATGCTCCACAGATGGACAGAACTGAGCAAAGGAGGAGCTGGATCTTCATTAGAGCCCCTGGCTGTTCCCCTGCTCAGAATTCCTAATCCTAATTGCACTGACAGCGGGTGGGACCCAGACCTAGTGGCTGTAAGATTTTCATGCTCAACGAAAGGTCCTGAGAGCATGACCAGGTCCTGAGTTCCTGCAGGTCAGGGAGCAGTGGAGGAGGGCACCCTTTTCCCCGAGGTCGTGGGCAATTCTTTGCCTTTTCCAATGGGGCTGGGGCTGCCTCTGAGGCTGCCAGAGCTCTGTGTGACCAGCTGCCTGCTTTTTTTTTTTTTTTTTTTTTTTTTTGTGGCTTTGTTTTGTTTTGTTTTTGTGGGGTTTTTTGGTTCGTCCTTTTTTTTTTTTTTTTTCCAGGAAAAGCTGGCACTCTGTCTATTCCAGCCCTCTCCTGCTCTCAAAGACCTGACTTTTTTCTAAGTGTCTCAAGTACACCGATCTATAAGACGAGCAACACCAAGCCGGGAAATCTGGCCCCGGGCCGGAAGAAATGCCTACAGGAGGGGAAGTGTTTGTCACATACACACGCACACACACAAAGCTCCATTAGCCAAGCTGTTTGCGCTCATCTTTGGATTGCTGCTCCCTTCTCCTGCTTCCAGCCATCCCATCGGTGGGGACCGGCCGACCTCTAGTGGTACGAACCCATAGCGCTGGCAGGGAGGAGCAGGCAAGGAGCCTACATTGAGAGAACAGCACCTTCCATGTGCATGGGTTCCGTCCCTGAATTATAAAAAGTCCCACAGAACCAGAGAAACAAAAAAGGGTGGGAGAGCATCTGGGAGGCCAGAGGAAAGCAACCACAAAAGCTCATATTTCCAGCATCACCTTGGGACTTGCGTAACCAAACCCTTCAGCATCTCCACCGCAGATGTTCCCCAGGGACTAGCGGCTCTGGGAGGACATTTGGTTAAAAGAAGGTTGAGAGAGAGAGCAGAAATAGGGCAGCAGGATGTTGACCTCAGAGGAGACTTATGAGGCCAGGAGGATTATGTTTAGGGTCCCTGAATTCACACCCCATGCTCTGTACAGTCATTTTTCCTTCCTTCATGCAGCAGTTTCTGACTTGTCTAAAAAGGGGGTGTCTCCCTAGCTCTCAGCAGTGTGAAGAGGAGGGAAGCCAAGAATGAGCACCAGAGCTCTGAGAAACCTCACAGCCAAGCATTTTCTCCTGTCTGGAAGGTATTTAGGATCTCCCTCTGAGAGGGGCCAAGCCTGGAGCTGGGGGTCCTTGGGAATGAAGGACAGCCATTGCTTGGCTGAGGCAGAGAGCAGCCTGACGGGGCAAGGCTGAGGTTTCTCTCACGTGGAAGTGTGAGCTATAAAGACATGTGAAACCCTATCTCCAGTGCTATCCATATCAAAGATTTCGAGGGGGCTGCTTTAAAATAGGACCTTGGCACAGGTTCCTGCTTCTCCTCACGTCTTACTGAGCAGCACTCTGCCAAAATGTCAGCTTGGCTGCTCCACACGTCCCAGGCATCCCAGGCATGTCCTACAAACCTTTCCGGTGCTCCCAGGGAGATTGCTGCCTCCACAAACAGCCTCTGCTCACAGCTTTGGAGGGTCCCAGTGGCCCCTGAGCACCATTTTCCCAGCTGAGAAGCAAGAGGAGGGTCTTCCCTGAAGTGCCAGAAACAAGGGCTGGGAACATACATTAAAAGGTCTCTAAAAACACCATTAAGCAAATCGTGCACAGGGACTCACTTTTCCCCTCCCTCCCTGAGTGAGCACAAGTGAGGCATCTCCTAGGGATCCACAAAGTACCACAGTAAAACCCTAGAGGGACCATAGAGACCCCCTCATGTCCTGAGATCAATCCAAGCTGTCTCAAAGGGAGAATAACCATAACGATTTTCTCCCATTCCACCCAGGCTTTTCTCCTTGTTTTTGTCCTTTTCAACCAAGTGCACTTGCAAAATCCAAGCCCAGAGAGGGAGCCCACAAGAGCAGAAGCCTTTCAAGATTACCCTGAGGCTAGTGGGTGAGTGTTTTCCCCCTGCTCTCCCAGCTGGAGGAACAGGCAACATTGATTCAACAAAGCTACCCAGCAGCACTGGAAATACTCAGATCTCAGCAAAGCCAAAGGCATTTGCTAAGCATCTCCTATTAGGAGAGTGCTCTCACACAGCTGCCCCACAGACAGCCAAGACAACGAGGTGCCTCAGCAATAAACCACTTTTCTGTCCCCCTTCAGCCCTCTCAAGTGAGCGCAGTGCATCCCAGTAGAGCTGCGCTGTGCCAGGGCCGAGGTCGCTGCTGCACTCTGCTTTGATTCAACACAATCTCCCCTCCCACATGCTGTTTTCATTAGAGCCTGGATCTTCTGGCAAGGGCACTATGCAGAGTCATGAGAAGCTGCTCACTGATGACTTGTTTTATCCAGTTGTTAGAGGCTTAAAACAATGAGCTTGCAAATATTTCATTCCTCCCCCGCACTCTTGCTTGCTTGCTTCTTATTTCCTCTTTTTCTTTTCCTTCTTTTTCTTTTTTTTTCTTTTTTTTTTTTTTTTTTTTTGAGGAGAGAGAGAAGAAGTATATAGGAGATAGCACTGGAGCCTGGAATCAGGAGGAATGAGGGAGAAGAGATCAGAAGGGTCTTTCTTTCCTGTTGTGAATACACATGCATGTGAGCACACTTGTGTGTGTTTCACACCTGCCCTCTCAGAGCACTCTCCCAGCTACCCAGCATCAGCACAAACTGCTCATGTTTGTTGCCCTAACACAGGCAGGAAAGCTCAGAGCAGAGCCCCTTGTCACCACCACTAGAAAGATGTCCCATGCTAAAGCCACACAGCTGTCACAGTGTAGTCTGGACAGAGGCACATTCCGCTGCACTTTCACTCTGGCAGGCCCAGACATGGAGAGGAGGGAGCCTGGAATCCAAAAGGATAACCCCCATTTTGGGACTAAACACTCTCTTCCCTGCCTTCAACTGGGAAATTTCTGCTGGGACCAGCTGTCATTAAGACATGTTGATGTCCCAAGCCCCAAGTGATGTGATGTGTGAGGAAGGCTTGGTTTTGACTGGAGATGAACTTCATGCCTGTTTCTTCCTGAGCTCTATGTCAGGATGGGGGGTTAAAGCAATGAAACAGTGCAAAATTGGGGTGGCAGCCAAGAGGCAAGAGGGTGTGACTCACCCTGTGACCATCGAGGCATGAGGAGGCAGAGGACAGCTCCAAGAACATGTGGGTACAGCCAGCTAGAGGCCATCAGTGAGGTAGTTTGAAGCAGACATGAAGCAGAGCATGAGTGAGGCGATAAATGAAGAACCACTGAGCATGTTAGAAAAAAACCCTTGCCCTGTGCTGGGGCACAGAGGTTGTGAACAAGTTGCTTCACATCCCTTCATGACTCATTGCTTTCTTTAGCTTGGCTGTAGCATGTTGGGACCAGCTGGACTCTTATTTATCACTACTTCATGTCTGCCTAAAACTGCCAACACAAGGGGCATCCAAGGAAGGACAATGACATAAAATCATAGAATCATTTAGCTTGGATCCTAAATGATCCTAAGACCATAAAATCCTTAGATCATTGAGTCCAGTCATTAACCCAGAACTGCCAAGTCCACCACATAACCATGTCCCTAAGTGCCACATCTACCTGTCTTTTAAATATCTCACTGGATAATGACTCAACCACTGCCCTGGGCTGCCTGTTCCAATGCCTGATCACCCTTTTGGTGAGGACATTTTCTCCAACATCCAATCTAAACCTCCCCATGTGTAACTCGAGGCCATTTCCTCTTGTCTTATCCCTTGTAACTGGGGAGGAGACTGTTCCCCACCTGGATACAGCCTCCTTTCAGGCAGTTGTAGAGAGTGATAAGGTCCTCCCTGAGCCTCCTTTTCTCCAGGATAAACAATCCCAGCTCCCTCAGCTACTCCTCGTAGGACTTGTGCTCTAGATCTTTCACCAGCTTCATTGCCCTTCTCTGGGCATGTCATTGGACATGGTGAGCATCAACTAACCAGGGAGAAGAGACCTGGCTAGTGCTACTTTGACTCATCTGAGCTTTTGAATCAGTCTACCTGCCTGATTTGCTTGGACTACGTGGTGCTATGGGAGCCAAGGCTGCACGGTACTGCTTTGGGGCGGTAAGAGTTGCTGGCACTGAAGCCCTGCACAGGGACATCTTTGGGCGGCACTCCTGTGAAAGACAAGCAGGCTCTGGCAGAGGCTGTGCAAAGCAAGTCTGGGACCAGCAGTGCTGGGAGTGCTCTGACTGCACTCACATCCTGCAGGCACCAGGCTGGCTCCCAGCCCTTTTATCTCAGGGATGAACAAACCCAGCTGCCTCTGAGCGTCTCTCCATCTCAGGACATCTCCTCATCTCACCTGTACAGAGCACACTTGAGTGTGTTTCACACCTGCCTTCTCCATTGTAGAGAGGTGTCCATTGTAGAGCAGCAGGAAACGATTCAGAGGCGTGCTCAGGAAAGAAGCCACAGAAGAAGCTGGCTGCAGGCGAGGAGACCTCACCTCCTGCCCAGGAGGCGTTGCGCATGCAGCAGTCCAAGGCCTCCATCACTTGGAGAAACATCCCTGTAGATGGAGCCAGAACCTCACAAAGCAGAAGGACAGCCCAGTCCTACCCATCACCCTTCTCCAATCGCTCTGCTCTGAAGAGAGACTAGCCCAGCCCCTCTCCTCCCTTCCTCCCTCCCTCTCTCTCTCTCCCTCTAACACATCCAGGGTTTTGTCTCCCCTCCCTCTCCAAATCAATCATTCCGAAGTGTCACATTGTCCCTCTTTATTCCATATTTAACCCAAATTCTTTTCTGTTGTCTTTTCCTGTCTGTCACAACCATGGAGAGTGTGTAATTCCTGCACCACAGACTGCATGTTGACGCCCTTCTCTGAGCAGTAGCATCCTCCTAGGATGATGATAAAGCCCCCAGAGTAATTTCTGGGCCATCTTTTCTTATGATGGACTTGGCCAGGCCCTGTTGGTTTCGATGACAGCACTCATCTTCTGGTGCTGCTCAGCTCAGCTCCAATCTGTGTGTCCATAGGAACCCCAGAGAGCTGGGCAAGGGGCCCTTTGCCTTTCCATCAGTGGGTCTTAGTGTCCCCATTGCAACCAGTGGCTGAGCCACCCAGGGAAGCAGTAACTCAGCAGCAGCACCCTGGACACCACAGCAGGGTTTGCAGCCCACAAGGAGACACTTCTGTTCCCACAGGCATAGCACGAGCACAGGTAACCCCAGCCCCAGGGTGGCTTTTGTCCACATAAGGTCTGCTTCACCCTTCCCACCCTGTGGAATTTATCTGGTTCCTGCCCTTTGCCCAGACACGATCTTCAGGAAAAGCCATGTTGTATCATACTTTCTTGTTCCCTTGGGGACACTTCTAAGGGGTACCCAGCACTGCTGAGAAGCCTGGGAAAGAGTAAAAGAAGAGAAGGGATATGAAACTGCCTCATCCCCACCACCATGACCCTAGTTTTTCTCCAGATCTGAGGGTTGCTTACAGCTTAGTCAACCAAAAATAACGAGGGGAGAGGGGAGCAAACCCACCACCAGGGTTTCTCAACCCAGCGTTTCCTGACTGCCTGACAGCATACCCAGCCTTTCCTCCTGAAACAGCAGGCAGAGAGGAAACTGCTGCCTTTCACAGCCCAAGAAACACTCCCTGGGGATGGCCCCGGGTCCCCAGAGCTGGGGTTGAAATAAGAAACAAACATTGGTTTAGGAACCTGAAGGAGAGGACTTGATAGACAAGGGGAGATGCAATGGGGGCAAGATTTCCCAGCATGGAGCTGGTGGAACCTGCCTTTCCCAATGGTCACACCAGAACCACAAGCCTGGCTTGGGTACAGCAGCAAGCTGCAAAGAGAGAGACCCTGAAAAGCCTGTGCTGTCAGAGCTGGTGAGGGGAAATGGGTGGCAGATAAGAACATGTTGAGGAAAAACACAAACCAGAAGTTCCGGAGGAATTTTGGAAAGGAAATGGGGAATTAACTGCAGAAAGGGCGGAGGGGGGGGGGAATGAAAGGCAGTTTATGGCTTGCAACAAATAGCCTGTGTGTGCCCCCTCGCCAGGCACTCACCGCCTCTCCTCCCTGCCCAGGGATACTCGGCAGCGGCCATCCCAGCCAGGCAGGAACAGCAGGAATGGGCAAGTGGCTGGTGCTGGGTCCTGGGGAGTTGATTCCAGCAGGAATCCGGGAAGAAACAAAACTAAGAGAAGCTGGCAAGAAAATACCATCTCTGCAGTGTCAGAAAGGGCGAGGAGGCTGCAGGTCCCATCTTGCTTGCGGGGAGATAAGGGACAACTGAGGCCAAGGCTGGCAGATGCCAGGTACCTCACAAGGTCCCGTGGTGCAGCCTGGCTTGGAGGGCACTTGGTTGTGTGGGTGCCCACCCACAGCCCCACAGCTATTTCGGGGGGGGCCAGAAACCATTCCATCTCGGCCCCTTTCTTTTTTTACCTCTCCTGCCTTTGCCTCCCAGCACAAGCCCCACAGCACGGGGTCTCGGTGCGAGCAGTCCCTTCAATCCGCCCCTCGCCCTGCAGCTATTTTAGAGAGAGGCAGGAGGTATTTTTAGTGCTGCCGGCTCCCGGGAGAAACTCTGAGCCTCTGAGCCGCAGCAGTGCTGGCGCCAGAGAAACTGCCGCTGCTCTGGCTGATATTTCTTGTATAATTAAACTCAATCCATCCCGGGGGCTGGGTCTTGGCCACCAACTCAGCAAGGAGGGGAAGGAGTGGAGCCAGAGAGCCAGGGGCTGAGTGTTCTGACAGATGCTGGGAATTGCTCCGCAAATGCTGGAAAAGCCTGGCCTGAGACTTTGGGGGAAGTTTTGCCAGGCACAAGAGAGCAGGATGGCTCTGAAAGGCATAGGGAGTGGGATTTAACAGGAGCAGAACCCAAACCACCACCTCAGCAAAGGCAAAGACCCCATACCAGCATCATCCTATCCAGTTCCCCTGCAGGAGATGAACCCAAAAGGGATGCCCAAGGCTGGACAGACAGCACCTAAAGGCAACCTGGGAAAAAGCAACAGGACCTGAAGAGCAGCCAGTGGCTGCAGGGCAAGCCGGAGAGATCCCTGCTGGTAAACAAAAGCCCAGGCTGGAGCTGGAGCCATGTCGGAAGTTTGGGGGCTGTCTGGTTAGCCAGCATCTGGTGAACACAAGCTGCGGCTGCAGGCTGACAAGCAGCCGCCCAACCCCTCCTTCTTCCCACACCCACCACCCGGCGTCTGTCCAGGGGCCCCAATCTGCCATCGAGGAACAGGGGGAACGACAGCCTGGAGAAAACACAGCACCCGCCAGCTTTTCATTTGCGTTTGGGTTTGGTTTTTTTTTTTCCCCCCCGTGCAAAAAAACCCAGAGCATTTATTCCTATGCTCCCTTAAATTTCAAGATACATTTCCAGCAATCCAAACACCAAGCTGGCATTCCAAGCAACAGTATATTTTATATAACTGGTTCTTTTTTTTTGTTGTTTTTACCACTTTATAAAGCCATACAATGAACTGCAAAGAATCCAACATCTGTACAATGGGAAGACAACAGCGGAGTGACATTCACACACGGACATGGTGTGACCGAAGTCATCCTTACACGCACGACAACATTATGGGCATAAAGATACAAAATATAATGTATTTTTTTCCATCTATATAAATACACAGAAATGGCCAAGTCTAAAAGTTTGAAACTGTTTGTTAACACTGATTAGCAAATAAATCTGTAACATTCCCAAAGTAACAAAGACAACAACAACAACAAAAAAAAAAAACCCCACGCATAACACGGCGGCACAGGATCCGCCAACAGAAACGTCATATTGCTTCCTTTTTTCTTTTTTTTTTTTTCCTTTTTAAGGAAAAGAAAAAAAAAATTAGTAACCCCAAACCAACCTCGCAATTTGCAAAACAAACGAACGAAATGAAACAAGCCCCTGCGGGCTCCTTTGCTGTCTGATCATCCTGCCTGCTCCAACGGGAAGGGTTGCCTTTTGTTGATGCTGTTGTCTGGGGTTTTCGGGGCAACTGGTTTCTTTACCTGCCCGACCTGCTGGGTGGGGATTTACTCTGCGCTTTGGTTCAGGCAGTTGAATTCACTGAAAAATCAATGCCCAGAGGCTGGGTTGGGTTTTTCTCCCTACCTGGTTTGTTTTCCATGTGTAATTTGACCAGGAGGCAGCCAGCAAATGTTGCATTCAGAGCAACCCCAAACTCTGCTCAAAACCGTGAGCCCCACTGTCTCCATCAGTGATGAGGGGCTGGTGAAGACCACTCAGTGGTGCATCCCATCAGCAGTTGATGACATGGATCATCTCCCAAAATAGCTCCCAGGGGCAGAGCCAAAGGCAGCCCCATTGAATGGGAACCCCACATTTTGTGCATTGCAGGTGCCACGGAGCGGGACAGACAGCAAATTACCTTCCCAGGGAGCATTTCCCAATAGACAGCAACAATGACAGCAAAGGCAGGACGGGCTTCTCTAAAGAACAAACTGACATAAAAAGGGCACGTACAATAAATTTACACACACACAAAAAAATAATATATATATCTATATATATGTGGGGGAAAGTGCGTTTTTAAGGATATCTTTGGCAAGAATATATGCAGTTCTTTGTGCAGGAAGGAGGGATGTGTTTGTGTGTGTGTGTGTGTGTGAGCGAGAGAGAGATACCATCCGGCTGCTGACAACGGCAGTGTGATTACAACGAAACATATGCTGGGCTTAACTCGTGCAAGCTCGAATCTCAAATAGCATGACTGCACTTAAAAAAAAGAAAAGAAAAAAAAAAAGAAAAAGAAAAAAAAACCCCAAAGAGTATTTTCTGTCCCTTTCATAAGGAAAAAATATCAACACTAGGTCGCTGCCAGCCCCAGGACCTGGGCAATCCTAAATGCTGCTGATGGTCTCTCCTGGGGACAGAAAGGGTTGTTACACATTAAAACCTTATTTTTAAAAGGAGCTAAAGGGGGGAAAAGTGCCTTTAAAGGGAACTGATAAACACCCGGCTACATCATTGGAAGGTGATTAGCTGTGTGTTAAAAAAATAATACAATCATCAGATGATTTTGTTAGTGTTTGAGATCTGGATATGGTCTAAATTTTCAGCTAGTGGGTTAGTGGGGGAGCCATGAGAGGCTCGGGGCCTGAAGCAGGCATGATGTTATTGGCAGCTATCTGCTGGGGTCAGCTTCTACACAACATCTCTGGGGTGCTTAGATCTGCTTTGTTTGTATGGGGAGAAAAAGAGGAATGGGAGTTCCAAGCACCAGTTTCCAAGGCAGCAGATTAAAATAAAATTACATTATTATCATCTCTTTTCTTAGCAGTGAGAAAACCAAGTCTGAAAAATAGAGGCTTTCAAAAATATATCTTTATATATCTATAAACACAGTGTTTTCTCTGATGGGTGAATGGCAGGGTGAGGAGATTACGGGTGAGATCGTCTCTTGTCTCGCTTGAATTTCGCAGAAGGAGGGAATCACTTTTTGGAAACATCAGAAATTAAAAGGTCTCTGCATCCGTGCGGCCAGGGAGCTGGGGAGGGGGAAAGCCCCCCCAGAACCTCCTGTCCCACCACCATCTCACAACCAACTCCTCACTACCCATCCTGTCCCACCTCAGTACATCACTACAGCCTCTGGCCCTGGCAGCCCTGTCCGGCCGCCCACGCCGCTCACTCCCCCTCACACACACACGCACGCACACCGCACACACGCACCGGTCACACACAGCCACCCCGACACAGGGGCCCCTGCTTCTTCCCCCATCTGTATTTTGCCTTGCTCTGGATTTTCTTTTAACATGCAGGTGTTTCCCCAGGGCAGGGGAAGGGGGGGGATATAGTGGGGGAGATACGATGCGCAGAAAGCAATATGGCAAAAAATAAATATTTTTGGAGTGTAAATTGAACCTTTTTTTTCCTCCTTAAAATTTCATTAGCTTACAGTATTTTGTCAGTATAGCTTGTATATATATTATAGTTATCAAGGCAAGGGTGGTCCATGAGAGACAAGCTCTCCGGGGGACTGCAGTGCTACGTTTCTAATTTTTGTCTCCAAAAGACTATCCGGGCTACTTTGCACCGAAAACTTCACCCAAAAAAGCTCTCAGGGGGAATATTTGCAGCAGAGGGCTCAGCAATGACCCTGCATCTCCAGCTGGACCATTCCCCCTGCCCTAAACCTGCACATGTGACCGAAGCATCCTCTGCCCCCTCCCCAGCACCACAGAGCTGGGACCTCCACCTGCTGCACCCTCACCATGATCTCTTCCCCTGCAGTGGCACAGGGGCTCTCTGCCCCTCTCTCTACCCAACTTGCCCTCCTCACCTACCAAAGCTAAGGGAAAAGCCGACAGCACTGAAATCACTGTAAAACTATGCATTTGGTGCATTTGAGGGGCATGAGCCTCCAGCCAGATGGTTTTGGGGATATGCATGCATCCATCAGGGTGGCTCTCAGAGCACCTGTTACCTCCCCACTGAGCCAAAGCTGCCCAGCCACTGCAGGTCCCTTCCATTTTTCTTTTTTTTTTTTTTTTTAGTTTTCTTCCCTCTTTTTCTTTATTTTTTTAACGTGGCCTCCAAAACAAAAGGAGAAAAAAGCGCCTGAGTTACTTGTAGTCATTCGCTTTTTCGTGCAACTTGAATGTCCATGCAATTTAAAAACCGCTTGCGTGCCTCTGAAGAGCTAGATAGGGGTAGCCACGGGTCTGCTGCTCCGCACAGGGAACCCACCTGTGCCAGCATCCGCTATTATTATAATCATTATTATTATTACAATTATTCCTTTCTTTTCTGTTTTGCTTTTTTTTGTGTTAGGAGTATGTGACAGGCCGCAGGAGAAAACTGCCCAAGAGGACTAGTGACGGGAGGGAAAAGGGGAAGATGGGAGAGGAGGCGACTTTCTGCATCCTCCACGTTCCTGGGGAGTATCCACCTTCCCCAGGCACAAGGCGGCAGGAACCCTCACACCTCCTCACAGGCTGGGGGGCACAAGAACCCCTGGGGAAGTGGAGAAACAGAGTGAGCCCCCTCTCTGGGTGGACTCACAGTGTCTCACCTGTGACTGGTGCTGGGCTCTGGGTCAGCAAAGGTCAGCCCATGGCCAAGGTCCCCAGGGATGGGAAGGTTCAGGACCAATTTCCCCACGTCCCCAGCAAACTGCCAGGTCGCAAGCAGGTTTTGGGGGAAGCGCAGGGAACAGTGAGGACCCTCCTCTGCAGCTGGACAAGGGAAGGTTTCTGAGAGCACCTCCTCTAGTGTCCCATAGAGACCCAGCCCAAGTCATTATCTCCTACAGGTCAGTTCAAACACACAGCAGATGGAGCTGCTGGGATGAAGCTTCTTCCATGGGTTTTGTCAGTTGCCTCTTTTTTTTTCCAGATGGAAAACACCAGTCATGGTCCCGAATTCAGTCCCAAATGGAGGTCACCACTTGAGGCCATGATGCTGAAAGCTAGGAACACGCCTCTCACTGCCGCCTTTGCTTTGGTCACCTTCCCTGCAATGGGACATGCATCCTGTCTGGCGTGACTTTGTGGCTCTCTTTTTTGGGTGCGTGGTTTTGGTTCCTCTACGTGTGTGTTTGGCTTGTGTTGAGTTTTTACAGGTTTTGTTGGGGTTTTTTTGTTGTTTGCTGTTTTCCTCCAAAATTCCAACCCTTTTTCCCCCCCGATTCACTTCCCTCTCCCACAATGCACTTCCTCACACTCCTTCTCGGATCAGCTCCAAGTCCTTCTCCAAAATTCAAGAATCACCCGCAAGTGCCAGCTCATCTCTTCTGGCCGGAGCCAAGCATGACCCTGGAGACAAAGTTGACGATGGCTGCAGCTGGCTGGTCTGGGTCCAGCTCAGCAAAGAGGTGGCAGATATTGTCTGTGGTGCTCCCTTGCTTCCTGGCCACAAAGCCGAAGAGCCTGTGTGAAGAAAAGGCAAGAGCCTCAACAAGGTTTGCCAATATTGCTCCCACAAGGATTACCATCACCCTCTTCCAACATGGTCTTGTCCCTCTTCCCCTCTTTCACATGCACCTCTCACAACACAGAGGGATACCTCCCAAACCAGCCTGCATGAAGGCCCCTCTCCTCTTCCCTTTGCTGCAGTTTCTTTGAAGGCCAGGTTTCAATAATTTCTTGACCAAACCACTCTTACTCTGAACGTCTCTGCCAGCCTTCCCAAGTCTGCCCCCTAGAAGGGGCCTTCCAGGTGATCACAGCACTGCCTTAGTTTGGCCTCTTGAAGCCAGAAGTGTGATGGGCTGGCCATTGGGGTAGACCCTCTTGGAGATGAAGGCCATGCAAGGACACAGGAAGCTGAGTGAGACCATCTGGTTATTTCTGCCTGTCTCTACCCTGATGAATAAAATGTCCCTTATTTTTTTTTTAATTAGAATGTGCAAACTCAAGTTATAAATACAGGGGGAACAGAATGTGAGACAGGCCCAGGCTACGGCATTTCCAATTGGGGAGGGGAAATACCGCAGCAGCTGTACATCCTAATAAAAACCCCTTTGCTAACACAATGGCTAAAATTAGTGGGAGCTGGCCCTTGGAAATGGGTTCAGTCAACAGCTCTGCGCTCCCATGGGTCAGGACAGGAAGGACAGAAAGAAAGGGAAGAGATGACCAGTAGCTCCCATTCCATCAGCACAACCCCAGCTCTGCTCTATAAGCAGGCTCCCAATGGCTCTGTTGGGAGAGGGTCCAGTTTGGTCAGTTCAGCAAGAGCCATGCCTGCTCTGACCAGCAATTTGGGGCTGAAAGATGCATCCAGAGTCACCAGGACCATGCTCTCATGCTTGGGGGAAACACTCCTGCAGTGAGGAGCTGAGCCCATCTCACACACAGCCAGGATGCCCTGCACAGGGCATCTCCCAGCCAATGCCCAAACAGGCAGAAGCCACCTTGACAGCAGCTGGGAGGAATCTGCTGGAAGCACAGAAAGTACTTACTTGGCTGGGCCACTGCCATCAGTTTTAGTCCACCTGCAAGGAAAAGAGATGGTGTGAGGGATGGTCCCTCCTGCACCCCACAGAGAAAGGGCCATGATGGGGGCCACCACACCAATGCTGGAAGGCCAGCCTGACATTGTGCAGGCTTGGCTTTATGGAAAAAGATGCAACTCTCCCTCAGCATGAAGGTGCTTGGAGACACCAAAAAGTCACCAGAAGAAGCTGGCATTGCCCCACAGTATCCAAGGGGATCTTGCAATCCTGCTCTCCACAAGAGCAGGGCAGAGAGCAAACAAAGACGCTGCTCCAACCATCCCAGGAGGCTACAGGAGTGAAAGGGGAAAGGGTGAAGTGCTCCCCCCAAGTTAGGGCACTCACTTTCGTTCCTGGGGATCCAGATCACAGAAGGTGACAGTATTGAGGGGGTAGTGTCTTCGGAAGAACAATCTGAAATACAAAGCAGGGAATGTCAGGGCCAGGGAGGCTCCACCACTGTCCCACCACAACCCATCTCCACCTGCCCAGGGAACACTGCCATAGGATGTTCCAACGGTCAAGGACAAATCCCAGCTACGTTCATGACCCAGGCTGATGCCATCCCAGGGACATCCTTCACCAACACACTTCCCAAATCACAGCCCTGTTGGCTTTGGGAACGAGCCAACATTGGCTTTTGGCCAGAGATGTGGCCACGGAGGCTCTTACTTCCTCTGGTTGTCCGTTAAGGTGATGCCTTGTGCAGAGACTTTGAAGTGAACAATGGTAGCTGTGGGCGTGGGGTCAGCCACCAGCGTCTCAGCAACAGCCTTCGAGATGGCCTGGGGGCCCGTCAGAGACTCCATCTCCACTGAATTGATGAAGAGGACGTTGCAGGCTGGAAAGGGAGACAGCAGGCATGGAGTCAGGCACTACTCCAAGCCATGTTCACCCCACGACTGCCCCTCTCAACTCACCTGCACCCTGTTTGAGGAGGTCCGTGGCTGAGTTGGCAGCTGACGTAGAGTCTTTCTTTTCCTCCATGGGATCTAGAAGACATGGGATGGTTACTGGTGCTCCCTGCTTGGAAACCTACCCTCTCCCTGCAGGTTGTGGGGACAGATGCAATGCCTTCTGCTCCTGGCTCCTACCTCGGTCAGGAATGACCAGCTTGCAGGGCAAGGCCAAGGGCGTGATGGAGTGCTGGTACACCAGTGCCGAGAGACAGCCTGGGGAGAGAGGGAAGATGGTCAGCATAGGGCCAGTGTTGCCAGTTGAAGAATTGTTTGCACCTGCTGGGTTAATACAATGATCCTTTTGCAAAATCATTAAGCTGTGGAACTGCACAATCCAAAGTACGATTAACCATTAACCAAGGAAAGGAATAAGAAACTCCAGCTTTCCCTGATTAGGTCGGCATTGCTCTGGATGGATGGAAACAGGCTTTTAGGTGGGTTTCTTCACTAATGGTCCTAATGCCACATGTGGCAATTCCTTTCCCAGAGGGCTCAGGGAGGGGACAGAGATGCCAGGGCCACTTTAGGAACAACAAATGCGACAAAGGTCTTCATGCTGCTCCTCAGACAACATTAGCCATGGGATAAATGAAACAAGGGGAGCCCCTGCCCTCCACCCTGCCCAACAGCATCATTTGTCCTTCATGTGTGTGTAGACAGGTATGTACCTATGCATACAGGCACATTTGTGTGTTCTCATGAGTGTGCATGATCTTAGAGGTTCCAAATGCCCACAGGATTCAGTTACACAGGGAAAAGAGGCAGTACTAGACTCTCCCAGACACCCGACAGTTCTGCTTTGACAGTCTGGTGAAGGCAAGGCTCTCCCAACCCAACCACGTGTGTGGGAAGCACACTGGGAGCACTTACCAAAATTAGGCTCGTTGGGACATCCCTTTAGTTTCACACCTCGTGAGCTAGTCTCGATGAGGAAGTGCCTCACCAGCTCATTGGTCAAGTCTCCTGGGAAGAGATGAGATGTTGTCACACCAGAGCCACCCTCCTCCTATTACTATGCAGTCCCATTAGGAAACCAGTGCTCCAGCTCAAGGGAGGGGTCTCTACCATGACACAAACCTGCCCCTTTGCACAGGGTCAACCCCAAGCCAAGCTCCTCCGCAGTGTTGATGGTCTGGAGAGCCTGTGCCCATTTCATTATACCAAAGCCCAAGGCACAGGTGCTCCTGAGTCCTCCACAGCTCAGGGCAGAGGGTGTCTGGTGCTTCCCTGTGCCCTGGGAGGCAGGGATCCTGCCACATCAGCACATACCCAAGGGCATGACTGCCTCAGCAGCCCCAGCTGCCCGCTCACCCCAGCTGAACGATGGAAAGCATCTCGGCGTGGGAAGGCGAAGGGCACACAATACCTTTCTTGTTCTGCTGCATGACCGTGGGAGGCGGAGAAGCGACTTTCATGGCGAGGCCATAGGCTCCCCGGAAGGAGTGGCTGTCTCGGATGATGAAAGCCCCCGGCTCCCTGTCCTTCAGCAGGGCAATGGCTGCAGGAGAGAATGGCAGAGCTCAGAGATGGCATGGTGAGAACCAACACACCCTCAAGACACCAGCAGGTGAGGGCTGAGACGGGGTGCCCCAGCTCCACACCTCATAGCCAGGCACCACAATATTACTGCCCCTCCTACACGCCTGAGTGGGTTGCCAGGCACAGGCTCATCTCCCCCCACCTCCACCACCCTTGTGTGGGCATCTCAAATTCCCACCTTTCCTATCTCTGAGCAACCAAGTACTGCAAAGCAAGCAGGAGCCAAGGGCCAAATGCTGGGACCATGTCCCTGACAGCATCCTGCCGCCTCCTTGTTCTCCCCACTTATTTTAGCCATGTTTCCAAGACGCCTCTGAGCATTATCAACTCAAGATTTGGGTGTTTTGCACCCCAAACTGCAAACAAAGACCCACTGCGCATTCCAGGGACTGGAGCTCCTCTCCAAGAGGAAGGTTTGATGAGCCCACATCACACAAACCTGCAGCTGAATGGGGCTTCAACCCCCATCTGCAACAGCCTGAGCAGCAATTATTCACCCTCACTCTCAACCCAGTCCATAAGGGAAACCCTTGCTAATCCCTGTGATCCCAGACACACCCCAGCTCCTGACCCTGTGTCATCTACCTACCCTGCTCCCTGGAGATGTCTGGTTTGTACCAGTACTTGGAAGTATCCTGCACAAACTTGACATTGGCACGAGTCTCGGGACTGATGTCTGCAGGAAAGGGAAGAAAAGACAAGAAAAAAGTTAAAAGATGCTGTATCTGAAACCCTACATTCAGCCAAAGCATTAATACATACACCTCCTTTCAGATCCACATTGCACAAACCTCAACCCAGTTCCCCATACTCAGACAGGCCAACCATCACCTGGAGCTTATGGGGCTGCTGGGCAGCTAAAGCTAAATCCAAGCTCAAGGGCCCTCAAAGGGCTGTGCATCAGGTGAGCTCTACGGCACATAGCCAGAGACAAAATGAGAATTCTCCATTTAAAAGGAAGCTGTCCAGGTGAAATAAAAACTGTTGGAGGAAAGAGGTTATGTCTGGAGGTGCTGGGGAGATCCTCTGACTTCAGAGGACCTTCACTGCTCTGTAATGTTAAAGATTTGGCTCACACTTCATAAAAATAAATTTCTTTCCTTATCTTTGCTCTGTGCAGAAGAACTGGAAGGGTCAATCCACCCTGGGCAAAGCAGCCCCAGCCCCAACCTGACTGCGCCTTGTTCACTGCCCACCAGTGGCACAGCCCCACCATGAGCTGGTCCTCTAGCCATGGAACTGTCATTTACTTAGGTACATTTACAATCACCTGCTCTCCAAAAACACCCAGGCATACAACCAAGGGGATTGGATAGCATCTCTGCTGGAGACATGTTATCAGCCCTCTGCAGTCTGGTCACCTTTGGAGAGGCAGGGGGCTCGCTCCCCTCTCCAAGCCGCTTGTTAATTGTTACAGGTTTTAATTACTCATGCTTCCCCGCTGGGAAAGGTCCCTGGCCACAGGAGTCACGGAGCCAGGATGAGTGCCAGCATCTCTACAAAGGGCTGCCCGCTCAGCAGAGAAACTGGCCCAGCAGCTGGAGCCACCACTGCCCCACAGTTTTATTCCCCTGGTCCTATCAGCCCGATCTTGGCGTCACCAAGGTGTCTGTAACAGGAGCTGGCAAAGTGTTCCAGGCAGGACGGCACCCAGAGCACGGCACCATTTGAAATGAGGAGGCAGCACCGCAGCCAGGTCTCAGTGGGGTAAAGGCTGCTGGGAATGGGGCCAAGAGGTCAGTGCATCCCCACGGCAGAGAAAAGTCGTCTCCAGGAGCTTTGATCTCCCCATACGCATCTCTGAGCACTGTTTATGCCAGAGATGCTGGTCGGTGTTTTTCCTGTTTGGATTTGTCAGAAAGCGCAGGAAATGGCCCAAGCCCCAGCGGTGCCTTTGGTTTGCGGATGGACAGGAGGGGTAAATCAGGACATGGCTGCAATCTCTTTCCTGACAGCCAGCAAGGAGGAGGAGGGGAGAGCCCTGAGCAGGGCAGGGGGACACAGGAACCTCCAAGAGCATCCCTTACCTGGCATGGAGAACTTGGAGAAGTCTGGCAGAGTGTGGGAGAAGGCGACGGCGCTCCCACCGCTGGGGCTGGACATGCCACTGGAGAGGGGTGAGGACACCTTGCCATTGACAGTGGCGTAGTTGGGGAGGCTGTTGGAGCGGTCCCCAGCCGACATCCGCCGCTTCTCAGGCAGCGCAGGCTGCGACGTGGGGCTGCCCTGGCGGTAGGCAGCCGAGTCTGGGGAGGAGGAGTGCGGCGTGCTCGTGCCGGGGTAGTACGCTGGGGACACAGGGAAGGACGGCGTGGAAGGAGGCTGGTAGCCAGAGGAGCTGCTCTGCCGAGACAGCGTCAGGTGCCTTTCCTCCGGGCTGGAGTAGCCATACAGGGGGCTGCCAGGGGATGTGGCTGCTGCTGCTGCTTGGTGCCTGGATAGGCTGGGGCTCCCTGGTGGGGCCACCAGGTTGCCATGGGCCACCACAGCATGCCTGCCCAGCCCGGGGCTGCCGGGAGCACCACTCATGCTGGGGTTGATGGCTCTTCGCCCGAAGCCGGGGCTGGGCGGTGTATTCGTAGCCACTGTCCGGTGCAGGCTGCGGGGGCTCCCTGGGAGGGTGTGCATCCCCACCACGTTGACCTGTGGCTGTGGCCGAGCTTGGGGTTCTGGCTGAAGGCCAGCTCGGCCATCAGCATAGTCAGGGCTGCTGTAAGCCAAGCCCGGGACCCCTCCTTGGACCATTGCAAAGGAAGATGGAGACGAGTTTTGGTAGCTGCTGTGAGCAGAGGGCATCTGTGAGCCAACAGGCGACCGGTACACGGGCTCAGCCGAGGCATGGGGAGGCGTAACCGTGCCGTGGGGGCTGCCTTCCGACGGGTAGCTGCGGAGGGAGGCCCTGAGGAGAGACGAAGAAAAATAGAATTCAGCTCCACCAGACATTCATGCTGATGGCTGGTACTGGCACCCTCCTGCATGTGGTACACAGGGAAACTGAGGCACCGAGCCAGTCAGCTACTTGGTTATCCAGAGGTAACTGTGGGATGGGTTCTGCCAGATGCATAAAAAGCAACTAGAGGCAGCTTTAGCTCCACCATGAATCCTGGTTCCATCTCAAAGTATGACCTTCTGTGGGACAGAGCCTTTTTCGAGCTCCGCTCCCAGCAAACACCTGATTAATTCTGCTCTGCCAGCCTGTGTGGGTGCAGAACACCTTGTGTGGGCAGGGTAGACAGGGGACAGGGACAATGGCTCCATCTCACCCCAGAGGACTCATGCTCAGCCTAACCCAGGGCTAGGGCTTAGCATAACCCATCCCTCCTTCCATCCCAGGGGCCAGCTTCCCAGTGAGAGGCTTCTGAGGTCCAGTAACCACCAAGTGACCAGCAGTGACCCAGATTGGTGTTCTCAGGGCACTGAGGTGCACAGCTGGCTGGGATACCCAAACCCTGCATGGATAGATGCGGGTCTTTGCAAAGATACTTTCAACGTGGGAGCAAGTGCCATCCCTGGAGATGTTCAAGAAACAGCTGGGCATGGCACTTAGTGCCTCTGGTGTAGTTGGCTTGGTGGTGTTCAGTCAAAGGCTGGACTCAATGATCTTGGATGTCTTTTCCAGCCTTAATGATTCTGTGATTCTAAACCTGTGCACCTGGCAGGGTTCAGCCCCAGCCCCACCAGTCCCTGGGACCTGCACCCACTGCCTTACCCATCCAGGCTGTGAATAGGGCTGCTGGTGGAGACAGGGCTGGGGGCGATGAAGGAGTTGGAGAAAGTGCCATTCCTCGTGGGCACCTCTGGGCCTCCAGGCTGGGCAGTGGGCTGGGCAGTGGGCTGGACAGCAGGCTGGGCAGCGGGCAGTGTCCCTCCCCTGCCCGTTGTGGCTGTGCGGGCCACTGACTCAACGTAGCTCCTGGGCTCTGTGGCAAAAGAGAAGCAGAAACACATGAGCTTACAGCTTGCATGGGAAGGGCACCACACCCTTCCCTAGATCCCCATTTCACACCAGTGAAGGTGCTTGAGCTGACCTCCTCCAGCTGAATATTTCCCCCTACCTCTTCCATCACAGGTTGTGCAAAAACCCATCTGGCTCATTCAGGACCTTTAAGTTGCTTCAAGAATGCTGAAGACCTCAGCCAGGGCACAGGAAGCGGGGTCACCGCTTTCCCTGAGGGGACTGGAACATGGGACCACGATCCCTTCGCATGCCACAGCCCCTTCCCCCTGCTCTGAGTCAGCGTCCCTCCCACCCAGGATGCCACAGGGAACACGTCCTGCTCCCTGCTCATCCACAGCCCCTAAAAATAGAGCCGGTGACTCTGCCCAGCCCGCACTGACTCACACGGGATTGATGACGACTCCCCGTGGCCCCTGCCCTCTGCAGCCCACCTCTGCCAGCCATCTCCAGCAGCAGACCAGAGGGCAACTCCAGCTATTTCCACTGCAGCATCCAACACTTTCACTCCCAGTCCAGCTTGAAACCGGAGCCCATGAGCACAACCAAGAAAAGCAATTTTCCTTTAGAGCCGCCAAGCTGTCTCGTGCCAGGAGCAGCGGGCTGGGCTGGCCATTACCAGCCATGGCAGACACCAGACACAGTCCTCTCTCATACCTTTCCTCCTACCTCCTGTTCCACCCAGGCTGGTCCCCATCTCTTTGACAGCCACCACAGACCCCAGCCCCCACCAAAAGCTGCACCAGAGGACAGGGCTGCAGCTTCAGTCCCATTCCCCAAAGCCCTGACGCTGTGTCACACCTCAGCTTGCCCTATGAAGACCCACTGCTATCAAATGCTATGAGCTGGGCAGCCTTGCAGGTCCCTGGCTCAAGGCTGGCCATGCCCAAAGCAGCTCTGCAGTAGTAATTAGCATGACAAACATTATTATTGTTATTATTAGTCATAACAGCTGGGTTCTGGCTCAGCCTGCTGGCAAGCTGGCCTGCTCACAGTCAGCAACGCCAATGCACAGCTCCACGTTCAGAGCTGGAGCAGAGACATGTAAGGAAAAAGACTGTCATAGGTCCCGCTCCTTCCCCCACAGCATCTCTGCCCCATCTGTCTGTGGAGAGGGGAGGAGAAGTCCCTGCCTTAGGCTGATATCCCTGCCCAACCACTCCAGGAAAGATGTGAACCAAAACCAGATGATGGACCTTTACAGAGGCTGGGTACCAGCATCTAAGGCAGGACATCCTGAATGACAGGGATGAGGCACTGCCCAGGACAGCTGCAAGAAATTCATCGCAGCTTAGGTAATTAAATTAATTTCACAGCTACTCACTTTTCCCCTTCCCAGCTCCCCAGACTAAAATTAGCCAGACAGTACATATGAGTCAGCCTGCAAGAGGTTAATACCACAGGGCTGTGAAAATGCCAGCCCCTCCTGAAAAGGCAGAGGCAGGGGGCTTGGGGGCTGTGCCAGTGAGGTGTGTGGCCATGGACACAGGTTCCAGTACTTTGATTCAATACAGGACAAGAGAAATGAAAAGTTAGGAAGTTTCAGGCAGGATTTTTTTTAGGTTGAAAAATCTGGCCTTGCCTCCTCATGTTTTCTTGGAAGGCACTCTGGAGATGGAAAAACGAGTGGAAGAACAGAAAAGCTCTGAGTCACCAGGGAGATGGGCATTTGTTTGGGAATCCCAGATCTGAGCAGGGCTGTGCTGTGGCCAGAAATCCCCAGCGCTGCATCTGTGTCAGGCTTGTCTTAAAGTCTCCTCAGAGCTGACAGCCACATCCTGAACTCCCACACTGCCAAAGCATCTTCCAGCCCCATACACAGGCCAGCCATTCCAGCTGGGATCTGCTAGGCAGAGCACGGAGGAGCAGGGATCCTCCTAGAGTGTGTGGCTGAGTGCAGAGGGTCCCAAACCAGCAGTGTTAAGCCAAAATATCAGTCCCTTCTCAGAACCACAGATTTAATCCCACAAAATATCATTTTATCAGAGAGGATGAAGCAGGGCAAGAGGCTCATAGTGGCCACTCAGCCTGGGCAGTGTGGGGTCACCGGACATCCTTGCTTGGGGGTCAACCATCAATGCAAGCGGACAGAGAATCAGCACAGCTTGAGCTCCTGAGGGTTTAGCGGGAAGGAGAGGAAAGGCTCTATCTGAGTCTCTGGAGGCTTAAAGCTGGATAGAAATGGTAAATCTTGGGGGAACTTATGAAGGAAAAGCCTGATTTTATCCCAGCTTTGCTTCTTTTAATGTAACCAAAAAGCCATCATTGAAAAATCAGTTCTGAAAGCAGAACGTTTTCTTTTCAAGGAAATACTTTTTCCAGTACTACACAATGTTCAGGTTTGGGTTATGTACATTTTGAGAAACTTCCAAGGAGAAATGCTGATGGCTGCTAGGGCTAGAGGAAGCACCACACCCACCAAGAAGAGACACCCTTTCCCCAAAACCCATCTTGAACACACAGTTCCTCATCCTAGCTCTGAGGGCCCAAAAATTCATTAAAGGAGGAAGCAAAACCACCCAACAACCGTTACACAGCAGGCACCACTCCAAGGAATCCCAGCCACTCCCAAAGCCTCTGTCCCCACACAAGACGTGCCATCTCAGAGCCTGCAGTGGCTGCACCATCAGCATGGCCACTCTCAAATTGACATCCCAGCTCAGCCCCATCCTTGGCATCCCCAAAGTGGTGCAACCCAGAGACAGGAGAGGTAGGGGGACTTTGGGCAGCTGCCTGGCTGGCGGAAGACGTGCACCAGCTGCCAGTGCTGCACCACTGCCCAGCTGGCTGAGCCAGCAGCACACTGGTGGCCTCTGTGTCCGCTGACCTTTTGTGCTGCACTCTGGTTTATTTTCACTCTGAATGGCAACAGCAAAGCCAAAAGGGGAGGGCAGGAGACTAAAACTGGGGCTACTGCTCCCAGATCCCTGCCAGGATCATCCAAAGCTGGCCGTAGCGTGCCAGCATCCCCAGCGTGCCACCAGTAAGGATGCCACTCACTGACAAAGAGCTCTCAGTCCCCACGGATGACTGCCACACAAAATACAGACCTTCAGGTCCAACTTGGACACTGAGAAATCCTATCATGACACAAGGCATGATGTGCCCCTCCTCTAAAGGGAACAGAACAGGCAAGACTCAGGCTCCTACATCCCTGAGGAACAGAGCAAGGGAAGGCTGCTGGAACAGACACCACGGCTTGCTCTGAGTCACAGGCCCAAACAGTGAGGTTGCATGAGGAAGAGAGAGACAGAGAAAGAAAAGCCTTTCTTACCTTCTTCAGAGTCACCGCCCGCTTCCCCTTCTAGTTCTGAGGGATGGAGGGGCAGGGGAGTGATGGGAGTGAGAAGAGGAGGAAGGGAGGTGCGAGACAGAGAGAGAAATCAGAGTTAAGCACCTCTGCCTTTCTCAGGCAGGGGCACACAGAGCACAAAGGAGTGCCCCACACCTCCTGACACTGTGCTCCAAACTGAAACCCAGCCTCAGACATCCCCACAGTTCACACCAACATCCCAGAAATTATGTCCAAAACCCAGGAGAGGCTGGCTTCAGATGGGAAAGAGGGAACATCGCAGCTGAGAGCAACCAAAAGGCTGTTCCAAGAAGCCCAGCAAGCACCCAATAAGCATCAGCTCGCCCTTGAAGGCAGAGGGAGAAGGGTCTTGCAGTGAGAGCTCAATCAGCCTGTTGCCCCCAGGCTCAGATGGGTTTGGGGAGGTTATACTCAGCCCTGAGCTGGCTCAGGAAGGGGCCCTGGGTGCTGGGAAGCAGTAAGGTCTGGCTTGGCAGGCTACTTCAGGACACATCCCCAGGATGGTAGGGCCTTTGCACTCAGGGACTGCTGTCCAGGATGGAGAGAGCTCTGGATATTGTTCTGGCTGACAGGCTCAGCTCCCAGAGAGCAAACTGTCTCCAGCTGTCCTAGTGAGAAGAAGGAATGTAGGGGGTGGGAGAGGGAAGAATATGGGGCTGGGCAGGAAACACAGCCACAGGGTTATCTAGCCTTCACTGCTGAAGACCTTATTGTGCTGAGCCCCCCAGGGCAGCAGCAGCATCCCCCATGCTTACACAGTCCCAGAGTCCCCACAAAAGGTGACAAGGACCCCCACAGCCACCTGGCCCCAAAAGGGAGGGGGAAGTGCCTTCTCCAAACCAGGGACCCTTCCAAAGTATCCTCACAGACGCCTCCCCAAAAAAATCTGCATGCAGTCCCCATGCCTGCACTCACCTCCCACCGGATGCAGCAGGATCTCAGCTGGGTTGTGGGGTTTCAGCCCCAGTGCTGAGAGCGGGGTCTTGGCCAGGCCAGGGGGAGAACGCACTGTCGGCACAGTGGACACAAGAGTGTTAGTGGAGAGGTGGGAGGTGACGCTTCAGAAAGGCTGCAGCTGCCCACGGGTTCCTAGCCCCCATAGCCCATCCCACCCACTGGCTGCAAGGGAGGGCTGCTGAGAACACAAGATGCCCTACTATGAGGCAACACCCTGCAGAAGGATACTGATCCCCCTCTTCATTTGGGAGGGGACACAGGGCAGGAGGTGACTGGGAACAAGCACCTTGCCCCATTGCAAAGCTGGCAGGATGGAGAAAGGGGACAACTCCCACCAGGACAGGTCCAGACCCCATCTCCTTCACCATCCCCATAAAGTCCGAGCACAAAGGCACGAAGCCCCTTTCACTTCCCCTATGTGAACAGCCATCCCAACCCAGCTCTCCCACACCTGAATTCCTTTCTGCCAATCCTCACATCTGGCCAAGCTGGAATGAAGCTGTCCCAAAGCAGCTCATCACCCCCACAAAAGAGACAGAAGGACTGCCAAAAAACCCTGCCCTCCAGACCAGCTCAATGGGTGGGTTACAATGTATGTGTCACAGAGGGGTGGCAATGTACATGTGAGGTCTGCACCCCTGTGCCCAGACAAACACACCAGGAGGAGCTGCATGTTTGTATGGCTATGGTATGGATGGTGGTGGGGTTTCACAGAGCAGGGCAGACCGCCCCAAGCAAATTGCACCTCTTCTCCCCTCCTACCCACTGGGTTTGCCTCATCTCCCTGATGCTGAATTTTCCCATACCAGGGGAAACCTCAGAGCATCATTTTCAGCAAGAGGCACCAAACTGCATGAACCTCCAGCAGTGTTTGAACATCTCTGTCTGGTGGCACAGGCACAGGGTCTGGGGCGAGGCTGGGAGGCAGTGGGTGGTGGGAGCTCCAGAGGAAAGCCAGACCCTTGCCCTGAGGCCAGGTCGACCCAGCAGCCTGGGGCTGGAGCAGCTGAGCAGTCAAGTCCCTGGGAAACTAAGACGGCAGCACCTTCCCCAGTGGGTGTCTGATTTCCTCAAATCTAGCTGACCCCAAGGCACAATGTCAGCTCACACCTCAGCTGGCTGACGAGCAGCAGGATCCTCACAGGGCCAGGAATTCTCCCAGGACCACCATCCCCCCAACAGAGGGGAATTGCTCCTGTGTCCCCCAGGGCCACTTTGGCAAAGCCTGAAAGCTGCAGCTTCAAGTTTCCCAGGCTTCCCAGGCTGACACTGGATAAGCAGCACGGCCTTGGGGCCACAACTCCAGCCAGGCTGTTGCCCATCACCTCTGCAAGTGACTCATCCCCCAAAGTCACTGACCCACTGCCAAAGGAGCTGCTGCTGCCCCAGGGCCGAGCTCTCAGTCCCCAGGAACAACAGGGCCATTTCCAAGCTGCCAAGCACCCCGGCAATGCTCCCACACTCATCTCCTCCTCCCATGAGACAGGGCTCAAACATCAGAGGATTGCAAGGAAGGAAGACCAACAATACAAAATAAAACAACCCCAAGCCCCACAGGCTGAGCTGTGGGGGGCAGGTGGCTCCACTGCAACACGGCATCAGTGGGGGCTGTGCTCAGTCCAAGTATCCCCAACCCTAGAGCTTCCCTCAGCCTTCAGCCTATAGAAATGTTTTAGAGGGGATGGGGGGGCTGCCATCTTTTTAATGGGTTTCCCAGTTGACTGGCTACTCCACTGCACTGCTCTGGCCTGAGTCATGCTGTGCCGATGTGTGGCTGCTCCTCAGAGTTCATCGCTCAATCTGGTCACACAAACCCAGTCCACACAAACCCACCGTGCATCAGGGTTAGTCAGAACAGAGACACCGCGCCAGAGGAGCGGAGACAAGCTGCATGCAAAGGGCAAGCATGCCAGCCTCTTTCCCCTCCTGCCTTTGAAACTGTGAGCAAGAAGTGACATGGTCTGTGAGTCTGCCCTCCCGATCTTCACTCCCTCCTAGCTCCTTCCCACTTGTCTGCCACAGCAGTCTTGCATCTCTTCATGCCATGCCAGGAGGAAAGATGGGGAGATGCAGGACTAGGATGGGGTGAAAGCATGCCTCTCTCCTCATCCCACGTTTGGATCCCATCCAAAAACACCCCAGTGAGTAGAGGGTGGGAAAAAGCCAAGATGAGGGTGCCAAGCATGGGATGCTGAAGTAAGTGGGATGCTGAAAGCAGAATAGAGTGGCAGGATGTAGAGGAGAAAGGAGGATGGAGAGGAGGAGTGGTTAACATGGCAGTGGGTGTCTGGAACCTGGAGCTGTCTGACCCTTGGCAAATTTCTGGCTTGCCCAGAGCCACCCACCAAGCCCCTCTGCCTCCCAGAGTCATGGCACTTACAGGTGTTGGAGTAAGGGGTTTGTGGTGACACGGGGAAGGCTGGGGTGGGGGGAGAAATCTCACCGCCGCTGGAAGGTGGGCTTGTGGGGGAGGCACCCTCTATCTCCTCGAAGGCTTCCTTGTAGCTGTGGAGATGAGGCTGGGGAGAGCAGAAGAAAGGGTCAGTCCCATCCCTATGATGGGCACAAGCCTCTAGGACAGTCCAAGGAGAGTGGGCAAAGGGAAGGGTTTCACCTCCTCCCTGCTAACTACCACCACCACCACAAAAAGCATCACCGATCCCCAACTATGGATGCTGTGAATGCTGACCAAGCCATTCCCCTCCCTGGAGGCATTTGTCCCCAGTCTGACAACCCCCAACCCCAGAATTCCTCTACTCCAGCCCACCTCCTTGGGCCTCCCTCCAGGGTTGGCCGCGATGGTGCTGACCACCTCAGGTGAGAGGACGGTGGGGCTGCGGGGCGAGCTGGGCTCTGGTGAGCTCTTCTCATAGTGGCTGTCGCTGGGGGTCCGCTTGCGGGCAGGGACAGCGCTCTCCTCCAGAGGCTTCTCCCGGGACTGCACCCCTGCAGGGCAAGCACAGGGCGGTAGAGGGGTGAGGAGCTGCCAGCTGAGATGGGGACAAGCAGGAGATGCTCCAGGTCTGACCTGAGAGGTCTCAGCTTCAGCACTCAACTGCATCAAACCCCCCAGACCAGCATGGGTAGCTGGAGCAGATAAACCCTACAGCAGTGACCCCAGACCAGCTGATAAAGCAAGGCAGGGTTGTGGCTAGTGGCTGAATTGCTGCACTAGCCCTCCCAAGCACCATTAGACTTCCAGGGACAACAACCTGCAGCAGTAGGTGCAAGAGGGAAGAGCATCCTGAGATTACCCCAGACAGCCCAGCTCTGCAGAGCAGGGAAGCAACAGGGCCTCCCAACAGCATCATAATGGGAAAGGACCAGATCATCCAGCACAAGGACAGCTGGATTCAGCTGCCTCCCTGCTTCCACACCCAGATGTGGCTTCAACCACAGCAGTGGAAAAAGCCTGGTTTTGTGAGTGCCCGAGGCAGAGGGAGCACTGGATCAAGAAGAAAGAACTCAACAGAGGAATGGTGCAGGGAACCCTAAAAAACCACTGCTGCTCTGTCCAAAGACTTTCTAAAAGGAGAGATCAACATCTCCCCCCAAACCTCCTTCCCAGGTCCCAGCAGTATGAGCCACCAATGCCCACAGCCTGGGGGGAAAAACAGAGCAAGCACAAGTCATCACAGGAGAATGGGTTTCTCGGACTGAGGAGATTCCCATTGGCTGGGATAAAGCCCAGGAACACAGACAAAGTTGGCACAGGGCAGGGGAGCTCAACTCTCCCAGCACCTGACAGTGCCCAAACACACTTTCTATCCCACCTCACCTGATAAGAAGGTTAATCTGGGCTCATGGATGATGGTGCCAGGTTCAGTGCACAGCAACCCCACAGAGTGTCACGGGCACAGCGCAGAGCCCCGTGGGACTCACTCCTACCCACTAGCAGAGGTGACAACACTGTCCCCTCTACTTTTCCCACAGAATCATTGAGCACTCATGCTCCCCTTGGTCAGCACATTAGGGAAGAAAAAAAGAGAAAAAGGAGAAGAAAAAAAAAAAAGGAGAAAGGCCAGCATCACGCTCCAGGAAATGCACTTTTCAAACACCAACTCCTTTCCCACGGGCTGGCGGAGGAAAACCAGCCATCAGCTGCTTCCCCTCACTCCCCGGGGCTCCACATGGGACCCACACTTCGCACCCGCTGACCTCCCCTCTTCACTGCTCGGCACACGCACCCGAGCTTTCCCGGCCGGGGGAAAAGGCTGGGAGAGCGGGAGGGAAGGAGGTGGCCTGGGTGCATTTCTAAATAATCAGCCCAGTGAATGGCAACAACAATAAAATCGCGGCTCGGGGGGAGCGGCGGCCGGGCTGCGAGGCGGGGGACGCAAGCCAACGGGGCTGGCTCCAGCCGCGGAGGCGGCCTGGAAAATTCCACTAAGAGCAGCTTTGAAACACAACTCCCGATCCCTTCTGCAGGTGCTCACCGGCACGGGGGATGGCCATTAAAAAGACCCATGGAAAGAACAGGGGGACAGAGAGGGTGCCTGGGAAGCTGCCTTGCAGGCACGGGCAGCATTGCATAGGGCCACCCCCTATCTTTTGTCCTGCTCTTCACTTTAAGGAACTGAAGCCTGCAGTTGTGCACACAGGGAGAAACAAGATAGTGGGGAAAAAATAAAGCAAACTCTTATATTTTCTTTTTTTTTCCTTCCATTTTGTGCACTGTGGGTTCTCCTGAACACTATAGGAGCATCACCAGGAGCATCCCTTGCCCCATTCCAAAGTGAGCTGCAGGGCCCAAGCACTTCAGAGAGGCAGGGACTGGCTCCTTGAGCCGTGCATGCCTGCCTTGCTTTGCATTTTCCATTTGGGAAGCACTAACCATGGCAGATTGATGGAGCCTGGCTATCAGTGCACATCACACATGTGCAGTGTGGGACCCCCTGCTCCATCCCTAGGGCTTCACGTCACCTAACCACAGGGTGCTGGATCTGGCCCATTGGGACACCCAGGAGCTCGGCAAGCTCTGGCTGCTCCACTCCCCAGACACGGAAAGCAGCCGGGGCCACAGGGAGGGGAGGGAGGAGAAGGGAAAAAAGGGACTCATTGTTCAGGAGCAAAGAGTGGGAAACTTCACAGGCCGCCCGGAGCAAAGCCTGGAGGAAACCCAGGCTCTGAGCATGGCTCCCCCAACCCCCTGGATGATTTATGGGATGGAAACTATGCTTGAAAAACAAACTCTCCTTTCCCTAGCTTGCTTTGCCCTCTCAGCAGACATACAGCCTTCCTTAGCCATGGTACTGTCACAGGACTCCCAAGGACTCCCTGGCCAAATGCAGGATGGCAGATTCCCGTTCTCAAAGGGGGAGCAGTCCCTGCACCCCACTCCTCACCCTCACATCCAACACCTGTGGCAATGTCACTCCTCTTACTGCTCATTTACCTAACCTAGTACCAACCCACTGCCCCCAGATTCAGCACAGCTCTAGGGCTGGGGAAGGTCAGGGAGCACAACAGCTGGGGAAGGAGGAAACAGGAGGGGTAGCAAACCCAGGTAATTTTGTAGCTGGGGAGACAGGTTTTTAGGCCAAATCAGGAGGCATCTGCTTTTAGGCCATGAGATGCTAGAACTACTGCCAGGCAAGAGCCAGGTGATATGCCCATGGTGGACAGGGGAGAACAAAGAAACATCCCAAGGCCCTCGGGATCTGCACTCACTAAGTAAAGCCAGACGGGGACACACAACACCCAGGGAAGAGAGATACAAACTCACTCCCGGCCTGTATGAGGAACAGACATTGTCCTCTGCTGTTCCTCACCAGAGCCCAGCTCACCCTGTCCCGGCACAGACTGCTCCCCACCTCCCATGTGATTACCCCAAATGGGCACGATAAAATACCTTACTCTGTGCTGAGGACTCAGAGGGTTCAAACCTCTTTGGTCCTCCTGGGGAGAAACCCACGGTGCCAGTGGGGAGCAAAAGGTCACACAGAAAGCTGGTAACTCCCCAGCCCCACTCCATCTACCACCTTCTCCTTGCCCTGGGATGAGGGGGCGCACAACAAGCACCAAGCAGGTTACCAGCACACATCACCCAGAGCAGCAGCAAAGTCACACTGCATAAAATGCAGCCTCAGCAGCTCACACCCTCCAGCTGCAGACCAACCCATGGGGATGCCTAAACTGATGTAGGAGAGACTCTGCTGGGCTGACAGCTGGCTAAATCTGGGTTCTGTGGAGCTGCACTCCAGCGCTTGCTTCCCCCAAAGGGGTGAGGCCATGGTCAGGGCAAAGCTTGGAGGAGATTCATCAAGGGTCCAGAACCGGCCCAGCAATGAAAACCCCACCAGCAGGCAGTACCAGGCTTGGATGAGATGCAAAACCAAGCGTGGGCAGGGGAGTCTATACACAGGGCCAGGCGCTCCCCCATCACTGGAGGAGCTCAGTGGGAGCCCTGACCATCACTCTGCTGAGGAAAGGGATCAATCCTGCATGGAGATGGTCTCCTGAGTCAGCCTCCATCCCACATCCATGCAACACACAGATCACTCACCATGCAGTGATAGAGGAGGAAGGAAGGGTGAAAGGGAAGGAGAGAGAGAAGATGGGAAAAGGAAGGAAGGATGAGAGGGAAGGATGCAGGAGAGGGAAGAAGAATGGATGGGGAAGGTCAGAGAACAAGGAAGGAGGAGAAAGGAAGGAGGTGGAATGAACAAACCGGAGAAGGACCGTTGCTGGTTCAGAGGACGGGGGACTTTGGTGCTCTTGTTGAGTTCCCTGAGCTTGGCGTTGTACTCTGCCAGCATACCAGGACAGGGAGTGCAAGGAGGGTGGGAGGTCACAGAGGACAGACACAGTCCCCCACAGAGAGAGGAAGGGGCACACAGGACAAATGTCACAAGATACAACAGGAGGAGAGACAGAGAGAGAGAGAAAAGAAGAGAAAATATTAGCTGGGGTCCAGCAGATGAGTCTGGGGTCATTTGGGGTCTGAGGGAGCTCAGTCTCTGCTTGGAGCTGCTTTTCCATCAGCCAACTTGCCTGGCTCCAGGCACCACATAAACCCACATGGGAAATCAATGGTGGTTCCTAGCCATATATAGCCTTGTGCAACACCACAAATGCCCTATCACCATCCCCTCAGGGATGGCACCATGCAGGTCCCCTCCATCACAGAATGCTCAGGCCTGGGACAAGAAGGGGTGACCTCAGATGCCTTGCTAGGAGAGGAGAGGGACTTAAACGATGACAGGACCACCTCCTCCCTGTGGAGAGGAGCTGGGCATGCCAGTGCTGCCCTGTGCCGTCTCTTCCCCTCCATCATCAGCAGGAAGAAGGAATGGGAGCATTCCCACACTGAGAACAGAGGAGGTGTGAGATGCTCCTCGTCTCTACGCCAGGACATGCAGGCAATTTATAGAAGCAGGGAATGTAAACAAACATGTCCATGCCCCACGGTCCCTGCTGGCCGTCCCCTCCCAACACTGGCTTCAGGACACCTCGTTCCCGCCAGAGGTCAGGCCACCCGCCTGCGCTGTCCCCACCTCAGCACAGACAGCCCAGCTCCAGCAGAGACAGGTGGCCACAGGCTGGGCACCATCCCCCAGATGCCTCTCTCCTCCCTGAGAAGCCCAGTAGCTGCAGGGGGATGACAGTGACCCAAGCCCAGCCCTTAGGACCTGACCCCAGGCTTGGGGGTATGGATTTTTCTGGTAGACACCATCAAAAATCCACTTCCCACACACTGCAAATACTCTTCCTCCTCTCCTTGGAACTGTCCTCTTTTCCATCCCATTTTAATACTTCATATGGGGTGGCAGGGGAGGGCAGGCATGTGCTACTTATAATATTAAGTCCAGACATACAGTGCAGTTTGGGCATCCATGTCTCCTTATGTTTGTTTAAATTCTTTGCAGAAGCCCCACGACCCTTTGTGAATCTGATCTGGATCGCTGAGGTCAGGTTCAGACAGATGCAAACTTCCTCCAACAACTCTATGACCCTCCCCATTTCCATTCCTGCCACTGGCACCCCTCCTGCCCCCCACCCTGTGACTCAGTCCCCACTCCTGGGAGGTTGATGCTCTTGGATTTTTCCAGCCAAGCCTTTTCCCCCTCCCTCTAATGCCGGGCGAGTTTCTGGACTGAGCACAGAGTTGGAAGGGACGGAGCTGCCAAGCCCCAGAATCATGAGCTGGCCCACAGCCCCAAACCCTTCCCAAATGTCGTTCCACAATTGAACAACTGCAACTGAAGCAGTGGGGAGGGAGGGCACCAAGCTGCCACAGTGCCACGGCACCTTCTTCCAGGACAGCTGGGACACTCTTGTGTCCCCTAAGCCCCTGAGCTAGAGCTGCAGGAAGGCAGGGCATCGGTGGATGCAGCTTCCCCTCCACAGCACGCAGCTAATGCCTTCATCCAGCCACAGCACCGACACTCAGCAGTGCACCCAGCCAAGCACCAAAGCCCTGGCAGGGCTGGGAAATGTCTTCTGAACCCCTGACCACTGCCCCACGGCTAAGTCCAGATTCAAACCACCTTGAGCCAAGCTGGGCAGAATTTTACAGCTTACAGGCAACAGCCTAGTCTCCACTCCAGCAGCATCACAGCTGCCCAGGGAGGAAGTCTGAGCACTGAACTCAGCAATCCAGGGGGGAAAGCAGAGACTGAAATCAGGGATGAGCGCAGCTACATCAAACACAAGACAAGTTCTCTGCTGGGAGTCTACACCAGATCACACTCTGGGCAGGGAGAGCACCACGTCCAAGTGGGGTCCAGGCAGGAGAACCTCAGCCAGAGAAGAAAACATTTTCCCAAACTCTGAAAATTTCCCCACAAAAGAAAGAAATCCCCCTGAGCTCCAGTGACTGGCCCTGCCACCAAGGACAAACCAGCCCTGTTACCCTAATGGGGTGAGGATGGGGGAGATTTGACGCTCTTAGCCACCCCTTCCCACCTCTGGGCAATGCTGCTGCAGACAGCAAGCTGCAAAGGAGGATCTCAGCAAAGAAGAGCAGCGCAGGCTGCTCCCCTGCCCTGCATGTCTCCATGGCAGGTGGCTTAGTCCCAAGCCCAGATCCAGCACGGACAAGGAGTCTCCACATCACTTATGCCCAGCTCCACCATGTATGCCACCCTCGCGTGCTCCAGCACCTTGGGACATGCGATCCTCCCCATCCCCCCAAGGAATCAAAGAATCCTACCTGCCACCCTGTGGGCCACCAGGCCCTCCAGATTCAAGGGCTCTTCTGCCGACCTCGACAGGTCTTCATAGCTCTCTGGTCCCTTGAGGGGCATCTGGTTTTGTGCTGGGACAGTGGGGGAAGGTGGGGAGGAGGTGAGTTGCTGCTGAGACCCCACAGGGCTGTAGCACGAGGTGCTGAGTGGGACAGTGCCCATCTGTGCTCCCGCCGGGGCATGGCTGTAGCTCCTAGGCTCTGGCAGCGGTGCCAGCTGGTAGCTGTAGGGCGAATAGGTTTCCCGATACTCATGCACCCCATAGTCCAGTTCTCCGGGAGAATAGGTTTTGCCCCCAGGCTCAGAGACCACGGGGCTCACGGATGTGCCGAAGGACCTCGGCTGGGCCACCTGCGGAGTTGGCCGGGCATAGAGACCAGCAATGGGCTGGGTTGAAAGGGAGGAAGGCAGGGGTCCGGCTGGCTTGTCCTGACGGGATGTGACAGGCACACTCTGCGACTTGTGGACGGCAGGTGCGAGGTCCAGCATGAGGACATCCAGTGCTTCGATGGACTGCTCAATCTCCCGGCGAGAGGGTGCCCGAGGGAACTCGGGCATGCTATGGCTGTGCGGGGGCACCGTCTGCAGCGGGCTGGGCTGGGGGCTGCAGCTAGAGATGCTGGGGCTGTGGCTCTCCATGCCACCCTCCTGCAGCCGGGAAGGTGGCCGGCTTCCTCCCTGCTGTTGCCAGGAATTCAAACCCCTCTGCACAGCCTCCCGGCTGCTGGTGCTGCGAGCCGGGGCCTGGGGTAGCGCCGGGTTCACATCGTACTTGGCAGTGTCCACTGCCGGGAAGGACCGGGAGCGGTAGGTTCCGGGGTGGTCGTACGCATAGAGGTAGGGCTGGGAGCTGGGCAGTGGCTGAGGCTGGAGCCACCCCGGGGCATGGGAGCCCGGCAAGCGCTGAGGGTAGCCAGCCAGATGCTCCTGAGTGGATGCCGAGGGCCGCAAGGAAGGCAGCGTGTCATGGAGGTGGTGGCCCATCAGGGCATTCTGGTTGTTGTAGGGGTAGCCACCATTGGAGAGCGGCTCACCATCGTACAGCCCCTCCTTCAGCAGCTTCTCAGCTCCATTGCAGTTCGAGGGGCCATTGGGCAGCGATGACAGGCTGCCCACCCGGGGTGCCTCCTGGAAGCCGGTCTCACTGGCAGTGGTGGTGCCATCCAAGGAGGAGAGCGTGCCCAGGCTGCCCACACTGTGCCCATCCTGGTTGGGCAGCTCATCATCCAAGATATCCGTCTCCCGCTCAGCCACCAGTGCCGCGGCACTCCCATTGACGTGCACCTGAGCCGGCACCACGTGGCGGCCCGGCATGGCGGGCAGGCGTGCCGGCACAGGGCCGGGCACGTGGTTGTGCATGGGCGGCGCACTCTCCAAGCCAAAGCCAACAAGGAGACGATCCAGCTCCTGCTTCTCCTCAGGGCTCAGTACCGCCTGGCCACTGGGCGCCCCGGTCACCCCCGGCTCATCAGTGCGGTCGGTCTTGGTGGAGGCGGTGGAGTTGCCCGAGTCGCTGCTCACTGAGAGTGTGTGCTCGACGTGGTTGGGTGCTGCCGAGAGTGGGAGTCGGGCAGCGTTGACGGCACCGGTGCTGCCGTGAAGGGAATCTTTCTTCTTCACTTTAGCGTAGAGGCTCCCATCCAGGGGCCCTTGCGTGTGCCCAACTTCTGCAAGGGGAGAAACGAACACGAGACCCCAGATCAATTGCTGGCTCTCTGCACGGAGCTAATGGGTCCCATTAGCTGGTGATTTCGATTTCTTCCGTGTGCCAGAACACTTAACGACCAGCATCGATGTCTCCTCGGCACCCTCCACACTCCCACCGGCGCCATCATGCAGAGACATCGGAGCCAGATCCTCCCCATCCCCATGCCCCCACAGCCCCCCGATTCGCACGCAAGCACTGCCTGCTCCCCTGGGATCCACCAAATATCCCGTGCCCCACTTCCAGGCATCATTCCTGGCAATTCTCCTTCATCATTGGCAAGGGCTGGGGCTACCCACACAGTCAGCCATCGCTGCTCCACGGGGCTCATCCTGCCCCAAAGGGCCATGTGGCACAAGGGAGGCAAACAGAGAGGGTGGAGGAGATGCACCACAGACCATAGGAGGACAGGTGGAGGCAGTCAAGATGTGGCCTTGTAGTTCTTTGTGTCTCCGGCTGGATGGATGTACTCAGCCCACGGGTGAAGGACAGATGAACTACAGATCCACCTTCCCTCTCCCTGCCCACTCTCCTCTCAGATGATGCATAGATCAAGCCAGACAGACATCCTTGACTTTTTCTTCCCTGGCTACAGACAGGCTCCCATCCTTTCTGTTCTTTCCCTTCCCTCTCTCAGGCCAGGTCAATCTGCCCCAGAGCTTCCGCACCAGCAGTGCCACTGCCCAACCCTGAACGTGCAGCACGTCCTCCCCGGGAAGGTCCTGGAACCATGATTCAAGTCCAGTGCGGGCAGTTGGCTCTGCTCCACAGCCCCAAAAGGCTGGGGGGTAGCCAGGGCATGGCAGCACCACCACCAGTAATCTTGTACTCCAGTTCTGAAGCTCCAGCTCCCACCACACCCGTCAGAACCAACACCATAACCAGCTGCACACTTTAAACCTTTCCAAGTGGGGCAGACAGGTTTTGGGGATACAGAGGGACCTCAACCACTGACAGCAATGGGAATAGTTCCCAAGCTGCATCCCCCCCTGCCAGAGCAAGCACAGCACCGACTAGGCTGCAAACTCTTGTTTTTCCAGCTCCCTGACGAGGTTTCCTGGAAGGTCCCGCGAGCAGCGTTAAACACTTTCTTTTGGAGGAAAAAATGACTCTTCCCTGGCAGGGGGCCAGGCGGCTGACTCAGGGACGGAAGACGGCCCTAACACGATAGTGTGAAATCAGAGCGGTCCTATCTGCAAGCAAAACACTTCCGAGCCGGGACAGCTTAACCAGTCCCACGCCGCCGCACCCGCATTCCAGCAGCTCCCACGCCAACAACCCCCCTCACCATGCAGCAGAGAGGGGCAATAACATCAAGCCCAAGTCCTACCAAATCAGGGCCCTCTCCTTGTTGCTGGTTTTCCACTCCTGAACCCCCACTGGCAGTATCCCAAGGAGGCAGTTGAGCCCCCAAAGCCTCCTGTTGACTTGAAGATGTCTCAGGACCACGCAGCAAGGTCCTCTCTGGGCACTCGGTATGGGTAAGTATGAGAATTTCTCCCAGAGACTCAGAGCTTCTTCATCCAGCCAGTAAAGCCAGGAGCCAGTAGCATTTAACTCCACAACACCTCCCTTAGTAGGGAAAAGGGGAAGAGAGAGAGGGAAACCCTTTCCATGGACGGAAAAAGAAAAAAGCAACATATCCAAGGGCAGTGTCAATGCTGAGACATTGCTTGGAGACGGGGGGAAAGGCACAGCCCTCCTGTCTGATGGCAGCAATGAGTGCTGGCTGGTCTCAGGAAACAGGGCAAAAGCCAGGATGGGGGCTGGGATAAAAAGGGCAGAGGAATGGGAAGGAAAAGAGAATAAATAAATATAAATGTAAGCACATGGTGCCAAGGGAGAAAATAGACGGGAAAGGCTTTAATTACTCTTTGGGCTGGGTACTGCCCCACAGCTGGGAGAAATGTCTCCAAGAGATGTCAGGATGGGACACAATGCAGTTCATGGCAGAGCCAGAAAGCTCCGAGTGTTATGTCTCACCTTCCCCAGAACCTCTGGCCAGGAGGGGACATAGGGGGCCTAGTGACCACCCCTCAAGAGCAATACCAGGGTAGTAGGCAAGAGCCTGTAACAGCTCAGCCATCAGCCGAGCCCTTGTCCTATGGTTGCTCTGACCCACACCTGATTGTCATCCTGTCCTCAGCCCCATGCACCTCCTGGGCTCTCATGCTATGAGACAAATCCTACTTTTCACGCCACTCTGAAGTCCCCTTCACTAACCCTGGGCCACACTATCACTCATATGACTATCTATTGCTTGTCACCTGAGAAGATAAGATAAAATAAGAAAAAATAAAATAAAATAAGATAAAATAAGAAAATAAAATATAATAAAATATGAAATCTAAGGAATAATGGGACAGAACATCTTAGCCAAACCAGCCACCCTCAAAGCAGCAGGCTCTCAGGATCCCATTTGCAAAGTGTCTGCTGCTCTCAGCAAGGTCAGATTTCATCCCTGAAGGTCGTAGCAGCTCCAGCCTGGCAGACTGTGCCATCCCATCGTGGGCTGGGTTTGCCCTAAGCTCAGCCCCAGACTCAACTCTGCTCTGGCTCTATCTCCTCCAGCTGTATGGAGGCAGCTGCGAGAAGCTCTGAGCCCAGCCAGATCTCAGCCCTGCTGCCAGGCTCGCTGTCCCAGACAAGAAATACTCTGCCCTCTCCCTCCCCAGCACCCTGTGGCTACACCCAGTAAAAAAGCTGGTCCAGGACAAGTGCGACAACACTGAGGGGGTCAGCTCACATCCCCAAAATCCCAGGCATCTGCCTCACACGCAGTGGGGTGCAGCACACAGCATCGTGCATCAGCACAAATCCTGTTCACAGCTAAGCACCGGTGCAGAAGATAAGGCTGAGGCATCATCGTGTCTCCCCCCATCCCGCTCCCAGCGGCATCCCACCTGATGCCTCCACTCCCCACCACCCTGAGCCCTGGCCCCAGTGCATCTCTGCGTTCCTGCAGGGAAGATCCTGGGGTCCCGAGACCCTTTGTAGGATCTAGGGTGTGAGCTGAATCTCACAGGGAAGACTTAAGCCTCCCCATCGCCGTTCTCATTCTGTAACCAGACAGAATGGCACGGAGTAACCCCAGCCCCTGAGCCTTGGGTCACCACAGCCATGAATTCCCCACCTAGCCCCCAGACCAAAGAAAAGCAAAGTCAGGACTTACCAAAAGGGACGGGAATGGAAAGATCCCAGGTCAAGTGAAGGAGCAGGAAGCAAAATCCCTTTCCTTCACCCCTTCCAGCACCAGAGCCTTCCAGGGGCACCTGGTGTGGAGGCAGCTCGAACGGCGTCCGCAGCCAGCTCCGTGTGTCCGTCCAGGACAGGAGCCGACGGCCTGGAGCTGGCTTGGGTTGGCGTTTGTCCCTTTGGCTTTGCTTTCCCTCTCGCGGAGGGAGCTACTCCCTTCCCAGCGCCGTGTCCCGCGGGGCCGCGAGAGGGGCACCCGGCCGGCGGCGGGGCGCCGGAAGGGGTGGGATACGGGGAACCCCGGGACACGGAGAGCTCGAGGGGAGGATGGAGGAGCCGAAGGTGGCGGAGATGGGATGGAGGCGAGGAGGTGCGGCCGTGCTCCCCTCCGCCCCAGACCACACAGGGACCACAGGGAGGAGCGGGAGGGGAAGGGGAGCGACGCGGGGAGGGCGGCGGGGCCGCCCAAGCTCCAGCCCCAGCCCGAGTTAACCTCAGTGAGGTGCGGAGAGGGTGGGAGCCATGGAGGGAGGACAGCCAGACAGACAGCTTCCAGCTATGAATATTAACTACTTCCTCCACAGGCAGGGCTCCGCCGCGTTAACTGTTTCCTAGGCAGGACAGACAGCCGGACAGCTGGACAGCCTGCCCGCCTCTCACCGTGCACTGAGCATCACCCCGCTGGGTGACCCCCCTCATTTGAAACACCCAGCCCTGCCCGACTCCTGTGTGCATGCGTCAAACCTGTCCCCAAAGAGCAGTGGCACATTCAGGGTGGGGAGGTACTTCCAAGCCACACATGATGCTGAAACCCAGACGGGTCTGCAAATTCAAATGTCTTGCTGGAGACTTGAGTTTCTCCATGTGAAATAACTACACAGCTATAGAGGGGTGGAAACCAGCCATGGACAAGCCACCGACCCCGCCGACCCATTTTCACAATCCTGTTGCCTGCCCTGCCAGCACCATGGGCACAGCATAGACACACCAGCACTGTTTTCGGGATGCATGCACTGCCTTGCTCTGTGACAGGAATTAAGGCACAATCCCATCCGCTGTCTGAGACCAAACTGCTCCACTCCAAGCAAAATCCATGCTAGGATGGTGCTGACAATTTGCTGGTCCAGGTGACAGCAAGCCCACCCCACGTCCAGGCCCCTGCCTGAACCCATGCTCAGGACTCCACAGCTCAACTGATCCAACATCTGCGGCAAAACGTGATGCTCCCTTCCACTCTAATCCCCCAAACCTCGTGTTTCCCACACCCCCATGGATGACGGCAGGGGATGAGAGCAGTGTTTCCAGCCGGCCCCCTGACTCACAGCCCTGTTTGCTCCCAGATAATACTACATGCCAAGCCAGCGTCCTTCCAAAACCTCCAAAGTTTGCTTGCTTCTCTGCCTTACTTTTTGTCCCGGCTGTGTCAGCTGCGGGAGGGCAAAGACAGAGCTCCCCACTCCTGCCAGGGGACAGCCCTAGCCCTAAGCACAGGAACTGCTACAAGTCTTGACTTCAAGAACAGTTTAAAGGGGGAAGAGAAGAGGCTGAACTTCCACCAGCTGGGCTCTCTCTCCCTGCATCCCAGCCTTGCCTGGTTCCTGGTCCCAGTGGGAACAAACGCCATCACCACCCCACATGACAACCCTAAATACCAGGTCAGAGGACAGATCCTGCCCTGGGAATAGCCACACTCCAGCTGAAATGTCTCACCAAGCCCATAGATGCTCCAGCATTTCATCAATGGACAATAACCAGAAGCAAAGGGGACACTGCCTGTGAATTCCCATCCAGCCCACACAGATCCCCTCTGCCCTCCAAAATGCCCACCTCAACTCGCCCTTACCTTGCAGGAGAGGGGCAGAATAAGGAAGGGGAAGTGAATTCCTTCAGCTTTAGTCAGCTGGTGAAGGCAAGAGGAGAGCCAGTGGCCCCCCTCCTCATCAAGCCTGGCCTAAGGACCGATCCAGCTGCGGGGGGAGAGCAGCAGCCTGCCAGCAGCTCCGGCAATGAATTTAACAGCTCTGGCCAGGCCCATTTGGCTCTCCACCTCTGCACAGCCTGGCCTGCCCACCTGGACAGCCTCAGGCCCTCCTGATAAGTGAGACAGGATTTGACCCCACAGGGAAAGGTGAACCCCATGAGATGCCGACCCTCCTGGGGGACAAACAGATGACAGCAACCCCATTGAGTGGCTTTTTCCTCCATGGAAAAGTGCAGGACCAGCATCCAGCTCCACTTGTGGGGTTCCAGGACCCCCTGATCTTTGCCACATGCGGTTCAGGCTCTGCTGTGAGCTCCCTTCACTGGAAGGGTGGGATGCTCATCCCAGTCCCCACCCCGGCCAGCCCTGCCCTGCGAGTGGGGATGAGCTGCAGGGGAGCCCTATGCCAGAACCATGACTCAGGTGGGGATTTAGAAACTCTCTCGCAGATGATGGATTTGGCCAGGCCTTGGCCACTCTCTTCCAGGCCCAGTAAAAAGAAGGGGCAGGCAAGGCCAGCCCACGGTGGGTCCAAGGACCAGTGGTTACAGGGAGCTACTGGGGACACATGCCCAACCCTTTCACATTTTTTCACACCACCCTGGGATGGCAGAGCTTGGGGTCCCCCCACAAGTCACACATGCAGACCTTGAGGACAACCCCTCTACTGACTCCATGCCAGCCCCAGCACCCTGTTCTCCATCAGCAGTGGTTTTCTCAGCAAAACCAAAGCAGGCCATTAATGATCTCCTCCCACACTTACCCACTAGCATCTGCAGTACCCCACACATTTTTCTGCAGCTATCCTCCAACTCACTGCAAACCCAGCAATGCCACATCCAACTTCCAGCCTCCTCCTGCCTCCCTGGAGGCAGCTTGGCACCCCAAGGAGAGCTACCATAGTGCTGGCAACCACAAAAACTGCCAGAAGAAGCAGCATGCCATCACCTCCCTTCAGCCTTCAAACACCCTCAGCCAAACAATGCCCATGCAGCAGGAACCTGCCTTGCAGCCACCATGGACCCCCAAATACCTTCGAGGAGGAGGAAGGAGGGCAGGCAGAGCCACTTGCCTTCCCCAAGCTGTGCGGACATGGATGAGGAGCAGAAAGACAGGCTGTGGGGGTATCCCAGCATACCCCACTCTCCCTAAGGACCATGGGGCAGCCCAAACACAGTGGGCAGCAGAGACCCTGCCTGAGCAAAGCAGGAGGGTGGGTTCACTGATGGGCCAGCATGTCCCATGGAAGTGGCTCACAGAGAGCCTGTGGAATCCAGCTCTGTCCTCTCAGCCAGAGAGGAAGATGTGGGGGTACAGATCCCCCTCTCATGCCCCCTGGTCTGGAAGAGCTTAGCCAACTGATGACCCCACTGAGTTTCCCCTTCTCCAAGTCCCCACACATAAGCACAGCAGAGGTGAGGGGAACACCAGGACAGGCACCATCCCCAGCCACCCACCTGTCTCTCCAGCTTTGGGGTCCCACAGGACCATCCCACCCTGCCAGGCACCCCCAGCCCTTATGGGTGCTCCATGCTGAGACAAAGCTGCTGGAGAAAGGGCATCCACCTCCACTGAGAGCAGCTGTGGCCAGCAGAGAGGTGGCATGGGCGAACCCACCGTTTGGCAGGCGATCCCGATCCCGTTGGCCAGGCTGCAGCGACGGTCTGTGGGGAGCCTTCGCCGAGTGGCAAGACGGGCACTGGCAGGGACAAGGAGCAGCGGCTGATCCCAGCCCGGCGTGGGTCCTGGTGCCAACCTCACCCTCCTCCACCCCCGGACGCCGCTTGCTCACGCCTGGTGCTGCCAAAAATGTGGCGTGCAATTCCCTGACCAAATAAGGCAAGAACGACCATAAACAGGGACCCCCCCCTGCACAGCCGGACACCAGAGTCCCCATCCTGGCTTGGGACAGGCTGGAAAAGAGGAAAAGTGACAACAGAGAGGGAAGAAGATGGGAGCCCCTCAAGCCCTCGCTGACTCCCACCACCACTGCTCAAAGGGGCCCATGCGACAGCTGGGGAAAGACCCCTTACAGATGGGCTTCTTGCAGCTGCTTGTGCTGGCACGGGTCAGAGGGCAGACTTCTGCCTGCGGCTTCACTCTTCCACAGTCCCAGCTCATCTCCAAACTGGGGCAGTGTTTAAAAATTAAAGGTGCCCTCATTCCCTATTGCCAACCTCCCAGCACAGAGGACAGCCCAGTCGGCGCATGGAGGCACTTCCATAGCCCTGACGTCTGCTGAGACCCCCAAGGGGGAATGGAGAGGAGCCCTGGGGCACTTCTGCAGCCCCAATACTCACCAAGACTCCCATGAGAGGACAGAGATGAGTCTTGGGGTACTCCTGCAGCCCTGTGAGGGGCTAGGGGTGCAGATTTGGCCCAGGGTCCAGAGGGGAACACACATGCAATAAGGCACTCAGGTCTCTGCAGGCAGGAGGGGGCTGCCAGGCAGTCTTGCCAGCTTGAGGCTGGACCCACAGCTCCCCAGCCCCTACCACACAGCTGAACCTGCACATCACGAGTTGCCTGTTTACTGCCCTGTGCCAAGGCGAGTGCCCGTGCCAGCTCCACAGAGCCGCCCCAGGTCCAGTTCCATGTGACCACCATAGCAGAGACACTCTCGCCCGCCCCAGACACCCAGAGCCCCCGTTCTCCTCTGCAAGCACGGCCATCCACAGCTCCCACTCGAAGCAGCCGGTGACCTTCAGGGACATCAGGGACCGCAGCTGTCCCTGCTCCAGGGGCGCCTCTCCAGATCTGGCCAGGAAAAGTCCAGGCATCTGCTTGGCCACGCGTGGCCTTGCCTCCAGGACAGGGGCCCACCACCTTTCGGCATGCAAGTCCTGCCCGTTCCTGCCAAGTGGGTGACAGCAGTCAACTTGCTGCAACAAAATGGGTGCTCAAGGGGCTTTTCCCAGCTCTGAGAGATGCAGCAGACCCTCCAAGGCCAGTATGATATCCTCACCCCCAGGGAAACTAAGGCACAGCTATATCCTGCCCTGGCAGGAGGAAGTAGCTGGGATACCTAATGGTCCTGCAGACATGGGGTTTGGCCTTCCAAAAGCTCTGGGTCATAAACTACGGCTGGACTCTGCTTGTGCCAACAGGACTTTGACAGCAAAGTGCTGAAAAGAAGAGCCTAAGCTCTCTGGCACAGTGGCAGAAGGCAAAGTCCACAAGATCCTCCTCTTCCATCCCATGGCCACACTGCTCCCACCAGCTGCCACCTGTCCCCAGCTCTGCTGCCCACCAGTGTCCCCTTTCCAGGGGCAGGGGGTATTTCCAAGTGGACGCTTTCGCCACTGACCACCTTGTGAGCCCTAACCTTTCTCCAGGTGCTTGCTGGGCAGGGGTGGCTCAGCCCAGGCCCCCTCTGCACTGTCCTCGCGCTGGACGTTGAAGTTTTCATAGGAGTCCCAGCGGATGAGTGGGTCAGACGTGTTGTAGTCCACAGAAACACTGGGCCCATTCTCCAGGTGCTCCATGCCTAGAAAGAGGCAGGATGGTAAGGCGGGATGACAATAGAACCAGCAAGGGTGGAACGGGGGAATAGGTGGAAAAAAGTGCATGCAAGGAAAATAGAGCAGGAGCCATAGGGCAAGGCAGGAGACTCCTGTAGAAAGGGCAGCATCAAGACATGGGTGAGCACAGGATGTACATCGAGACTCACAAACAAGGTGTACAAGACCACCTGGGGCTTTTGGGGTTGCCTAGAGACTGGCACACAGACTGACAGTGAGTGTGCATGGGTCTGGACTTTCTGAGCAAGGGAGTCCTTCATTGCCAAACATTCTTTCCATCTCTCCTGGGCCAGCAAGGGCTTTGGAGAGCAGCCTCCTAGGGAAGAGAGCGAGAGAGACAGGGCATCCATGGGTGCTCCTAGATCAGCCTTATTGCCTGGATGCATCATCCCACCCTGGTGACAAAGGGACTGCAGTGGGGCAGGTGGAGGTCACAAGAGAGTGAGCAGGGGATATAGCTGAGGAGAGGGAAAGGAGACAGCATCCAGCTCCAAACCCTCATGGCACTGGGCCAGCCATACCTTGGATCTTCTCAGGGCCATAGGAGAACACAAACTCCACCTTCCCATACTCGGGGAAGCGGTCATCTGGCAAGGAGAAAGCAGAATAAAGGGACTAACTCCATCCATATCTCCAGTAGCAGCCAGTCACCCCAAACACGCCTACAGACCGGCTTAAGGCTGGGAGCTGCTAAGGGATATCCCTGCATGGGGCAGTGCATCTTAGCCCCCAAAACAACCCTGAGGCAGCCCCTCTGCATCAGTAATGGTTTTGGCAATGAAAGGGATGATGGTGCCACCACTTCCCGAGTAGCACCACACCCTGCAGACGGAGCAAGGGTGCCCTGTTTCAGTGGGGGTGGATCTGGGATGGGTGCCCAGATGTCCCCATGATGACACCAGAGTTACAGGGGCAGGAGGATGAGGGAGTTTGGAGCAGGAAAGTGCCAGGGCAGTTACCTCTGAAGGCCTCATCCAGGTCCTCCTTGCCAAAGACAACGTCAAGATCATGCACAGCACATGTGTGGAACTGCACACGGAAAATCACGTCACGGGTAGGGCTGCGAAACTTCTTGTGGTAGCACTTCAGCTGCAGAGGGGAATGGGGATGGGCCATCAGGACAAGCCCCCAGACCCAGGCAAGGGGAAATCTGGGGGTCCCGAGGCAAGGCGACCACCCCTGTCTGCTTCCTACACCAGGCGCAGAGCTGAGGATCCTTACCAAGATATCGCCCTTGAGCAGCAAGCCGGGCTCAATGGTGATGCAGATGCCCGTCTGGCTGTCTCCTTGCACATTGCTGCAGAGAGGAATGGTGGGGGGATGTGAGCTGTGGTGCAGAGCCCTGCAGGAACTCCTAGCACCACCTCAACTAGCCCTTCCACCCAATACCAGCCAGGAAAAAGCACAGAGCTGGCCCTCCCTGTGACTGAGAGGGGTCTTGTCCATCACCTCAAGGGGCACCCATTCCCAGTGGAAGGAGGATGGGAAGGGGAAACTGAGGCACAGCTCAGCAAGGGTGCAAAAACTGCTGGGTGGGAGAGTTTGCCCTGGTTCCAAGTGCCGAGGCTGGGCTATCAGCCATCCACCCGGCTCCCATGGCTCAAGTAAGGCTTAGGACACAGAGGGAAAAATCTTGGGGAAGATTCTTCTCCCTGCCTCAGTTTCCCTGCGGGAAGCCCTCCCCTCCCAGAGCACGGCCGACAGGCTGCCGACGGGCGGTGGCGTCAGCAGCCGGGGACAGAGAAGAAAGGAGTTGGATTTCACAGGCAAGATAAACCTGGAGTTTATTACAGGAATCCCATAAACAGTCTATTAAAAGCTGAAAGGCAAGGCTGGGATGGCAGTAAATCTCAGCTAACAGGGACCCATGGCTGCATGGAAGTGAGATCCTGGTCCTGGGGGTTGAGATGAGAATACCGGAGGTGAAGTGCTCTGGTCTCTCCAGGGAGACCAGGAGGCAGGGACCCACCCAGACTGGGATGTGGTGCTGGCAAAGTGTCTGGGAGGTTGGAGAAATCAATTCCTGCTTTGCCTTTGCCAGTGCCTGCTCCCAGGATCAGCATCAGAAAAAAAACGTGGGGAGATTAAAACAGGGGGGAAAATCTTTTTTTGGAGAAAGAAAGAGCTGGTCAGAGCATGGTGCCAATTACACCAAGGTTGTGGGTTCAATCCCCGTACGGGCCATTTACTTAAGATCTGGACTCAATGATCCTTCTGGGTCCCTTCCAGCTAAGAGTATTCTGTGATCTGTAAGGACTAATCCAGGCAGGAGGAGCAGTTCTTTGGGCAGGGAGAGAAGAACTGCCTTCATCTGCCAGGGAGATGTCCCCACTCCCTCCGGGGACACCCAGCCCCAGGCTCCGCGCAGCCCCAGGCTCCCTCTGCTGATACGTGGAGTCACTACAGCCCTCTCAGCAGAAAGGGCCAGAATGGCCCAGTACGGCCTAGTATGACCAGTTACCACCTCCAAAAAAAAAAAAAGGAAGCCCCTATTTTTCAGTTCCCGGGACCCCAAACAGACTAAGCACAGAGCACAAGACCACAGGGGACTTGTCCTTGACCCTCTCCATCTTCCCTCCGCTTGCTACTCCCCCCCACACTGAGCAGGAGGAAAGCCCCGTGGCAAGGAGATAGTTACTAGATCCCCGAGGTGTAGACGGGCTGCATGGCCTGGTAGATTTTCAGGAAGGGCCGACAACCTGGAAGACATCAAGGCGGGGAGAAAAGGCACACTGCTGTTAGCCGGCTGGGCGGAGGGGCCAGGGCAGGGATTAGTCACGGGGGAGAAATCCAAACAGGGAGGGAGCCAAGGCAAACAGTCGTTCCCCGCCCCAGCCAGCCCGCACCGACTGAGGGCAACATCTGCAACGGGAAGAAAGGATGCTGTGGATGAACTGAGAAAGGGCAAAACCCTCACAGTTTGGCTCCTGTAGGACCTAGGGCAAGTGCTGGGCTGGGGATAGGGTGGGATGATGACCTGGGTGAGTTACCAGCACCAGACAGGGTACTGCATCCCAAACCCCAATCCCAGACTGGTACCATCCCTTCAAAAGCTGTCAGAAAAGGTGTCATGTCACCCCACAGCTCAGGTTAGTGCCCAGCATTGGGAGGGCATCCCTTGAGGGCATCTCTGCCAGGAAAGGGTACCACCCTGCTAATACGAGTGAATGGCCTCTGAGAGGGAAAGGGAAATTCAAATTGCCAAGGAAATGGCGGAAAATATCCCCCAAAGAGGACAAACCTGGCCAGGCAGTGTGGGGTGGTAGTGTGGGAGGAAGCAGGCTGGGAAAGCAGCTGGGGGCACCCACCTCCTTTCGACTCAAAGTTGGGAATGCCGTGCATGATGACATGGTGGAGGAAGAGGGGCTTGTTGTTCATCTTGATGCTGCCAGAGAGGAGCCCACTGAAGTAATGGATGTACCTGGAGGGCAGACAGGCAGCTCAGGGGCAGAACCCACAGAGAAACATCCACCTTGGACCCCTGCATCCAACCACCCTATGGGGAAAAACCCAGCCTGCAAAGGCGTGCCAGGACACACCTCTTCTGGGATGGCTGTCCCACCGGCACCACCTTGTCCTCGTAGAAGCGCTTCATGGCAAACCTGTCCAGAGCCTGGTCAGCACTGTGGGGATGAAAGGGCAGATGAGGTTGAAGGAAAGTATTGGCACCAGCACCACTGGGATGGAGGTCACCAGTGGGTCCCAGGGCCACCCCAGGACCTCATGTCTCTCTCACCTGGCTGAGATGTTGCTGTAATGCATGTAGGCAGCCACTACCACCCCCAGCCGGCCACGGTTCCCCTGCAGGCACACAGCAGTAGGGGTGTCACAGGGGCAGTAGGGCCTGTGAGTACCCAGGCACAGCCACCCCACACAGAGGCACACGCTGATCCCTATATGCACACACCAGCCCACAGATGCCCCAGCCCTTATTAGACACACACCAATTTACACGTATGTGCTGATACCTACCCACACCCCAAGCCACAAACCACCACATTCCCTACATCTCTCAGCCTCTGAGGCTGCTCAGCCCGATCCCTGCAGCCCCACAGACCCCCAGTGCCCCATTGCTGTGCCCCGGTGACGGGTCCTGCCCACCTTGTTGTGCAGCACCACCACGTTGTGTGTCGCCGCATTGAGCCACGTGTCCATGGCTTTGCAAATGCTGCAGATCTTCTCCAGGGCGGGGGTGTGCATGTCAGGCCACCCAAAATCCAGCACCTGAACAGGGGGAACAGCCGGGGTTCACATCCACATGCACTCCCATGCAGAGTCCACAGCCTGCCAGTGTGCAAAGCCCAGGGCATGTATCCAGGGTGGGCATTACGGTGTTGCTCTGATGTGCACTTCCCAGCCCCAATCCTGCACCCCACTGCCCACATCCCTGGCCCAGGGAGACCATCATGGTCCCAGATCTCAGGCCCCTCACCCCAGGTTACTTGGCTCAGCTTCTGAGGTCTCCCCCATTGTCACACGGATGAGGACAATGCCTTAGGGAGGTCTCCAGGAGATTCCAAACAGCCCATTCTGGGCTGAGAATGAGGGGCTGGGAGGGCAATGGGAGTCAGGCTCAGATACCACAAATACAGTGTGAAGTCTCAGTGCTTTTCTCAGGGCTTTTTCCAGCTGGGTAGAATAGAAAAGGTGCTGTTCCTCCCCTAGGCATCTTGTAGCAGGAAGCTGGTTCTGCAGACAGGCCTGCCCTGAGGCCCCTGAGACTCCCGCTGCTTCTCACAGCTGTGACCTACCTTGGGGTGAAGTTTGCTGACATCACGTCTCCGTTCAGAGAGGTTGAAAAGCTTCAGGGAAGATGAAAAACAGAGTGAGAGGACATCTTCCTCCCTTGCTGCCACCTCACCTCTTCCTCACCCCAAAGCCTTCCCAAATCCTGCTATGAGAGGCTTCCCCAGAGACATTACCCTGAGTAACACCTTGCCACAGGGCAACACAATGACCAAAAACTCCCAGGGAGTCTGAAAGGCACTGGTGATCTTCAACGAGAAAAAAAAAATCTATCCACCAAAAACCCGCCCTCAACAGAGCCCAGATGGAGACAAGGGTGCAGCACCCATCCCCTGCAAGCATCCACCCCCAGTGGCTGAGCACCCCAGCCCCTTCCCCAGCCTGACAGGGACCTGGGCTGCATCCCTCACCACGTAGTTGTTCCCATGCTTGGACTTGAGCATGTGGGCCACTTCACGGAGGTTGCTGGAGTAACTCTGCTCCTCGGCTGCGCTGGGGTAGGAGACAGCGATGATCCGCTCCGTGATGTACACCAGGTCCAGCTCACAGCTGCTCTCCATGGTTGCAGTCAGGCTCATGCTCCTGGGCAAGGGAGGGGACTGCTGTCAAGACATGGCATGGGGAGGGGACATGGGAACCCTTCCCCACCCTGCAACACAGGCTGGCACACATGGGGACACAGCTGCCTGCAGCCTTTCCCCTACTCCCAGTCCTCTCGAGGTGTCTTGGGGACCCAGGCTGGGGGTGGTGGGTCATAACCCCTGTGTCTTCTCCACTGGGAGCATCTCCCAGGTGTAGCACCTCTGAAGAAGCAGGTGTTGGTGGGAGGGAGCTTCAAGCAGAGCAGAGATGGTCATCAGAAGGGGAAACTGAGGCAGTTACCTGGATGTTTTGCAGCGTGACTGCCCACTCCTGGGGGATTTTGTGGCATCCTAAAGAACCAGAGAGGAAAAGCAAGTTACTGCCATGACCCAGCCACAGCCAGCACAGGGGTCCTGCTAGACCTGGGTGTGATGGTGCTGCCAAAGCATCCCACCCCCACCCCACCATCACACTGCACTGAGCACCCTAACACCCCCAAAATATCGCTGTCTTCAAATCCCACCAAGCATCCCAGCGGCACAAGCAGCTTGACACTGATCCCACAGGCAAAACCCAACTCTCACAACTCCAGTGCAGCTGGGACCAGCTGCCATGGGCACTGTGGGGCTGGTGCCTTGCCAAAGGATCCCAGAGGACCTTCTGGGAGGATGCTGAGCAGGTAGACACAGTTTCAGGCATGTCACAAATCCCTCTTGTCTCCGTCAGGCTGCACACACCTGATGGGACAGAGCTGCTTTGGCCCTGCCCAGAGCAGGGGCAGGTTCACTGCCCAAGCGGCATCGAAGAGCCAGCCAGGCACGACAATTTGCTTTGGCCCCAGCTCCACCAAGCCAAATGCCTGGAGGAAATGTTTGAGCTCTTGGAGCAGGAAACTTCTATTTATGCATGTTCTCCAGCCTCGAAAATTTCATCTGCAGCCGGCTTGCTCTGTGACTTTGTGACCTCAGCTGAAAAACAAAGCAGGGTTTCCAAAAAAAACCGCTGAGGAAAAACACACTTGCACCTCATTAGTTTTAGTATCTCCAGCTAATAAGCAGAAGTCATTTAAAGAGTCATCTCACACAAGCAACACGCCTGGAAGGATCAGAAATGAGAGATGCATCCTGCAGCTGATTCCTGGCATGCCCCATTGGTCCCCAGAGCTACAGGACTGCTGCCACTCTCCTCAGGGCTGCGGCATCACACAACCAGCACACCCAAGGCAAGAGGAGGAGGTGGGAGAGAGGTTTCCCTGACATTCTTTGCCTGACACCTTCTACCCACCCAGCACAGTCCCAGAGCTGCTCCCACGGACAGCTAGCATCACCCTCCACCAGCCTTGCGTGCCCCTTTCAAGGTCAGGTTGTCCTGCAGAGCAGAGCCAGGCTCAGCAGCCCTGGGGCCTGGGGACAATGTCTCCCCTCCCAACCAAAGCCACTCCAGAAGGCAGCAGCTTCGCCTCAGAGCCCAAAGGTGCTTGGACAGTAGTGACAATTCCCCCCACACAGTTTTTCCTCACAAAAATTGCCTGCTCACCCCAGAAACCCCCCAGCATTGCTGAGGGCAAATAAGGAGTTAAAAAGCAACAAAAAAAGAGATAAAACTTCTCCTGGGAGAGATAGGGTGCATGGAACAAACCTGAACCTGAATGTGGGTTCATCCCTTTATCATCCACCAGTGATCAGGATGGATCCCCACTATGGCTTGTGCAGTGCCCCAGATGTTCCTAATGGAGATCTCCAGGGTCTCACATCCACACCCACTGGTCAGGAAAGCCCCATCAGTCCATGTCACCCCATCCAGCTGCAACAGCTTCCCAAAACCACCACCTTTCCCAACAGAGAGATGACTTTGCAAAACCAGGACTCACCCCCATCTCCTGCATGGGTAAACTGAGGCACAGGAGGGCAAGCAAGCTGGGGACACCAGAGCCCCTCTCCCTCCCCATACCTGGACAGCGGTGAGCCCCTTGCTAATCCATTTCCATGCCATGGCGGGCCCACTCCTGGCACCCTCCAGACCCGGGGGAGAGGGTGCCCACAGCCAGGGCCCCATCGAGAGCCCTTGAGCTCTGCCCGCTCCCCCTTCCCCACCGCAGCCGCGCGTCTCTGCCGCCAGCCCCTGCACGAGGAAGAGTCAGCCTGCGATCAGCTGATAGGAGCAAGCGCTCCTGTTATTAAACACTCCTGCCTGCTGCCGCACTGGGGGACCTTGCAAACGTCCCCTGTGGAGAGAGACTCCAGTCAAGCCAGTATAACCCAGTCCAGCCCAGCACAGGACAGGCTGGTCCCAGTCACTTTGGGTTGGAGATCCCTCAGCCAACCTCATCAAGAATACGCCTTCCAGTCCCAAGCTAGCTTGGCATGTCTCCAAGCTCCTGGCAGCATCTAAAACCTGCAGGTCCCTTCAGCTTGGAGAAGGCATGAAAGGCATGAGAAAGGCTTCAGAAATACCAGGAAACATCCCTGAAAGACAGCAAAGCTAGCAAAAGAGGTTTCTGACTAGATTTTTTTCTAGCTAAGGATGCTCTTTCTCAGGGTTGGAAACATCTCCTGGACAACCAAAGGGATGAGGCAAAGACAGATCTCAGGTGAGGAAGGCTTTCATCCTCTTCCTTGTGGGAACCATCGTGCCTCCATCCCTTGGGTCCCAGCCCCACCATGCAGGGAGGCCGGCAAGCTGGCTGCGGGCAGGGGGGGAAGCTGTCCGCGTTGACTTTGGCAGCGCATTTGTCTACACTGTCTTAGCAATTTCATGTCCACAGATTAAATAACAGATCCCCAGCTCTGAGACAGGAAAGACAGCTTTGCAGCAAAAGCCTCGGCCCCCAATATGCTGGGCTCCACCACTGCCTCTGCCACCAATGCTGGGCATCTTGCTTGGCCTTTGGTACAGCCATCCTCACCTTGGCTGGCAGGGACAGAGGACTTCAGGGTCCCAGGTACATTTGGAAACCACAGGAGCATTCCAGGCTGAGGGATTTTGGCTGCAGGGGATGCTTGCAGCAATGGGACAGGTACAAGTGACCCCCAGGAGGTCGTGAGGCAGTGATCAGCCTCTGTGACTTGGTCGCACTTACCAGGACTTCTACCTGCTTGGTGATGCTCTCCCCCGGGGATGGCTGCAGGCAGGAGCAAGGAGAGGGTAAGAAAAAGGCAAGCAAGAGAGGAGAGATTGAGAGAGAGACAGATGCAGAGTGGGGCCAGGGTCAAAAGTTCCCCCTGGCTATTTCTGGTGCTTCCTAGGAAATGCACCACAGTCCCATGTCCTTCCCTGCCTGCCAACATGTGTGCTATTCCTGAAGGTTGGGAATCCCCCAAAACCCAAGTGCAGAGCTGGGATACTCAGGTACCGAGGATGCTGCCATTCTGCCTCTCAGCCACCACCACTGGCACAGGGCCACCATTGCCAATGGAAAGCACTTGGCTGAACTCTGAGCCTGCTCCCCAATGGCCACCTGGTGTGCCCACATCCCTGGGATTTCAGATGGATCCTCCATGGTCAGACTCTACAGCTAGGAAGTAAGCAACAGGGCAAGCCCAGCACAGTCCCATACCCAGCCTGGCCACCAGCAAGACCAGCTCCCCAATGTAAGACTGATCCCACAGGGCCAGTGAAGGACCCCACTGGGAGCAGAGACAGGGTCTGAGACGCTCAGAACAGGGGAAAATTTGGCGACATGCCACTGGAGAGAGCTCTGAAAGGAGGCTGGGGACAGAAATTAACTTCCTGGGGTGGGGAAAAGTGTCTGGAACCCAAATATATGAAGCAGGAGACAGATACCTCTGTCTGGGAATGGTGGTTGTGGTGCCTGGGGGTGGCACAGCAAAGGGACCCAGATGAGTGGGTCCCCAGATGGGAGTCTTGGGACCAGGAGGATGGAGGTCACCCCCAAAACCAGGCTGCTTTACTCTTGGCACCAGGGCCAGAGCAGACATTTCCATCTACGAGACAGGGCAAACCCCTTTTGATTTCCTCCCAAAGCCACAGTAACGGTCCCAGCTCAAAGCCAACATATTTTTGCTGTTGATAAGTGCCCAAGGAGGTTGGCAGGGACAGGGGGTGCAGGCAGAGATTAAACCCAGGGCAGATAACCACTGTGGGGCCCCAAGGGCAGGCAGCATGCTCCACTCCTACCCCATGCCCTCGCTCACTTGGGCTCTTGCGCTGCCCTTACGAGCTGCGGGTGGTCACCCCTACACTCACTTTACAGGTGAGACCCCTGCCCAGCTGTGGGGTGCCCAGCCCAGGGCCCCATGTGAGGCATGGATGTTGAGGCACTGCCAGGCTGCTGAGCCCCAGCTGAAACCCTGCCAGGGCCTCCTCTCCCCAGCGCCTGCCCCAGCAAGCCTTGGCACACTTCTGGAGCAAAAAGGAAGGGCTGCCGCACTGGCCCCAGGCTATGCCAGTCTCCCCACTGCCCGTGCCTGCTCTGCCTGCTGCCACGGGCATGGCCAGGCTGGGGACGGGGCAGGGGAGCTGCTCTGCTGGCAGCACACTGCCTGGTAGGCACCATCGTGTTGTGTGTCCCAAACCTCTTGCTGGGCATGGCCCGGCTCCAGGTGACATCCCAGTGCCCCGTTACCCCCAGAGCCCAGTTATGGCCTGCAGCAGTGTGACAAAGGACTGTGGCTGTCTGCCCAGTACCCCCATACCCACCCTCCCCAGGACAGGGTGAACGGAGATGATGCGTCCAGCTGCTCTCCTGGTGTCCAAAGAGGACAGGGTGGGAACAGCTGTGCGACACCCTGGCCCCAGCAGATCATTAAAAACCCCCAGGAGAGACAATAGTAAAGGGTGACAATAACAGGAGCTGCAAATGCACGGCCTTGGGCGCCCTGAGCCAAAGGCACATCTGGTACAGTCATCTCCGGGTATGTAAGAAACCGCCTCAGATCTGGCCAGGGAGGGAAGGCCCTCTGCGCCAGGGGACCCTGGAGCCCTGGATGGTCACGTCCTATCTGCCTGTACCTCTCTGCAACCCTGCAAGCCCCTCTTCCCTGAAAGCTCCAGCTGCAGGAATCCCACGATAGCTGGGCTGCTCCAGCTTGTGCTGCTCAGCTGTAGGATGCCCTTCAGCCAGCAATGGGGGGGGGGAGGGAAACAGCAGCAAAATGGGAGTGCCCTTACCCCCAGCTCAGGACCCCTGTGGCTTTGAGGGTGGAAGACTTGCATTCTGAAGCTCCAGGACAGAGAAAGCCCCCTACCCAGTGCAGGACGCTTTAGCATCCCCAGAGCCTTGGCTGTCACCCATGACTCGCAGTGGAGGTGTCACTTACCAGCTCATAGTTGACAGTGGGGGAGCAGGGGGTCACAGCCTGCAAGGAAGCAGAAAAGAGCCAGGATTAGTCCCTGAAGACCCCTGTCCAACATATGGCATGGGAAGAGGCTGGAATGCAGCATTCACCCCCCACCCACCCTACAGGGAAAACAACACCCACCCAAGCAACAGACAGGGGCACTGCTGCCACCCCAGGAAGGGGCACAGGCTGCATTCCAAGGTCAAGGCTGGCTTCCTGGGAATGGGAGCAGGCTCAGGGCCACGGCAGCTGTGCCATTCGTCCTTGGCCAGGGAGCCAGGACAGCCCCAGCCCGGGTGGGCATGGCGGGCACAGCACAGTGCGACGCAGGGCAGACGCCTGATGCCAAGAGCAGCTCCTGGAACAAACCCCAGCCCAGCCTCGTGAGCTCCTGCAGCCGCCAGCTGAACAGCCCGGCTATTGTTACCTTAATTACCAGCGGCAATTACTGACAATTAACCTTGGGTTTTGCGTGCACCCCAGTCCGTCGGGAAGCAGCAGCATGCCAGGGTGGGAGAGGGAGTGCCGCGTCGGTGCTGGGGCAGCAGGCACAGGCGCTCCAGCCCTGTGTTGGCCCAGAGATGCCAACAGTAGTGGGAGGATATGATTCGGGGCACTTTGTCCTCTACAAACCCCACCAGGAGCAGTGACCGTCAGTCAGCCATCCCCTGCCTCATCCCAGGATGGAGCCAAGATGGCAAACACCACTCAGGGGCTGGTCCTCTACCATGGTAGCATAAGGACCCACTGTACCCCACTCTGCCTCTCCTGCCCTGGGCCATAGAAAGAAAGACTTGCCCCAAGCACCCCACTTGGAGCACCCACATCCCATCCCACACTGGTCTCCAGAGGGTGATGCCCAGTGCCTGCTCCCCTTCCCGGCTGCTAGCCCGCTCCCATCCCGTCTCGCTGTTTTCTTCAGGGGTTCCTCCTCCTCCCGCTCCCTTCCCCTGCGCATTATTATTATGATTTTATTCTAATGCAGAAACGCTTCCATAAAAGGCCCCTTTCCCTGCCCCGCGGCGCTGGCCCCGCGCCAGCCTCCCTGGAATGTTCTCCGGCAGCGAGCCGCTGCTGCGGACGGAGCCGATGAGGGCTGTGCCGTACCCTGCACCGTGCCCCGCACACTGCCGTGCTCTTCCCCGGGGATGCTCAACGAGCGCCCCAGACCCCCATCCAGCCCCAGCTACAGGGGCAGAGATGGGGGGAGATGCGCAGCTCCCCCACCATGGGACATACTGGTCCCACGGCCAGGTAGAGTGCATGCCCAGCTCTCCTCTGCTGTCGGCATGAGGAAGTTTACAGGCTACAAATGCACCTCTGGCTGGAAAAGGGGAAAAACTGGGGTGCCTGTGGTTGTATTTCCCTGCCCTTGAGGATTCTCTGATGTCTATTATGGGCTTGTGCTCACCCGACCCCACTCTTCCCATCCACAGGAGACCGCAACCCAGGCTGTATGGCACTCTCTCATCCCAGAAAGGAAGTTTTACAAGGACTGCAGGAACGTAAAGCTGTTTCCAGCTTCCATCCCTCTCTCAAGTTTGGCTCAAACATGCCCCCAGTTCTAGAAGAAGAAGGAAGACCCTGCCCCAGACAATGGACCCCTCCCTAGGGAAGACCGAGAAGTGCAGGAGCACCCCTCTCGCCCCACAGGGGATCCGTGAGAGTATCACTCCATACAGGACTGCAGCGACCCCCAGAAGAGCCACCATCTCTGTCCTCAGGGATCCCTGCATCCCTCGGCGCAGGGAGGGGTGGGACAGGCAGGGGGACCCGCACAGCCCTGGTCCAGGCTTCGCTTTGCCGTGGCAGACACAGCGTCCTTTCTTCTCCCCCTCACCGGTGTTTGCATTCCTGCCGGCTGGCCCCCGCCGCCGACCCCGCCGCCCAGAAGCCCTGCCCAGGAATGCGAGGAACGAGGCGCAGCAGGGCTGCCGCCCACCCCACCAGCCCCCCATGGCCCCCCACCCGCCCACTCGGCCCCCCAGGTCGCAGTCCCATCCGTCCCAGCAGCCACATCCCACGAGCTGCTGCCTCGAGACCCGAGTTTTGCGAAGCAGAAAAATCAGTTTCCCAGCAAACGAGGCCCCGTGGCCACAAGTGATAGGACTCTCTGATGTCTCATAAAGGGTTGGGCACACCCTGCAGCCTTCCGCTGGAAAGTGATGATGGGCTCCCTTGCTCATCACCAGCTGTCACTATACCTAGAGAAACTTGATACCCTTGACATGTTCAAGCCCAGAAATAAACACCTGGCTGGCAAAATCCTGTCAGTCCCTGGCCACACTGCCACAGTGCAGAGTAGCTCATGAAATCCCTTTTCCACCTAACCCTTCCAGCTGCAGCTCAAGGACTGACCTCTGCACCACAGATCCCAACAGGACTTCAGCACCATTTCACAAGAACTGAGTGAGGCTGGAGGAATGCAGACATCCACCTCGTACCCAGGGATGAGACACCTCAGAGCCTTCTCCATGCTGCAACCACTGATCAAACCTCCCTCCCTTACAACCTCCTTCCTCTCCCTCCTCCTCCCTCAGTAAAACAGCACTCATGGAAGTGCCCAGGGCCGCTGCCAGGTGCTGCTCCAGCAGAGCATCCCCGTGGGTTGTAGCCTCAACGTGCAAGATGCCAGCAGGGCTGGGGGAAAACAAACCTCCATGGAGGGGCCCTGCGATTCAGGAACCGGCTGGATCGGTGCAGTACTGGGCACGCTGGGGTCTCCCCAGCAGGGCTGCTGGAGCCAGGCGAGCACTGGCCCACAGCCCACAGCAGGGCCCGTCCGGCTGCCGGTGGGTGATCCAGGCCCATCTCTGACGCATATCCCTTCCTTTGGGTGGCGGTTTTTGTTTTTCCCTTCCCCAGGAGCTCCGATAAACATTCCGGAGCCGGACGATATCCGGGCTGGTGCTGACCCTTACTATGCCAGGAGCAGATGCAGCACCAGCCAGCCTAGCCCTCACACAGAGCCCAGCACATCAGAGATGCTTCCCATGGCCAGGCACTGAGATGCTGGCAAACCAGCCCAGCTGGTGTGGCTGGAGCTGGAGACATCCTGTCAAAAGAAACACTGACATCCTAGACCCTCCCAAAGCAAGGCAGCATCAGGCAGACCTTCATGGCCCCACTACTCAGAAAGGGTGTGGACCCCAAGAGAGGGAAGTAAGGCACCCTACTCCCTCCAGTTCTGGAAGTGGATCCCCTGCCCAAGCCACCCTGAGGTCCGGAAATGCAGTTGTCAAAGAGGAATGTGACTCAGTGGCCACATTGGTGTCCCGCAGGACAATGCTAGGGCAGCATAAATGCCAGCTCAGCCCATGTGAGTCCCACATCACCCCATGAGGGACTACTTCCTTCCAAGCAAGTTCATCTCAGTTTTGTGCCACCTACATCCCAGCTGGGCTGCGAATCACTTCCCCATGCACCCCACGATTCTCTGCTCACCCTGAGACCCTGCCTCAAACAAACGGAGTCCCAGGGACAGCCACAGGCCACAGCAACTTCCCCAGCCATCCTCATAGTCCTTCCCCTACTCACCAGTCCCTCCAGCCCAGCCACAGCCACCAGGCCGTGCCAAGCCCTCTCTCAGCCACAGTGTGGGGCAAAGTGTGAGCTGCCATCGGGCACCTCACAGGAGAAGAAACTTTTAGAGGATGGGTTGGGACCACCAAATTGGGGATGTTGGGGAAGGTTTTTCCCTCTCCAGCACCTCTACTCCCCCATTCCTAATGTGACCAGCTGCAGCACCCTTCTCCCCTGCCTGGCATAAGGAACTATGGGGTCTGTGCTCTGGTCAGTCCCCTGCCCTGCACAGGGGTGAGGTACCCTCTGCCCACACCAGGTGCTGGCTGCTCCTGCCCTCACATTTTTTGCAGCTCTGGCAAAACTCCTGTTTATGCAACATGTCCCCGGCGGGAGGACGGCATGTTTCCATGCACACCCGCTCCCCCCCCACCCCAGCTCCACCCTGCCCAGCACAGCCCCAGTGTGCGAGGCACAGGGCAGCCACACAGAGCCCCAGACCGCCAGCATGGGGGTCCCTGGGAGGGGGTAGCACTTCGTGCACCACACAACCCCTCTCTGCCCCCACCAGTGCCCCGGGGTGCTGCTTTTGGGACTTCTCCCATCGGGTAGGAGTAACTGGCAGATGCGCCAAAGGGCAGGGGAGCGGCTTGGCCAGCAGCTCAGGGTGAGTCAGACTGGGCTGATGCTGGGGCACGGAGGTCTCACCGCTCCCAGGCTTCTCTCCAAGCATCCCCAGCCCACCCTGCAGCTGGGTCAGGGACCGTCACTGCACCATCCTCTCCATGACTGGATGCCTAAACAGCACCCATGCCAGGGCAGAGGGCACCAAGTCTGTGCCACCTCTGCATTTGCCAAGAGATGTCAGTGGCACCAAGGAGGGTACCACAGGGTTAAGAGCCATCCAGGGATGTCCCTCACGCTGGATCAAATGCTATCTCCTCTGTGTCTCCCTTGGTATGTTGATGAGGAGCCGCCCTGTGGCCCATCCCCACCAGGAAGGCGGCAGCAGGACCAGGACAGAGGTTACCCGGTACACACAGCCCTGCAAATCAGGGATGAAATGCCACAGGGGACACCAGCCATTCCACCCCACAATGGCCATGGGGGCCAGCACTGACACCACCCAAGACAGCCTGGGACACACAGCACACTGGGAGGATGATGGTCTCCAGCAGCCCATGCCTGGCCTGGCCAGCAGCCCTGGCACAGGGATATGGGATAGGACAGGAAAAACAATGTACAGAGAAGCTTCAAGGGGTTGCAATGGAAGCAGCTGCACCAAAATAGCCCTGGTTTCAACCCAAATAAGGGCAGGTCCCGGCTCCGGGGCAGTTTGAGCAATCAGCCTCAGTGCTGCCAAGTGCAGATGAGGGGAAGGGAGAGAAGGTAGCATCCCTGACCCTGTTTGGGGGGAGAAGGGTGTTTTGGGGGGTCAGGAGGGGGGACAGAGATGCCTCCACATGACCAGGACAGGGTCTGTCCCTACTTTGCTTGCAGGCGCTGTCTCGGCACGGGGCCGGCCACAGGCAAGGATGTGCTGTGCTCCAGTACCTAAAAAGGCAACATCTGGAGGCAGCAGGTCTGGATCCAGCCCCACAGGCCAGCACGCGCCTGCCTGGCTCTGGCCCCACAGCCCCAGCCCTGCCCTGCTCTGCCCTGCTCTGCCACCAGCACCACACGTGTGCTGCCACCCCACTGTGGGGACACCCCTCAGCCCAGTCCCATGGGGACCCCACAACCAGCCTAAGGGAGAGCATGGGGTCACTGCCCCCCTCTGCACCAGCCTCCCCCAAGAAAAAGCACTAGGATCCCCCCAACCCCTCATCAACTCCCCAGAGTCAAACCAGACACCAGGATTGGCCAGGGAGCAGCTCCCGCACTGGGAATAGGCCAGGAACAGAGTCACACCAGGACTGGCTGGGACAGACTCTGCTGCAGGGGGATCCACCAGGACTGCTCCATGAACAGGTTCTTACATTGGATTAGTCAATGCATGGATTCTTACATGGGATTGAGCAGCAACTGGATTCTCATCTAGGGTTGGTCTGTGCATGGATTCTCACCTGAGATTAGTAAATGCATAGATTCTCACAGAGGATTGGCCAGCACATGGGTTCTGACATGGGATTAATCACTTCACAGACTATCCCAGAGGACTGGTCAATCCATGGATTCAGACAGGTGATTGGTCAGAGCACTGATTCTCATGCAGGATTGGTCAGAGCAGTGATTCCCATGCAGGATTGGCCAGCACATGGATTCTCACATGGGACTGATCAACAAACAAATGGATTCTGGCACGGGACTGGCTGGAGCATGGGCACTTCTGCGGGATCGGTCAGCACACCAGCCTGTCAGCAGTCTGCGCCCCACCCTAATCCCATTGCAATGGATCCTTCCCACAGATCCCCTCTGGTAGAGCATCAGGCAAACCCTTTTCTGTGCGCTCAGATCCCACTCCATGCTTTGGGCGGCCTCCCAGCACCAGGGGCACCTGATAGTGCCTATGGGTCTGGGACCCACCTCGAGGGGTGGTTAAGGTGCCAAAATAAGCCTGGCTGTCCCAAGGGGTCTTAGCCCCCCAGTACTGAGCCCAGGGGCTCTACTTGTGAGGGAAAGGCCCAAGGCAGATGGAGACTGGAGTCAGTGCTGTGTCCTCACCCCAGAGGACAGAGCTGAAAACACTGCAGTGAAACTGAAACACTGAGCAGCACCTCCAAAAGTGGTGTCCCCTGTCCGCAGTTTTGAGGAGATGAGGGAATAGGAGGGAGAAGTAGATAGAAAGATACTCCCTCCTAATCAGGAGCTGTGCTGTAGGACTGCTCTTCTCTCTTGTGTCCCAAAACCCATCAGGGAAAATCCAATGCTGACCAGGGACTGATGGCACTGTGACCAGATACCCTGGAGATACCCTGCACAAGGCCAGGGACCAGACAGTGGCAAAGCAGGAAGGAGAGTGGCCAAGTGCAGAGGCAAATGGATCCCCCAGCTCGGCACCCCAAAAGGTGGGGTGAGGGAGCACAGCTCCAAAGCCCAGCACCCTGCCCAGGACCAGCAGGATCACCAACAAAGTGGCTTCATTAGAGAGGGTGAGAGCTGGAGGCTCGTTTTCTACCGATCCACTTTCCCTGTGGGTGGTTTCAGTCTCCAGACAGGACACACGTTGTCTTCCCAGTGCCGATACGCTGTAGGGACAAGAAGTGCCTGCTTGGTTGCCCCTCAGAACCCCCAGACTCAAGTGCCGTGTGCACCCAGGGGGAGTAGCCACTGCCACCCCACTGTCCCTGCCAGCTGTCCCCCAGCACACACACTGGGGTCACCGGTCCCGCACCAGGACTTACGCCAGCGCCGAGCGGGTTCAGGCGCCCGGGAACGGAGCACTTCTCCTTTTTTCCTTGTTTTCCCCTTAAACCCAAGCGGGCTGATGCCTCCCTCGCTCGGCCGTTTCCTCTCCCAGAAGCACAGCCCAAAAACATCTGCGCCGGGACCTGCCCTGACGGAGTTAACCCTCTGCGGGCCCGGCGGCGCCGAGGGGCCGGGGATTCCTGTCCGGGGGGGGGGGGCTGGCACCCGCCGGGGCTGCCTCGCCACTCATTAACCCGATGTTTAACCATTGACGGTCCCGCCGGGGAGGGGGGGTTAACCCGTGGGCTGCCAGGGTGTCCCGGCCCAGGGGCAGCCCCCCACCGTGTCCCCCCCCCGGGGGTGACAGGCGCCCGGCATCGCCCCTCCGGCTGCGGGGCGGGAGCGGGGTGCTGGGGGCGGACCCCGCTTTCCCGCGCACTCCTCGCTCCACGGGGACGTGTCCCTACGCACTTCGGAGGAAGGGGGGGAACGCAAACCCCAGCGCCTGTGTGTCCTCCTCCGGGGCACCCCGAGAGTCACCGGCCCTGACGAGGCGGCGAGAGGGGCACGGAGGGCACGGCCCTCCGAGCCGCTCACAGGTCCCAGCCGGCAGCAAACCGGCCCTCACCCCCTGCCCAAGTCCTCCTCCCTGCGAGCACCGCATAGCCCTCTTCGAGCCCCCCCGGACCCCGAGATCCCCTCTGGTGACCGACAACTGCGGACGCCCCCCAACACGGGGGGGAAGCACCCCCATCCACGCACCACCCCATCACCACTCGGATATCACGCGTGGCCCCCGCCCCCCGGAGAGATGACACCCCCTCCGGCACCCCACCCCGTCCCGTCCCGAGGGGCCTGGGGACCCCTGTGTCCTCACCGCCCGCTCGTACCTGGTTCATGACGCTCCCGAAATCCATCCGGGGTCTCGCCTGCCTACATCCGAGAGGGACGGCACCGCAGCCTCACCTGGCCCGGGGGGCGCGGGGGGCGACCGGAGGGGCCGCGGGGGGCAGGCGGGAGCCCGGCGTCGCCCGGGCGGGCAGGCGTGAAGGCAGACTGCAGGCAGAGCCCCCCTCCCTCCCCGGGCCAAGCCTGGAGAAGGAAGGAAGGAAGGAGGGAGGGAGGAGGGAGGGGAGGGAAGGAGGGGGAGAGCCGAAGGGCTTCGCTCCCCACAAGCGGGACCCCGGCGATGGAGGGGCGCAGGGAGGTCCCGCCGGCTCCCTGCTCCCCTCCGCACCCCCGGGGCGGCCGAGGGCTGAGGACCCCGGGGGCGCCGGCCCCGGCCCTGGGGAGGAGTGGGGTCCCGGTCGACTTTTTCCACCGCTCCCCTCCCTTCTCTCGCTTCTTCTCCCTCTTTCTTCTCTTCCCTCTCCCCAGCTGCACGGCGCGCTCCAAGTCCGGCCCCGCTCCGCTCCCCTCGCCTCCCCCAAAAACGCCCTTAAAGGCAACCGGGAGCCTGACTCAAGCAGCTGGCCCTGGGGTAGGGGTGCCGGCAGGTGGGCAGACCCCCCCCCCCCCAAAAAAAAAAAATCACTCCCCACACACCTCCACCACCTCCCCCTTCAAAACTGCTCGCACCCTGTGCCGAGGGGCCGCGGCGGGCGGCGGGGTGCAGCGGGGTCGGGGCCTTATCACCCCGCGTGACGCCACCGGCGTCCCTGTGCCCTTGGCGGGGGCTGGCAGGGACCGGTGCGTGGGGCCCTGCTTGGGGCCTGCCTGGCACCCCCTGGCACAGCCTGGTGCCCCCTGCCATATGCGGGACCAAGTGCCCAACTAATGGTCCTTGGATGTCCCACACCCCCAGTGTTGGGGAGGATGTGAAGATTGATCAGCCCGCCTCTTAATTAAAAATCAATGCCAAAATGCTGGAAAAGCCCTGTCTGTCCCTCAGCATGTGAAGTCATGCCAGTCCCCCCTTGCCTGTCCCAAGCCTGGAGTGTGCCCAGCATCCCCCTGGCCTTCCTCCTGTCTCCCTTCCTCCTCTTTCCTCCTCCTCGTCGGGGGGCTGCATGTCCATGGATGGAGCCCTGGTCTCCCTGGCTGCCCCTCGGGGCAACCCAGCCCCAGCCCTGCTGTACAAGCAAGTGTTCAGTGCCAGGAGACCCCACAGCAAAGAGGGGAAGTCCACCAGCAGTGGCCCAGAGAGTGGCGAGCTGGCCCGGGAGGCGGCGAGCCAGGCACCCAGCCCAGCGCTGTTGACATTTTCTCACCCAACGCCTCCCCGTTCCTGTTTGCATTTCCGTCCTGAAGCCGTGGGCTCAGCCAAAAGGCTGGAACTGGCTCTGCTGGAGCGGTGCAGGACCCCAACACCTCCCTCAAAAGTCACCAGAGAGGAGTCTGTGGTAAGGGGTTCTTGCTTTGNCAGGCTGTGTGTGTCACTTACATACCAGTGTCCATCCATCTAACCGTCCCTCTTAGAGAGAGGGAGGGAGGTTTGCTAAGCAAGGAAAAATCCCTGAGCGGAGGCGCAGGGCGCAAGAAGGGCCTTACATGGGCATGGGAACAGTGTTGTTCTTCCCTGCTGATGTGTGTGCAGCTGCCCTGGCCACTCCATAGCCACTCACAGGCACTGGGCATTCCACCAGCACCACTGGCACCACAGGGCAGTGGGTTCCACCACTGCACCCCCACTGTCTTTCAGGCAGGATGGAAACTTGAAGGGTGCAGGTCATTGTCAGAGCCCTGGTCCTGCTCTCCCTGGTACAGCTCCGCCTGCTCACTGCCTTCTCATGGAGGTGGCACTCACCAGCACCCCAAAAACTCCGAGGTATCCCCACATACACTCCAATGCCCCCCTCCCCATATCCCCATCATACCTATGATACCCCCCAGCACCCTACCAGCAGTACAACTCTTTACACCCCACCCACAACCCCATCTCTCCTCCCTCCCCTATACCCAGTCCATTTGAGGTTTGTAAGTGGGGACTTTCCCCTGGCTGGGCCAGGATGCAGCAGGCTGGGAGCTGGCCATGCTGGGGGGCAGAACAAGCAGGTGGAGGAAGTCCCAGGGGGTGAATATGGGGACCAAGGAGAAGACACTGCCAACAGCATGGTGGGGCAGATGCCAGGGCCAAGAGACGCCAGAGCCAGGGGACACCAGGACCTTGGCAGCATATCCAGGGCAGGAAGAGGAAGGATTGCGGGGTGCAGCTGCCAGCACTTTGGGGGTGAGTCCTTCTTCCTTCTCCAAAGTATCCTGGAGGTGCAGGGGTTAAACATGAGGGACTTCAGGTATACAAGAGGCCATTTTTGCTCCATGCCAAGCCCCCTCCCCACACACACCCTCCCCGGAGACCCCACAATAACAAGCCGGCATGTGAGTCAGCTGGCCATTTGCCCAACCGGAGGAGCCCCTCCCTGGGCGCTGGCCCAAAGGAGCTCCGCAGAAGGCCCCTGGACCTGGCCCCATGCACGCTCCCCCCAGCAGCACACCCCTCGACTAGCTGGCCCCACCGAGGGGGCTCCAGCTTCCAGCGAGCGTGGGAAGGGTGATGGAGGCTAATGAAATGCAGTTGGCTGCGAGAGTGAGCCACGGGCTGCCCCTGCACACAGTCTATCCAGATGCTGGGACCCTGGTATGAACCCCCTCTTGGCGTACAACCCCCTATCAGACATCGGAGAATCACCACCGGGTTCACAGCCAGACACATATGCTTCCTGACACTCCCTCCTGCCTGGAAACCACTGGCAGATGCTCCCTGCCACCGCCTGCCGTACCGCAGGCATCCCCTCACCGCACGCCCCTCTCAGCTCTCCCCACAGCACCCCGGCAAGGCCACCTTCTCTGGCCTCAGCCTTGCTGGCATCTTTGTCACAGGCTGCCCGGGGTGACACGGGGTCCTAGGGTGGCCCAGAGTTGATACAATGTCCTGGGGCTGGCATAGCTCTGCCAAGCCTCCCAGCCACCTTCACTTGGCCCACTCAAGGCCCAGGATACCCCACGGCCTCCACTTCCCCCAAAAGCCCAGCCAGGACTCGGTGCCAGGGCTGCTGCCAGTGCCTGCCCTGCACCGCCACCCACACCATGGCACCCTGCAAAGCCCAATGTGTGCCCAGCCCCCGGCACAGCAGCCCCCCTTTCCTCTCCCTCCTTGCCCAGCTGGGCACAGGCATGGGCACAGGAACAGGCATGTCCCAGCCTACGCTGTCTGCCTGGGGCATGCCAGCCTCTTCCCGCCCAGGATGCCAGCCCCAGAGACAGCTGGCACACATGCCTCCCCAAGGATTGAGAACACAAAGCCTCCCCTGCCCTGGCAGTGCAGTGGTGGGCACCGTGCCCACCTCCAGCTCCTCGGAGAACCTGGGATGCTGTAGGGTCCCCCTCTGCCGGCGCAGCAGCTGGATAGGCAGACACCACCGGGCATCCTCAGCTCTACTGTCTCCTGCCAGCAAGATCCGCCCCCGGCTGGGTATCAGCAGAGGTGCTCAGCCTGTGTGCATGCAGCTGGCAGCACTCGGCCGTGGCGCATGGCACCCACGTGCAGCTGCACTCATGCTGGCAAAGGGCACCCCGCTCCAGGCCCTGGGGCACAGATGCCTGCTGGTCCTCTCTGAGAAGGGCTGCACCCCAAAACCCAGCCTTGTACACAGATAGGCACATGCTGTCAGGGACCAGGCAGCAGGATGGCACTGTCAGCCTCACCCAGCAGTGACACCAGTGCCACCATGACCAGCCCAGAGCCATCAGCCCATCTGGGTGCCCATCCAGTGGCGTCAGCTGGCATGGACCGTGGCATCCCACCTCTGAGTCCCCAGTGCCCCAGACAGGGTTGGGCACACCTCACCTTGGACTGGCACTTGGTGTGGCAGGAGAGCTTGCAGCCTGTGGGAGAGAGAGAGGAGAGAGGGTTAGTGGAGGCAGGAGGTGGAGCAGTGCCGAGGACAGTCTGCAGGCACCCCAAATGAGGGCAGGAAGGGGGCACTGCAGGCACAGAGCACCTTGGCACTGGGCACTGGCTGCCGGGACGTGCACACATGCTCAGGGACACCCACACTTTGCACCGCTGTGCACACATTCCAGGTGGCACCAGCATGGCACAACAGCAGGTGCACAAAATGTGGCTCTGGGGCACACACGGTCCCAACGTGCCAGCAAGTGTGCACACGTGCAAACCCCAGTGCCCAGAGTGAACAGCATGAAGGGAGGCCTCGCATGGGCAGGTCTCACAGGACCTCACATGGACACTGGAATGGATGAGAGCACCACAGGGATGCTGCCAGTGCCCGTGCTCCCTCCCTCCTTCCCGTGCACTGCTGTTGCACACTTTCACCCACACCCCTATGGAGGGCACATGCACATGGGCAGTGCAGGCGTGTTTGCCACTGCTGGGGACACACACACAGGGCACCACTATGCTGCCTGGACAGCCCTGCAAAGACACATGTCCCATCCCCAGGGGACACAAGGGTCCCACACAGCATGGCCCAGGCTATGACCGCACCCCAGTCGCTGCTCCCCTTGGGCCTGTTTCCTGCAGCACAGGAAGCCTCATTGTTCCCGTTTCCTCTGTCCACCCCTTGCACGGGGCTCAGCGACACCACACACGTGTGAGGGCTTGCAGCTCCGCCTGTGACCCACTGGGTGCCACGGGCAGCAAGCACAGCTCAGGGGGTGAGCACCCACATGTGTGCACAGACCCGCACCCATGTGCACACACGTGGTGGCCACTGCACACCCACTGCACATGCATGAAGCTGACACACAGTCACGTACATGTGCGACACCTAAGTGCCTCCATGGTCCGCCCTCGCCTCCCAGCCACCTTCCCACCCACAAAGGCACTGCACATACCCTCTCACAGCCACAGCTCTCCCTCTAACACGCAGGCATACGTGCGTGCACAGATTGTTCCCACCTTCATATCCTTGTACATGCAGGCATACACACACATGCCCAACGTCCTGACCTCCCTGGCATGTCCCCATGCGCACGCTGCCCACAGCTGCAGCTCACCTCTGCAGGTGCTGCCCTGGCGCGTGATGGCCTGTCGGCAGATCCCACATGCCTTCACCTTCTTGAAGCTCGTCATCTTGAAGGTGTGTGCCGGAGGGGCCTCCAGGTCCTGAGGCTGGGAGGAACATGAGGCTTCATCAGCGGGAACAAGGTGGCACCAGGACCCAGACACTCAGCCCTGACCTGCCCGTTTCCCTTGGGTGGCGGTTCATCCTCCACCCATGCCCCACACATCCCTTCAGCTGCGGCTGTGCCGTCTGCAGCCGAGGTACGGGCTACAAGATACAGGGTGGAGGGCAGGGGATAGGAGGGTATGGGGTGGGAGATAGGGGGTACGGGGAAGGGAGGGGGAAGGGGGGAAAACTGCCTCGACCCCTTTAAATAGTCTCTGCCGCCCCCTGGCGGTGCGTGCCCGCGTACTCTGTGTGTGTGCGTGCGTTCACATACATTTGTGCGTGTGCCTCTGTGTGTGTGTGCACAGAGGTGTGTATGCACATACAGTGTGTGCGCATGCACATGTGCCTGCGCCTGTGCACAGATGTGCATGTACATGCACGTGTGTGTCCATGCACGCGTGTGTCTGTGTGTGCAGCGTGTGTGTGTGTGTGCATATATATGTATACATACACACACGGGTGTGTGCATGGATGTGTGTGAGCACATATGTGTGTGTGCAGATGTGTGTGCATGCACAGACATGCACACACTCATGCCTCCCTGCATGTCAGTACAGCTCCATGTGTCCCTGTGAACACGTGCCCATGCACAAGCATCCCTGTGAGCACGTGTGTGTGGGCACAACTGTGTACATCCACACAGAGGGGGGTGAAGGTGCTTGAATGTGCTTATGTGTGTGAAAACCCGTGTACACGTGAGCACGTGTGAATGCACACAGATAAACGTGTCCATGCTGGGATGTATTTGTGTGCATGTGTGTGAGTACACATATACATGCCCAAAAACCTGTGTGCACACCCAGGTACGTGCAAGTGCTGCCTGAAGGGTGCCCATGCTGGGGGTGTCTCATTGTCATGCTGTGTTTTGAGGTACATGCCAGGCAGCGTGTGCTGAGGTGTCTCTCAGAGGGGTGTAAAGGGGGTGCAGAGCCCACCCTGTCTGGCACAGCCCACAGCAAGGGGAAGCTGATGCCATGAGTGTGACTGAGTGCAGGATGTGCAAGCATGTGTGTGTGTGTTCATATATAGGAGTTGAGGACAGAGAGGAGTCTTGGCACGGCTGCAGGCACCCGGTACCCCTCCCGAGCCCCCAGCTGACTGTTTTCGGGGGGGCAACCCCTGGCAGCACGCCAGCCCTGCCCACCCACCCGCTGCCAGATGAAGACGTGAGCCCCTGTAAATCCACCTTTTCATGCCAAGACTAATGAGATTAAGCAGAGGCCCGGCAGCCCCCCCTTGCCTTGGCGCCCCGCTCTCCTCCAGCCCACTGCACCAGAGCCAAAAAGGGATGGTGCCAAAGTGTTGGGGTGCCGGGTACCTCCCCACAAAACTGTCTGCCTCAGTTTCCCCAGTGCACACACAGACAGGAGATGGGCCATGCGTGTGCTCTGCAGGCCCACGTGTGTGCAAACACCCCCGGGGCTGTGAGGGTGCTGCGCATGCACGTGCACACCTGCAGGCATGCATGTCCCCACCAGCCACAGCAGCAGCAGAGGCACGGCCACATTGTTCCCATATGCAGGTCCATGTGCCATCCTGCGCACGCTCACACAGGTTTGTTCACGCGTGTGCAAGCCTCCCTTCCCTGGGCTCCTGCTCCCACAGGGCCACTCGTGGGTGGTCCCTTGGCAGCCCCCAGAGCTGGTGTCACCCTCCTGGGTGGGTGTGTACACACACACTCACACATGTGTGTGTGGTCAGGCGTGTCATCACCCACCCAGCAGCCGTGGGAAAAGTTCCCCCAGGACAGGGGCTCCCACGCCGAAGTTGCTGGGTGACAGCGAGACCTAATGATGCCATGAGCTCCTTTGCATATGCAAAGCAGCATCAGCGCTGCATAGTGCCCCGGGAAGAGGCCTTGTCCCCCGCTCCCAGGGACCCCTTGGGATGCCTAGGGATGCTGAAGCATCTCCCATGCATGTACCCCCCACCCTGCCCCAGCCTCCATGGCTTCATTAACAGCAATTATCCTCACTAGTGAAAGACGGTCCTTTGATTCCCACCCCCACAGAGTCCCTTTGGCTTGTCTCATTGCCAACACCATCATCATGCCAGAGGAGGACCAACCCAGCACCCAGCTTTATGGCCCCCAGCCCCCTGCTGCTGGAGGGGCACTCTGCCCACCCAGTGCCACTCTGCCAGCCAGGGAACCAGCCCATCCCACAAAACAACCCAGTCCCGGCTCCATACTGACAGGATCCCAGTTAGCCTCAGTGCCCCCAAGGCTGAGAACTGTTGGAGGGATGCAGGGGGGTGGGCTGGAGGGCTTCTTGGGCATGTCACCTGGATACCCACCCATGGATACACACCTCCAGGGACAAGCACCCACACTGTACAGGAGCAGGGGTGCAAAGGCATCCCTAGCCATGGGCCCCCCGACGCACAGACCCAAGGAGGCTGGAAGGGGACCCAGGTGTCCTGGGCTGGAAGAGGCACCAGACAGAGATGCCAAATTAATCAAGAGCTGGGAGACCTGGGTTCACTGCCCAGCACTGCAGAGAGGTGCGGGGGGGGGGGGGGGGGGGGGGAAACCTGTGACACCCAGTTCCCCTGGGGCTGCAAAGCCAGGGTGGCTGGAGGACACCGGGACACCGAGATGCAGTCTTGCAGGCTCAGGTCCACCCAGAGTTTTGCAACCCGCTGGGCCCCGGGACTTGGTGATTGGGGAGGATGCAGAGTCCCAAACCCCCACAACTAACTGGATGCCCCCAGTTTTCCGAGTTTCCCTCCTCTTCAGTGGAGCACCAGAGCCTCTGTCCCAGGGAATGGTGGAGTCCCGGGCCAGTGACGCAGGCTGGGCGTCGTGGGGGATCAGCCTCCCACCCTCCCAAACCCCACAACCCTTCCACAGGCCCTCCCACAGCCCAGTGTCCCTGTCCCGAATCCCAGCCCGGTCCCTCTTCGTGCACCCCCCAGCCCGCTGCCCACCGTCACTTCTCTCTCGGGCTGGGTCCTGCTCCACTCCCCACAGTCCCTAGGTCGCCTCCCGGCCCCGCTCCCGGTCCTGTCCTCCTAAGCCCCATCCTGATGTCCGGCCGTCCCTGCCGGTCTCCGCTCCGTCCCGGTTCTCCCAGAGCCGGTCCTGGTACCGGTCCAGCCCCGCCAGTTCCCCCTGCTCCCAGTCAGCCCGTCCCGGTGCAAACGCCCCCGCTCCGTCCCGCTCCGCTCGCATCCAGTCCCATCCACCGCCCGCTCCCGGGACCAACCCCGCTCCGCGACCCCGGCGCCGGGACCCCGCCGCGCTGCTGTCCTGCTCCCCCCGGTGCCCCCCGGTGCGGGCCGTACCCAGAGCAGGCAGGAGAGGCACAGCCCGGTCATGCTGCCCGCGGCGCGGCCCCGGCCGGCCGAGCCCCCCGGCCCCTCGCTCCGCCCGCCCGCCCCGCCCAGGCCCCTCGCCGCCCCTCCGACCGGGGGGAGAAGGGGAGCGGCAAGCCGGCCCCCGACCCCGCAGCGCCCCAATCGAGTTGGCCCAGAGGCGTCTGGGACACCCCCCCTCCAACGCCAGCAGAGGGGCTGAGAGACTGTGGGGGCCCGGAGTGGGGCTGTGCGTGTCCCAGGCCCCCTCCTCCTCACTCACACACATTTGGGATCCATTTCCTCTGCTGACCGGGGGACACCCGCCACCCACGTCACCCTCATCCCTCCTCCGGCCTCCAGCGGGTCCTGCAGCGGGATGCAACCCACCCCCCATCCCCAGCCGAGTCCCCTGGGTGGTCCCGGGATGGGAGACTGGGAGGGATCAGCGGACATCCATGCGCGGTGCTGGGGGGCCTCAGCCAGGGGGGACAACCTCCAGGCGGAACGGAGAGCGGCTTGGCAGCCTGCGGCCTTGATGGGGATGGATTTGGCAGGGGGTGCTCCAGCCCCCCTGCGGCACACGGTTCCCCCTCTCTCCGCCAGTGCTGACTCTGGCTCCAGCCTGGAAACTTGTGCTCAGCTGGCCGTGACCATGAGGGTGTGAGTCAGGGTGCGGGACGTGCCAGGGGGAAGGACACACCGACAGGACGAGGCACGGCTGGCATGGAAACCTGGGCATGGAGAGGACGTGGGCACTGTAATGCCCCCCTCCCCCAGTTTCCCATCTGTACTCTGCATAAAACCGCCAGCCCAGAAAGGAAGGGCAGGGTGGGACGGGGGAGGGCTGCCCTCCCCGGAAACTGGGGTTGCATCTGACTCCCCTCAAAGTGCAGTATACCCTCCCCAAAATATCCCTGTCCTGTTGCCCTCCACCCCACCACTATGCTGTGCCCACCCAGCCCAGAGTAGTGGTACCCCTGTGGGGATGTGTCAGCTGGGACAAGGGACAAAGGGACGGCACTTCCCACCCCTCCATGCCAACGAGATCCAGGGAGAGAGGGAGACTGGGGGACTGATCCTGCTCACAGCACCAAACAAGCAAAGAGCCATTCCTGCCCCCCCCCCCATCATTACAGCCCTCATTAATCAACCTTCTTACTGCCCACAAAAGAAAGCTCCAGTGGAGAGAGGTGTCCACACCCCCCCATAAATCACCTGCTTCCATTCACTGCCATGACAATCCCAGGCTCCTCAGAAGGGCAGGGAGTGGGGTCATGCGACAGGGACAGGGTGGCCTCAGGGACACAGCCCATCAGCATCATTTAAGGCTCGTTTTCTCAGCAGGGGGACACATACAGGGTCACTTAGCACAGGGATACCCTCATGGGTACTACTGGTGTGGGCATGTCCTCCCAGTGCAGGGCCAGCCTTGGCAGGACTCCTTCGTGTCCTAGGGTCACCATGTCCCCAAGGCCCCTAGATACATTTCCAGCAGAGCTGTCCCCACGCTGCTCTTGGGTGCCCAGGGAACATGCACACAACCATACATGTCCCCCCTGTGCACATGCCAGGACACACCCATGTACACCACAAACACAGCCCATGTCACACCTGGTGGGTGGGTCCCCATGTGCATGGGTGTCTGTCGGCACAGGAAGGACTGGGAGACACCCCTCTAAGAGCTCACACCAACATTAAAGCCCTGCTGCTACTGCCCCCAGCACACATGGGTATGTTAGGGAAGCCGCATCCCATGGCAGCTCCCCAGAGACTTCCTGTGCACCCACATCCATGTGAGCTGCAGTTCACTCTCACCTCAACCCCATCTGCATGCCCATGAACACACATGCACAAGTACAACTGTGTATTACAGCCCCCCACGAGGCCCCATTCTCACATCCACATCAGAAACACATAGACAGTGGTGGACATGGGACTGCACAGCCACCAACCCACATCTCACTAGTGCCACCCACCCACTCACCCACAGCCCTGACCACCCCCCAGTACTCCCATCAGCTCACAATCCTGTGTGCCCAGCACACGCTGAGGTCCCCAAGCATTCAGAGGCCTCTCCTTCCTCCAGGCTGTGTCCCTGTCCTGGCATATACTGAACTGTCACCAGCCTGCAGTGACTTGCTCAGGCGCTGCCCAGCAGTGGCTTTGGCACCTGCTTTTCTGGCATGGTGCAGCCGGAGTGTCCCATACCATCCTGCCAGGCACGGGGCAGCTTCCCAAAGGCTGAGGAACCAAGTGAGGGTGGCGCAGTGGGAGTCCAGCACACTCCAACAACTTCCCCCCCTCCTTGCCTCAGTTTCTGCAGCATGGGTGGCAGAGAAGAGTAAGTCCCCACACCAGGTGCTGCATGTGTACAGGGATTCTCTGTGGGGCAATCCTTCGGCACGTGGATCCCAAGCATGCCAAGTGTTGACAGACACAGAGGTGCCCTACACAGGGTGACCCCACAGGGGTCCCTCATGTTGGGCAGTTTCCTGGGCACGGGGAGCCCACACTGAGTACCTCATGGGCATGGTGATCCCCAGTGCCAGGTGCTTACAGGTACAGGGATGCCCCACACTGACCACTTTATGGGCACAGGTATTTCTCGTGGGAGGTGTTTTATGGGCACTGGGGTCCCCTCATGCAGGGCACAGCGCTCCCATTGTGGGTTCTATAAGGACACAGGGACAGCACAGGGACAGCCCCCTGCCTCTACGGTCTCTCTGTAAGGACACAGGGATCTCAGCAGATCCCTTAAAATGAAAGGCTGTACAGCAGATCCTCTCCAGTCAGGCACTGCAGGGGTCCTCGGGTGCGGGAAGAGAGGGTCACAGTGAGATGCTGGGGGGCGGGGGGGGGGGGCTGCAAACGGAGGGACAAAGGACATGCCTTGCCCCCTGGCATGCACATGAAGGATTTAACCCCCAGCTGCCCGGAGCAGGCAGGGCCAGCGGCAGCCCATATCCCCACTCGCCGCATCCCCGGGGCCCCCCCAGCTCCGTGTCCCCCGCAGCCCCTAACCCTAACGCCGTGCCCGGCGATGCCCGCTTACCTCCCGGCGGCGGCGGGCGCGGAGGGGCAGGAGACAGGACACCAAGGACTTCCCCCAGCCAACCAAGGTGGCAAAGCACCAGCTCAGCCGGGTCATGGTGCCCCTGCGCGGGGCTCACCTGGCGAGGGGAGGGTGCGGGGGCCGACCCCTGCCCAGGGCACGCTCGGAGAGACGGCCGAACCCAGCCGTGTCCCTCCCCCGGAGCCGGCCGCAACAAGCTCTGCTGACCGGGCAGTGCCCCTGAAGTGCCCGGCCGTGGGCACGGGGCCGTGCGACAATGATGAGCTGGGGGGCTGCGGTCCCACCGGGCCCTGTCCCCCCCGCCGGTCCCCCAGCGTCGCCTGCGCGCTGGCAGCCAGGCAGGGAGCACCGTGCCCGCCCCTGTCCTGCAGTGCTTGGGTGGGAGCCAGCTCCGACACGCTCCCCCTCCTCCCCCTCCTCCTTCTCCTCCTCCTCCTCCTTCTCCTCCTCCCGCACACGGGGCTCGGGGCTTGGCACCTCCAGCGCTCACCCGCCTGCCCTCCGGGCACGGCATCACCTGGGGTGGATGCCAGACCTTAACAGGGTCACCCGCTCCAGCGCCCTCAGTTTTGGGGGTGCAGGAGGTCGCATACCGTGAGTGCGATCGCAGCTCAGTCCACGACCCTCGCCCCAACCTTGCCTCAGTTTCCTTACAGTACGCCCTGCCCACCCCTAGCCCTAAATGGCAGTGCGTACACACGGCCGGGGGGGACTTCCTTCCCCCTCTGCCAGTCCTCCTTGTACTCCACCGAGCCTCTGCTCTTCTCAGGAGCCTGAGGGACCCCTCACCCAGCCCCCTTCCAGTGGGGTCCCCTCCCCAAAGCCTGGCTGATGCACAGTGCTGTGGGCACACAATTACCGTGGGGAGCCTCTCACTGCAGGACAGCTCCAAGTGGACCTGGGCACCTCCACCTCACCACGGGGCTTGCACAGGGCAGGGGAACAGAGTAACTGGGTGCACCCCCCTAGACACCGCATATTCCCCATGCACCCGTCGGGGCAATGCCAAGAGAAGCAGGCAGCAGCACACCCGGCTGCTGCCATGATGCCGGGCAAGGACCCATCCCCACGGGGCAGCTGCTGATGCCAAGCGTGGGCAGCGGCCATGCCAGGCATGGGCACTAATTGCATTTGCCTTGGGAAGTCTCCTAACAAGCAGCAGCATCTGGGTGGGGTGCAGGGAGTTTGGGTGGTCCCCCACCCTTCACGGCTGTCCCCCACAGCCCTGTCTGGCACCCTTGGGGGAGCAGAGGGCTGGCGGGCAGAGGGGGCCAGTGAGCCTCAGGGAGGTGACATCACCGCTGGCTCCATAGTCCCCCACCCCCATTTAATTAGCAGATGGCCCCCGGCTCCCCCCGCCCCCCCCGGCGGGCAGCGCCAGGCCTGTGCGGGGCCATTAGCTTTATTGGCTGTGCTGAACCAGGGCCAGGCCTCGTTAATTGAATTGCACCCACGCCAAGGATGGGTGAGAGTCTTCTGTGCCCCCCCAGCATCCCTGCCCTGGCCCTTGGCTGGGGCAGGGACAGGGGACCCTGCTGCCAGGCTGCCGCAGCGGCACGGCAGGCAGGGGCACATCCCCCCTGCAGGTGTCGGGGTCCCACCCGTGCAGTGCCTGGCAGGGGGCACAGGGGTGGGTGCCCTCTCAGCCTCACACCCACAGCAGCCATACGTGTCCAGCTTGCACCCACACACATAGCCGTGCTCACACAGCCTGCACACGCATGCATACACGAGCCCAGCACAGCAGGCTGATGCTCCACCGCCACCCAATATCCTGCCCACACCCCTATCCGATATGGGCTGCTGTGCCCCATGCCCACGGTGCCACACACTGCGGGGTGGTGCAGAGCAATGGGATGCTGAGGAGGCTGGCATCACCCCGAGCACTGCCACTGGCTCCTCTGTACTCCCCAGCTGCACCCCAGAGGCCAACACCCACACGGGAGCCAGGAGGGTGCTGGGAGGCCCAGGCTCCCACTCAGCATCACTTCCTACTTTCACTTTGGTGCCGAGCAAGGCCTGGCCAGGGAGACACGGGTGCCCCCCAAGACACCCAAGTGGCTCAGGTAGGGGCAGTGTGGGATACAAGACGGGGCATGGCAGAGGATAGGACATGGGCATCACTGTGGCCATCCATCAAGATGGTGGTGGGGAGCAGGATGGCAGTGGGTCCCCCTGCCTGGACTGGTGGGATGGGCTGGCATCACCTCTGACATCCCCTCACAGGAGTTTTTCAGTCCCCAATCCAGGAGCCCACAGGACAGGGCTGAAAAAGTACGGGGGTCCAGGCACAGTGGATATGGGGCACTGCTGGGTGGGGGCCCCCTAACAAGAGGGGGCCTTGTCCAGAATGCTCTGGAAAGAGTTTACACACTGGCTCTGGGTATAGCCCCCATGTGGAGGCCAGATGCCTGGGGAGGGTTGTGGTCCTTGCTGGGGTCTGCAGCTCCGTTGAGGGTCTCAATGCCCAGGGGCCTCTGTGCTAGGGGCTGCTGCTGGCTGCTTCTGGCTGAGTATGGGTCCTGGACCCCGCTCCACAAAAACTGTGGGCAAGCGTTCTGAGTTTCCATTCCAATGGGAGAGCATCGGGGTGCTTGACATCGTCCTTACTCTGCCCCTGCAAAAGCTGCACGGGGGGACCAGCCTTGCTGACCCTTTCCCCAGAACTGGCACCCTCCATAACAGGGAGCCAGGTGCTGGGGGCGAAGCTGCACTGCCTGATGTGATGTGGGCTGGGCAGGCTGTGGCTTCTGCAGCCCCATCGACCTCCCACACTTCCTCCTGCCCAAAGTACAAAAGGAGAAGCAGGCAGGCACAGCGTGGGCACCGGGACATGTCAGCACACCCCCAGCACTCAGCAACCGCCTCGCGGCACCCTACAGCTCCTGGACACAGGTAAGGGGCTTCTCTTCCCAAGGGAAACTGAGGTATGAGTAGGGTGGGCAGACACAAAAATAGCTCATACAAGGTCTCTCAAGGGCACTGCAATGGCAACGCAGGCAGCCTAAGACCTGCGTCCTTCTCTCCCACTCTTCTGTGGTAGAGGGCACAGGGCACTCACACACTTGGGCACGTTGGGCACACTTGTGCACCCACTCCTGTGAGTGCACACACACCCTACCAGGCACACCCCCGCACACACGTGTGCTCCCCCACACCAGCCAGACACCACCTGCAGTTACAAGTCACAGACCTGCCACCTCTGTGGGCTATTTCCCTCACCCTCTCCCCACCCTGCCACCCACCCCAAAATCACTCTGTTGCACTGTGGCCCCCCACCTCATGCCCACAACTCACCCAAACCCCATGCCAGCCATGCAGGCAGCATGCTGGGCCAGAGGGTTCTGCCTAGGGAGCTCCGCTCAGGGGGCTGCATGTCAGGGGTGGTGTGCCCCCGTGCTCAACCACCCAGGAGCCCCTGCACTGTTCGTGATGTGAGTGAGGGAAGCGAGAGCAGAAGCAAAAGCAGCACTTCCCCTGCGCCAAACCCACATCCTGAATCCTGGTGAACAGGGAGTGGGATAAGGACAGGGACACACTAGGGACAGGGTGGGCTCAGGCTCAGGAACTCCCCAGGGAATGGGAGCAGAGGCTGAGGACATTTAGGGGCAGGGCACAACTAAGGTGGTGCAGAATGGGACACTTTTATCCACCCTGTGCTCTGGCCCATGTAGTGGGGGGACATGGGCAGGCTAAGGGGCTGCCTAAACCTACCCCCTCTCACCTTAACAGCAGGCAGCTCTGGGGTAGCGCCGGGGGGGGGGGGGGGGGGGAGGGGCAGACCCTCTCTCTGGGAAAGAGAGTTTGGGGGGACCAGGGGAGTGTCTGCCTAGAACCTCTCATCACTGCCCCTGTCTCTGCAGATCCCTGTGAACAGCCATGGCAGGGGAAGGGGAGCTCAACCGTGTCATCAAGGACCTGCAGAGTAAGTGTGCCAACCAGTCCCCTGCCAGTGTGTTCCCTGCATGGCACATCTCACCCTGGCCATGCCACATCCCTCCTTGCACCCAACTCATGGGCAGTGGGGGGTGTCACTGCCAGGACTGCTCCAGAGAATCCCCGTCCCAACCCTGCCACTGCTGCCAGCTCCCATCCTCGCTCCCAGCCCCTGGGAACCGCCAGCGCCCAGAAGGTGGCTGTGCTCCTTGTTCCCCCTGCTTTCTTCCTTCATCCCAGGGCAAGTTCCTCTTTCTCTTTGAAGAAAAGGAGGCTTGGGGGGAATCTTATCACTCTCTACAGCTACCTGAAATGAAGTTGTAGCCAGGAGGACTTCAGTCTCTTTTCCCCAGTTACAAGGGTTAGGACAAGAGGAAATGGCCTCAAGTTGTTCCAGGAGAGGTTTAGATTGGATATTAGGAAAAATTTCTTCATGGAAATGTTTATCAAGCATTGGAACGGGCTACCCAGGGAAGTAGTAGAGTCATCCACCCATGGAGGTATTTAAAAGATGTGTAGATGAGGCATTTGGCTACATGGTTTAATGGTGGAGCTGGAAGTGCTGAGTTAACGACTGGACTTGATCTTGGAGGTCTTTTCCAACTTAGATTCTATGATTCTATGATTTTACCCACCATCAGAAATCCCTGAGGCCAGGAGTTGTGAGGAAGTGGGGAGAGGGGTAGGATGGGAGAAGGTGCCATGCCCAGCCCTGCCCTCCCACAGAGACCGTGGCTGAGCTGAACCGCAGCTACCAGGATCAGAACCTGCCAGTGACGGACGGGAGCCGGGAGCTGCACAGCCTCTGTGCCCAGCTAGAGTTCCTCCTCCAGGTACTGCTGCTCCTTGGTCCCTGCTGCTCCCTGCCTCAGTTTCCCCTTAGGCACAGCTGAGAGAAGAGGGGACCCTGTGTTAACCATTCTGGGAGTGGAGTAACCCCATCTGGCATTGTCTGGCCCTGAGCTTCCACAGCCACCTGGACCAGGCTCTCCCTTGCCGACATGTGTAACTACATGTGCTGCAAAAGGGAAATTGAGGCATGGAACCAGCAAAGAGAGGACAGCCAGGGACACCCAGAATAACCCTGCTGGGGGAGCTGGCTGGATTCCAGCCCCACAGGGGACAGGCTGGGGGGGGGAGGCAGGGGACACCCCCAAAAAATAAAATCCAAGCTTGTACCTCTGCCAGTTTGACCTCAAGGAGAAGAGGAGCTTCTTTGGGCAGCGCAAGGACTATTGGGACTTCTTGTGCCAGGGCCTAGCACGGTCCCGGCAGGAGCATGAAGGCATTCACTTTGTCACCTCCCTGGACAAGGTGGGCATGGGCTGGTGGGATACCCAGGGACTTCTGCACAAACAGGGGCTTTTACTTGCTTATGGGTGCACATGCACTTGTGCACAGGCACACACTCGCTTGGACACAAAGGATTTACCCACTGGAGCTATAAATGGTTTTCTGACCTCTGGGATCCCCACTGCACCCCAGGTCTAGCCCTGGGGACCCTCTTTCCCCCTGCATGGGCTGGGGGGGGAAGTGGGGGGGGGGGGGTGGAAGACCGGAGTGACAGGGATTGACAGCCTCTTCTCCCCTGCAGCTGAAGACCCCTGTGGGCAGGGGCCGAGCCTTTCTGCGGTATTGCCTGGTGCACCGGCAGCTGGCAGAGTCCCTGCAGCTCTGCCTCCTCGACCCTGAGAGCCTCTGGTGAGAGCAGGGGCACAGTGAGGGGATGCTCGTGGTGGTGGGGGATGTGGCTAGGGTGGGCAGTGCCCTGCAGCACCCAGTCAGCAGAGGTGCTGCAGGCATATGTGCCTGTTCAGGGCATGGAGGGATGCATGAACTTGTTTTGTGGTTGCAGCGAGTGGTACTACGCCCGCAGCCCCTTCTTGAGCCCCAAACGGCGGGCAGAGATCCTGGGCAGCCTCTATGAGCTGGACTGTGTCACCTTCCACCTGGCCCTGCACAGGGATGACCTGGACACCGCCTGGCCCATGTTCTCCGAGTGAGCTTGGGGACACTGGGGGCACCAGGGGCATTGGCAGCACTGAGGGTGTCAGGGGCATCAGAAGCACCTGGGGCTTAGCATTGCAGAGAAGCATGTGGGCATTGCCCCACTGCCCTAGACCCCACATGGCACCCCAGATATGCCAGCTCTCCATCTGTGGCCCCAGGAGGGCACAGTCACTGGCATACCATGCCTGTGCCTGCAAACATGCCACATGCACGTGTACACACACACACAGCTGTCCTCTGCCAAGTATATCCCTGCTGCAACACCATGACACTGCGACATCTGGCACACAGGGACACACACGTGTGTATGCTTGCACACCATTGCCCCCGGGCACACTTGTGGGGGGCACTCATGGATGCAGCTGTTCCAGCACACTCACCTGTTCCTCTGCTCACACGCTCACGTGCACACACTGCCACAAGCACACGGGCTTGGGTTGATGGGTGCCACCTGTTCTGTGGGTGCTCAGGCTGGTGTCACCAACATCCCTGATCCTCTTCCCTGCTGCCCCCTAAATCCCTAAAGGCTGGCTGTGCCCAGGGAGCCCAAATGGAGGGTGATGATGCCCTATTCACCTTGGGGGTGCCCTAGTAGTCCTGAGCACTGTGTCCCCTCTAGGACACTGGTACGGCCCAGCCCGGTGATCAGGAGCAGCCCAGCAAAGACAGCCCTGCAGACAGAAAGTACTGACACTGTGGCACATGGATGGTCTGATGGCATTGCCCATCCCACTGTGGCACCCCATGGGGCACGAACCCAACCGTGCCCCCCACCTCCAGCTGCCCTGCAGGTGGGGAGTGTGGAGATAGAAGATACAGAGTGGGATCTGGAGGATGTGAAGGGGAAGAAGGACATGGAAGAGGAGGATGAAGAGGAGGTGGAGAAGGATGACAATGAGGATATAGAGGAGGTGAAGGTGGAGGATGTGGAAGAGGACGTGGAAAAGGATATGGAGGAGGATTTGGAAGAGAAGGATGAAGAGTTGGAGGAAGATGAGAAGGAGATGAAGGATGCAGATGTAGAGGAACTGGAAGAAGCACATGGCACTGGCAAAGCACCCCAGCCTGATGGTGCCGGAGAACCTGGCATGTCCCCACTGCCCACTGACACAAGGTGCATGCTGTGCTCCCAGTCACTGGTGCCCCAGCAGCTGGGTGGGACAGAGGCATCCCTGCAGGCACTGGTGTCCCAGCTGAGGGCCGAGCTGTGTCAGCGTGAGGCGGCAGCACAGGCGCTGGCAGTGCGGCTGGCACGGGCTGAACTGCGGCACCGGCAGTGGGAGGAGGGCAGTGCCCGGCGGGCCCAGCTGTGGGCACGAGAGGCCGAGGCACTGCGGGAAACCAACACCTTCCTGGAGCGGGCTCTGGAGGCAGCGGTGGCAGCCAGGGACCGAGGGGCGCTGGCACGGGCACAGGAGGAGGCACGGGGCTGGCAAGAGGTGGCAGAGGAGCGGGGTACCCAGCTGGCCGGGGTGCTGGCAGAGGTGGCGGCGCTGACTTCGCGCCTGCAGGAATGTCAGGCAGCAGTGGGGGCGGCAGCACAGACAGACGTGCTGGAGGATGCTGGTGCTTCAAATGAGGTGGCTGCCGTGGAGAAGGTACTGCAACAGGCACTGGAGCTCGCCTGTGGTCCCCAGGAGTCCTCACCAGACCCCAAGGAAGAGGGGGGACCCGGCACAGTCACCAGCATGGCCATGGTATGGGCAAGTCCAAGGGGATCCCATGGTGGGGTGGGGGTTTGGGGTCCAAGACTGACCCCCCACTCTCCCCCAGCGCTTGGCCAGCCTGGCTGCTACAGCACGGGAAGAGACCTGGCAGTGCCGGCAGCAGCTCCAAGCCCAGCGACAGGAGATGGCACGGCTGCAGGAGGAGCTCAGCAGGTTGGGCAGGGACCCCTACTTCCACCACCCATCACCCCACAGTGGGATCTCCAATGTCCACCTGCCACATGGTTTCCCCTGGGACCCCCAATGATGTCCTGCCTGGACACAGCCAAAAAGCCACTGGGGATTGGCAGGGGGAGAGAGGGAAGGATTTGAGGGGGGAGGACTTTAGAGAGAGGTCAATTTGGGACTGATAGGTAGGTAGAGGGGTAGGTGGGCAGAGGGATGGAGTGATTTGGCATTAGTACATAGAGGGAGGGAAGGAGAGATCACTTTAGGATGAATGGATGGAGATGGGACGGTGGATGGAGAGAGAGGGATGAATCTGGGGTGAGTAGATGCATGGGTAGGTGGGCAGAAGGCCAGAGGTACGGGCATGGAGAAGGATGGATGAACAGTGGGGAAACGGATGGATGGCTGATGGCAAGGTGGCTGTGAGGATGGCAAGAGAGCTTGAGGATGGATGGGAAACAGCAGAGAAAAGAAGGGAGGGAGGGAGGGAGGGAGGATCCAGCGGCGGGAGGTTTATCCGCATGCATGGAGGGATGGAGAGACGACCGTCTGGGAGACAGGGGGACCATGTCGCCACTGCCGCGCCAGGGCCCGGCAGGACGGTGAGCGCTGGGCATCGGCGCTGCAGCGGGCGCAGCGGGAGGCGCTGGAGCGGGAGGCCACGCGCGGCGCCGAGCAGGCACGGCAGCAGGAGCTCATCCGCGACATGAAGGAGAGGCTGCTGGAGCTGCTGCGGTGAGAGCCCCGGGGACTCCAGGCAAGGGCAAGGGGACCCAAACCCCTTTGCCCAGAGGAGGGCACCAGAGCCCAGGCAAATCCAGGGCTGACCCCTCCCCTCCCGCAGGGAGAAAGATGCCCTGTGGCAGAAAACCGAGGGCATTGACACCCCGGTGCCCAGTCCGGTGCCCCGCGACCCAGGGTTGTGTGCCCGCTGCCACAAGGATTTCCGCCTGCTCTCCCGGCGGTACAACTGCAGGTGAGCTATGGGGGGAATGGGGGGTGGCGCTGGCACAGCGCAGGGAAGGCTCAGCTCTCACCTCCTGCTCTCTCCGCAGGCTGTGCCAGGGAAAGGTGTGCCACACGTGCTCCATGGACATGGGCAAGCACGGACGCTGCTGCCTTATTTGCTACCAGCAAAGACACTCACAGGCTACATGAGCGGGGACAGCAGCACTGGCACCGTGTCTGGGACTCCTCCTGCCCTGGCTGCCTCCTCTTGAACTTACTGGGGACCCAGATGTCTGGGGCCTGCATGCAGGTCCTGCTGCCCAACATTTTGGGGTTGAGATGTGTCTTTCTTGCGGCTGGTCCACAAAGAGGAAAACTACTCATTTCTGCTATACCTGTGGCTTCCATGTCATCTGTCGGTCATTGCCAGATTGACACCCACATTAGGTGTAGGGTGGGGGAATGCTGGCGTGGGGGTGTTCAAGTCCTCCTGGGGGGAAACCATCCACAAAAAGGGTGTCCCAGCTGCAGCCAGGATGAGCCATTGCCTGCACCATCCCACAGTGGGGAAGGTAGACAGCTCTTGGCAGACAGCCCTGGCTTCCTACCATGCTGCAAGGAACCACTTGGGCAAGAGGTTTCTCAGATGCAAAGGTGATGGGCTGTCCTTGCTCAGCACCCCTACTGACCCTGCTCTGCCCCAAGTGCCCAGGGTTCCCACCTGGGTGCTGGGGGACCTCCATACCCACCCACAAGCCAGCATGTGGGTGACACCTACTGATGCCCCCATGGTTATGGACCCTTAGGAACCTGGATCAAGGTCAGTGGAGGAGCAGTATGGGGCCCCAGTGGAGAGATGCTTAGGAGTGCCAGGGCAGGCATCCTGAGGCCTGCCACACAGAGTGGCAGGAGAGTCTCCAGCAGAGTCACAGTCCCTTCTTCAGCTCCTCAACCCCAGTCAAGTGTCAGCCCCAGTTGCCCAAGCCAGGGCGGAAACATCCCTGTTGTGTAAGGGACAGGTTCCCAGCCCTTTGCACAACAATGTCCTGACACCATGTTTGGGGAGAGTGGGGGTGCCTGAGGTGCTGGCACCCTTCAGGCAAGGGTCACAGGGCTGGCTCAGTGTGAGGGGCTGCTCAGGAATCTTTTAGTGATTTTTTCTGCTGGGACTGAGAGTGGGGTTGGGAAGGGAATAACTGTTCCCAGATGGGATAGACTCCACATGGAGACCTCTGTACCAGGGAAGTGCCAGGACCCGTCTGGGGAGCTGTAGGAAGCAAAACCTGGGCTTGGGTCCCCTTTGGGGATGCACAGGATGCTGAACCCTGTCCTGGAAGCAGGGTTACCCACACTCTGACAGGCTCAGCTGGCACCACCGTTTTGGCACTGTCTCCAGAGATGTGCCCTGTCCTGCCATCTCCCTTCCCATGGCAAAGAGGAGCCAGACATGGGTGACCAACCCACCAACTCCTTTATTGCTGGACAGTCATTGGGTAAAAACACCATCCCCACAGCAGGCTCACTGAATCCCCAGGGTCACAGGCTTTGTCCCAAAGAGAGGGGAGGGTGGACACTTGACATCACTCCCCTGACAATGGGGTCCTACCACCTTGTCACCAAGCCCCCTTCCAGTTGGGGTCCAGCATCCAGTGGTGGCCCTGCCCATCCCCAGGGCATCACCACCCACATTCCAGGGGTTGGATGAGGATGCTGAGGTGTGTGGGATGCTGGGACCTGCTGGCAGCCAGAGGGGCTGGGTCCCAGAAGGACTCAGAGGGTAGTGGATGTATTGCCGGAGGTGGAGGCATAGGAGGTGCGGCCATAGCGGGCAACAGCATCCTTGCTGATCAGCCCACGATGTGCCAGGATCTTGAGGAAGCTGTTGCGAAACTTTTGACCAATGAAGGCGTAGATGATGGGGTTGATGCAGCTGTGGGCAAAGCCCAGGACCTGCGTGACAGAGAGGGCTGTGTCGATGCGGTTCCTCCTCTCACAGGTCTCAGCAATGGCCCGCGTCCTCATGAGGGTGTCGCTCACCAGTGTGATGTTATAGGGCAGCCAGCAGATGAGAAAGACCAGCACCACAGCGAAGATGACCTTCATGGCCCGCTGCTTCTGAGCATTCTTGGTCTGCAGGAGGGTGTGGATGGTGACACCATAGCAGAAGAGCATCACCAGGAGGGGCAAGGCAAAGCCGAAGGTCTGCGGCAGGATCCGCAGCACCACCCGCCACTTGGCCGTGTCCTCGCCACTGATGCGCTCGTAGCACACGGTGCCATTGTTGGGTGAGCGGAAAGCCTCACGGAAGAGCAGCACAGGCAGGGAGAGCAGCATGGAGAAGACCCAGATGCCCAAGCAGACAAACTTCACCCAGTGCCTCTTCTCAGTGGCAGCCCGTGTGGCGTAGACGATAGCCAGGTAGCGGTCCACGCTAATGCAGGCCAGCAGAAGGATGCCGCTGTAGAAGTTGGCTTCCTGCAGCACGGAGATGGCTTTGCACATCACAGTGCCAAAGACCCACTCGTGGGCTCGGTAGGCGGCCCAGAGTGGCAGGCTGAAAGCAAAGAGCAGGTCTGCCACAGCCAGGTTGAGCAGGTAGACGTCGGTGACGGAGCGGCTAGTGTGGCTGGAGGTCACCACCAGCACCACCAGCCCATTCCCCACCACACTGAGGATGAAGACAAGGCAGTAGATCACCACCACCAGGTACTTGTTGAGGACAGAGCTTTCAGGCCGGCACGGAGAGGATGAGATAGCAGTGTCAGGCATGGCTGTGCTGTAGTCATAGGTGTAGTTGTAAAGGTAGAAGATGTTGGAGAAATCACCACTGAAGGATAATGCCTCCATTTTGCCTGTGGAGCACAAAATGGCATGAGTGTGGAGTGCCAGAGTGTTGTGGACCAGGGGTGACAGCATCTCTGGGTCTTCTGGCATTTCCATTATCCCCCAGGTCCCCTCCCAGCTCATGGGCAGCTGTCCTTCACTCCACTGCATGCACACCATGCTAGGTGATGGTCAGTGCTGCAGGTACACTGTTCCTCATATGCCCCCTTGTAAAACTCCCTTGAACGCCTCAGTCTCCTCCATTTCACCCTGTCCTGTCCCTTTCCTGGCTCCTGTGGAAGAAGGGGTTCCCCCCATAGACTGATCGCCTCTTCTCAAGGTCAAAGGTCAATGTAGCATCACATCCCTCCAGGAGGCACCTGGCTCCTCCAGAAACCCTAGGCTCCTCTGCTTACTGTGGGTCCTTCAAAAGCCTCTCAGCTCTTTGGGCATCTTAGAGCGCCTCAGGCACCTCCAGAGTTCTTCAAGAACCCCTGTATCCCTTCAGCCTCTCCACCCCCTCAAGCATTGCTGCTTGAGTTGCTCCTCCTGCCACCTCAGTCAGCCACAAGGATGCGGTCACAGTGCCTGGGGCAGGCAGCACTCAAGAAGGTCTGAAGGTGTTTCTGTGCCCTTCTTCCCCCTCCTGGTCTTGCTCCTGCGGGAGTGATTTCAAGCCCCGGACGGAAAGACATGACACACTTTGCAGGCAGCTTTGGAAATACTACATCTCTGGTTTTCCTGTTGCTCAGCTGGGCACTGCCGTGTCCCACCCCGTGCTCGGCCTCAATGGGGAAATCACAGGTGGCAGTCGCTTTTCCTGTCTCCTCATACAGAGGAGATGGTGAGCTTGCTCCTTCTGCCTCCCCAAAGACCACTGGCTTTCAGCCTTTTCCCAGCATGGATCTGGACTCTTTCTTCACTCTAGTTTCACCCCTCTGCCCCACTGCTGAGCCCCCAATCCCTCCAGGGCTTGGAGATGCCAGGACTGCTTGGGGTGCTGAGTCCCCCCAGTGCTGTGGGGTCCTCAGCCCTGAGCTGGCCTTGTTTGAACCCAAACAGTCCCTGGGACCAACTTTCCCCTTTTGCCTGATGTGAATTCCCTGCCGCAGCTGTGCCAGTGCCACTGCCCAGAAGAATCCCTCGTGGCTCTGCTGTACCCTCTCTTGCAGTGATCCAGGGATGGAAATCCTGGGATGGTGATCCCAGGGTGGTGATGCTTGGGATGCTGAGGCATCAGCATCCTGGAGGACTGCAGCCAGGGATGCTGCCTGTGCTCATGGGGGAATGTCCTCCCAAGTGGGGCTGCCACAGGCACGGGGCAGAGCCTGATGCCAGTGCTTCCCCTCCATCTATTTCTGGCTGCTTCTTTCCACCCCCCCCCCACTCCAAAATTCTGGTGGTTCCTCCAGAAACGGGTATTTCCTGGGTATAGCATGCACAGACACCCCACAGCTGGCCCAGATGGGGGGAACAAGCAACACTCCATTTCCCCTTCTGACCCTGGAGGGGCTAGGGGACAATGGGGTGGCCCTGGGGCTCCCAGTGGGGATGAAAGAGGGACATGCCATGGGGAAGCATCCTCCCAGCTCATCACTGTGCAAGGAAAGGGGAGCAGGCACTTTTTCCCCATGGCACCCAAGGCTGATGTCCCTGGGGACTACAGAGGGTTTGCACCCCCAGATGAGCCCTCAGCACAGCCCTGGGTGCTCCCACCCACCACCCCCCTCTACCCACATACCAAGCAGCCTCTTGGGCAGCTGGAGCAGCCCACCCGAGCCCCCAGCCTGCTCCACATGTGAAGGGGCTCAGATGGGTTCTGTGGGGCTGTCAAAGCCCAAGGAAAGCCACAATCTCCAGTGGAGCAACCCATGGACTCACTGCTTGCTGCTGTTGCCGTCCCCTGAAATCTGGGGTCTTCTCCTGATCCCAAGCTGTTTCTCACTGGGAAGCACACAAACACAGGTTTAAATCCAGATGTCTCCCCCAAAGGGCTCCAGTACGAAGTGTGGTGGGATGCAGGGCAGCACCAGACCCAGCGGTCTCACCAGCCAGAAGATCCCTCACCTGCGCCTGCTGCCGTGCCGCCTCCCAGTACCCCTTTCCTCCACCGCCCAATTTATACTGCCCAGGCAGGAAACGTTGCAAAATCTTCTCCAGCATGAAGCGGAAGTGGCAGCCAAAGGGACCCTTCCCCGGTCCCCCCAGATGCCTTTCCCAGGCCAAGGGGACCCTGCAGCCCCCTGTCACCCTCCTGTCTCGGGATGTCCCAGGCTGCCCCGCACTGGGGGTGCGCCCAGGAGTTCATTGTCATCCCTGCAGTGATGCACCCCAGGGGTCTCCCTCCAGTTGGGGGTCTCCATTTTGTCCTCAGGCCCTCAGTGGATGAGGGGATCCCCTTCAAGGCACCCCTGTGTGCTGCAGTCCCCCCAAGAGAGCAGAAGCTCTCCGAGGCCGTGGCCAGTGGGTGATGCCAATGCAAGGTTCTATGCCTCAGTTTCCCCATTGATAGAGCAAGGGTGGTGTCAGCATTTGGGGGATGCACAGGGGGACTGCAAGGCTGGCTTGCCCTCTGTTGGGGGTTGCTGTGGGGTATCCCCCCAGAGCAGAGTCCCATGTCCCTCCTGCCATGCCATCAGACAGAGCCGTGCCCCTGTGCCAGCCCCACAGACTTAGCTAATGCCGTGGCTCTGAGTACCCCTATTGCCTTTAGGGGAAATCTGCACATGAGGGCATTCCCCATGTAACCCCATTCTTCTGGGGTTCTCACAAACCCTTCGAGCACCCCCATTCTCACAACTTTCCGTGCTTGTCAGTCGTAAGGGTACCCCACGCTTTTGGGGCACCTTTCTTGCCTGGGGGCACCTGGCAAGTGCCACCATCATATCCCTTGGGTATCACCACAAACCCAAGGACACTCCTATTCTCTGGGAACACCTGCCTGGTTTTGGGCAACCTTCAGCTCCAGGGCACCATTATAGGCCCCCTAGGATATTCCCACGCCCTGTGTCACATCACATTTTTGGGGCCCTCTACCTCTGAAATTACCCATTTTGCAAGACACCATTTTCCCCTGTAAGCACCCCCATATCCCTGGGGCACCAAACCTTACACAGACCCCCGGACAGTGGGACACACCTGCTACTTCCTGGAGTGTCCCCATAATCCTAAGGCCACTCCACTGTTTCGGGGAGCTCCATACACTGGGAATATTCCATGACCGAGGGGGCACCTCACACTTAAGGGGACTTCCATACCCCAAGCGCACCCCATATCTGTGCCTCGGCCCAGCTGGCAGTGATGCCCATACCACGAGCACTCCCCAACCCACCCCTCTACCTGTGTCTCACCATACCTAGGGGACAACCCCCCCCCCAGTTACCCTCCTGTCCCCTCCCGCCCCCGCTGCGGGGCGGGGCTGCTTGTGACGTCATTTCGGAGGGGCGGGCCGGGGCTGCGCGTGCGGCGGCGCCGAGCCGGAAGTGACGCGCGGGAGCGAGAGCGGAAGCGGCGGCGCAGGCTCGGGCGGGTCCCCGGTGCGCTCAGCGGGCTCGGCTCCCTCAGAGCCGCTCCCGGCACCGACATGATCCTGCTCGAGGTCAACAACCGCATCATCGAGGAGACCCTCACGCTCAAGTTCGAGGGCGCGGCCGCCGGGTAGGACCAGGGGAGCCGGGGCGGGGCGGAGACGAGTCCCTAGACCGAGGGAGGGGCGAGGGGGCGGTGGCTGGCGGGGCCCGGGCCGTGCCAGGCGCCCGGGCACAGGGTAGAGCCTGGCGGGCGGTGCCGGGGCAGGATGGGGCTGAGAGAGGCGGAAGGTGGGGGCCGGGGAATGGTGACAAGGCAGGATGTGGGGCTGGAGAGTGGTGGGGAGCGGCACTGAGCCGGCGGGTCCTGGGTTACCAGGTGGCGGCCCGGGGAACGAGGAGGGCAGAGCGGGCACGGGGTGGCGGCCTGCCGCGTGCAGGGCCTGGGAGGAGGGTGGTCAGGCTGTTGGAACTGAGCTGCGGGGATGGGCAGAGCTTGGGCAGAGGGAAGAGGCCTGGGGAATAAGGGAGCAGAGTGGGACCGGCAGTGTTGGAGGGGAGAGTGGGGCGGGGTGGGGTCGTTAGTGCGAGAGCAGTGGAGAGCCCCAGGGGAGCAGGACGGATCTAGGAAGGGTATCAGAGATTGCAGTGCCGAGGTGGACTGGAGGACAGAGCTTGGACAAGGAGGAAGTTGGGACGGGAGGAAGGTGGATTTGCAGGGTGTTTGCTTTGGGTAAAGCGGGCTTCATCAGCGTAGTGCCAGCGCTGGTACAGAATGTGTAGGGGGAACCGAGGAACCGAGCCGGTGTGTGGAGTCATGGCCTCAGCCTTTTGCTTTGGGGGTGAAGAACAAATTCCATCTTCTCCCCTTTGCTTTCTCAAGCACAAGGGGTACAGGCCCACCAGTCAGCCATGGCCCATGGTGCCAGCTTAGTGGGTGTCCTGGCTTCGAGGGTAGACTGGGGGATTTGGTTTGCACCCCTATCTCTGTCTGGGACAGTTCAGTCCCTGGGGAGCCAGTGGTTTTTTTTACTGCGAGTATTGCACCAGGGCTGTAAAGATGCTTGTGAGGATATGGCTTAGCTTGGAAGGAAGTCCCTTCAGAATGACTGTCCTTATCTGCAACCGAGTGGCCTGTGGGCTCAGCGCACTGCCTACTGACTGAGACACCTTTGTACAGAGACAAAGCCTTGAGAGGCAAGGCACAGCGGTGTTATCTCTGGGGTGGAGCCTGCCCTGGCGCCTGGAAAGTCAGGGCTTAGGCTGCTCCAGGAAAGGACCCCTCAGGCAGATGCCTTTTTCTGTGCTACCTTTTTTCTCCAGCGATTTTTGAAGCTCTCAGCCTTTTGCATGTAGAATGTTGTCAGAGGTCACTTCCTCTGCTTTCTCCCCACTCTCAGTTGACTTGTTGCTTGGATTGGTGTTTTGTTTTGGTGGGTTTTTTTCATAGAATAATCTCACAGGCTGCTCTGCCTTTCAGGACAGCTGAGCTGCTCCCAGATTTTGATTCTCCTTGAGCCCTGATCATTTAATGCAATAAGTTTCCCCAGAGCACAGGCACCGCACTGGGAAGAGAGACCTCCCAGGTGACCACTGTGATATTGCAGCTGCATCCATTAGAAAATATGGCATGTACAGAGGTTCATAGTGAGTGTCAGAACACCTTGTCTGTCACTAGTCCATACCAAGGCACTCTTCCTGACAGAGAGAGAAGAATGTGCATGTGTCTCTGTATTGATGTGACTTGAAGAGGGCAGTTTGCAGCTTTAAATGCAGCCCGAAACCTTGACTCTGTGAGCAGAGCTGCAGTTGCTTGCTCTGTACCAGCCTGCAGGCCCATGAGATTTCTATTTTGCTGTATGGCAAAGCCACCTCACTTGTGTGTTGGCACGCGTGCCTGACATACTAGTTGTTCCTGGATCAATTTGTAGCGTGGCTGATGGTGCTGTTTCTGCCTCTTAGTCATCTGTGGCATATTCTGTTCTTTAGATGACGTTTCTAGATAAGTTTTGTGCCTTGAGTGTGTTGCTGAAGGTCAGGAACACATTTACTTCTGAATTTTCTTCTGTGCTTGTTCTGGGGTCCCCCTGTCCAGGCTGGTGAGGTGCAGGGAGGTTTATCCTGGTTTCAAGTCTTCTAAGGAATGGGTGTTACCAAACATTTATTCAGGTGATATTTCTTTTTCCTATGGCCACAGCTCTAGGGTTATTTCTGTGGTACTCAGCCTGGAGACAGGAAGGGATTTCCTGTATTTTGTTATTTTGATGATAGTTTTTCCAAGGTATGTCTTGGGGACAAACACAGGACAGTCAGGGCAAGGTCAAGACTTGAAGAATTTGGTGACTGGGAGGAGTGAGTCTGGACACTGGGGCGGAGTTGGGTTTACATTATTTGCTCTAACCCAGGAGTGCAGCAGATGTGATGCAGGGATTTGTCAGCAGTGGTTGTCTCAGAGCCAGGTGTGCCCAGTGGCTTCAGCACCAGCTTGGAAATGGGGCAGGGCAGGGTTCATTTTCAAATCCTTTGCCAGAGACTTGTCCTGTGACATGGGTTGTCACTCACCTCTCTTGCAGTGCAGCCATAGTTTGGCAGGTCCCTGTAGAGCTTCCCGGGGCTGTCAGGTGGGAGACACTCCACATTTCACCTTGTCATATAGAACTAGGTCATATTTAGAAGTTGAAATTAATTCACAGCCGTAAATTTGTCGTCATATATGTCAAAATCTGCTTTGCATGGAAGTCCATCAGCTGTCCCTGGAGTTCCCAGTATGGTACTTTGGTAGGACTGCAGACAGAGATCAGCACTTGAGGCAGGGCCTAACCCACCTCTAAGAGTCCTCCCTTGACAAGGTCCTTGGGGCTTGGCAGCATCTACCTGTAAATAGGGTAATTTCAAATTTAATTTGGTTTTGTAGGCAAACCCCATGGAAATCTCACCTCCTTGTACAGCCACTGTTGAAAGGTGATATTTACATCAAGGTGGTAATAGATGATGGACTTCAATACATCTGATTTTTTTTTTCTTTATTTAATTCTAGTAATTTCTTTGTTTAAATCTATTCTCTTAAACCAACCACATTTTAAAATAAAAGCCTAAAGCTACCAGAAACTGCTGAAATAACTTGAGTTAGGAGTTTGCTACTGAAGTTTTCAAATGTTTGAACTGCGTAGGAATACCTGGTCAGTATGTGGAAATAGTTTTGTTGAAATGAGGTTGGCTCATGTGTTTTTTCACATGTCCAGAGAAAGCTTCCATAAGCTTTTGACCAATTCATTTGTACTTGAGGTGTTGCCTAGAAGCTGGTGTCACAGGTGGGTTTTCCCATTTCTGATAGAAATGTGGTGTGTGAAGATGGACTCTACCAGTTGAAAGATCCTGTTTCTCATCATTGCTTCCCTTTGCTAACCGCACAGACATAAAAAAAACCCACAAACACGTTAAGTGTAAAACATTTTGATGATTGTCTTCTGTGTCTGGTGAATACTCATTCTGTTTAACACTAACACATTTCCATCCAATTTTGTCCTGCTCTGATTTAACTGACCCCAGTGAAAGTGTGGCACGGGGCTTTGGTCTTAGGGTTTGGTTTTCCAGTCATACATAGCTTACCCAAAATCTTTAGTAAATTAATCATCTGTGTCAAACTGTTACTTATTATTTACCCACTGTGCAAAAGAACACAAATTTGCATAGCTGGGGAGCAGTATGCTTTTTCCTGGGTTGGGGGCGGAGGGAAGAAAATCTCAAATTAAATTGTTGGTTTCTTTACAGCCATTAGTAGGTACAGATCTGCAGGGCTTCCTGACTGTTAGCTGCATAGGGAATCAGCTGAAGCTTGAACTTCCCTGATGCAGAGTGGTTCCTGTGAGCCGGTAGGAGCTGGGCTGAAGCTGCACACACCTGCTTTATGGTATTTCCCACCTGTGGTCAATTGATGCTTGTGGGCTGTAGAGCTGAGCCTTTCAGACACAGAGGCTGAGCCCTGGCTGAAACCAGGCAGTGAGAATTTCGTGTTCATCTGGTGACTTGAAGTGAGTTCATCGTGGGGAGACTGAGGAGCCTCTGGAGGCTGTTGGTGTGCTAGGAGGGTGGAGGAACTTTGAATCCTGCTGGGCACTACTGAGGAACTCTCTTCAGGAGTGGTTGTGGCTATATGTGGCTTCAGGAATGCTCAGAGACCCCACCAAAACCAGAGATCGTTCCTCTGCCACCTCTTCCTTCTTGCTGACACAGGCTTCAAGGGAAACAGCATTGGGGAAGTGACCTAGGTTAAAATTAAACAGGCAAAACTGGGTATTTTTAGCTTACATGAGTTTCCTCATCCTTTCATTGTGTCATGGCTGCTCACCGTGGTGCAGCCATGGAGCCGGGATCAATCTCCCTTCTTCAGCAGCAGTGGCAGATGCTGGCTCAGTGTCTTCACAAGCCCAGCCTGGAGCTGCACATCCCTCTATGCACAGCCTCACCTGCTGAAACTCACTCTGCCTGACTGAGGATTGCTTGGGAAATGCTCCTGGCAGAAAGAGGTACCCTTGGGTTTTGCTGGCACAGGCAGTGCTCGTGGTACACCCTGGCTGTCCACATTGACTGAGGCTGCTGTAGGTGTTGGAGCATAGCTCCTGGGCTGTCACACACGTCCTGCTTCAGACACCAGGGAAGGTGACTTTGCATTAATGGTGGATCATGAACCACCTCTGTCTGGAAGTAGGCAGTGCTCTGCTTTTGTGCAACAGGACAGGGAACAGGAGGGAAGAGAAACCAGATCTGAAAAGTGTTAAAGCTTTCACAGGTGGTTCCATCATCACTCCAGCCTCGGTTTTCATCTCAGGTTCCTAAGAGGGGCCTGCTCTGTTTTATGTTCAGAGTGGTTCTCAGTGCAGTCACCAATGATTGACACCAGAGAAGAGCAGTTATCCATCTAAAGATAACTCCTAAAGAACCCCAGCGAAAGCATGTGCAAAATGAGGCTCTTCCCTAGAGACCTGGCACAGCTCTCGATCACTCTGGTGGGGAACCACAGGCTATCTGCCTAGGAGTGAGGATGCACAGGATGAAGACCTGCCTGGAGAGGGACCTGCCAGTGCCAGCATGCTGCAGGACCATCTGTGCTTGGTCCACTGTGAATCCCACTGCTTTCCTACTGGCCCTCTCTTCCAGGCTATTGGGCACACAGCTTGGCCATGGGGGGGTCACCTAACCAAGAGGGGAGAATTGGCATGTGTAGGGGCTGCCCTTCACCGCTCGACACCACCCACCTGACAGAGCACTCCTGCTCAAGTTCACAGTGGGTGTGCTGCCAGAGCTATGGGAGCTCTTTGATTGCATATGCTCCCACAGCTTACGCAGGGAGGCTTTTGTTAGCTGAGTGGGGCCCAGGAGTGGAGGAACTGTTCAGATAATTTTAGACATTGCTTATAATTTCTTTTATTGGGGTGACCTTTCTGTAGTGAGAGCCTGCAGTCTGTCACTGAATCTGGCTCACTTTATCCAAATTGTGTGTTGACTCCGGTGATCTGAAAGCTCTGCTCAGAGCTTTGCGCTTTGAAATACCCTTTTATTTTTTTCCCCTCTCCTATGGGCCAAGACATTAGAGTCTCTGCATGTCTGCAGCTTTTGAAATAATTGCCATTCTCCATTATTTGGTAGAGGCCTTAATTGTGATGTGGGAGATGCTTCAGTGTGGTTGTCAGCCAAGTTAGCATTTAGGTCATTTTAATACAGGAGATGAAGGTTCTGTATACTTACAGTCTTCACTCTTCTGTTCTTAAATTTGTTGTAACATACCACTAAGAGGCTTTGTGGCCTGAGAATGAAACAGGGAAGTTGGGCAGTTGTCCAAGTTAAAATTGAGGAAAGGCTGTCTGAAAAAAGATGTGTTTTTTCTCTTAAGTGCTCACTGGTGTCTCTCCATGGGCACTGTGGCTCTTCACGGATGTTCTGCCAGGGTGAAAAATCTGATTTGGAGCTGGCTCTGTATTAGATAGGGTGTAGGAGCCATTTGGAGATTAATAGTAGGAACACAGGCAAGAAGACGTAAAATCTGTCAGGATCTTTTATTGTTACAAGCAGAGGGCAGATGGGATTTGGTGTGGGTTTGACTTCAGACCTGATAAGTGTTATCACAAAACCGACTGCTGCTGGGAACAGCTGCCACTTTAGCATCAGAGTTCAGGCAGGGGTTTGCAGAAAGGTCTGGTCTGGATTCAGTGTTCAGTGCAGAGAGAAGCCTTCTCAGTTATTTCTGGTATGAGCTGCTTTCATTGTCCATTCAGGGCAGATGGTAGCAAACAGGGAAGGTCACTGAGGGATGCTGTGGTTCGGGTAGCACTGGTGGTAAGGAGCTTGCAGGAGTCACGGCAGCTCTCTGCCCCAGAAGTAGATGAGCTGTCCTCTCTGAAATCCCCTGAGTATAGCTAGACTTAGTCTGTCTTTCAGAGATTTGGATCAAGGTAGAAGTAAACCCCAAAGGAGCTCCTGGCTGCCCGGTTGGGATTTACAGTCCGGCTGGGATTTAGAGTCATTCAGCACCAAGCTGCTAAACTGACAATTCTCACTATGGGTATGGAGGGTCTCCTTAGGGAGGCAAGGGACACCAGAGCACAGTAGACCAGGCAGGTCTCTTTGGGGTCATGCCAGTAACCTGACAGTAACTGGTACCCACCCTCAGTGGTGCCAGCCCCATCCCAGGCCTGCTGTGAATCCTCAGCACTGAGCCTTCACCCACGCAAGAGCAGGAAGGACAGAACATGGAGAGGACACATTGTGCCTCCATAGGGCTTTTTCTGGTGGTGGAAGATGGGGTTATTGGAAGGTCAAGGGGAAGTGAACATGTGCGTGTGACCTGCAGAACTGTTACTCATCCAGAAACTACAGAATGCTGGAGGAGAGAGCTCCTCTCTCTTTTGCCTGGGGACTTCTTGATGTGGGAACAACAATCTGGGTAGCAAAAGGGTTAGTTTTTCTATTGGAGGAACATTTTAAGTAGCCAGGGTAGTTTTGATGAGGTGAGCCAGAGAAATAAATAGAAGCAGTTTAAACATTGTAATTGTAAAGCTGAACTGTGAAAGGCTAAGGGAGCTCACTTTGCTTCCAGCCACGCTTCCAGTGCGCTTCCCTGTCCTCCCCTGTGCCAGGCCAGACCTGGGCTACTTAAATGTGTGTCTGGTGAGGCAGAAAACCCACTGTGTGGTAGGTGACAGGGCCAGCGTGGCTTCGAGGAGCTCTGTATGCATCTCACATGAGCTCTTGCTTCAGTGAAGCTGTGCTGGGAAGTGGTTGAATATTCAGCACCCAAAGTTCTGCCCAGTTACCTTCTTTTCCCTTAAATACTCCCCCTCCTCACCATCCCCAAGTACCGGAACCGAGCCACTTGGGAAATCAGCTTTAAAATAACTTCTCTGAGAAATGACGTTTGCACAATACCAGGCTCAAACCCAGCTGTGTTAGCAGTGAGCTTTTGTGTGCAGAACAAAGGCTCTCGTGCAGAGCCATCAACTGGCTCCTGTACGTGGTCTTGCTCGGCTTCTTCAATAATGTGATGAGTGATCTTCCTGCCGTCCCCTGGGTACACAGTGACCATATGGGGAATCATCCTTCCTCGGAGAAACCACTCCAGTGTGCTGGCTGTCAGCCACTTCCTTGCATTTCTGAGGGAGGTGCTGTGTTTGGAGGGCTCTGCTGGGAGTGGGGGCTCCGGGAGGTGTCAGCTCTATGTATGTGGGGAATGGGGTTTGAAAGGTGTAACTGAGAATATGGAGCAGAGGTTTAAGGATGTGTCCTGTTTAATATTCCTAGCTCTCACGTGCCTGCCTGTGCTATCTTTAAAGCTTCCTACATAGGTTTCTTTTTTTATATAAATTTATACTGCCATCCAAGCTGATTCCCGTGTCTGAGTGTGGTGCTCTAAAAGAAGAACACGTCTGCATGAACTGACCGAGTGGGATCTCTGGGATTTTCTTTCATCTCTGCTCTGAGCCATCCTCAGTGAGCAGAAGTGGCTTGGGAAATTGCATTCCTTTCCAAGAGCCCAAGCTAAATATGCAGCCAGGGATGCCTGCTGAGCCGATCTCAGGCCCAGCTGGGAAGGGGAGATGAAAGCAAAAGAGGTCACAGGTAGCTGGCACGGCTCTTAAACTAAAGGACCTGCTTTGGGTGCCCTCGAACTGCTTCTTTCAAGTGCTTAGCTGTTATCTTCAGCAATGTGGCACAAAAGACAGTGGCTTCCCAACCTTCAGACAAAAAAAGAGCTGTTGCCTTTCACAGCTAATCACTTTCAAGAAGCGGGAACACCTCTTCATTTCCACTTAGGAGCTCCCTGTGGGGGTTAATTTCTCCCTTTCCACTGCAGTAAAATGTTGACCTGGTGAGTATCTGGGATCAGTACAGTGCCTTCATCTACGTGTATTGCCCAGCTCAAGTTTTAGCACACTGTGGTCATTTCTGCCTTCCAGGAATGAGGCTGACTGCAGAAAAGCTGATGGAAAAACAGTGCTTTCTGCTGAGATAAAACCGTTTAAGTTGTTACAGAATATGGTGAGGGAAAGTAGATACTGAGTCATCACTTCCCCCCACCCTCTCCGTGTATGTACCACGATGTAGCCAGTACCCAGCAGTGCACAAGTGTGTGGAAGAGCAAGTTTCAACAAAAAGGTTGAAGCTGGTCTCTGGTCAGCAGCAGCAGCGTAGTTGAGACCACTGACTTTGTGAAGTTATTTCAGTATGTTGGTTCAGGCAGGTGTAAATGGGATGTTAGAGACTAGGTTTCTCTTAGATGTAGCATTAGTCTGTACTCTAATATTATCCACTTTTGAAGAATAAATGGAGATACAGTGTGAAACAGCTGTAACAGGGTGGCATTTTTATCCTGTTGTCATTTTCCACACCTGCTTTCAGCAGTAGAGATACCTTTGCATCATTCCCTGTTGGAGAATGACCTATTAATACCAGTTCCCTTGGAGCTGTGAAAGCAGTTATGTAGTGCCAATCCCAATGAAATGACCTTCCAGAAGCAGTTACATCTTTCATGGAGTCCTACTCTTCTACAGGTCATGGACAAATGTCAAAATAGGGTTTGTTAAGCAGTTTAGTCTTCACAGTCACAGTGCAAGATGTGATGTGCCTTTGGCTCCCAAGGCGTTTTGTTGCTGATCATGGGTCCCACAGACCACTCAGGACAGTGCTAGAGCACACCCAGAACTAGTTTTTCTGCTGAGGTTATTGGCAAAATGTTGGGGTGTTTTGGAAGGGAGGCAGAATGAATGAACATCTGGAAAGTTTCCTTCTTTGGCTTGTTCCTAACACTGGAATTGGAAAAAGGGTCTTCTCTGCAAGCAAATTATAGCAATGCATTTGCATAGCTGGTGTTGATGGTGAAGGGGGCACTGTGTCAGGAAGGATTACTCAGCTCCTTCCACAAAATGGTATTGCAGGACCTTACCAAAGATCCTCTGTCCCGAAACCTGTGTCGTGGCTGTTCTGTACAGAAAGTCTGCTTGTGAAAACAAACTTCTTAGTAAGGAGTAGCTTTCTTAGGCATTTCTAACTGGAAATCTGTGATGTCAAAAGCTATTAATAAACTACAAATAATAGCAATCTGTGCCAGCTTCACGGTCTAATTTATGTCATCTGGGGTAAAACTGGTACTTATAGGAAGGGGGGAAAGTCTAAGATCTCTTGTCAAAGATTACTACTAGTTGAACAGCAGGAGATAAAAGGGTTTTGAGGAAGAGCTGCCTGTGAGAAATAAATAATTGGAAATTAATCCTCTTTCCTTCACAGCTTGGAGGCTGCTGTTTGAGATCTCATTTATGTCCTTTGTTTTCTTTGCTTTTTAGAAATAAACCAGAGGCAGTAGAAGTAACATTTGCAGGTAAGCTCTGCAGCTGTCTTGAATTCTCTGAACCAAGGGTTGGCTTGAACAGTCTGCCCACAACACTGGGCAGGGGTGGTGTGGAGACCCTGCAGTATCCCCAGAGCTGAGGCTTTGTTGGCTGCCCCACTATTTCTCTGTCTGCCTTCCCTGGGACTTCCCTAGAGCATTGAGTTCAGTGGTGGTAGTGCTTTAGTGTGTGCCTGCTACATAGCTCTTCTCTTTTACCTCATCTGTTCTCCAGTCCTGCCCTTGGTTCTACTTATTATGAGGTCTTTAGCACCATCTGGTTTGGCTTGTTAGGAAGCTGACTTAGGGTGACAGGCAAAATGGATTCATCACCTCCAGTTTGCTCTCCAGAAAGAGAAATGCCAAGGAAGTTCAAGTACTCATTCAGCAACTGATTTTTTGCTTCTGTTACCAGGAATCTGTGTAAGCTGCAAAGCTCTGTGGGGAAGCAGAGCTAGCCTGGTAGCTGGAGGGTTGCCTTTCCCTGCCTCCTGCCCTCCCCGCCTATTCGGCAGTGAAGTGGAAGCTATCACAGCAGGCAGCGGCTGAGCTGCCTTTACTGGCAGAGAGGTTTTCTCCTCCAGGCTGCAGCTCTGTCCTGGTGGGCATGTCAGTCACTTTCTGTGCTGGCCATCCAGAAGGCTCCCGTCTCTGCATGTTTGTATCTTTGTGTATTGAGCACAAGTGGATTTGCCAGGGATGCTAAATGACACTAGACTAAAGCTTTCTGTGATGGACAGGTGTCAAAATTGTTTCAGCCCTGTGAATAATAGCGGGTCTCCCTACATGACATTACTGCTTCCTTTAATTGCAAGTTTCTCTCTTGCTGTGTGTGTGAGGGCTGGAACAAGAGGAGCAGTGTCACTTTATGCAGTTACTAGAACATGTAGGGAAAACCTTCCTCAGAAATAGGAGCTGATTCCTGTTCCCTCACATTTCTCTTGCTTGCTTCTTAGACTTTGATGGAGTCCTTTACCATATTTCAAACCCCAATGGAGACAAGACAAAAGTGATGGTCAGTATTTCTCTGAAATTCTACAAGGAACTCCAGGAACACGGTGCTGATGAGGTGAGTAAGCATCTCCAGGCCTTCTGCCTACAAATACTGTGTTGGCAATGCCCTTGTGATGTTGATGGATATAACATCTGACCCTTAGAGAAGCATCTGTGCTCCCATCTCACATTGGTCAAAGGAGCAGCCCTGTGCCAACCAGGAGTCCCGTTTTTCTGGAAGACAAGGGCAAATGTGTTCACACTCTCTCATGAAAAAGTATTCACCTTGTATGACCCTGCAGCCTGAAAGGCAGAAGGCACCACTAATTTTGCAAGTCCAAAGCAAAGCCTGACCATGTAGAAATAGTTTCCCTGACTGTTGTGTTGAGCCCACAAGTGAAGGAAGGCACCAAGACAGATCTGTGGTGTTTCTCTTCTGATTCTTAACCACACTTGAGAGCAAGTGCTGGGCTCCTGCTGTGTGTGCAGACCTTGGTTTGCAGACTGGTTCTCTTTTCACTGCTGCTGTGTGAAGTCGCAGGCTCGGTTCCTGTTTACTGGGCCCTGTGCTTGTGGAGGGCCATTTATGGTAGAAAGAAGGAGCCTCTCTGAGCTGTGGTTGGATGGTGAGGCAGGAAGTGTGACTCAGTTCTTGAGTCAGTTTTCAAATCTCCGCATGGTAGCGAATAGGGTTCACCCAGGCAGGCTTTTGCCTCTGGGTGTCTGTCCTTGAAAGAAAACAAGGAAACTGCTCCATCAGTTTATTGTGAGTCTGGTGAGAAATGGTTATTTGAACCCAAAGGAAATTCCTGTGAATTGCCACAAGACTCACCTAAGTCAGAAGAGATATGATTGAGTGTCCTGCTTTCCTGGTTCCTGAATGCAGAGCTTTCTAGGAGCAGCATTGCCCACCACGGAAGGCACTGCTGCTGGCATGAGGAGTGCCAAGCAGCCCAAATGGTGGAGCCTTCCCAGCTTGTTTAGTGAGGATCAGTGCAGTTTGTGATCCCAAGAGAACTTCTGCGGTAGGCGAGTGGCTGACAGCACTGTGCACCAGCAGCCATTGTGGTAGTGGTGGAAGGCAACTTCATACAAACTTGGAGAAGAAAATGGGATCTGTACAGGACTGCCCTGGAAGTGCTGACTAAATAGAAATTACATTTTTAAATCTCCAGGTATTGTTGCTTTCTGTACTTCCCTGCTGACAATGTTGCTTGTTTGTGCTCTGTCTTTGGTGAAACTCCACCGTGAGGAATGCAGAGTGAGGATCTTGCTAAGACAGAGCATCTTCCTGTGCTGCTGCAGGCAGGCTCTCTGCTGAGAGGAGGTTTTGGTATGCAGAGAGCCTGTGTATCCTTTCCACGTGGTAGTGGGTGTCATCCCAGGAGGGCCAGTTCTGCCACAGCATTGTTGTGTTCTTCTCTGTGAAATACCTCCTGTTCCCGGCCCCCTCATTGACACAGAGCTATGGCTCAGTTGGAAATTGCCATTGATGTGAAATTCAGCAGTCATTATGTTTGAAGAAAGGTTTTTGCTGTGCTGTAGGCGGTTCTGCTTCTGGGAGACATCCAAGCTGCCTGGCAGCCTCCTCTTGCTTCCCATCTGCCCGTGCAATAGGCTGAGACAGTGTCTGATCACCAGGCCACTGTGTGCTCTGAACTTGCTGTCCTGTGAGGAGAGGGACCGGGCACACTTTGCATCTGCCTTTGAATGGGAAAAAAAGTGGTAGCTCTCAGATGGGTTGTATCAGGCTCTGCTGATAGTTCTCCTCTGAAGGTATGAGCTATAAGGCTTCTTCCCCACACAAATCTGACTAGTAAGAACTTGAAAAAGTTCCAGGTTCGAGTCCTCTCCTCCAGTCTGTCCCCTGTCAGTGGAGTTCAGGGAGCCTTCCCCAGAGCAGGAACAGTCAATAGTACTAGAAGTTGATGACTTAATACTTGCCTAAGTTCTCTTAGACTAGGGGAGGCACGTGCTGTAATTTGATACTTCTAAAAGAAGACCAAACATGGCCTAGGCTGTGCAGGAGGAAGCAACTCTTGACAGCTTGTGCTCTCGATGTTTAATTTTTTTTCTAGGTATTGAAGAAAGTCTATGGAAGCTACTTGGTAAATCCTGAATCAGGTAATCCTGCAATAACATTCACTCTGTCTGTGTATGTGAATGCAATTCCAAAATTATTTAAGTCGCCTGAGAAATGCTCATATGAAGGCTGCACTTGAAGAGCTTGGTATCTGAGGCTCTCTATACAGTGAATGGCAATTTGAAATTGCCAATTTAAAAGGTGGCTCAGACATGTCAGGGATGAAGTAGCTTGTAGCACAAGCTGTAATTCTTTATGCAGTACTCCTCTGGGAAGCCTCTGTTCCTCACGGTTGGGGTCTTTGTTCTTCTCAAAGATGTTTTGTGAGACACAGGAAAACCATGGTTACCTGTGACAACATCTCTTCCTACTCACTGCAAAAAGTTGGGAGCAGTTCCACCAGCACGTGTGTCTGGGAGCTTGGGAAGGAGCCCCAGGAATGTTGCCATGGCCACGTGCTGAGTTCAGGCATGGCTTTTGGCAGTGTGTGGAGTGGGATGAACTCACCCCTGGGGCTTTGGAGAGGATTTAAGGCAAAAGTGGGACTAGAGATGTCTCTTTTAAGAAAATGTCTCTGCTTTCATTAAGGCCCTATGTAGATTACTGAGGTTAGTGGCTGTCACTTCCCAGGTTACAATGTCTCTTTGCTCTACGACCTGGAGAACCTTCCTGCAGACAAGGATGCCATTGTGCACCAAGCCGGCATGTTGAAGCGCAACTGCTTTGCATCAGTCTTTGAGAAGTATTTCAAATTCCAGGAAGAGGGCAAAGAAGGAGAAAAAAGAGCAGTCATCCACTACAGGGACGATGAGACAATGTAAGTGTTCAAACAGCACGGGGGTCAGACGGTGGTCAGTAGCCTATTCCTGTGCACAGCTTTAGGTTTTGGTGGAAAATCAGGAAATCCTACTGCTCCATGCTTTGGCAGGGTAATAAAGGCCTGTCCTAGGCTGCCACAAGTATCCCATGATGGTAATGCTTATGCCTCAGGCTGCTGGGAATGTTACACAAGAGTCTCTGTTAGTGGCAGCACTTGTGGCAGCATGCAGGAGAGGAGCTGGCCACTCCCAACAGAAATGTTTTGCTCCCTGTCAATACAGTCTCAAGGGAGGGGACATTTTCAGCAGCCAGGCCTGTGAATGGCTGTTGTATCTACTTGACCTTGTCACACAGTTGCTGCCTCATCCTGTTGAACTTCTTAGCTCAAGTTCACAGGTGGGTTCTCTCTCTCCCACCTGCAGGTATGTTGAGGCAAAGAAGGACCGTGTCACAGTTGTGTTCAGCACAGTATTTAAGGACGACGATGACGTGGTGATCGGAAAGGTCTTTATGCAGGTATGGAAACTGAATTACAGGGAAAGGGTCTGGTCTTCAATTCAGTTGCCTGCTTTCTTGAAGCAGCATTGCCAAATAAGCTGCTGAAATGAGCACAAAGGCAGTTTAACACATGTAAATGCTTTGCTCTGTGCTGCACTGGGATGGAAGAACTTGCTAATAGGCATAGAGAGAGTATTTTCCTGGCTCTTGCATTGACATCTGTATTATCAATAGTCCTGCTCATTTGGACAATCAAGTGTATTATGTGTTACAGATGAGAAACACCGCAGTGAATACTTCAGTCCCCGCATTGAGGCCCTGTAGTGTAGATAGCTATGGTGTAGGGATCACCAGCCAGCTGAGGAGCCAGCTGAGCATGTTGGGGAGGTTGTAAAGGGAGAGGAAGGGTGAGACTGTCATGCAATGCCTGAGGAGGAGCTGAGAGTGGTCTTCACCTTCAAGTTTCCTCCTGCTAATGTTCAAATGCTACAGGAAAGACTCAACAGCTCAGTGTGGCAGCTCTGGAATTTGAGCTTTTTAGAGCTACAAATATATTGAATTTGTGGGCTCAAACCAATCATAACACCAAGTTATGGACTCAGCTACCTTTTGCAATTGCTGTTTAGCTGGGAAGCATTGAGAGACTTGTAGTAAACACTGTATGCAGCCTGAGGAGAATGAGACAGCTATGTGCATCTGGGGAGGCTTAGTGCATGCTGGTACCCATGTTCATCCATGCCACTGGCCCACCTCAGTCATCTGCTGAAGCTCCTGGGGAGCTTCCTGGGTGGGCATGGCTGTGAAGCAGGGCCTGCAGGGTGTTCCAGGGAGATTTAACCCACCCATTCAAGGATGCCAGGCCATGGTGCTGACAGGCTCATGGACAGTAAGTTACTGGCCCAGTTTGGTGCAGACCAGTTTACCTATGTTGGGTGTCATCAGAAGAGGGCCTGTTGCAGAGGAAGTCTTTCTTCACAGCTCTGTTCACTGTGTTCATTAGCTACAGACAGCGCATCTGCTCTAGCTTTGAGGTTTTCCCCCACCAAGCATATCCCTCGGCCTGGAATTCAGCTTTTAAAATGGGGAGGCATGATGTGAACAAAATGGGGTTAGTGAGACTCCTGGGGAGATGGCAGTGCTTCAAGGCAGCAGCTGTCCTGGAGTCTCCATGTCCCGAATTCTTGGTTTTTACAACAGCAAACCCTGCCTCTGCCCAGCCACAGGAATTTCCACTCTGAGTCACAGTGGCTCTTTCCCTCCAGCTATTGGTCTTGCATAACGCAGCTGGGCATGGTATATGCTCATCTGGTCTCTCATGGAGAAAATGTGACCATTAACTAACCAGTGAATCCATTCGAACCATTTAACCCTCTGGCATAAGCAGGCAGAAATGCAAGCTAAGCATTTCATTAAGGAAACCCCAGTGATCTACTCTAAAAGGGACATGGATGCTCCTGCCTTTCCCAGGGGAAACTGTGCTCAGAGGAGAGGTGAAGGGTAGCTGGTAATGTGTAGGTTGGGATGGATGTTAGTGAGGCAGAGGGTGCCTCAATGAGGGAAGGCTGCCCTGCCTTGGGGCAGGAGAATGGTCTCTGGACATTCCCAGCCCTTCATAGAGATGGTCCTTATAGTTCCTGAAATGCAGAGCCAGTACATGTCCTGTGAGCTGGGGGTTGTGCTGCTGTTAGAGGTGGGGGAAGGGATCTCCCTGCCTGAAGGTATTGTTTCAAGGTGTAGGGAAGTGCTAAGAGGAGCAGGCTACATATACAAGCTTCAAACCCCCAGATGCCTCTTGATGCCTGGGCAGACTCTTGGTGGGAGATGGTTTCTGAAATGGCAGAACCTTTATACTAGGTGTGATGGAGACCTTGCAGCCCTTCCTGAGAATTTCTGTTTTTCTGGGGTGATGGGCACTGCCCACTTCCACTGGAAGCATTGAAGTTCCAGCAGGATCTGTGCTGTCTCGTGTGCTTGCTCAGACTGAGGTGTCCCTTCCACAGAACACCCATGGCAGGGGTGTGAGACACTGAAAGCCACCCCAGCTAAGGGGCTGTGCTACAGTCATGTATAAACCCAGGACAGCCACACATTTTGGGCTGGTTTTGCTGGGAAAAAAGGTTGCTTTCTGGGTGTTTGGCCTGATGAACTCAATCCATTCAGGGAAACCTAGGCAACCTTCTGCTCATTGCCCTTTGGGAGTGTGGAAGCCCCATTTGCTTTCCCAGCATGTTGCTGAAGGGTTGCAGTGGGTATCACCTTCACTTTGTCTTGTTCAGGAGTTCAAGGAGGGTCGCCGGGCCAGTCACACAGCCCCACAGGTGCTCTTCAGCCACAGGGAGCCACCCTTGGAGCTGAAGGACACGGATGCAGCCGTTGGCGATAATATTGGCTACATCACCTTTGGTAAGCAGGCAGCGCTGAGGCTTGGGGGTGCTTGGGGAGGAGAGAGGTTCCTGCTGCTTTGTGAAAAACAAAGGAATGCCCCTTCCCTGTGTGTTGAAGTGTTTTGCTGAGGGGCTTCAGGAACTCTGGGGTTGCATTCTGTCTTGTGCACCCCCTTTGGAGTGTCCTTTTTTCTGTATCAGGTCACCTCAGTTCTGCTGTGGGCAAGAAGATGTGGAAGTGGACAGTGAGCTGTTAAGTGTTCGCCTACAAAATAAGTTCAGTATTCAGAAGCAAAGGGAAGAGTGGCTTTGCTGTGATATTGTGGAAACTGGAGGTTTCTTGTGGAAGTTTTCATGCAGCTGTACTTGTAGGTTGTCCAGCTGCAGGGGGCTGTGCAGTGCTCGATCAGCAGTGGCAGTCAGAGAGCAGCAGCAGGGCAGTGTGTTCTGCTTCTCCAGCTCTGCCTCTTTGCTCTGGGCCTAACACTGATGAGGCACTTTCCCCTGCCTGCAGACCTGGTGGCCAGCAGAGCTATGGCTTCTCCCTGGGTTGCAGTGTTGAGGAGTCCAAACCCTGCCCTTTTCAAGAGGATAGGTCTCTTCTAGATGGTTGGGTGTGATAACAGGGTGTCTCAGGCCAGCATTCCTGTAATTTGGAGCTCAGAGATGGAGCACAGACACTGCAGGGAAAGGTGAAGGTAGCATTGCCCTCCTCCTGTGCTGGGAATGGTGCCTTGAGGCCTGCCAACTGTCAGCTATGGAAAGAAGAGGTTTGGAATGGCACATACTTTGTTCTTGTTCAGACTAAATTTCCCAGTTATCTGATCTGACAGGCTCAGGTGAGATCATCACCCAAACAAAACGTTCTTTCAGCCCTTGGATCTGGGACACATAGCAGAGCACCAGCTTATGGAAAGAGCAAGCTACCTGCTTGTATCCAAGTCTGTCTGTGTTACAGGGCCGGCAAGCTGCCAGGCAAAGATCCAGAACCAATTTCAAGGGCCCAGGGCAGACTGAACCTTGAAACTGGTTGAGCAGCCTGGGCACTCTGGTCTGCCTCCCAGCTTGCTCCTCCAGTTACATCTCCCAAGCACTGATACAGCATCGTGCATTTCGTACAGTGCCATTGTTTCTGGGCACCTGGCCTTGCCTGCATCATGCAGAGTGCACAGGCTGCTGTGGGAAATGTGGAAAAATGCTCTTAAGCTCTGTATTTAAAATCACAAGTGCTGCTTAATCTTGGTAAGTGTCAAGAATAAAGCATTCTTTATAGAGAGCAAGGCAGGGATTCAACACAGCACACCCTGAAGCCTCCAGCACAGATCCTGAAGGCCTTGGGCAGCCTCAGGACCACTAATGGTCTGTGTTGGCCTCTTCTTTCAGTGCTGTTCCCCCGTCACACCAATGCTGCAGCCAGAGACAACACCATAAACCTGATCCACACATTCCGGGACTACCTGCACTATCACATCAAGTGCTCGAAGGTAGGAGGGCCGGGGGACACAGGGTGGCTTCAGCCCATCTAACCTGGGTGCTGAAGGGGAGAAACAGGGACCAAGGGTGCCCCCGAGAACTCATTAGGGTCTGCCACTGCCCTCCCTAGTCATGCAGGGGTGGCAAGTGATCCATCATTGCCTTCTCTCTGCTCTTGAACACAAGACTGTTTTCTTTCCATTCTAGCAGTGAAGTAGGATTTTTCCCTTTTGGATCTGGTTTGTGTCCTTTCTGAGAACAGAAATGAGGGTAATTGTTCAGAGTGACCTGGCTTTGACGTGTCCTGAAATCTCAGCTGTGAAGATAGGAACCTGACGTGTCCCCATTTTGTCCTAATGAAACACAGGCCTACATTCACACGCGTATGAGGGCGAAAACGTCAGATTTCCTCAAGGTGCTCAACCGTGCCCGTCCCGACGCAGAGAAGAAAGAAATGAAAACAATCACGTGAGTAGCAAAGCAGGGCCTGGCTCTCTGGGCTTCTCTGCCAGCCACAAGCTCAGTCTTGCTCAGTTTGGCATACTGCAGTCCAGGGCAGGTCAGGGTGCCATGGGGGTGACCCACAGCTTACTGCCTCAGTTGTCCTGTGAGGAGCTGGGTCAGAGGTAAAACCCTGTGCTGGCAGGTCCTTCACAAAAGGCTCATAGATGGCCTTGCAAGCCTTGGTGTCTCCAGTTTCCCCCCACCAAGCCCGTGGTGGCATTTCTGGGGCTTTTCCCTTGTTACATTAGAGCTGGCTTGTCCAGCTCTGGGGGCAGCTCCAGCTCACAGCAGGGAGAGGAGCCGTTTCTTTCCTTGGGGTTTGTGGGCACTGGACCAGGTCTTGCTGCCCAGTGTGTCTGCGGCTGCTCAGTCACTGGCTGCCCTTGGCCAGCTGATGGCTGGGGCCAGGCCACCATGCTGGCTGGCTCCCTCTCATGAGCAAGCAGCCCACAGTGAAGTGGATGGAGGGAGGAGAGCAACTGTGAACATGTTTCACTCAGGTCCCTTGCCTTCTGCTTATCCCAGAACCCCTTGGTGTCCTTTTTTTCTGTTTGTGCTGTCATGTGCCCTTTGCATTCTGCTTTGGGGCAAGAGGGTTGTCACCTCTGCAAAAGCTAGCCCCTCCCCACAGCCCCTGACTTGGTTCTGCAGCCACAGACCCTGTGAGCTGTAACCCAGCAGTGCCTGCCTGGCTTCCACGAGCTTGGCTACCTGTGCCCCACCACAAGCCCCATAGCCCCCTGGGGCTGTGCTAACCCCTCCCTCTCTGCATCCTTTCAGGGGGAAGACATTCACAACCCGTTAACGCCGGGTCACTGAGGCGCTGTGGAGGATGAAGGTTGGGGCACTTGCTACCCAATAATCGTAGCTTTTAATGTTGCACCTCTGTGGGGCTCATAAGGAATTCAAGCAATCGGGGTCTGTTTGTACGACAGTTGGGGGAGTAATCTGCAGAAACGAGCTGTGCTTGCGAGGACTCGATCGTTCCAAGAAACAAAACTTTAATTCCAGTTTGATTGACTTAATTTCTTTTCTTTTTTAATTTTTTTTTCTTTTCAAGCTGTTTCGCTTTGCAATATGTTACCGGAAATAAGTTGCAGTATTTCTTATGAGAATAATGCAATATTAACTTGTTTTCTTCTGAGTATTTGAGTTCAAAACTCCTGTATCTGAAGAAATACTGTTGGGGTTCATTAATAAAGAAGATCTTTCTATCTTAAAGGGCTGTGAGGCTTTGGCTTGTTAATGCACGTGACCTTGCCCTGGACGGGATGTTTGGAGTCACAGTAATTCCTTTATTGTGGAACATACATGTCTGGTGAACTTAGGGGTGCAGTACCCAGATCTGGGAATAGCCTGTTCTGTTAGGGAACTTGTGGACTGTACAGAGCAGGATTCTCCTACCTTCAGCTAGTAACCTGCATCCTTCCCTCCTACTCTGATCCCCTCACTCCTGGGGGGAATTCTCCCTGGCAGGGAGACCGAGGATGGGAGTCTCTGCCACTGATCCTCAGGCCATGGTTGGATGCTGGGAAGATCCCTGAGGAGGGAGCACAGCTCCCCAGGTCCTCTTCCCCAAAACAAGCAGAGTAGATGGCATCCAGTTAAGTGAAATAATTTATATAATTAAAGACATCTTCATACAAAACCCCCAGCTTGGCCCCTAGGTGATGAGGGCAGAGCAGGGCAGGCTGGAAAATTACAAAGCACGCACTGGAGAAGGGTGGTGAAACCACGTCCCTTGTCCCTCTGTACACAAGGTGCCGGGCAGCGCTGGGACGCCATCCCTTGACACAGTTCTAGCGATCAGGGCGTTGGACGCAGAACACTTTGGCTTGGTGGTCGCCAGAGGTAGTCACCACAATGGAGGCATCCCTGCGGGGAGACAGGGCGCAGAGGTGGGGTGGGGGCTTCCAGTATCCCTAACCATCACCCCCGGCACAGCTCCGAAGTGCGGCACTTGCCCCTGAGACCCTCAAGTCTCAGCATGGACCTGGGTCTGTCCCGCACCTTGGGACCAGACCCCAAGGGCACTCAAAGGAGAGACAGCTTGTCATCTGAGCTCCTACGCTGGAGGCCCCTGCCTTCACTGCTCCCTCCACCCTGCAGGGAAGGGGGCTAGAGGTTGCCCACTCACTTGTTGACGGCAAAGTCGAGGATTTCAGCGGAGTGCCCTCGGTACTCGCTGATCATCTTCCCCGAGCGGGCGTCCCAGAGCCGCACGGCCCCGTCCAGGCTGCAGGTGTACACCACGGCCGAGCTCTCCTCCCACAGTAGCTGCACGATCCCTGACTGGGGCAGTGGGAGACCACAGTGGGGACCTCCAGCAAGTCTTAGCTCCCCACATCTGCCTCCACCCCCTCATGGTGTCTGCCATGTCCCCAGGAGAGCCAGACCCCAGGTCCAAGCATATCCGCTGTGCAGAGACTGTGGCTACCCTTTGGGGAAGCCCAAGACTAAGGGAGAAGTACAAATTGGGAACTGGTCCCTGGGCTCTGAGGGAGAGCTCCAACAAGCCCAAAGCCCACCTCCTAGGCCTAGGGAGAGGGGGTAGGGATGTACCTCATGTTGGCACTTATGCCTCAGGCTCTGGGTGGAGAGGTCATAAATTGCCAGTGTGCCATCCAGGTAGCCCACAGCAGCCAGTGGCATCCTGCAGAGAGGGGAACAGGCATTACATGGGACATGGGGAAGCAGGGATGGAGACACGTAAAGGCTCCAGGTAAAATGCAAACCCTATGCTGAAGACTGCACTGTATTGAGAAGATGAGGGACAACCCAATGGCTGGAGCCATCAAACACCCTGCTGGGGAAACCCAAGAGTACAGCAAGTCAGCAATCAGCCCATGGTTTGTGAAGAAAATGACAATGTCCTGGCAGGAAAACAGCTGTCTGCAGAGTATCCCAGCCAACGAGTGGTCCATCAGGCTAGCCCAGAATCCCAACAGTTGCAGGGAGGATGGAGCAGTTGGTGTCCCTTGGCCTCACACCCAAGTGATCTGGGATCTCCACATGCAGCCGGGGAGGATGGAGGTTTGAGAAATGCAGCAGATTGAGCTCAAGGAATGCAAATGGGTCTGTGTGACAAGCCCCATGAGATATAGCACTGAAGAGGGGCTGTCCCAACACTCACACATTACAAAAGCCCAGCGACTCCACCGAGTTGGACTCTGCCTCCTCGCCCTCACCGATGGGTGCCTTGGGGGTCACACTCTCCATCTTGAACACGCACACCACCTGGATAGAGGGAGGGTGACTATACCCCGAGGGAAGGAGACCCAGATGCACAGAGGTCCCATTCTTACTCGGTACCGAGCCTGCACCCTCATCAGAACAAGGCCCGGCCCCAAATCCTCAGCTCCTGGGAGCAAACAAGAGGGAACTTCCTTCCAGGAGCCGGGCGGGACCACCCAGCCCGCGCTCCACCCGCAGCGCGACGGCGCCGCCTGCCGGCTGCCGATGGCCGCACACCGGCCCTGGGTTTGGGGCTCCCCAGCGCTCCGGGCTCTGCCCCCGGCCCAGGACAGGGACTTGGGGGGGGTCTTCAGCGCTCCTGGCTCTGCCCTGCCCATACAGACCCACCTTGCCCGTGGCGGAGTTAACCAGCTTGGCGTGACAGTCCACAGAGCCCGTCATGATCAAACTGCCATCCTGGTTGCTGGCCACACACGTCAAGGGGTCCTGATGGCCATCCTGGCCTGGGGGATGAGCAGCAAGTATGAGCTTTATGTGTCTTCCCCACGGAGACACAGTGAGCCATGAAACACCCTCCTGCAGCCTCCACCCTGCCCGGCTCTGCCAGCACCCCAGCAAGCAACAGCCACCAGTGGAGACAGAGAACCCAGTGCCAGGCTGCCTCGTGCCCTCAGAGGATGCCTCCTCTCCACCCAGGCAGAGGTCAAAGCCCACTAGAAGGGGCTGTTCACCAGTCAGGGAGTAGGCCAGGTGATAAACCTCTTCCTTACCTTTCAGGACATGCAGCGAGGTTCCCTGCTTTAGGTCCCAGATGCGCATGGTCCCGTCCTCATACCCCACCACTGCTCGCTTCCCTGCATGAGACAGAGATAGAGACAGGGCCCCCCCTCATCCCCCACCTCCCATTCAGCACAGACTGGTAAAGCAGGAGGGCAGATGGCCCACACAGAGCTGGTGACACTTCCCACTCCAGAGAGGCCCCGTGCCTCACCATCAGGCAGGATCCTGCCACATGTGGCTGGGCATGCTGGACCCTGAAAGGTTTTGCAGTCCCCACTGGGGATCTTCCACATCCACGTGTTGCCATCAGCTGTGCCTGCCAGAAGTACGTGGGCTTGAGGGTGCCACTCCATCCACTGGGCAGAGAGAGGGACAGGCAGCATCACAGATGTGTCACCTTACTTCCTGGCTGGGAAGCTCCACGCAGCACCAGGAGTGCCACCACTAACCTCCAAGTCCCCCACCTCGAAGGACCACACTTCCTCCTTGGCATCCACCCGCCACACTTTGATAAGCCCAGACATGTCACCTGTGGCCACGAACACAGAGTCATGACTGAAGCCAGCACAGGTGACCGAGTCCTTGTGTCCTAAAAACATAAAGGAACAGAGACTGCTCAGGCCAAGCTATGGAAGATAGTCAGGAGCACAGCATCAGCTGGAGAAAAATGTGTCCAGATAGACACAGCTGGGAGGAGACACAGCTGTTCACTGCACCTCACCTGAGCACTCAAACAGGAGCTCCCCATCGCTCACACGCCACACGAAGGCCTTGTCATCCTCCCCACCTGTCACTGCCAGTGTGTTGGTCTTGGGGTCAAGGCTCACACAGAAGACAGAAGCTTCAAAAAAGAGTGAGGAGAGGCTACATGGCTACAGTGCCAATACCACCTCATCTGACATTCCCATGGGATCCAAACCCCATGCAGCCCTGGGTCTGGGCAAGATGTCAGCTAGCTGACCTCCCAACCCAGCCCAGTGCAAATCAATTCTTCCCGTGGGGGAGGAGCAGCACAGGCTTTCTGCTGAGCTTAGGGCCAGCTGCCATGATGGGAGGCCCAAAGGGCTCCTCTGCCAGAGTGTAAGGCAAAAACAAGCCCAGGGTAGCTCTGAGCCCTGATGGCTGTCCCAGGAAGGCTGGCAGACAGCAGCCTGGCAAGGCCCTCCACAACCCCGGACTCTGCAGAAAGCCAAGATGAGACCAGGTCCCGAAAGGGGCTCCCAGCTGCTGCTGCCCGTGCCCAGCACTCACCCGAGTGAAGGGAGAACGTGACCTCACTGTCATCCTGTGCCTCCATGCCGTCCTCCACCCCCTCGTCATCCTCCGAATCCCAAGCCTCGGCATCGGGCTCTTCTGCCCCTTCATCCTCAAAGTCCACGTCTTCCATCTCTTCGGCCAGGTCATCTGCAGAGGGCGAAGGTCAGAGCGCGGCTCGCGGCCTGCCCGGCTCGGCCCTCCCGGGGCGGCTGTGGGCTCGGCGGGACAGCGGGAGTCCCCGCGGGACGGAGCAGCGGGGGATGCGCGATGCCGCCGCGGCCACGAGACCCAGAGCAGGGAAACCGCAGGGGAACGGGGCGCAACGCGGGGAGAGGCCACGGGCTGGGGGTATGCACCGGACGGGTCTGGCACTGGGGTGGGGCCGCAGCGCTCCCGGTGCCCCGGCGGGAGGCCGGACACCCCGCAGGCCCCGCCCGGTGCGCGGCGCAGGGTGCCCCGTCTCACCCGGCCCGGGCGGGCCCAGCTCCACCACCTCGATGATCTCCTCGTCGCCGTGCAGGCCCAGCGCCCCCGGGCCCTCCCCGGGCTCCATGCCGACCCACTCCGCCGCCGCTTCCGGCGCTTCCGCCGCGCACCCGCCCCGGTCAATCCCCGCCCGCCCCAGCCAACCACGGCCCGAGTCCGCGCGTAGATCTCGCCCTTTCCGCCAGCGGGGTGGGCTGGCCCCGCCCTGCGCGGCGCTCTCTGGGAGATGTAGTTCTGTTCGCAGGGACCGTGCGGCACCGCCCACAGATAGTCCCTGCGCGGCGAGACTGCAGCTCCCGGCATGCAGCGGAGCCGCCGTACGCCGGCATCATGGCGGCGGCGCGAGGCGGCTTGCGCGGTAACGGCCGGCGGGAGCAGGGGGAAACCCCGGGGCGGGGGGACCGGGACCGTCCCACTACCGCCCTCACGCCACGGTCCCGCGGCCTTCGGCACACGGACCCCGAGACGCGCCCCCGCCCAGCCCCGCTGGGGAGAGGCACGCCCCCGCTGCGCTTGGCCACGCCCCCGCTGCGCTTGGCCACGCCCCGCCCAGCTCAGGCCCCGCCCAGCTCAGGCCCCGCCCAGCTCAGGCCCCGCCTTGGAGCGCCCCCTGGCGGAAGGGCAGGGGCTATGGCGGGAGATGGGGGTGGGGCTCGTGATGGGCAGGGATAAGAGCAGGGACAGGAGCTTCGGGCAGCCCGGGCTGAGCCCCTCAGACTCTACCCCATGGCTGCCCCTCCCTAACGCTTCTCTCCCTGCAGGACTGCTGGTGGCAGCAGGCCCTTCAGCGTGTCCTGCCAGGGCCTGGGGGCGGCCGGACCTCCGGGGCACACGGCCCTTTGGGCAGAGCTGCCACCGGCCAGCGGGACAACGGGCCAGTCAGGAGCCTGGCAGCGGGGGGCTCCCCGAGGGGGTGGAGTACATCCCCACGCGCAAGAAGGGCAAGAATCCAATGAAGCCGGTGGGGGTGGCCTGGTGAGTGGCTCGGGTGGTGGAAGAGGGTTGGCACTGGGAGGCTGCGCTGCTCTGTGAGGCTCCAGGGTGGAACAGGGGGCTTGGGGGGCTCTAGCACTGAGCAGGGCACTGTCCATGGAGCCCCAGAGTGGCACAGTGCCCTTGTTTCCCCACCAACTCTCTTCTCTCCATCTCCTTGACTGCTGGCTGTCCTGCAGGGCCATTGGATTGCCTTCTGGCATCATCCTCTTCCTCCTGGCCAAACGGCAAGTGGACAAAAACCGCCTTGAGCAGCTCAAAATCCGACGAACAATGATGGAAGCCAACCAGGGCGAGTATGAGACAGAGCGATACAGCAGGGTGGTCAGGGGGGCATAGCCAAGCTGCCCCCCATCCCCAGGCTGTCACTGCGGCACCTTGGAGGGGCTGGCCAAGGGGACACCAGCCCCATGGAACACATGACAGTGGCATCTGCCCTGCCTGTCCTGACCATCAAGTGATTGTGGAGCTGAATAGGGACAAATAAAGTGAAACAGCTCAGTGCCACAGTGGTTGCTTCCTCAATTCTCAGCCCAAGGCTCTGCCTGCCTCACCAGCAGGGGCCCCAGCTATTCTGTAGATGGGCTTCTGCCCACGAGGGCAGGGGTTACAGGTAGGGGAGGGAGGCCAGGCCTGGAGCAGTCTGACCTTGGTTTTCCCATCCCAAAGCAGTGTTTGTGCTGCCCCAGGCCGCAGCCCCCGCTGAGGCTGCCCACAGGATTTTTGAGGGAGTTACCACACCAGTAAGACTGGGACCGTCTGGAAAACTGAAGTGTTTTATTTAGCAAGTGCAACTTAGCCCACATCCGTGGCTGCAGGGCCTCTGCAATGTGAGCTCTGCCACAGAGGTCCCAGCTGCCCCCTGCCCGCACCAGGCACAGCCACAGCTCGGAGAGGGGGCATGGCCAGAGCCACATTTAAGGCACAGAGTGAATGACACCAACTGTTCTCTGCCAAAAAATCCCAACATGATCCCAGCAGCCGCTGCCAGCTCCCTGTGCCCAGGCAGGGCTGTGACATTCCGCTGCCAGCCCAACACCATTGGCACAGCCTTGGTAAGCGGTGCCAAAGCCAGGCTAAACTGCCTAAACGCTGGCAGCCAGTCCCCCCCACTGCCCTCAGAGGCTTGTTGGGGGATGATCAAGGGAAGCCCTTTCTTTAACAGACTACAGGTAGGAATGCCAAAGCATTAGGAGTCACAGTAAGCGGACTATCCTGTACAGAGACCAGAGGAGGGGTGAGGAACAGCCGGAGAGGGACAGGAGGGGTCCCAGGGCTAATCCCGGCCTACTATCTGCAGGATGAAAGTGAAGATGTAGATGATGTCAGTGTAGATGGTGAGGGCACCATAGACATACTCCTCGGGGCTCAGTGTGTTCTTCCTGTTCCCCAGCACAAGTTGGGTGTCATAGGCAAGGAACTGCAGGGACAGAGAGTGTCAGGCAAGGACCAAGGGAGAATTCCTCCCTCCCCAGTCCCTGCCCAACACCCTCTGTCCGCTCCAGCCGTCAACTCACCAGTGTGAATGCGATGGCCCCAATGGCCGCGTACAGCATGTGGAGCCAGGGGACCTGCACGGGAAGGGGACACGGGCAGGGTGAGCTGGGGTGCTGGCAGGCAGCAGGCAAGGCAGGGCAGGTCCTGCCCACGCCCAGCTCCTGAGGAGCTGCTGCTGATTCCAAAGCACCCTCTCCCTGTGGGCAAGCTGCCTTCCGTGCCTCGCATCACACTCTGCTTCCCAGCAAGGGAACCACCCAGACTCCCTGCCTGCATCAGCCCTGGGGATACCCAACCAGGAACATCCTTGCCACCCCACTCGCCCCTCTGTCCTCCCCACTCACATATTTGAAAGAGAGGACAATGGCAGTGATGATCCCAGTCACCATGACGACAATGCCCAGCACGCAGAATAGCCCTGGACACGATGTAAAATCAACCTGATGGGGACACACACACAGATGTCACAGGAGAGTCCAGGATGTCCCCACACCTGGCCCACAGAGGACAGCGCAGGGTGCATCCCTCTCCTTGCCTTGGTCTGGAAGCAGAAGATGGTCACAATGATGGCCACAATGGCAGTGATGACCATGGCAATCAGGACAGCTTTCGTCTGGTACATGCTACAGAGAGAAGTGACAACAAAGTCACCTCACACTTCAGCATCCCCCTGCCAGAAGGGTGTTGGTAACCCTCCCTCACAGCCCCAGTCCTGGACAAGAAACCTACAGTCCCTGAGCCCAAGGGACTCGAGCATCCCCTGGTTCCTGGCAGCCTCTCACTTGAGCTGGCTGGCTGAATTGTCAAGAGGGACCCCAGATCCTATCACCGCAGGGTCCCCAGGGCGTACCTGGCAATCGTGCCTGTCATCAGCCCCATGGCCAGTGTCTGCGGGAGAGAAGGGTGAGCTCAGTGGGCTGCCTGCCTGCCCACATCCTCCTATGCCTCCCAGCCCACCTGGGGAGCTGAGGTGCCACGGAGGCACCACCAGGACCCCTCGCCAGTCCCAGCCCACTCACAAAGATGCTCAGCAGGATAATATTCCAGGGGAAGCGTCTCCTGAGGACGAAATAGGAGAAAGGTAAGCTAATGACAGCAACCATGTCGCATCCCCCTGGTCCCCATCACCCAGGGGCAGCCCCAGGCATGAACCCATCTTGATGCTCTGGAGACACCCCCCATACCCACGCACCCCACCCTGCGGGTCCCAGAGACTCACCGGGGACCCTGGCAGCAGGCCAGCACCAGGTAAGTTACCAGGAACACTGCACTACAAGGAGAAACAGCAAGTGTCAGCCCCACAACCCCCCACCAGGAGCAGACTCTGGGCTGGGAGACTGCAGATGTGGGAGCATGAGCTGGGGGGGATGCAAGCCAGCAGAGCCCCTACTCACTATGAGGCGTAGTAGATGGCAGCATTCCTCTGGACAAAGGAGCGGACAGGGTGGCTGTGGGACAGGAGAGACAAGTGTGAGGGAGAGGAGACAGCAGCTGCTGTCCCCTCTGAACATCCTCCAAGGAACTCAAGCTCCCCTCTTTTCAGGACAAGGGTAAGGAAGAACCCTCTACTCACACAAAGGTGAACACAGAGATGATTCCCACTGTCACCAGGAGCTGCAGGGAGATGATGGCATAGACCTGCAAGAGACAGGGGGGTCAGCATTTGGCCCCCCACCCTGACAGGTGCCCCGGCCCCTTGGGACTCACCTTGCGGATGAAGGTGTGTCGGACTTTCCTATCATCCCAGTCAACTGATTGGAAGGCGGAGCCATCCCCAAGGCCGTTGTCTCCTGTGGTAGTGGACACCCCTCAGCCCCAGGGTCAGCCATGCAGCCCCTCACAGCACTCCTGCTTCTAGTGCCCTCTCCCAAATAAACCAAGGTGCCCCACTTACCAAACCGCATAGGCATGGTGGGCATGGCCATGCCCGGATGAGAGTACCCCCCTGATGCAGGGTACCCCCCTGGCTGCGCATACCCTGCCCCTGCAGGGTATCCCCCAGGCTGTGGGTACCCCCCGGCGTAGTGGGGGGGCTGGGGGTACCCCCCTGGGGGTGGTGGGTAGAGTGGGTTCTTGTCATCGTAGGGGGGCGGTGCGCTGGGCTGCGACATGCCGGCTGCCTGTGTCTCCCACGGGCACCTGGAGGGGACAGAAGACGTGGGGCTTCAGCACAGGTCCCCCTCCCTGGGCAGGACCTGTTCTTGGTGAGTGGAGCCACAGGTGCAGTGACAGAGGGGATCGTGCACCCACAAAACCTCCCCCTCCCACTTTAATAGTGGCTCCTAATTAGTAAGGACGAGTTGGCCTCAGTGCCAGCAGGTCAATGAGAGACAAGGGATGTCCCCACTGTCCCTTGGCTGGGGCCACCCACATTCCTGTGCCCTGAGTCCCCGCGTCAGTGGTCAGCCGTGCACTGACTCAAGCTGCGTCAGGGACGTGACCTTTTCAGAAGGTATCTGACCTCTCCGGTGTTTGAAGCCCACCCTGACATTGCCAGGGAAGCAGCTCCTGGTAGCACCACACTGAGGACAAATGGCATCACCCTGCCAACCTCCTGGGATGGAAACACATGGTCTGATCCTCATCACAGTCATGTAGATCCCAATCCTCTCCCCCCCCCCATTTTGGGAGTGTTCCCCCCCCAACAGCTGCATGGGTCACACAGGGGCTCCAGAACTCCTGAGTCCCCTCAGGGAGTTATAAGGTGAAGTGACACCCACATCACCTCTACAGGAGATGGACTCTTTCTCAAGGAGTGGAGACCCCTCCTGGGGCTGAGCTCCCCTCCTCGGCCACAGCAGGCCCCCTCACAGAGCCCCCAGCAACTGTGAGCAGGCAGCCTGGGCTCAGGGCCAGCTGCAGGAGGAGGAGAAGGAAAGCAGGATCTCCAAGGCCAGGAAAACAACAGCGCTGCCAGTAGACAGTGCCAGGCCTTTACGTACCTCCCACCCCCTCAGCACTGGCACCCCAGACCCCAGGCAGGTGCCAGGACCCCCCCACAACCCTCCTGCCTGCAGTGGTGATGTGATCTTGGGACCATCCCAGGGAAGGAACCAAGATCTGATCCTAACCAGGACCAGGCTGGGAGGGGATTGAGCACTTCCTTCTGTGTGACGCCAGTGCTTCCCGCAGCCGGGCTGGACAGGCAGCGACGCTGGGGGCACACCCATACCAGTCATGCCGGGCTGGGGGGAGCAGTTCTGTGTGTGTCTCCATTCCTCCTCCCATCCAACTGTCCCAGCCACGGCAGAGCTGCCAGAGTCGCGCTGCCCTTCATCCTTGCAATGACGACAGCACCAAAAATAAATAACAGGCATGGCAGTGACCACACAGATAGGAAGTTCACTTTCTCCACATTGTGGTTTGCCAGCAAGCACACGGTACCCCCTGGTATCGCCTCATCTGTGGGGCCAGGGAAGGGCCCAAAAATAGGACCTCGACCCTAGGAAAGCCTCTGTGACTGACACTGAAGTTACAGGGGACCAGAGTCCCCAGGAGGGCACTCAGGTGTTTGGGGAAAGCTGGGTGTATCTGGCTGGCACAGGGTCATCAGCAGGGTCCTACCCTATCCCCACGACCACCGCCTTTCGATTGCTCCAGCCCCTCCTGTTCCCATCCCATTGGGGTAGCCTTGGGCACAGGGAAGGAACCAGCCTGACGGGTCCCAACAGCTGCCACACCCAGGGAAGCAGGCAGCTGAACCCTCCTCGGTCCATGGCACTGCACGGTCCCGAAACCGAGGTCAGCAGTTAGATGGTAGATAGCAACCCGGGGCCAGCTCAGTGGCCCCGCCATGACACGGTCCCTGGGGACAGGGTGCTACTCTGCACTGCCACCGTGACTCAGCACAGATAAGGTACATGTGGCAGGGACATGGGACACAGGCAAGCATCATCCCTTTCACAGCCCCACGGGTAGCCCAGGGTTGTGTCCTCGCTATCCGCTCTGGCATTCCTGCCAGGCTCAGGCCCCCTGCCACCAGCTCCACGGGTTCCGTGGAGTAACACAACCACCTTAGGAGGGGATCATGGTTTGGGGTGGGGGACAAAGCTCCCCACACTCAGGCTGTCTGAGAAAGCACCTCACTCTTAAAGACCCTGGAAGCTCCCAACAACACAGCCTGGTATGGCACAGCACAGAGTGGCACAGCACAGTGGCACAGCCTGGCATGGCATGGCACAACCTGGTACAGTACAACAGGGCACAGCTGCCTCGTGCAGAACAGCACGGCTCAGTACAGCACAACTCAACACAGCACAACTTGTTCTGGCCTGGCCCAGCCCAGCCCAGGCCAGCCCTGCTCAGCTCACACGAATGGGTCAGTACGGCCCCCCCGGGCCGGATGTCCCCGCTGCCCCACACCGCTCACACACGACACAAGTTTGCTGGGGTTCAGCATCACCACTCCCACATCCCTGCCCCTCTGCAAGCTCCCTCCTGGGGGGCAGAGACATGGGACAGAGGTGTCCTCCTGCGCCCCAGCCCCGGCACCCCCACACCACCCAGTGCTGGTCCCCACGCACCTCCATGGTGTCACCCCCACACATTACCGGGCACAAACCCGTGCCCACCCCTCCCGAGACACCTCACGGGGTCCGTGGGGACACCCTCCACAGCACTAGTGTCGCTGCCCTCCCACGAACCACCCCGCAGCACGCCCCGATTCCCGCCACGCCATCGCGTGGGGCCCGGTAAACAGCACTAGCGCCACCATGGGACCCCGCGTGTGGGGGTCCTGTGCCCCCGCGTCCCTGCTCGCGGAACCGCACTCCGTCTCCCTTCCTCTCGCCGCCGGACCTCAACCCGACGTGCCCCCACCCACTCTGGTGATGGGGGAGCGGGAGGTGGCAGCACGTCCCCGCTGTTTAGCGACCGGCCACCCACCCTCGCCCAGTCCCCATCGGCCGCTGGGACGCTCGGGAGAGCACTGGGGTAGCCCCTCGCCGGCTGCGGTACCGGAGTGCGCGGGGTCAGGGGGGTTGGGGGGACGAACCGGAGGAGGGGAGTCAAGAGAACGAGGGGGACCGCCACGGGCCTCAGGCGGGACTCGGGAACGGAGCGGGGCGCGGAGCGGAGCGGGCCGCCCTACCTGCTGCGCGCTGCTCCGCCGGGCTGCGGCCGCTACCAGACGGGACGAGCCGGGACGGGGCGGGCAGGCGGGGCGGGGGCAGCCACCGCCCTGCGCGCCTCCCCGCGGCAGCTCCGCGCCCTGCACCCGGGACGGCCGGTGTCCGGCAGCGGGGTACGCTCCCGCCTGTTGCTCCCCGGGACGGACCCCGCTGGCCGTCGCCCGCCCCCCGGGACTTCTTTCCCGCCGGCTCTGACGTCACTCAGGGACCCCCTTCCTCACGCAGTGACGTCATCGGGGGGACACCCCTAGCGGCGGCGGCGGCGGGGGGAATCCCCTC
>JACBWW010000014.1:10724564-10736813 GCA_020086605.1 Lanius collurio
GGGGGGGCTTCATTCCCAACCACCAGTGTCTGCGGCACTCACCCACCAGTCCATCCCCCCAGTACTATGCTGGGCAGAGGCCTGGCACGCTCCTGACACCAGTGTGTGGGGAAGGGTTGCCAGGGGAGGTGTGTATTTTGAGGTGCTGAGGTTGAGGGGAGCACCCTGATGGTGCCCCCTGTTCCCGGCACAGCCCACTTGCAGACAGGGAGAAGGTGAGCGTGGGCTGCCTGACCTTCGAGGCGCTCGCCACACCTGGCCACACTGTGGGCCACATGGTGTACGTGCTGGATGGGGCGCCCTTCAGCAGCCCCCCCCTGCCTCTTCTCCGGGGACCTCCTCTTCCTTGCTGGCTGTGGTGAGTGCACCCAACCTCAGACAGGGGTTGGGGTGCTGGGGGGTTATCTTGCCCTGGGATGGGCTTAGGGGTACCCCCCAGTGCCCCTCCATGACAGGCAGTTATGTGGGGGTCTAGGCAGGCCGTTTGAGGGCTCCCCTGAGACCATGCTCGCTTCCCTGGATGTGGCCATGGGCTTGGGCGAGGACACGCTGCTGTGGCCGGGTGAGTGTCCCCAACAGCAGGGCAGAGCTGCTGGTGTCCCCCTAGTCCCCACTGCCAAGGTGGAGAGCAGGGTGGGGGCGATGCTGAAGGCTGAGTATGGGGGTCCACAGGCCACGAATACGCGCTGGAGTGCCTGACCTTCGCCAGCCTCCTGGAGATGGACAATTCTGCACTGGAGCAGAAGCTGCAGTGGGCAGTGCAGCAACGCCAGGAGAAGAGGAGCACGGTGAGGCGTGGGGGTCCCCCGGCTGCAGCACTCACCACCCCAGCCCTTCACAGGGTTCCCTTGGCAGGGATGCTGCACCCCAACACCCTCTGGCATTGTGGGTGCCATAGGGGCAGGGGATGCTGGGGACATTCCCAGCTCCCAGCATCCCGGGAGTGCTGCCTCCAGCAGGGGAGCTGAGCAGCTGCCCCCACAGTGCCCCTCCACACTGGGAGAAGAGCAGACCTACAACCCCTTCCTGCGGACCCACCGGCCAGAGCTGCAGGAGGCACTGGGGCTGTGGCAGAGCACAGGGGAGGACCCTGATGCCTTCCGTGCCCGTGTCCTCAAGGAGGTGCGGAGGCGCAAGGACCTCTACCAAGCCACCTAGATTCCCTCTCTCCCCCCTGCCACTCCCCGGATCCCCCCTTTCCATGGGGCCGGGTGATGGTTGGGCACAGCGGGTCCAAGACTGCGTGGTTTGTTTTGCTGTGAATCTTCCTCCTGGGGTATAGGGTTGTGGGACGGGGAAGAGTGGACACCCCCTTAAGTGGGCACCCCACAAGTGATTCCTGCCTTTGCTCCCTCTGACTTGGGGGGTCACCAGCTGTCACACAGAAGCACCTCAATCCCCTCTCCGGGGGTCTGTAGCCCCCTGCCTCACTGCTGGAGCTAAAGGAATGGAACCAAGGGCTTCTCCTAACCAACCCCCACCCCCCCCTCCCCGTTTTTCTGTGAGTCTCCAATTTCCCCTCCACCATGACCACTCAGCCCCCTCCCCTTAAGCCCCCAGTGTTGTGCATCTCCTTTGTGGGGGCTAGGATGGAGCCAGCAAGGGGAGGCGGGTGGCAGTACTACCTCCAGACAAGGGGCTCCTCTCCAGCACCCCATCCTTGACGCCGGAGCCCCCCCTGTACATACACACACACTAAGACGGGGCCATAGGGTCACACTGCTGCGGTATGGGGATGCTGCTTCACTGAGGATTGGAGCCCCAAATAAAAGACTGGATCGATTTTATACCTGTTCGTCCCTTTCTCTCCTCGTCCTGGGGACCCTCGGGCGCTAAGCCCCGCAGGGGGAGGGGCGCGGCCCCTTTAAGAGGTGGGGCCAGGGCGTTGCCTGGGAGACGGCGAGGCGTGGGGGGCACCGGGCTCGGTCCGGCAGGGCGGTGGCCCGGAGGGTGGCACGGGGGCGACTCAGGGGGCTGGGGGCTGCACAGGCGGGCTGGGTGTCACTGCCCCCCCAGCGGGTGGGGGGTACCGCGTTGGGAGGAGCCGCGCCGTCCCCTCACGTCCGGCAGCAGGAGCCCCCAGGCGAGGCATGGAGCCCCCTCCCGAGAGCCCACAGGAGCCCCCGACCATGGCGGACACTGCTGCCGAGTTCCTGAGTCTCATCGGTGCGTGCCCGCTCCAGCCCCCGCCTTGTGCCGCCACACCGTGCCCGGGGAGGGGGGGACCGGGTCCGGCAGTGGTTGGACGGATAGTGGGGGATTGAGCGGGATAAATGGTGAGGGGCTCGGCCCAGCCAACACGAGGGGAATGGAGACACGGAGGGGCACTGGGCAGGGGCGACAGTCACTCCAGGAAGGAGTGACCATCTCCTCAGGATCACTGTCCCTCTGTGTTGGGGTCACCGTCCCTCTGCGCAGGGCTGAAGGAGCTGGAGTGGTGCCTCTTTGCTGAAACGCTGGCAGTTGTGGCCGTGGGGGCCCCGCCGAGGGACAAGGCAGAGGGCCAGTGGTGGATGGCAGCCCAGTGGGCACCCTACCAGGGGGAAGGTGAGCCGGTGCAGAGCTGCATCCTCGTGCAAACCAGGTTCCGAGGCAAGCAGGATGGTGTGCCTGTCTCCAGCACCCTCAAAGGTGAGCCGAGGTTGGCTTGGGGGGATCCCTCCTCCCCAGGAGGACATCCCTGTTGACCAGCCCCCAGGGCTGGGAATGGGGACAGTGCCAACGGGATTGGTTGAGTATGGCTTTGTTCTGCCAGCCTACGTGACCTGGCAGCTGGAGACCTTGGAGCAGGAGGAGCAGGAGTGCCTGGAGGTAACTGATGTGGTGGTGGCATTCCCGTGTCCTACCCACTGCCCTGGAGTGTGGCCTGCAGTAGTGCCCTCCTGGGGGCTGTGCCCCCTGCAAGGCCACTGCGGGAAGTCTGGTGTCCCTTGTCATGCTTAGATACCAGCTCTGCCCTACCAGCCTGGTCCTCATCCCCTACTCTGGGTGGCAGCTGGGGTAGGGAGTTTCCCACAATGCATCTGGTATGGTACCCCAATTAATAGCAGTGCTGGGGAGTGCCACCTCAGAGAAGGGGTGCCCTGGCTCTACCCTCTACCATGTGCCTCCCACCCCTCCCACAGCTGAGACCACACCCCACAGAGAAGAGGACCCACATTGTGAGCCACCAGCATGGGATGACTGTCACAAAGACCCTGCAGGAGGGAGAGGTGAGGTTGAGGGCAGGGTCACATCCTGGGAGGAGACAGCTGGCCTGTCTCACCAGGGGTGCCCCAGGCTCTGTCCCTGGGGATGCTGGAGCTGTGGCTCTCCCAGGAGGTAGCCAAGTCTCTCTGCAGGCAGAGCCACAGTCCCAGAGCTTCTGCTACAGCCGGGCCAAGCTACGGGGGCTGCTGCTGGAGGGTGCCAGCCTCCTGCTGCTGCGGGTGCTGGCACGCCGGCAGACAATGCCCCCTGACCTTGTCTTCCCAGCCATGGACACCAAGGGTGACCTCTGCACCTCCAGCTATGTGAGCCACCAGTCAGGAGGGCCTGTGAGATGGGGGGGTCTGGGTCAGGTTGGGGATACCAGAGTGGGATGTGGGAAGTGGGAGTGGGCAGAATGTGGTTGACAGCATGGGGGGGACACATGGGGATGGCACCTGGGGCAGGGGTGACTGTGAGACAAGGCTGAACCTTGGCTGTACCGTTCCCAGTCTTCCCTGGGCATCCAGCAGCAGGCTGTGGGCTCAGCAGAGACAGAGGTGTGTGTGATTGAGCGAGCCCTGCACAGCAGCACCGGCGCCTCCACTGTGTGGCACGGCAGCTTCCTCCCCAACGGGTAAGGGCAGCGGTCTGGTCAGAGGCACCCCAGCCCTGCCAGTCTGCTGGGACCCAGGATGGGGAGCTCAAGGGCTCTTCCTTTCTCAGGCATTTGGCTCAGCTGATGCAGGTTGGCTCCTCAGTGCTGATGGTTCTACAGGATGAGTCCATTCTCAGCAAGTCAGGTACAGAGCAGGGGACGCTTGTGTCCCTCCAGCACAGGCAGCTCCTGCCTGCTGTCTGAAAGCCAAGGGGGAACACCTGCCCTGCCTTTCTGCTGCCAGGTAGATTCGAGCCCCAGCTTGCCTTCCCCAAAGAGCCCCTGGACTGGGAGGAGGACATCCAGCTCTACTCCTGGTTCCTGGACAGGAAGGCAAGATGCATGCACGTGGGGATGAGGGGACATGGGGCTGTGCCAGTCTCTAGCAGGGTCTTCCCTGGGGGCCTAGGAGGCATGTTGAGGGGGCAGGCTGGCCAACATCCTTCCTCATACTTTCTTAAGTGTGGGAAAGGAGCCAGGCTCCTGTCCCCCTCACCCTGGCACAGTGCCCAGGGGGAAATGTATGTTTATGCCCTCCTCACCCACCCTGCCCACCCCACTGCAGGATGAGCTGCAACTATCCCATGCTGCCTACCTCCAGCAGCACCCTGAGGTCCGAGCGCTGCTGTCTGACTTCCTCCAGGCATTGCTCTTCCAGCAGCCCCATGACCCCATCTCCTTTGCTGCAGAATTCTTCGCCCACCAGCGGCCCATCGGGAGCCCCTTTGCCTCCACTGGGGCTGCCAGCACTCTCCTCAACTCCCCTCCAGCTAACAGCAAATAAAGCTGCCAGCGCTGCCTGTCCACTCTTGCTTGCTTTCTGGAAACTGAGGCTCAGGGAGGGCGGGTGGAGCTGAGCTGTGTGCTAAGACCCCACCATGCCTTCTGGGTGGGACTCTGCCCCATCCCAGCTGTTTTAGCCCTTGCTTAGGGGGGCGGGGGATGCCTGAGGCAGGGCCAGGTGCACATCTCTATGCCTGCCACCACCCCACATGTTCCTGGGGGACACCCCTTGCCCACCTCTCTGTGGGACACAGCCTAGCTGGCAGAAGGACCCAGAGGGACATCTGGTACAAACCAGGCACCCACAGGAGCACCTGATCTGCTCCCCCTTCCACCTCCACATGAGGGTCCTGGGGATGGGGTGCCCCACTTTTGTTGGCACAGCTTGACACTGCAGCAACACTGGCAGTCCATCTTTGGCGTGAAGGTCCCCGCATCCGAGGGTGATGTGAGCACCCTGAGCCACAGAGCCTGCCTGGCTGAGTGCTTCCCCCAGCAGCTAAGGGAGCATTTTGATCTCCTTATGCAACACGTGCCTGCTTCCTCCTCACTCCAACTTCTGTGGCATTTCCCCTACTCCCGTGGGGCCAGCCCTCCCTTCCCACTCTGTGGAACACTGTCCCCTGTCCCCTCAGTCACCCAAGCAGAACCCTTGGCATGTGACAGAGAGTGACATGCAGACATGCTCCCACACCCCGGTGAGGGTGCCTCGTGTTTGCACGTGTGTGAGGCAAAGGGGAGAGAAGGGGCCTCCTGGCACGGCGGGAACTGAGACTGTGTGTCTTCATAGGGGTAGGGAAGGAGCACTTCCTTCTCCTATCCTCCTCCTCTCCTCCTGAAGGCGGGGTGGGGAGTGGCAACTGCGGGGGAGTCCTTTAAAAGCTGGGCAGCAGGCAGTGCACTCAGTGCTGGAATCAGGGAGCCTCAGCACCCTGGCTGGATTGGGTCCACCTATGGCATCACTGGAACCAGGTGAGCCTCACAACGCTTGGGTCCCCTTGTGCCTCCTCTCCTCCCCTAGATGCCTGTATCTCCACCCTGGGACCCCTGGCTGTGCTCCATCTTTCAGTGGGCACCCTCCCCCCCAGCCTGTCCTGGATTCCCCACCTGCCCCATCCTCTGTTCCCCCAAGCCTGTGGATGTGATTCAACAAACTCCTGGGATGTAGGTGGGCTAGAGAGGGAGGATTAGGACCAGTACCAGCCCCTTGTCCTCATTCTATGCCCACCCAGCAGCAGGAGCTGGAGCAGGATCCTCTCCTGCCCCTGCTGCCCAAAAATGCACTTGGCCCTTAGACTGGTGAAGACAGGTCTGAGACCAGGGATTTTAGGCATGCCTGGTATCTGATCCCTTTGGGTAGCCGTTGATAGATCCCATATAGCCATCCTCATGCCCCCCCTGGAAAAACTGGTGCCTTGTCCCTCATGGGGCTCATCAGGGTCAAGTGGGACTGGAGGAAGCTCGTACCAGGGCTGCCAGCTCACCAGTGTCCTTATCCTCCTGGCAGGCTGCCACCTCCCCTCCTCTTTCTTGTTGCCCTCAGGCCTCACCAAGTCCCTGAACGGGGGCCAAGAGCAGACTTACAGCACTGGCAAGAGCCCCATGCCCCCACAACACCCTGGCACTCGGGACCAGACCTACCTGGATGAGCTCATCAGCATCCCCAAGGGCAGCGGGGTAGGTGCTGCAAGGCTGTCTGAGGGTGGGCAGATGGGGGGGAGGGAGCGGGCAGTGCTGCAGGGAGCTGGAGGTGGGGAGGCAAAGGGCCACTGCAGTGGGGAATATGTGTCTTGGTCATGCCCTGGGGACATGCCCTCAGCATCCCCACACCCAGTTCAGGCAAGTCACAGTCCTAGTCTGAGTGTTTCCACACTCAGTTTTCCAGATGGAGAAGCTGAAACAATGGGGCAAGGTGCTATCCAGCTACAAGGATCACCCCACTGCTCACACACCTCCTGGGCCACCCATAGATGAGCCCAGTGGGGCTCCCCAAGGCTGCCTGCACCCCATCAGCTCCCCTATCCTAGTCTGGGCAGTGGAACAGAGAAGGGGAAGGAATAGGGTTCCCTAGTTAGGAGGAGTAGTAAAAGCAGAGGTCAGCAGTGGAATCCCATAGAATGCAATTAATGGTGCTTGACAGCCCTGGGACCCCCTGCAAATCACTGTCCAACGGGTGAGACAGGCGGCTCACTGCCCCTCCAGCACAGAGAGAGGCTGGGGGCAGCAGTTCCCTCTCCAAAACTGTCAGGAAAATGTCCTCCATATGCCAAATATATCCATGCGGGCAGCACTGGGCTAAGGGGGACTGGATGCACAATTAGGAGACCCTGGTTTTGAACGGGAGCTCCTGGCTCTGACCCGCTGCCTTGCCCCAGCCTGGGTTCAGCTTTAGGAAACTCTGGGCGTTCACCGGTCCCGGTTTCCTCATGAGCATCGCCTATCTGGATCCGGGCAACGTGGAGTCAGACCTGCAGTGCGGGGCACTGGCGGGATTCAAGGTGAGCCCGGCTCCGGGCTCAGGAAGCCGGCGGGGGTTTCGTAACCTCTCCAGCGCCAACGGCTGCCCGTGGCAGCTGGCTTCCCCAGCCCGGGAGCAGGAGGGGCACGGGGGCCCTCGGCACAGGGACAGGGCACCCAGAGGTGCCAGAGGGGCACCCCTCTGATCGGGCTGGGAGACCCCCTGCACCCCCTCTCTTCCCTGCAACCCTGGTTGAAGTGGGGAACCCCCGGGCGGCCGGATCCTGCCCAGTACCCAGTCCCTACTGCCTCCCTCCCTCCTGCCCCCCAGCTGCTGTGGGTGCTGCTGTGGGCCACCGTCCTGGGGCTGCTGTGCCAGCGCCTGGCCATCCGTCTAGGCGTGGTGACCGGGAAGGACCTGGGCGAGATTTGTTACTTCTATTACCCCAAGGTGAGCAACCACGGGGAGGACCCCGGGGGCCACAGTCTGGGGAGGACCCTGTGCTTGGGCTAGTGACAGTCTTAGCAGGGACTTGCAGAGCTGGAGGGGAGCAGGAAGATGCTGGGAGAGACATGCCTCTCCCAGGGGCTCCCCAAAGCCCCCCAAGCCCCGGTGTCCCCCACCTACTGCCCACACGCCTGCAGTACAGGGGCCCAGGGTGAGAGGTGGTAAGCAGCTACTTCAGTGTCCTGGTTTGACCTGGGGACACACGAGAGCGTCCCCCGCGGGAGTGAGCCCAGGCATCGGGGCAGCAACGCGAAACCGAGACACGGGGAAAGCCTGGGCGTGTTGGGGCAGGAAGTTGGGGGTGGGCGTCGAGGGGAGAGATCACATGAGAGAAGAGGGAGGGAGTTAGGGGTCCGGTTTAAGTGTCAAGATCTTGATGGGGGGCAGGAGCAAGGAGATGTTGACTGAATGACAGGTCCCCAAAAGGAGTGTTGGATGCATCACTCTGGCCCGCGTCCCTCACCCCCCCCCCATCTAGAGAGATGGGTCCTATCCACAGCTCTCATTGGGGCAGGGATGAGGAGGTGGGGACTGGCTCTCATTTAGCATCCATCTTTCATCTTGAGATTGTGTTGTGCCAGAAACTGAGATAGGTCTTCTGTGGTCCCCATGCTGCTCTGGGTGGCCTGCTACAGCCTGGAGACAGAGATTTGCACCCGGGATGCTGTGCCAGCTTGCCCAGAGCTATGAGCCACTGTGGGCTCAGGCACCTCATGGTGCCCTGTCCCCTCCAGGTGCCCCGCATGCTGCTCTGGCTTATGATTGAGATTGCCATCATCAGCTCTGACATGCAGGAGGTGATTGGGACAGCCATTGCTTTCAGCCTGCTCTCGGCTGGCCGGTGAGCCTCCCCACAGGGACCCTCCACCTCCCCCATGGCCCTACTCCACAGAGACCTGTGTATCTAATCCTGCCCCTGGCCATCCTGCAGCATCCCCCTCTGGGGTGGGGTCCTTATCACCATTGTGGACACCCTCTTCTTCCTCTTCCTCGATAAGTATGGTGAGTGTCAGGATGAGGGCTGGGGATACTGTCACTCAGCAGCCCCCCATGTGGCACCAGTGTCCCCTGCTCTCTTCTACCCCATCTCTTGACCTCTCTAGGGCTCCGCAAACTGGAGGCTTTCTTCGGCCTCCTCATCACCATCATGGTCCTGACCTTTGGCTACGAGGTGAAGGGGGGAGCTGGGGACAACCCTTTTCCTGCAATGCTGGCAAGGGACCCTCACATGGTGTCCCCACTGGTACCAGCCTGTGGTAGTGAGGTGGCAGCTCACAGTGCCCCTTCTCACTGCTTCCCAGTACGTGGTGGTGAGGCCGGGGCAGGTGGAGGTGCTGAAGGGCATTTTCCTGCCCAGCTGCCCAGGCTGTGGGCGAAAGGAGTTGCTGCAAGCCATGGGCATCATTGGCGCCGTCATTATGCCCCATAACATTTTCCTCCACTCCTCCTTGGTCAAGGTGAGATCAAGGCACTGCCATGGGCACTGTTCCGCCAGGGTGCCTCAGGGTACACTTGGTGGGACCAGCTGGTCCTGGCTGTGGGACAGGGATGCTCACCTGACCTCGTGACACTCACGTCACTGGCCATGCCCAGACACGGGTGATCGACCGGTCCAAAAAGGAGGCAGTGCGGGAGGCCAACATGTATTTCCTGACGGAGTCCTGTCTGGCCCTCTTTGTCTCCTTCCTCATCAACCTCTTTGTCATGGCTGTCTTCGGTGAGGCTTTCTACCACCAGCGAAATGAGGATGTGGTGAGTGTCACCTCATGCCCACAGGGAGATGACATCTGCACCCAGCTGTGGACATGGGCAGGACGAGCATCCCTTGGGGAGTGCATGTCCTCATTCCCTGAGACGTGATGTGTGGGGATCCCCCCCTGTCTGTGGGAGCTGCTGGGTGGCTGTCATACTCGTGCCTGCCATGCCTTGCAGCACAACAAGTGCATCAACAGCAGCATCAGTCACTACGCCAGCATCTTCCCCAACAACAACAAGACAGTCTCTGTGGATATCTACCAGGGGGTGAGTGGCACCAGGCTGTATCCAGAGAGCATTAATTCCCATTTGGGGGATAGATTGCTCTCCCCATCGACCCCCGGGGCTGGGGGCTGTTAAAACCCCACTAGAAAGCTGGGAGCTGATGGGAATGCCTGGGGTAGGGGACACTTTAGGGTGCCCACTGGAGTGTCCCTACACAGGGCGTCATCCTGGGCTGCTATTTCGGGGCAGTGGCTCTGTACATCTGGGGCATCGGGATCCTGGCAGCGGGACAGAGCTCCACAATGACTGGGACTTACGCAGGGCAGTTCGTCATGGAGGTGAGAGATAGGGATGCTGGCCCTTGCCCCCACAGGGAGCGGCTGGGAGCAGGGAAATCACAGGTGGGCCATGGGAGGGGTTCTATGGGGAGCACACTCCCCCCAGGAGTATTTGGAAGAGTTAATTGCCCAGCATTCCTGAAGGGAGTTGGTGGATGGCAGCTTGCTAGCACCAGCACCCCTGTTCCCCAGGAGCTGGGATGGAGACAGTGCCCACCCACTGCACCCTGCGGGTGTCCCACGCAATGTTTCCCTAATTAGGTCTTCTGTTAATGAGTCGGAGCTGACACCTAGTGGGGCCTGGCAGCCCTGCAAGAGCCCGCTCAGTGCCCTGGCAACAAAGGAGGGGGAGATGCCCCAGAAGTTCCTCCCAGCCTGGGCCTGGAGGGTCGCCCCGACAGGGTGCCCCAGGCACAGCGAAGGGTGCAGGTCTTTCCGTGTTCCAGGGCTTCCTGCAGCTCCGCTGGTCCCGCTTCGCCCGGGTGCTCTTTACCCGCTCCTTTGCCATCCTGCCCACTGTCTTTGTGGCCGCTTTCAAGGATGTCAGCCACCTCACAGGCATGAATGACCTGCTCAACGTCCTGCAGAGCATCCTGGTAAGGGGGTGGGAGGGCATCGCCTGCCCCCAAACACCCCAGCCTGGCAGCCATGACCACCTCATCCCTCTCTCCCTTCAGCTGCCCTTTGCCGTCCTGCCTGTCCTCACCTTCACCAGCTTGCACCCGCTCATGCAGGATTTCACCAACAGCCTGTGAGTGAACAGGGAGGCACAGAGGGGGCACAGTGGGGAGCTCTGGCTACAGGCACCCTCCCTTTGACCCATCCTGGGCCCCCAAACCATGCCATGGGGCAATTACTGTATGGGCACTGGAGGGGTATGTTCATTCCCACCTGCCCAGGGCAGCCAGAGCAGAATAGACCCCATCACTACCCTCATCATCCTCCTCCCAATGACATATCTGGTTCCTGGGGCACCCCTGGAGCCTCAGCATTCTCCTGGCACTGCCAGCCCTGGATTTGGAGGGTGGCCTAAGTCCACTCCAAGAGGCCCACCACGGGTGAAATACAGCTGTGAGGTGCAGTTGGGGTCTTGTTCACCTACAAACTCAGTTCCCCAGCCCCCTGTGCCCAGTGGCACACGGAGTGGGGGCCCTGCCCTGGCACTGATGTCCACTGCCCTGCCCACAGCCCAGGGAAGGTGCTGATGACCCTCATCACGGGGCTGGTCTGTGCCATCAACATTTACTTCGTGGTGGACTTTTTGCCAACGCTGCATGGCCTGGAGTACCACATTCCCCTGGGCCTGCTGCTGGTTGCCTACGTGGCTTTCATCGGCTACCTGGTAGGGCAGGCACCGCGGGAGAGGGGAGGGACAGCGTCCCTGGTGGGTGCCCATCGACCTGTCCTCTTTGTCCCTGCAGATCTGGACATGCAGCATCGCACACGGAGCCCGGTTCCTCGCCCGGGGCCACCACAGCCGGTTTAATTTTGGTCTCGCCCTCGATGTGACAGGGACACGGTGATGGATCCTATCCCTGCTTATTAACCCCACATCCCTGCCCAGCGCGGCCTCCTCACGCCGGACACGGATTTGCTGCCACTCCGAGCCCAGGCATGTTCTAGCCAGAAATGCACCCAGCAAGGAAAGGGTTAACAGACGGGCAGACCTCCCCCCAAGATCTTAGAGCCCAGCGCTTCTTCCTATCCCCAACCCTCGCCAATTCCGGGGTGCTGGTCCAGGCTTGATGCGATGGGAGTGGGATAGCAGCGGGAGGTGCTCCCATCCCTTGGCACAGACGCTTCAGTGAATGAGCCGCGTCGGCGACTTCCCCTGCTCATTATTGCCGGGAACCGCCGGCCCCCGGGACCGCTAATCACCTCCGGGGACCGCTAATTACCGCCAGGGACCGCTAACCACCCCTCATCGCCCGCCGCCGGCGGGGCCAGCCCCGGGAACGGCCCCATCCCCACGGAGGGCTCCGAAAGTCGGGGGGGGAGGAGGGTGGCTGATAAACGGCGTGTTTGTAACCTGGCCTCGGCCTCGCTGCTGCTGCGTGGCCCCGATGCGGGGCGGGGACCCCTCGGTCCACCCGTACCCCGGGGACAGCCCCTTTGCCCCGGGCGGGGGAGTGGGCGCGGCTGCCAACTCGTGGCTGTGGGGGCGCGGGGGGACTCAGCGCCAGCTTTTTGCATTCTCCCGGAGAAGGGGGGCGGTGGGGGGCCCCACCGTGCCCTCCCCGCCCCGGATGCCCCGCTTCCCGCCTGCTGGTACTGCCGGATGCGGATGCGGAGCCGCTCGGGCCCTCCCCGGGGGCGACCGCCGCCCCCTCCCCGGCCCC
>JACBWW010000014.1:10741811-10791052 GCA_020086605.1 Lanius collurio
GGGGGCCGCGCCGGGGGGGGCCGCCCCCTCCCACCCCCCCTCCCCGGCGCCCATGGAGCACCAGTCCATCATCGCCCAGGTTAGCAGGGAGGAGGGGAGCGCCCCGCTGCAGGAGAAAGGTAACGCGGGGGTGAGGGGGGATATTACCCCCCCCTCACCCCCTTCCTGTGCGGGAGAGGGGAGAGGGGGAGGTCTCCAGGGGGCTGGGGGCCTGCGGGCGCTGCTCCCGGAGGGTGTGATGAGCTGCGCGCCGCCTCAGCCCGCCCCCGTGCATCCCGCTGCCCAGGGCTGGGGAGATGCGCTGGGGCTGCAGCTCGGAGCGAGCGGGGCTGTCTGCACCCGCCGGGCGCGGGGGACCGTGGCCCGCCCCCCTCGGACCCCGCTGGTGCCCTGGAAGGCTCGGGGCGTTGCTCGGATTATCTGCGCTGTTTCCCCCGGCCGGGCGAGAGGTGCGGCGCAGCGCCGGCGGGGAAACTGAGGCAGGAAGGGGGCCGAGCGCCGGGCACCTTGCTGCATGCCAGCGTCCCGTTCCCCAGTCCCCTCCACCCCGCGAAGGGGGTTTGGCGGGGGCCGCTGCTCGTCCCCCGGGCCTGGGAAGCTGCCGGGGCAGGGAGAAGCTAACGTGGGAGCCCCGTCCCCAGTGGGGAGCTCCTGCCCTGCGGGCTCCCCACTACGGGGAGCTCGGGGTCCTGGCCCGCCTGAAGGGGGAGCACAGCCAGCGCGGGGTGCTGCCCCGGTCCAGGCTGCGGCAGGACCTGGCCCCGGGGCCGGTGGAGCCGGGGCTGGAGCCGTCGCGCTGCCCCTGGGGCACGGGGTGGGCAGGGGCAGCCCCCTCTGCCTCAGTTTCCCCTCGCTCCACCAATGGCGACTGCGGGAACGGCGCCCAGGGGCGGGCGCTCCGTCCCGATTGGCCTCTCGCCTCCGGTGCACTCGAGTCGGCCAATGAGAAGAGGGAGTTGTCTGGAGGCGGGGAAAAGAAGGCGCGCAAGCCCCGCCTCCCTCGGAGAGGCCCCGCCCCCAGGGCCACCCCCGGAGTGAGTCTGTGCCCCTCGGGGCGGGACAGCGGGGACCGGCCCCGGACTCACGGCTGCCCCCGGGCTCAGCCCTGCTTCCTTGTTGTAGGGTCTCCAGCCACGCAGGGGGAGCCCGCCAGGGTCACTGGTGGGGTGGGATGTGCTGGGTGAGGGGCTGTGAGTGGTCACCAAGCACTCGTGTCAGCGACACTGCTCTGGCACCGTTGCTTGGTGGGGCAGGAAGGGCAACCGGATGGGTGTCGGGGTCTGATAAGGGTGCAGGGGCTCTGGGGCAACACCCAAACCTCCTGCAGGTCCCCAGACCCCCGCCAAGAAGCCTCGAAGCCGCAGCATCCTCCAGTCCCTTTTCTGCTGCCTGTGCCGTGATGAAGGGGAGCCCTGCACTGGCACCACTGGTGCCCCACTGCTGGTGGAGGAGAACGGAGCATTGCCCAAGGTAACCCCACACCCCCAGCCTGGCGCTGGAGGGGACAGGCTACCATCCTCTGTGCATCCCCTGTATGGCCAGCATGGGAAGTGGTCACTTCTCCCAGTGTCCCCCTCTGGGTGGCCACCCTGTTGCTACCCTGCTGACACATGTCCCCCTGCTGCAGGCTGCTGTCAAGCACCTCCTGCCCGAGATCAAGCCACAGGATGCCAGCAAGCTCTGCGTGGTCATCGACCTGGATGAGACCCTGGTGCACAGCTCCTTCAAGGTGGGGGACACCCTGGCCCACCCCACACCTCTTGCCACATGCTTCCCCACCTGCTCTGCCGCTCCTTTCCCACAAAGTGATGCCCAGCACCCAGCACAGCCTGGCTGGGTCAGATGGGGTGTCCCTGTGAGGGGGCTGTGAGGCTGGCAGGGGTGCATAGTGGGCAGACAGCAGCCAGCGTTTGGGCAGGGGGTGCCTGGCGTGCCCAGTGCTGATCCTGGTGTGCCCTTCCCCAGCCAGTGAACAATGCCGACTTCATCATTCCCGTGGAAATCGATGGCATCATGCACCAGGTAATAGCGGGATGGGTGCCCGTTTGGGAGAGGGGCATCATTCCACCTCCCTGAGGACTGGGAGGTGTCCCTGTGCTCTACAACAAGGGATAATGGGAGGTGTCAGGGTGCCAGGGTTGGCACATTGCGGGGCAGAGGTGGGTGCCCCTCTTCCCGCAGGGCAGGAAGGTGAAGGGCATCCTGGCATGGTGTCCTCCTGCAGTGGCCAGCCCCGGTTTCAAGTAATCCAGGATAGGCTGTGGTCTGGGCAGTCAGCCTGTTCTCGGTTACTTGGCTCTGGAGCTGGCCAGACGCTTCACCCTAGGCATTCCTGTGGGGCCACGGCGTCCCCCAGCCTGCACAGGCAGCCCCCACGAGGTGCAGCCAGGGAGCTGCTCATGTCCCCTGGGGAGGGCATGCGGGTGCTAGGTGAGCCATAGCCCGTGCCAGCAGCGCGCTGCCCTCTGTCCGTGCCCGCAGGTGTACGTGCTCAAGCGACCGCACGTGGACGAGTTCCTGCAGCGCATGGGTGAGCTCTTCGAGTGTGTGCTCTTCACTGCCAGCCTGGCCAAGGTGGGTGCCCCTGACCCACCCTGCCATCGCCCACCCCTTCCCAGGCACCATTCAAGTGGCACAGCTCCCTTGCCTGCCCACCTGCTGTCATCGCTGGCCTCTTGTCCCCTGTGTACCCACAGCTAGTGCCAGGGCAGGCCAGCCTCCCTACCTGCCCCTCCCAGGCACTGGGCAGGGAAACTGAGGCACAATGAGACCTGGCAGCAGTGCAGAGCTGGGTGCCGTTGTCACTGGGCAGGGGGGTGTGATGTGTCATGGTGACCCCCATCCTCTGCTGCAGTATGCAGACCCCGTAGCTGACCTGCTGGATAAATGGGGAGCTTTCCGGGCACGGCTTTTCCGGGAATCCTGTGTTTTCCACCGTGGTAACTACGTGAAGGACCTGAGCCGCCTGGGCCGCGACCTGCGCCGCATCATCATCGTGGACAACTCGCCCGCATCCTACATCTTCCACCCTGATAACGCCGTACGTACCCCCAGGGCAAGGCTGGATGGGGTGTGGAGGTGTTGTGGCGGAGAACCCTCTCTCAGCACTGTCCCTGTGCCACCCGCAGGTGCCGGTGGCCTCCTGGTTCGATAACATGGCGGACACGGAACTGCTGGACCTGCTGCCCTTCTTTGAGCGGCTCAGCAAGGTGGAGGACGTGTACGCAGTGCTCAAGAAGCAGCGGACTAACAGCTAATGGCCCCCCCCACCCTCTGGGTGCTGTGAAGGGGCACCACTGGGGGAGCCAGGTGCCTTATTCTGGGGGAGGGAGGGTCCCAGTGTGCCCCGCATCATCCTCCCCAGCCCCGGTGGGCTCGGGTGCCCTCCGTGCCTGCTGGTGGTGGGAGATGTGGGTGCCCCTGCCGGGAAGCTGGGTGCCCCCCTTCTCTGAGAAGGGGGGCCGTGGGTGACCCACTGCCTTGCTGTGCTGAGGACCTGTTGGGGGGGTCCCATCTTCCCCCACTGTCCAGCCCCTGCCCCTTTCCCCCCCAACCTGTGTCCCCTCTCCCCAAAATGGTTCTCAGGTCCTTTTCCCCTCTGTCCCCCGACTGGGGAGGCGGGACGGGGTCAGCAGCTGCTGCTTTCCACTGCCTTTGGGAGGACTAGATCCCTCCATCCAGACTCTGCCTGCTGGGAGGCTGGTGGCCCTTGGCCCCTATCTGCCGGGCTATGGGACAGGTTAACACCTTGTCACCCTCCAAAAAAGCAGGGAGTCTTACTGGCCTTGGTGCATAGGGCTGCCACCATGCCCTTAACTCTGCCCTGGGTGCAGCTATCACCTCGTGGGGGGCATGTCCTTGTCTCTTTTCTTGCATGCTGCCCCCACCTAGGGGCTGTGTTTTTCAGGGGCAGCCCAGCCTCAGGGCTGAGCCCCTGGGCACAAATGCCCCGCCATGTGCCTTGGGACACCATGTCTCTGTGCCCCCTTTGCCCTGCAAGGGTTGTGCTAGGGGGAGCTCTTTACTTGCCTCTTCCAACCTTGGTTTTTTCTCATTTTGTGGGGGGAGGTGGCCTCCCCCCCCTCCAGTTACACTGTGTCACTGGGAGCCACTCTAGTCGCCAACAGGGGCATCCTGTCCCGTGGCGGGGGCACCCCCCCCATATCCATCTGCAGCTTCACCAAAGGCTGCCACTTCTGGGAGATAGGGACTCCCATACCAGCCTTAATGTGCCCCTCCCAGATGTACCCCAGCCCCAGTCCCCTAGCTGGGATGGGATGGGGGACACTACAGCCCCCCTGTAGCCTGGGGTTACCCTGACCCCCATGGGGTCGGACTCGTGCCAGGGTGTCCCCCAGCTTTGAGGGTCTGGGGGCTCTCAGGGAGGGTTTTTCCGGGGGGGGGGGGGGAAGGTGGGGCTGAGCTCAGCCAGGCCTTTTTTAATGTCACAATATAGACAATGCCTCATATCTTTTTAGAGGGAAAAGCAACGGTTTCCAAAAAAAATCATGGGTGCCTTTTTACCGCTGTGCCAGCAAAGGGAGGGGGGCAGTATTTGGGGGGGTGGGTGTGAGGAGTTTTAGCTTTCCGGTGCTGTTCAGCCGGCTCCTGCTGGCACTGCCCTGTTCCCAATGCTGGGGATAAGCTGAGATCCCCCCAGCCCTGCCCACACCCCCTGCCCTGTGGTGGGGTGGTGCAGCACGGCCCCCTGCATCCCTGCCAGCCCCAGCCTCGTCCTGCCCCGCCAGGAGGGTTGAACTCAGCACTTTATATTAGACAAGTCAAAGGGCGCCAGCGCAGCCGCTGCCCAGCGAGTGCCTGTGGGTGCTGCGGCACCCGAGGAGTACAGCCCCCGCCCTGGGCATCCTTGGGACGTCTGGGGGATGCAGAGGCGCCGTCGGGGGGCTGGGGAGGGCTAGGGTACCAGATCCAAGTGCCTTCATGTGATTAAAGCTGCCAAACCATCTTGGAAAGAGTAGTCCTGAGTGTGTGCATGCGCGGGCACGGGTACATGTCATGTGTGTGTCGCTAGTGGCTGTGCACAGTGCGGGGCACACGAAGCCCCCGGGGTTGCCTGAGTCCCCTGGGAAGGGGGGGATGCTGCAAGTCAGTGCCGGGGGAGCACCCTTGGGTTGCAGGGTTGAGGTGTCATCCCTTCCTGGTGCCAATGGGACACTCTCACGCTCAAGGACAGCCCCCCCGGGCTGCCCTGGCACCTCCTTCCTAACTCTTTCTCCCTCCTCCTGGGAAAAGGTTCCTGGTGCCACGGGGATCGTATCCTGCCCCTTAACAAGGAGGGGGTAAATTTACTTCGTAGGCTGTGCCCCCTCCCAGCTTTGAGACTTCAGATGAATTTGCTCCAAAGAAGGTATCAGGCCTTCCCCATATAGATTGGGGGGCACTTGTGCCCCCCCCCCCCATCCCAGGCAGGCTGCTGCCATCATGCAGACACAGGGTTCCTGGGGGGGGATGTCTCTTAGCTGCCCCCCTCCCCCGTGCCCTCATTGGCCCTGTGCCGCCCCTCATTAAGAAAGTCTGTGTCCTCCCTGATGGCTGCACTAATTACTGAGTTCATTAGTGGCCCGGCTGGGGGGCCCGGGGAGGGGGTGAGCCCGCTGGGGCCGGCGTGGGGTCCCCTACCCCTGTGCCACACTGACGGATTCAGCCGCAGAGCAGAGGGCAACGGCGTCCCCCCGAGTGTTCCACCCACCCCAAAACTCACTGGAGTTCCTGCACTCAGGTAAGGGTCCCACAGGGACACTCGTGTGGGGTGCAGGAGGTAGGAGCTGGGTGGCACGTCTAGGAGGGTTTGGGGGCAAAGGGAGTGGAGGTAGAGCCCATCCCTGAGGCACCCGGACACCCCCTTTTTTGTGGCTGACACGCCCCCCATTCTGGTTCAGCCCGTTGTCATCACTTCGGGATCCTTGCAGGAGAGATCAGGCAGGATTTGGGGCTCGCTGCAGCCCAGGCCGGGGTTGCAGGATGCCCGCAGCGCTTGTGACCAGGACTTTATCCTGGCTTTATCCTGGCTCAGCAGGGCAGCCAAGATAAAGCTGCGGCAATCCCGCGGGGCTGGGGAAGAGATAAGAGCGGGACAGGAAGCCCGGTGACTTGTCTGCTGCTGACACCTGCACCTCCCACCTTTATGAACGCCATGGTCATTCCCCAAAAGCACCTTCGGGCCTGGGAGCCACTTCAGTCCCTTCTCCTCTCTGTCAACATCGAGGGCATCACCAGATACCAACCGTTGGGACTGGGGGCATAGGACAGGGCGTAGGGCTTAGCTGTGCCACCACTTTATGTCCCATCCTGTCCCCTCAGGGCCCAGCCCCATGTCCCATCTCTGTCCCCCTTTCCATCCCCAAGAGAACCTTGGTGCTGCAGAGACCCCCAAGGCAGGAAGGAGTGACAAGGGATCTGGGGCATGAAACAGTCTGGGCACAGTCCCATGGGCAGGGTGGTGATGTGCCAGGGGGTAGGAAGGGGATGCCCCAGGAAGATGGTGCTGCACTGCTGTCACTTTATGGAACCTTTTCAGGGGGGAGGAGACACCAAAAAAACCAATTTCTGTGCTCCATGTTTGGGAGGGTTTGGGGATTTTAGGGTCTGGGGAGTGAAAAACAGTGGCAAAGCCCATCCCCATGGCATCAGGACACCTCTGTTTGTGGCTGATGCCCACGTGTCCTGGTCCAGCCCTTTGCTATCACTTTATGGAACTTCTTGGTGGGGTGCAAAAGGAAAAAATTCAGCATGGGCTCAATGCCAAGGACCAAGAGGAGAACAGGTCTGGAGAGGGCAGGGGAACCACCCTGAGCACAGCCAGCCTGTGGGCAGGGTGCAATAACACCTGGTGGGGGAAACACCCCATGAGTAACGGGGCTCTTAGGTGCCACAAAGTCTTGAAGGGCAGTGGGGACCTTGACTCTGGGCTGTCCCTGCCCTTATATGGTGAGCATAGGCTGGGACATGAGGGAACAAAGGTCTCCTGGGAGCTGGCACCTGAGTATTCCACCTAGGTACACTCACCTCTGCGCCCAGCTCTGCAGGGAAGGTGAGGGGGCAGAGGGTGGGCATGGGGTGTAGGGTGAAGGGGCAGAGGGTGAGCATGGAGTGGACAGCACATCCCATGGCCACCATCACTCCTGGCATCAGGATAGCCTGGGGATGGGGCTTGGGGACCCACCTGAGCCCCATCTTGGGGCTGTGCTGTGGGGGATGCTACCCCCTGGGTCAGAGGGATGAGATGTGGGTGCATTTGGGGCGGCACAGTGGGGCCAGGTGGGGTTTTGCAGGGCTGGGGAAGCAGAGACCTCCCCTCTGGGCAATGCCAACACTCCCTGCCAGCCTCCAGCTGGGGCACATAGGGTGGCTTTGCCTAATGGCAGCTCCCTGGCCCCTCTGTCTGCTTGTGGGGAGCACTGGCAGCCTATCAGATGGCTGTGGACAACCTTGGCAGCACTGTGGGGCCGGGAAGTGCCCTCCCTGGGGGGCATGGATCTGCTAGGGGGTTCAGAAGCAGGGGGTCTGAAGCAGGCAGTGTGTGTCTATCTCTGTGTGTGTTGTGTGTGTAACCAGTGGCCATGTCATGCTGTTCCACTTCATGCCAAGCTGTGCCAGGACAAGGCTGAGCGGCTGCTGTGCTGTGGGTGCCCTGTACAAGCCCACGACTGGAGACAGGGCAGGGCACTGGGACACTTATGGGACCCTGTGCCTGCGCACTCTGGACCCGGGTACAGACCCACTAGCTGTAGTGTCAGCCAAGCTGAGGGGGTGGCAGCCACACCTGTGTGCCCACAGACCTGACACCAGGGTGCTGGGGATCCCCTCGTCCCATGCAGCTCCTTACAGAGGGGGTTTACAGCTGGGGTCTCTGCAGAGCAAGCAGGGAAGCAGATGGCACAGCAGGTTGGCTGTGTCCCAGCTCTTAATGACACTGCCAGCCATTAACAAGGGTGTTGCCGATGCTGGCAGGTCCCCTTGCCTGTGGTACCAGTCACCATGGTGGAGCTCAGCGCCAAAGTCACCAAGACACTGAACAAGACCACGCCGGGCATCCAGATATGGCGAATCGAGGTGCGGATGGGGGCTGCTTTGAGGGGTCTCTGTGAGGGAAGATTCTCCCTTTGTGCCCTCAGCACCTGGGTTTGGGGGTCTCAGTGCAGCATCCAGAAGGTCCTGGTGCTGGGGGCAGTGGGGTGCATGGGGCTGGGGTGGGGGTTCCCCACCAGGGCTGATGTCTCCCTTCCTTCTGCAGAACATGGAGATGGTGCCGGTGCCCACCAAAAGCTATGGCAACTTCTACGAGGGGGATTGCTACGTCCTGCTGTCGGTAGGGCAGTCAGGGGTCATGCAAGGAAATGGGAATGGGTTCTGCCCTGAGGGGGCTGGGGGCAGGGTGGGGTGTCCATGGTCAGCATGGCCTGGGGACACAGGGGCTCTTCTAGCGGGGACCGATGTCCTGCAGACGCGCAAGTCTGGGAGCAACTTCAGCTACGACATCCACTACTGGCTGGGCAAGGAGTCAAGCCAGGATGAGCAGGGGGCGGCCGCCATCTACACCACCCAGATGGATGATCACCTGGGCTCAGTGGCCGTGCAGCACCGCGAGGTCCAGGGACACGAGAGTGAGACCTTCCGCACCTACTTCAAGCATGGACTCATGTATGTTTGTCGCCCTTGGGGACCAGCTCCCATCATGGGTGACAGTGGGGAGGGGTCCTGTGGAGACATCCCCAGTGGGGATGGGACAGCTCTGTGTGTCAGTGAGGTGGGGGAGGAAGGAGGAGGATCTGGAGCTGGGCTCATCTATCCATTATCACGTGTGGATGGGGGTCCCAGAATGCCTCCCTGTGCACAGAGGTGGGAGGGAGATTCCAGTGGTGTGAACAGGGGGACCTAGGGGTGACACCATGTCTGTCCCCTCCCAGCTATAAGAAGGGTGGGGTGGCCTCAGGCATGAAGCATGTGGAGACCAACACCTACAACGTCCAGCGACTACTGCATGTGAAGGGCAAGAAGAACGTGGTGGCAGGAGAGGTGAGTCATGGAATGTGTGGAGTCTGGATCAGGATCAGGCCAGAGCTCCTCCAGACACAGCTGCCTTCAAGCAGGGCACAGTGGGTGTGGGGTCATGCTGCCTTGCCTTAGGAGCAAATGCTCTCCAAGAAGTCCCTCTCAGGGTAGGGAGGAGGAATATAGGCTGGAGTCCTATATTCCTGAGTGAGCGGGGCTGCAGAGCCATGGGGACCCAGTGTTCTGCTGCTGGACACCCACCCTTTCCAATCCCATCCTGCTGCAGGTGGAGATGAGCTGGAAAAGCTTCAACAGAGGGGATGTGTTCCTGCTGGACCTGGGCCAGCTCATCATCCAGTGGAATGGCCCTGAGAGCAACCGAAACGAGAGGCTGAGGGTACGGCCAGGGGGTCCCAAGGTCCCCTCCTGGAGGAAGGGGGGTCACCAGCCACCCCCTCTCTGATCTAGGCTTGTCCCTTCTCCCCTGGCTGCAGGCGATGACCCTGGCCAAGGATATCCGGGACAGGGAACGTGGGGGCCGTGCCAAGGTGGGCGTAGTGGACGGTGAGGATGAGGATGCTTCACCAGGACTCATGAAGGTCCTTAAGCATGTGCTGGGTGAGAAGAGGGACATCCAGCCAGCCATCCCTGATGACAAAGTGGACCAGATTCTCAAGTCCTCCCTCAAGCTCTACCAGTAAGTTATTGGGGTGGGTTACCCATGGGAGCATTTTCCACAGTGCCAGAGGGAGCCAGCAGCCATCTCTGCTATGTCACACAGCTCCCAGCCCTATGGACAGACACCAAGAAGCGTCAAGGCCACAGCAGGGGTGGGGATAGGTCTTTTGGGTACCACTGGAGCAAGAGGAAACTCTGATTCCAAGAGGATTGGTACCCAATAGAGATGCTCGTGCAGGCATCACCCTTAGATGATGTGGCAATGCCCCTCAGTGCCCCCATAACATCTGACACCCATCTGTCTCTCCTTGTGGCCATGAGTGAGCTGCCTGGCAGGGCAAGCTACAAACCAGGTTGCCACCATGGCAGAGCAAGAGAGCCCCTGGGCACCACCTGTGCCATGATCTGGCTGGGGAAAGGGGTGGGAAGGGGACACCCCTACTAAACCTTACCACCCTGTAATGGAGATGGGGTTTTCCACCCATTTTCTAACCCTTTTTTCCTCTCTTTTTCTTCTGTCAGTGTCTCTAACGCCTCAGGGAACTTGCTTATACAGGAGGTGGCAATTCAACCTCTATCTCAAGACATGCTCCTGCACGAGGTCTGTCTCCCATGGGATGCTTGGGGGTGCCCAATTTCCTTGGCAGCTTTAATCCTTCTGGTGGACTTTGCCTGAAGTCCTAATTTCTATTGTTGCCCCTTCTCCAAGGACTGCTACATCCTTGATCAAGGAGGTACCAGGATCTTCGTCTGGAAGGGCAAGAATGCCAACAAGGAGGAGAAGCAGCAGGCGATGAGCAGGGCGCTGGTGGGTGCTGGGTTAGGAGCTTGTTGTGGCACAGCCTGACTGCTCCCTGGGGTTCCAGGCACTCCATGCCTATGCTCTGGGTTTGGATCTCACTAGGGCTACATCAAAGCCAAGAACTACCCAGACAGCACCAGCGTGGAAACAGAAAATGATGGGTCCGAGTCAGCTGTCTTCAGGCAGCTCTTCCAAAAATGGACTCTCCCCAACCAGAGCAGTGGGTTGGGCAAGACCCACACTGTGGGCAAAGTGGGTGAGTGTCTCCTTCCAATGTGGCAGGACTTCTTGGATTGGGATGGGTGGGCTGTGGGGAACCCCTATGGCCAGAGGAATTTGGCTCACCACTGTGCCCTTCCCCATAGCCAAGGTGGAGCAGGTGAAGTTTGATGCCACGACACTGCATGCCAAGCCCCAGATGGCTGCCCAGCAGAAGATGGTGGATGATGGATCTGGAGAAGTGGAGGTAGGGTGGCCATGGAAGAATGTAGAACCCTCCCAGCCCCTCCCCCTTTGCTGTACTAGGGGATGGTGTGGGGTCCAGGGTATGCTGGGCAGGAGGATGCACCAGCCCTGGCAGCAGTATATCCCTGTCCCACCAGGTGTGGCGTGTGGAGAACAATGAGCTGGTGCCCGTAGAGAAGAAGTGGCTGGGCCATTTCTATGGCGGGGACTGCTACCTGGTGCTCTACACCTATTTTGTGGGGCCTAAGGTGAACCGCCTCATCTACCTCTGGCAGGTGAGACCTCCAGGTCACTGTCCCATGGGTGGGGGACAGGGGTGCACCTCCCTGGTCTGGGGGTGCTCTGCTCCCTGGGAGCAGCATGAGAGTTGCCTTCTCCCAAGAGGGAAAGGAGGGCTGTGATGGGTTCTGAGCCCCCTCTGCCCTGCCCAGGGTCGCCAAGCCAGCACGGATGAGCTGGCCGCCTCTGCCTACCATGCTGTCGCCCTGGACCAGAAGTACAACAACGAGCCTGTGCAGATCCGGGTCACCATGGGCAAGGAGCCAGCCCATCTGATGGCCATCTTCAAGGGCAAGATGGTGGTGTATGCGGTGAGCATGGGGCTGCTGGGGCATGCACAGGTGAGTGAGACTGTGGCACTGGTGGTGACCTCCTGTCCCTGTCCCCCAGGGTGGCACATCACGGGAGGGCAGCACAGAGCCCACACCCTCCACCCGCCTCTTCCAAGTGCATGGCACCAACGAGTACAACACCAAGGCCTTCGAGGTGCCCGTCCGCGCTTCCTCCCTCAACTCCAATGACGTCTTTGTGCTCAAAACCCCCAGCTGCTGCTACCTCTGGTATGGGAAGGTGGGTACTGCCAGGTACTGGCATGGGTGCTGCCACCCCCAAAAGAAGTGTCCTCACCTCCTCTTCCTCCTCTTTGGGCCAGTGATGGAGCAACTGTGCTTACTTGGCAGGGCTGCAGCGGGGACGAACGTGAGATGGCCAAGACTGTGGCTGACATAATCTCCAAGATGGAGAAGCCAGTGATTGCAGAAGGACAGGAGCCACCTGAGTTCTGGCTGGCCCTGGGGGGCAAGTCTCAATATGCCAGCAACAAGAGGTACCAGTCTTATCCCTACCCACATCCAGGGGTAAGATGGGCCACTCGTTCCCAAGCAGGGTGAGCTTAATTCCCATCACATTGACCCCTCTCAGGCTGCAGGAGGAGAACCCCTCTGTGTCCCCCCGACTCTTTGAGTGCTCCAACAAGACAGGCACCTTCCTGGCCACGGAGATCATGGATTTCACCCAGGATGACCTGGAGGAGAATGATGTTTACCTACTAGACACGTGGGACCAGGTGAGCTAGGGGATCATGGAGTGGGGGACAGACCTTTGATCCTACAAGATGATGTTCTAGGGTTGGAGGACCTGCATCAGCCACACCTGGTGGCTTCGGAGGCTGGAAACCTGCCTATACATTGCCCCATGATGTTTTTTTTCCAGCCTTCTTGCTCCAAGGAATGCTGAGGATGGACTCCCAGTGTTCTTCCCCAGGGACAGAGCCCTTGTGACTCCAACCATGGCCCCAGAGGGCTCCATTTCACCCCAGTGGTGGACATGGTAACCTTATTGCAGGTTTTCTTCTGGATTGGGAAAGGCGCCAACGAGTCAGAGAAGGAGTCGGCAGCAGTGATGGCACAGGAGTACCTGCGGAGCCACCCCAGTGGGCGTGACCTTAACACCCCCATCATTGTGGTGAAGCAGGGTTATGAGCCCCCCACCTTCACTGGCTGGTTCCTGGCCTGGGACCCTCTCAACTGGGATGTGAGTCATGGAGGGAGTTTGAAAGACCAGGGAGTCCCTTTGCAGATGGGACCAGATGTGGGTCTGCCCCATGAGCATCTCCAGGGTGTGGGCAGCAGTGTGCCTGACCCCTGCCCATGCTGAGGGGCTGAGCACTTTTATCTCCTTCCCAGGACAAGAAATCCTATGAAACGCTGAGAGCTGAGCTGGGTGATGACAGCAGCCTTGGGGACCTCACCTCAGTAAGTGGCACAAGGAGAAGGGCAGCTGGGCTGGGTGGGGGCACAGAAAGCCACCCCCATCTCCTTGGCAGGTGCCAGAAGGAGCTGCAAGGACAGATTCTCCAGTGAGCAGGTACCTGGAGCCAGCCTGGTGCCTCCATCCTGGGGCCAGGCCCTGACGTGACTCTGCACCCCCCATTCAGGTGCTCACATCCAGGCAAGAGGTCTTCACTGCCTCCACCACCCTCGTCCCCACCAAACTGGAGACCTTCCCCTTGGATGTGCTGGTGAACACCTCAGCCGAGGACCTGCCCCGGGGTGTGGATCCCAGCAGGAAGGAGGTAAGCTGAGGCCAGGGAGCTGCTGGAGGGAGAGACAGGGAAAGGCCCCTGCCCCAGTTCTTCAGCTCAGCTTCCTTTCTCTGGCCCCAGGACCACCTCTCTGATGGGGACTTCCAGGCTGTTTTTGGCATGAACCGCTCCGCTTTCAGCAACCTGCCCTTGTGGAAACAACAGAAGCTCAAGAAGGACAAAGGACTCTTCTAGGGCAGGAGCCTGGGCACAGGGACAATCCCTGCTCTTTAGTAAATAAAATTAATTTTAAGAACAGACCCGTGGTCTCTCCCCTCCAACCCCAGGGCCCAGTCTGTGGGGTTGGAGGGGAGGTAATGTGTGGGTTATTTGGTAAAGAGCTGGCACAGAGGAAGACACAGCTCTTGACTGGGCACCAGCAGCAGCATAGGGAAGGACCCTCAACTCCTTTTCCCTGAGGCCTTCCTTTGTCCTTGCTATGCTCAGAGGTGAAGCACAGGCTGGGCATGCTCAGGGAGCCAGGACTCTCCCATCCCACCCCATCCTGGCACCTGCAGCTCAGGCTAAAGGTCCAGTATACAGCTGGAGCCACTCCCTCCCTTATCACCTGAACTGCAGTAAATACGTGTGGTACCAAAGGTAAATGAGGGGACAGTGTGCCCGTGGGGACACACACCAGGGAGCACTTGACCTTGACCCAGGAGCAGAGGAGGGCATCTCTCTTCTACTTGGGCTCTACAGGGATGCTGAGAGGCAGTGGGGTGTCACCCATGGGGACATATCTCTGTCAGGGGAGCCAGGATGGACATGTGCTGAGTGGCACTGAACACACACAGGATGTTCCCAGGCACGTCCCAATGCAAAAGGGGAGGAGGAGGTGCAGTGCCCATCAAGAGCCAGGAGAAATAAGATTCCAAATCAATAGAGGGTTAATAAAGAGGTTTTAATTTCACAAAAATCTATCTACACATCATTTAAAAACGGGCAGGGGGAACCCAAGAGCAAAAACTGTAAAGAATAGAGAGGAACAGGTCTGCTAAAACACAGAGAAAAGCACTGCTCCACATCAACAGTGTAAAGAACCAGAAAGTCAGGGTGCAGGCAGAAGTCAGCGGCAGGCAAGGCTGGAGTCTGGCAGCAAAACCACATGGACAGCAGCTGCCAGGGGTCCCGCACCCCTTTTTTCTCTCTTTGGCGGGCAATTACAGGGATAATTAGCTCCATTAAAAACAAAGCAGATGAGTTTTTCCCAGCCCCCTCCCTGGAGCACGACATTCCCCGCGTGCCTCGTGCCAGGGTGAACCGCAGCAGGAAGTGCTGAGCTGGTGTCAGCCCTTCCTCAGATGCAGGATGGGCAGGAAGATGCACGGGCGATCTTATCTGTGCTGCACTGAGCAGGGGGGGAAGAGGAGGCCGAGGCCACAGGTGTTGCAGAGCTCTGCTCTCTCCCGTCAGTGCCCCTCTGCTGCTCTGGTTGGGAAACCAGTCCTTGCTTTGCAAAGGCTCTTTGTGCAGCCCAGGGCTCCCCAGGGACCCGCACATAAGCTCCAGTTCAGTGACATGAACGCTCTGCCCCTCTCAGATTAGGGGTGTAAATCAAGAGCAAATTATCGCAGTCAGACAACGAAGGGACAAGTGGAACAGAGAGATGTGAGTTCCTTGAGTTTCTGTGCTGAATCACACTTGTGCTAAACTACATTGATTCAGAAGTGGGTAAATGTTTAACTGAGGAAGAGCTAGTACATGTTCAGGGCCCACAACTAAGCTTCACCTACCTATATCCAAGGGCAGGTATCCCACATAGGAGGACCAACCTTACTGACCTTTCTGCTGCAACAGCATGAGCAGCGGGAATGATACAACTGAGGGGCAGCACATCTTTTGAGGATTACACACCTATCATTCCTCCCCACCGCTCTTGGGCAGGGAAAAAGCTGGCTTCTGCAAGGAAGGGGCTCTGTGGACACTCCTGCCCAGGTGAAGGTACAACTGAGCTGCTGTATGCCAAACAAAAAAGCTTAAATTACAGTTTATGTCTGCAAATTCTTAATGACTAGAATAACAAGCAAGAACTTTTCATGAAACAAGGAACACTAGTTTAAAGCATCACCTTTTGCACCTTGATCCAAACAAAACTAGTTTTAAACAAAAGTTACTGCACTGAAAAATCAGGCAATGTTTGCTTTTATTATAAATTAACTGGGGTGCAGCACCTTGTAAAAAACAACCTTGCCACCCAAAAAAGCAGAGCTGACTTCTGATACTACAGGAATACCAGTTATTTACAGCACAAGCATAGGATGTGCTTGGGGAAAACAGGTTTGCCCTCTGGACGGAGCAGTCCATCACATTCGCAAGGCAATCAGTTCAAAGGACAACTCCCATGTCACCACCTCTTCCCATTGCCCAGAATTCGACCAAAATTAGTATTGATAATAGAAAAGTATAATGCTTTGTAATAAATTAACACACACACACACTCCTCTCGGGCTGCATCTCACCAGATAAACACTCTAGCATGTCTACAACCAAACCTTTGCTCCTGGCTCAGAGACCAGGAAGATGCCACCGTGACCAGGGCCCCTGTGCTTGTCCCATACCTGGGAAGTGGGAGGGAGGTCTGTCTTCACCACACCAGGGTTCCCCAAGTATTCAGGGTGGGGAGGACACTGACGCCGTCACTCGCTGTCGCTTGCTGCTGCGCACACACGCGGGGAGAGGTCCCTGAGGCAGTGCCCTGCCAGCCTGCCAGGATAAGCTCTAGTGTGGAAGTGCCCGCTGTGGAAAGGTGCCTGCTGTCTCTTAAATCGATGGTTTTGTCTGCTTTGCTGCAGCTGATTTATTCCTGAGAAACTCCTAATGATAGTTTAAAAAGCTCAGAAACTATCGCAACGGCAAAAAAGGTGATTTACTTCTTTTTTTTTCTCCTTAAGGAAGTCTTTCACCTCTAAAACTCAGGCTGCAAAAATCAGAACTAGAGGCCAAAACAAGAGCAACTACTCTGCTTACAGCAACAACTTCTCTGAAATGAGTAAATGTCAGTGAAAGGCAACATCTGCCCCTGCTAAATTAGTGCAAAGGTGCTGGAAAAAAATGAACTTAATAGGCTTCTCCCCCCACTGCTGAAACAAACTAGAAAAGGAGCATCATGCTTCTAAACCCAGCAGAAAGCATCACTTCTTCCTAACCATGTTCTGTTAATGCTGAACGAGGAAGGGCCTTACAAAAGCTTTCCCCCTGGTTTAGTTTCACAGTTTGAGCACTCCACACTTCTCAGAGAAGAGAATGGAGGCATGGCTGCAGTACAGAGCCTCTTACCCTGGGGTGACACAAGACCATGGCAAGACCACAGTTCAATCACAGAGCAGTTCAAGTACCAGGTGCTGCACAGGAAGGGTAATGCCAGAACGCTCTTTACCTCCTAGAATATGCAAAGAGGCTGTGCTCAGCTCCTGCCACTGCTCTGTTTGCTCCACGTACTCAGCTATCCCAGAGTCACATCAGAGCAGCCCCAAGCAACACAACTCCAGAGTGAAACACGGCACACCCAATGAGAGACCTCGCCTCCCCAAACGGCACTGATGCAACAACCTTATGGAGAAAATGCAATCAAATAACAGAACTTGTAAAACAAAAGAAATCACATATATATAATAATCACATCTAAATGAGGATGACAGTGAATGGTGTAAAAAAACAACAGAGCTGCCACCAGGTATCAATACATTCCACAGCACCAACAGTTTGTTTCCTGGAACCGCACAAAAATAGCGGAGCGCTCACAAACCCATGAATGTCACAACGCATCAGCTTGAGTGATTCCAAAATGCCTGTTAGCCAGATAACTGGCAAGAGCCTGCTCAGTGATCTGGCTTTCCAGTGAATATTAACTAACACAACACACGCCAGGTTACAGTCTATTGCTTAAATTGCTCTTGGAGAAAAGAAAAAAAAGCGCCGAGTGATATGTAAATCTTCGCCACTCACGCCTCACATGTGAATGGGCTTTTAAAGTCGAGTCTCTTTTTGCACTATTTTTTAAACCAGTTTATGAGCAGCTGTAGTCTTGTGGCTTGTTACAACTCTTTAAGGCTCCATGCTGACAAAATTATTTGAGAAACATTAGAAATTTCACCACAGGAGGATCTCTCTGGATGTCAAGGTTTAAACACGTAGTTCAGGCCCAGGACTTGCACAGATGGTTCAACAAACCAAGCGTCCCATATTTCTACCTTTTGTCTCATGTTTTGGCCCTGAGCTGTTTGTTACTCCTGTGTGTCTGGCACAAGTTCAGAATCTTCCTTGCTCCTCAGGAGGAACAAGGTGTTTTATTTTTCACAGAGGCTGACGAACTGATCTTCCTACTTCCATGCTAAGTGGCTGTGCATTTTTTTCTGTCTCTAGTAACTCATCGAAGATATCCCTAAAAGAGAAGGAAAGACCAACAGTGAAACTTTCGTACAACAACAAACCACTACATAAGACAGCCCTGAGGGAATGAGCAACTGGATTTACTCCACAAACTCAAGTGTCACAGATCCTGGAAAAGAGAGATGTCTTATCTGACATCTCCAAGCACTAGTAAAGACAGAAGAGGGTGGACAAACCTCCTTCAGTTCTGTGTGCCTGAAAACATGTAATTTTTACCTACAAACCTCATGTTGTCTGTGTCCTGAGATGACCGTGGCTGCAACACAACTGTTAGGAGCAGGGGTAAAGGCATTTACAAATATCACAGCACTTAAGGAAAAAACCCAAGCTCCACTATGATTCCTGGTGCAACACACGCACTGAGACACTGAATCCCATTCTTAAAACACAATTTAATGTATTTGTTAAAACACTATGTATTGCTGATGTACAATCCCACACCTCTGATCTAAGAGCACTTCAGTTTTGTCATTCTGGAGATATTTTTCATTCCAGCAGAGGACCAGAGGAAGAAGAGAAGCCCACTTCCTCACAATCAGTAGGTAATTTCTAGCACCAAAATTCCCCAAGACACCTACTTGTGCATGTAGAAGAAGATGTAACCACTTCGGTCTCTGTCACACTGAACAGTGGTCTCTAGAGTTCTAGACACTTCCAGGTCATTGTAGGTGAACCAGGACTGCTTCTTGATATCATAGACATCACTGATATAATGACCTTAACAACAGAAAACCACAAAATGGTTTGGGTTGGAAGGGACCTCAGAGATCATCCTGTTCCAAACTGCCGCCATAGGCAGGGACACCTTCCACTACTCCAAGTTGCCCAGAGCCCCATCCAACCTGGCTTTGAACACTTCTGGGAATGGGGCAGCCACAACTTCTCTGCACACCTTTCCATGCTGCACTTTGACCAGTGAGCTGGTTAGCTAGGTAATCTGGTCCAGCTACCTATGTCAGATTTAAAGGCTAAAAGACCCTTAAGATCTTGGTCCCTCAATCAGCTGGTAACAAGCACAAGCAATTCTACGGAGCCCATGAGCTGTACGTTTCCTACATGCCGTAGCTACCCACCATGACATTCCCAACCTGTTCCCCGATCAGCACGTCACGACAGAAGACTTGCTTTGCTGCCTGAATTCTTCCCCATAAATAATTCTGCTATGGTAATTCTGCATTACAGATTTTTCAAGCTATGTAAGAGATGAAGACTAAAATGTGGCATCTTTTACCTGAAGATGATGTGCTTCCAATATGGCTGACAATGCTGATGAGACGATAGGAGTGAGGAAGCTCTCCTGTCTGGGGGGAAAAAAAAGTACAATTAAAGCTTTCAGGAAGTCTTTTTTCCTCCACATAGTTTATGGACAAGATGATTTATACCTGTGATATCAACTTTGCTTACTGTATTCAAAGCTGCAACCCAGTGAAGGATTACAGAAACAGACACCCTGGCTGACACCAAACAAGGAGTCCTCCTAGAAGTGGGAAATGTGTATTTAATCTATCAGCAAGCCAGTGAACACGCAAAGGAGCCTCTTTGACCTCAGAACAGATGCTGACATGAGCTCTACACTGCAAAGTTTTCTAAACAACCATTTCCTGAGCAACTTCCACTGATGTCAGAATTAATCCAGCAAATAAACAGAAATGCCAGAAAGGAACACCATGCTCACTTCTGAAATATCAAAGACACACCATTGATAAGGGTACACAGATTAAACAGCTCATATCGGATATGTAGCCCAAATTCTCTGTCCTGTACCTGTAATGTCCGTGGACAACACCCTCTTCACATGCAGGAAACATGCTCTATCTATTTGACGGCTTCTGACAATTTATTTTTTAATCCTCTCTTGACCAGGAAATGTTACTTGTAGAATTCACTAACAATACTCTTAAAGAGTTTCTTAGAGAAACTCAGAAGATCTCTGCAGCTGTCTGGGTTTTTTTTTGTTTGCTTTGGTTTCAGTTGGGGATTTTTTTGTAATTAAAGTAACACAGTAAGACTTACAGATAGAAAATCTTCTATGTTTTCACTTCTGAATATTAAAGACCTTTCTAGCCTCTACACCTGCTCTGTAAAACTACCTTCAATACTACAAAGAATAGCTATACTTCTTATTTGGCTTTTGAAATCATGGATCACACCTCAGCATTTCTTTTCAGCTCTTCTGCTTCAGCTTCTGAATACTCCATGTCAAGAACATCCTCATTCCCAGAGTCTTCATCAGAGCCAACGCTGTCCAGGAGAGAGCTGTTGAACTCTAGATAGCAAGGAAACAATGATAACTGTGTGAGAAGCTGTGGACCACATAGGAACTCACAGCAGATATATCTACCCACCTAAATAGGCGTAATAAAATTTCAAGCTTCATTTTCAAGGAAAACAGGGGATACTGGAATTTCCAAATAAAAGCTCTTTCCCTTTTCCAACTTGTCAGAGCAACAATTAAGTATCTTGCAATTAATTTTAGCACCATCTCCCTCATACTTTTCCAAAAGGGCACTATGGCAATGACAGCTGGGTGATAAAAGAGCAGTTAACACCCAACTGGCTCTGGAGCACCAGTGGGCTGCAGACAGGACAGACAGCAAAAGGACAGCCAGTCTGGTCAGTGAACTGCGAGTTCCTGCAACAAGAAGCTATGAATTACAGTTTTAGCTATAAGCTGCATTAACAAAGTGCATTTTTGAATTAAAACTGGCATCAAAATGCTACTGCTGGCAGCAGGCATCTTTTCATTGTTTTCCATGGTAAGAAGGCTGCTAACCACAGGAACTTCCAGTTTGCTTGGCTGAGCAAAATGCACGCAGCTTTCTGTAAAGAGCCGGAAGGCACCACTGCTCCCTGTACACGCTGTTCCAAACTTCCCGGGGTTCTGCAGCTACCCAACTAATTTAAGATTTTGTACAGTACTCATTAGGAGAAGTAGCTATGCTTTCGCCAGTTAAATTAAAGCTATGGAGTCCTGGCTGGATGAGAAGTTGAGATTAACAGGACACTGCTCAGGAATTTTTTCTGGTCTGTTTTCAAGAGACTATCACGCCAGCTGTGATGGAGATGTTTTGCCAAAGAGATTCTCACACTGCTTGTCCTGTTAAATCATCAGTCACTGGATTAGTATAATCTCGGGAAGTTTATAGACGACTCCCTTGCTTAACTGGGAATCCTTTACTGCTGCTTTCCACACTTATCTGGGGTGTGAGGTAGACTAAAGCCTAGAAACACAGCCACTTTGGTAGGTCTCTGCATGAAGCACCTGCCATAGGAATTGCTAAATGCCACTTCACCAATGGTGCCAGGATGACTGCTGGTTCTTTGGTTACAGCATCCCTGGGATCCCTCCTAAGACAAATGCTACCAGCTCTGCATTTGAGATTAAGTTCATCTCCTTGAACAACTGCTTCCTGATGCCTTACTAATAAGACAGTAGCAAGGAAATGCTCGTGTTTAGGTCAAGCAACTGCAAATCAAGGGGATGAAGGATTTCTAGCCTTGAATTCTTCCTGGATATGAACCAAGGAAAACCCAAGAGGGACTGGTCACTCAGTCTGCCAGAGCTCAGGGTGAGGGATGCCTAAACAGCATTCAACTTACTTCCTTTCAGAAGCTGACACAGGTTCATCCAGTAACAACTGAGGGCCTTTAAAAGGCCCTGAGCAACTACAAGTATCTTAACACAATACTTTATTATCCCTCCCTCTCCCTCTTTAGAGCAGGAATTTTCTCTCAGTTATGCTTTGCTCTGCCAGATTGTATGAAATCACTTGCATGCCAGCCTCACACAAATGTTGAGCAGCGCCTGAGGAGGCCTACAGCACTGTCTGGATTTGGAGGAGACAGATAGTATGTTTTGGGTTTCTTTCTTCACCCCCAACACTTATACCTTGCAGTGAGGTCTGTCTCCCTCTCATCCCCTACCTGATAGATACAGCACTGATTCATTTTTACAGGCAAGGCCAAGGCATTCATTAATCAGCACTAAAATACCAATGCAGGTAACAAATAATCCTTATGTTCTGACTAGGGCCATGAGCATGCTGGCTTTTGCAGGGAATGCAAAGTTTCAAGATCCATTGTGCTTTCTCTAAATTAATATTATGCATTATTGTATATTATATGTGGTTCATATAACATATTACACATATCTCTCTATATATCTCTATATCTAAGTAAAAACTCAAGAGACTGAAGTAAGTAATTTTTCAGATTAAGTTTTTCCTGGCATTTGCTTTCACAAGCAAGAACAAGAAAAACTGACCTTCAGTGCAGCCAAACACAACAAAGCACACACCAAAAGAACATGAATCCCAGCTGTCTTACTGACAGTCAGGAGCTGCACTCATACACATATAAAATTTCCTCTCAAAAGCAACATACTGGAAGAACTTATTTAAGTTTCACCTTGTAGACTTAATTCCGTGGCTCGTTTGAGGTCATCATCTTCTTTCTGTTCTCGTGCCTCCTAACGGGGAGAGAACAAAATTTAGCTCATTGAGACATTTCACTGTTTAAAATTCTTGTGGTGCTCTTTTTCCATTGAAACTGTGCTGCTCTGGTTTCTACAACAAACTTGACATTGTAAATTAAAGGTTCTGTGTGAAGGAATGTTTGCAACCAGCGAGAGTCCAATGTTCCCGTGCAACAGAACCTGGGACAAACCCTCATTAAGACTTGTCAAAGCTCCTGAAGTTTGGTATGCAGCAGAGCGAGTCTCCAGTAACACCAAATGCTTTCCCTGGATCATTAATTTGAAAAGCATCTGAATGAATTTGCAACCCTTTGCTCAGGAAAACTGTCACTTAAACACAAAGCTACTCACACTTCGGCAAAATTTAGTCTACTTCTGACCAAAGCCAGCTGAGGACATGGTCATTAAATCCTGACAGATTTTGTTATTTTTAAGCATTTGAAAGTAGAACCACTGGTTCTATGTAACAGGTGTAATCCACAAAGGCAGGATGCAAAAAGACACCACTAAACAACCAGGTATTAAAAATATTACCATGACCAAGTAGCAAAGAAACCTCAATTCAACCAACATGTCTAATGTTTGGATAATATTCTACCCCTGTTCCTCCCACCACTCTTGAAAGCCCAGAGCTACAGCAAGCCAGACAGCAATATTTAATGAGCTGGCTTCTTAATTCAGGGTTTGAGTGCTTTCAGCATACCTGAATGCAGCACCCCAACTATGTATTTCAAATCGAGATAACCACAGCTACCACATTTCCATGCTTAAATCATTAGAATAGCAGATTTTTGCTTCAGAACTGTAGCAGAAATACATTCAAAGGGCAGTTTTACATTATTAGCACGAGGCCTTTTATCTCGCTATTTCTAAAGGATTTGGGAATCTTTGTTAAACTACTCAGCACTGCTGAATCAAAGCTACATCTGGCATGGAACATACCAACCAGCACCTCATAGTGAGTAATGGGAGAGAAAAATCCAAGAGCCTGGAAACTTCAGGTCTCATAAGGAAAACCATGACAGCTTTGATATTAATAGACAACAGACAAGGGCACCTATTTAAAGAAAGACCTGGCTAAGTGCTTGCTTTATTCTCAGCAGCTTGGTTAAACTTGTAGAAATCAGTTACAGGTCTTGCAATTCAAGTGGAATACAGATAGCACACAACTCAAGAATCCCATTCTTTCCAAGCCTACTTTAAAGGACTTGTTTTAGAATAAATTATTTGGTATCCTTATTCCACTTTACTGCCAGAGAAGGATCACATAAATGCTCAGTTCCTATATTCTTCACTAAGCATCCCCTACTTGCTAGCACCAGAAACACAGCTAGGATAGACACATCTTCAACCTGACCTGGCCATTCTTAGCCTTGTCTTTGAAACCTGCCTCTTTCACTGAGTCTTGACAGGACAGACTGCAAGAAGCAACTGCCAGGGAAGTTAAAGGTGGGCTGGCTTCTTGATGATAGAGAGGAAGAGTTCAGGTTATCATAGTTTTTAATATATTGTGACAAACCAGTGTACAAAAGCCTGTGAGGAGCTTTGAGAAATCTGTGGGTCTGGGATGTGATGAACAGTTTCCAAAGCACACACAAAATGTGCCCAGATGTATCCAGTGTCATCACTCTACTGACACTGGAGGTAGAAGAAACCCAAACCTTTTTCCATCTAGTTATCTCAAAAAACCCAGAAGAATCCCTTTGCAGTTACTGCCTGAATGCAAGCTTTTCCTTTAGCTTTCAGGCTTTCAGTGTTGGGGAAGATAACTTAAGAAAGCAAACTATTTTTCTTACTTGCTCTTGAAGGCTTTGAGCCAGTGCTTGCTGAAGTTCTTGTTCTTCCCTCTCTCTCTCCATATCGTACTGCTGCAGCCAGTCAACCTCCCCTTGGGAGCCTTCTGGAGTTTTGTTTTCCTTATTCTCATCAAAATCTTTAGTTATCTCACTGAAATTGGCAGGACCTGAGGAATCACAAAGTACAGTTTATACTTTCCTGGGTCTTCTGTCTGTTACCAGTGAAGTCCTCTTTAAATCACCACAATCCCTGCAGCATAGTGACATCTACTGACAGGGAGCTCACCCGTCATAAAACACCCACACAGGAGTCAAATGGAAAATGTTCCAAAGAGCAGTCTTATACTCACTTTAACTGGAGCACAATGAACCATTTGATTAATACCTGAACCTGTTCTCTTCTTAGCCTTTCATGTTCACTCAGAAACAGCAAGTTTAACTACAGAAGCCACACACCACTAGGTTTCTGCAGCCATGAAGCTGACACATGAATTTCTCTGTAAGAAACCACGGACTATAAAAATTTGCATTGCATATTATACCTCGGAGTACTACAGATGAAGCCACAATTAAAGCCAAATCATATGCAAAATGGAAAAAAGCACAAACTGAGGCACTGTTCAAATGTGTCACCATCTGCTTCAGGTAAGAGCCTCAATCTTGTGAACACTATGTACAGCTTTAAAGGTGCACGAGGACTATAACTTTTTAGTTCACCTTTGAAGTAAACACTATGGCAGAAGTGCTTTATGGAACATCTGGAATGAAAATTCATTCAACCACTGCAGAGACTCCTGCAGTTGCAGGACACTTGGATTCTTGCTTGCAAGTGATAAAGTGTCAGGACCTGCTCCAACAGCTATCAGGCAGCAACATGTGAAAGAAACTTGGTTTTGTCCTGTGCAGACTTCAGTATCTGATTAGTTATTAACAAGGATAAAACAAGGCAGTCTCAGTATCTGAGAACCCTTAAACATAAGACCAACAGCACCAGAGCCATAATCCATCTGTCTAATCCTTTCAAGATGAAAAACAAAACAATTTATTACATGACCTTTGACAACTTCCAATGCAAGAAGAAATACAGAACTTATATTATACCCATACTTTTTGCTTAAGAGTCACAAAAGAGCCTTCAAATATTTACATTGTACTTTCCAAAGAAAACCTGAGAGAAATAAATTTATATGGCTGCACTCTATCACAGCTCCCTCTCACACCACCATAACCAATATTACTGTATAAAAAGGAGGGCACAAACCATGCTGCTCACATACATTAATATTATTCTTATACACTGCTTTCCACCATCAAGGCTGTCAAGAGTTATCCACTGAAACAAGTGTCATTTTAGGTAACAGTGGGGTATTCTGTTGTTAAATTAAACTCCTGGCTCTTAGAGGACATAAGCATATTGTTGGTTGCTTCTTCCATGCTAGTGGAATCAAAAACCTAACCAGAAGCAGGTAGCACACAATAAATGATAAACCACTTTTATTTCCTTCAGCTGGCTAAAGGAAGACTCAACTTCCCCGCACTGAGATCACAGAGTCTCCTCCTTTTACTCAACCACATATCTCTGTCAGAGGCCATAAATCACTTGAGTCTCTTAATCTTACAGGTCTACTCTCATATAAAAAGCTTTAGAAAAAATTTCGGAGATATAGTTAAATTCATTAGTAACTAGTGACAAAATAGGTGCATTTATGAAAGCATTCTAGTCTTATGCAGCCCTCTTGCACACCAGCCACGTGAACACTATTACTGTGCTGCTACAACAGCTACAGAAACGAAAATACTTTCTGCTTATGGAAGAGTCAGTTCTAAACATGGTCAAATATTAGGAAATTGAATTGTCTGGCACAGGAATCTGTGGAAGCATGTGTTAATCACTAGAGGAAAAAAATGGAAATTAACTTTGAATCATGGAGGTGACAGACTTACAAGAAAATACATTTTCACAGTTGGATGAATTAAATGCTTTATACACAGGGAAATAAGTTCCTAAAACTCTGAGGAAGTCAGACAGTTTCAGCAGTGCACTTGCATCTAGTTCCAACCACCAGCCATTATCAACCTGATGGTATCAGTAACCTGCTTTAGCCTGCCAGAGTCCAGTTAAGATGGTTATTTTGCCTTACCTGAGTCTAATACTGTTTTGGGTTTCTCCATCTCCATAGATTCCAGGTTTTCTGGTAATTCCTGAATTTCATCATCTCCAAAACCAGTGTCTGGGCTGCTTGTGGGCTTATCTTCATCATGGCTCAGAGACAGAGAAGCTTCCCTTTTGCTAATCTCTAAGACAGCTGCTAGCAGCTCATCTTCGCTCATCCCATCAAAACCAGCATTACCCAGCTCAGGTTTATCACCATCCATTTTACTTCTTTTTGAACCCTAGAGATGAATGGAGTTTGAATAAACAGGTATATAACATCAGTTTTACATTTTTATGGAGATTTATTTTTATTAACCCCAGGGAGTGGGAGCTTGGCACTGTCAACATTCAACATAGTTACATGAGACTCAATGGAGAGACAGCCTTTGTAGCTACTTACTCTGCAGAATAATATTTAAATATACACTACAACCAGTTTTTACAGGCCTTGTGGATTAACATACAGAAGATAACTCTTGCCTTCTTCTTCCTTTCCTTCAACAAATGTTTCCCCTTTAGGTTCTGATGAATTCTCAAGCCCCTGGCAAGTCAGTGCTGAGATACACGCAGGAAATTGCAAGTTTGTTAACAAAGGATAAAGCAGCAACATGAGAGTAAGTGAACTTGAATACAGGGATGGAAGAATAGAAACTGAAATGGAGCTGGTATGAAGAGCAATTAAAACTAGGTCTCATACTGCAGATTTGACATATGTAATCTTGATGTGGGTACAGGGAGGACTGCAAACCAAGTAAGAAAATAGTTTAACAGGGAGAGGGGGGAATTATTCTTTCCCAAGGAGAACAGAATGATTTTAAACTGGAAGAAATAAAAAAACCCCTTAATCTCATATTTTCCTTTTTATAGTTCATTTTCCTAAAGCTGATGCTCATCAACTCCTACAGCACAGTGATTTGCAAATAATATAGTTATTTCAATCATTTTGATATTAACTGTTAATCAGGAGGTTAACCTCCATGCATGCATGTTGACACAATTACACTATTTACCATATGCTTAGAATTTCTTTTCCTATATTATATTAAAAATGGGGTATGATGGTTTCTATTAAAATGTACTTATCCAGGTCTTAATCCAAACTGCATTAGGATGGACCCCAGTACTTTGTGAAAATGAACAAAAATACATTTCTACTGCTGCATTTTACTCAAATACAGCAAGCATTTAGTATTAAAACTACCTTTTCAAAAAAGATTAGCAAATGAATTAGCCAACTAAACTGCTTGTTCTAGACATGATGCCCACCAAGAATTAGAAGTGACAAATTTAAACCTCTCTCCTCACAGCTATTTATGCACTGAATAAGTAAAGCAGAGTACCTGCTTTTTAAGCTTTCTGATTTATCTCTCTGCACCTGTAGGCTACCAACATCAAAACTGGTTTAGCTCTTCAGCAAACTCTAGTTCCAGGCCCTCTGCCAACCACTACCACTAATTCAGTGGCTGGACTTTAAAAGAATTGGCAGCATCTGTGCATAATTTGAATACAACTTTTCTATTAGACATTATTTGCATAGATTTTAAATAGCCTAGGCTCTAAGACATGCTGCTTTAAGTAAGCATTTTTAAGCAGTCCTTCAAATACTACTTCATCTGCAGAAGCAGAAATCACAGGAATTGTAGTTCTGCCCTCTTTAGCTGGATAACTGCTACTTGCCCCTACAACCCAGTGTCAAATCCAGATGCTTTCCAGCTGTTCTCTCACACTGCAGGGACATTTTGCAAGAAGTGCCTGGTAAGGGATGTACTGGCCAGACAAAGTGACCATCAAGCCCTTAAAGCAACCCCATCCACAGCTGTTTTGAGAATCATACCAAGAGAAATGGTGCAGCAGCAGTGCTGCCACTTCAAAAAAATCAGACTAGGTTCCCCAGGGCAACACTGAGAAGGTCAGAGAAACTGGTTAATAGTAACAGATGGTTGGTCAGGCCTGCGGTTGAGAAGTGGCCCATATGCATGGCCACAGAATAAAATCATTTATGTGGAATCATCACCACCAGTGTCTCTTTCCCACAACAGGCTGTAAAGCCTGTAATTAATTTGTTATTCAAATTAGTATGCTTTATTCCCACAATTTCTGCACTTACAGGGCTTGTGCGATAGAAACTACCTACTCTTCCTCACCAACAAAACTCCAGGAAGAATCAGTTAGGACAGTTTGAAATACCTTTGAAGTCCCTCTTATGTACAGAAAAAACAAGCTTGTTTCCTTCCCCCAGCTGCAGCCAGGCATAGATGGGCCATGCAGGACAGCAGTCGCAGGACCTTCAGCAAAGGGTTTTCTGTGTTTTCCCACAGCAATCCATTCCATCCCTATATATCCTGACCATTAGGAAGCGTTCCCTAATATTTAATCTAAAAATGACTATCTGCAACTTAGTATATTACTTCTTGTTCTATCCACCACAGGCACAGAAAACAGCTCAAGTGTTTCTATTAACTTCTTCCCCTTCCCTGAAGACATACATAAACCTTGCTTATGTTTCTCCTTAAACTAAAGACCGAACTGAAGACCACTTGCCTGCTCTTTCTCTCAAAATCTTCCTTTCTAGACCTCTGACATTCATGTTCCTCTCCTCTAGCCCCTCTCCAGTTAATCTCTAACTCTTTTCAGTCCAGAACCCAAAGATGGATACAGAATTCCAGCTAAAGCCCAATGCTGAGGAAAAAAGGAGGGTTACGTGACACAACATGCAGGCTGTGGTTCTGTCCAGATACTTCTACTTTCAACCTGCCTGCCCTTGTGACTGTCACCTTTCATGCCCTTTCTGAAGGCCCACTGCTTTCCCAGATGTTTCCATCCCACATTTATAGTTGATTAATCCTGATAAGATTAGCACCTTTAGCCTGTTCCTACTGAACAACCCTTCCTATTTTTATGCAGTTTCTCTCATTTGTCAAGATCCTTCTTATCTGTAGTTCTGAGCTTCATCAAACCGGCAGCTCTTCCCAGCTCTGGATCTTCTAAAAATTTAATACTCAGTATCCATCCTTCATTAAATACTGGGTCAGGATTTTCCCTTGGTTTGATCTTCCCATCAGATCAGAAACTGTTGCTGTCTTCCTCTTGTTACCTACTGCTATTCACCCAGATTTACACCTGCCCCTTAATGCCATAATCAAGGCCACAAGTCTCTGCTTGATAAAAATAACCCTATGAGCATTGTCAAAAACTTTAGTGAAGCAAAAGCTTTATAGATGCAGAGATGCAGGAAACTTGTCCTAAGCACTAGGCCTGAACCACTCTTAACAGAAGAAAGTGGTACAGTAAGATAATCCTCTAAGCTGCTTCTATGACCTCCTAGGTCATCCTTTCTTCCCACACAACTCATCTACCTGCTAATACACTGGCCTGACAGAGGCAAAAAAAGCATCTTGGCAGCATTAACACTAGTCACAAGGAAAAGCTCAAATGCAATTTGAAATTAACTGTGCCATTACACGAATAAATTCGGTCTCTTCACACGGCTATGTGTCCACCTCCAAAGACTGCTAGCTTCAGATTCTAAAAGCATTTTAAAAGCCACACTTGAAAGAGGACACAGATTGGATGTGCATGAAATTCTCTCAACTGAATTATTTGCTTAGCCCAACTTGTACCGAATCTAATTCAATCAGGGACTTTACTGCATACTTTTATTATTGACAGCACATTATACTTCAGCCCAGGAACATTATTAGTGAGAGTTACCCAAAGGACTGACCAAACTGCTAAGCAGCTGGTATACATAACCTGAAAACTCAAGTTCAATTGCAATGCAATTACCTCTATCCCCAGTGGGAACCCAAGACAACTGCAGAGAGAGGTCAATTAGCAAAGCACTCCCTTCCAGCACTGCAGTGATAATTAAGAGGGAAAAAAACCTCATCTGACATCAATTTCACTCAGTTTACGCTAAAAAAAGCACACAGCAGACATGAGCACATACAGGATCTAGTACATGAAAGTTTGTGGGTTTTTCCCTTACCTTTTCTGGCTCCTCTTGCAGTTGTTGCTGATCTCTACTCTGTATGTTACACAGCCTTTGGCTATGGGCAACAGAGCGTTTCAATGGCTCATCATCACTGTCAGAATCTACATAGAGTGCTGTGGAGCTCTTTGACTTGAAAGTGTATTTTCTGTAAATTAAACATATGGCTATAAAACTTTACAGCATTAGTAGCATTGTACAAACACGTTTCAGAGTAACTGTCAAAGTAGTGCTTTCACTCAGTTCAACTGGGGAACAAACTGCAACAACTTGACAGTGACAAACTGACAACAAACAGACAGTGACAATTTATTAACATGGCAGTCAGGGGTTTCAGAACAGGTTTATTTTATTGGGTTAACTGACATATCCACTGGAAGCCTGCAATAATAGCTTACAACATTAAAAGTTACTAAGTGTGCGGCTCTTGCTTTTAAGGCCAAGGATTGTGCACTTTATTACCTTGCAATCCCAGACAGAACTCATTTGAGACAAGACCACAGTAACATAGAATTTGGCATTAATCATTTGACTTCTTGAGTTTATTAAGTTGGACATAGGACTTCTCACATCATTACCCAGATTTAAGAAGTACAAAAATGCACAGATTTTTCAGTTTTCCTCTTTGCTCTTCCATTAAGATAAATTCTTGTTTCTTTAGAATTGAAGAGAAGGGAGTCTGGGAAAGTCATCTTTTCCATTTTATCAGTAAATCTGATCTTTAAGCACCCCTCAATGCAAAACCATCCAGTGTGATATCCCATTTTTCAGAGTATCAAGAACTAGCTGCCTCATCTTTGCAAATAAATTTAAGGAATCAACCACCTGTTTCCAGAACACACATTTTGACTCCACAGAGTCAGAACAAAGAGCTAGATTGCAAAAGTAGAAATCATTTTGCTTCCTAAACTAGGCAAATTGCACCACTGATGTTAATTTCAGCTAGCATGTAACACCCATAAAACTCAGATATGAAAAAAGACAGTTGCTGAAATAATTTACAACAAAAAAACAGAAACGAACTAGAAAATCTGAAAATGCCTTAAAAACTATGCCACAAAACCCCAAGCCATTGGACATGGACATTTCAGAGCTATAACTCACCTGCAAGGTGTGGAAGTGCTTACAGTACAGGAATTCACCATTTGGGAGGCTTTCAATGGACGGGAACTATTAAAAAAGCAAAGTATTTATTGCAGTAGTTACAGTCTTTAAAAAGTAAGTGTTTACTTGTCTACTATGCATGCAAATCCATGACCAAAAGAACAAGCAGAATACCATTATGTACTTGCTAATTGCTTAGATTTACAGCAATAACTTCATCACACTATAAATAAACAATGGTTGTTCAAAACCATATATAATCCTTTAAACTTGATTCACTTCTTGGCAATGCACCCTTAGGGACCAGCTCACAAATTAAAGGCTCTCAGCTCCCATGTCAAGACAACTCATTTCTTTATCCTTTTTATTTTATTCCCACCAACACTTGAGTTCCTGCTCCCAAACCACAGTCTCCTGCTACTGTCTGGATCAGCCGGTTTTCTGGCATATCCCACATCTTCACTTCTCCTCCCTTACCTAGATTCTTCTAAAGAAACTTCCTGCTCCATTTAATCCTTTCATGGGCTCCTCAAAGCCCACCACTATCACTCCACATCTATCAAACTGATGGCAGCCAGTGCAGAAATATTTTCTAACCTTCCCCCTAAAACAGTTCTGTTTCTCTCCAGCCTAGTTCCCCTTCCACTGTCTGGTCAATTGCAATGGTTTCCATCATTGAAAAAAACTCCCAACACTGGAAAGCGATTTCCAACCTATTTTAAAGTATTGCTGCTCTGGGTAGCATAAACAGTTCACTGAGTTTGAGATTTCTACTGTTAAAGGAAATTTGTGGGGAACATCCACCTACATCTCAAACAACACTAAAAATTTGGCACAACACCTGCCACACTGCTGAACACACACACCAGATGTGTCCTAGCTCACTATGGATACCCTGGCTACGTCACTAGTTAGGGGCTACAAGAGACCTGAGGGTTTCTTGTTCCTTATTCTGCCACACACTTCCTGTGTGACAACTGGCACATTTAATCTCCGTGTCTAACATCAGGCAGCTGTACAGAAATAACTGTCACAAGGAAAAGGAGAGCATTTTCAGCATGCAAAGGGCTTAGATACTACAGTGGCACAGGAAAGACAATGAAAAATGAATGACAGCCTAGGAGGTGCAAGTGGAAATTAACAGAAAAAGATAGGATGTTTTGACTTCTAGAGTTAGGGTGCTCTGAGGGGAAAGATAATCTAGATTACTTTGGACTGTTGAGAGGCCTACATTTCAAACATTACTAACAAAAGCATTCTTAAAAAGAGAATGAAGTTATTTTCAAGGACAGTGAAGAATATTATCTTACCAAATATTCCCTAGATAATGCCCAACCATCTCTTCCTACTGCTTCTATTATGCTTCCCTTCCATACATGTTCTTATGATAGTATCATTACAAATTAGCAGCACACATCTGAAGCTGCATAATTGTAATGTTTCCTCGCCCAGACATTCTCTGGAGGAGATCTGACAACTGCTTACCTTGTGGCATACATGATTAACACAGCAGGGACCAAAGCTGAACACTTACATGGCAGAATGGACGCTCCATCCCAGCGTCAGTGGCAGCCTGGTGCTTTCTGTACAGTGGGAAAGCAAGGTTAGGTATCTTGGAATAACCACCTGCTGCCCGACCTTATGGTTGAGAGACAATGCTACATTGAAGCTGTATCGTTTCAGATGCAGAATCAGGACCCTGAGAGAGATGAGAGCAGGACAAGTGTTAATCTCAAAACAGAAGCCAGAGAAAACCTATTCAAAATCCAAGTCACCCTTTTTTCCAGAGACATTCACCTGACCAAACCAGATTATTACTTTGGGGTGGTAGGCAAATGCTGACCATCTCCTATCTGTCAGACACAGGTAATTATGCCCCTGTCCATCACTCAACTTGTGCAATATTAAAATTCCAGTATCTGTACATACCCACTATGTATCTGCTTCGTTCACACCCTAGAAACCCCAAGAAAAGGGGAAGGGGAAAACTCAGTCCTCCTTGTGTAGCAATAGGGAGGAAGAAACAAGTACTGGTGAGGGTTTCCAAGAGCTTCTTTAGAGTGAAACTGAAAAACAGCATGAAGACTGACTGCAGGTGCATCTCTCTCACAGCTGACCACTGTACATGCTGTCCTGCTCATTTTCCCAGCTTTACTCTTCGAGGGATTTTTGCTTGCATTTTGTAACATATGCCTCCAGGAAGGAGAGGAACAGGTGTCAACATTTACCTGGGAAGCCTGTTGAACTTGTGTGTGACAACTGCAGACTTTCCATTGCACTTCTCACAGGAATACTCAATCTCCTCTGCCTGTTTAAGGGAGCAGAGAAATGACTTGTGGAACAAAAGAGACATCAAACAGATCTCAACCAAAAGAACATCACATCTGTCACATAAGCTCTTCAAAACAGCAGTAACCATTTAAAATTATAATCACCTTCAACTTGACCAAATAAGAGGGCATTTAATAAGAGGACAGGCAGCACACCTTAAAATTTGACATCATACCCACTAATACAGGTGGAATTTTTCATGCAAGTCTACTAGAGACCAGTGAATTAGCTACCATTATGACAAATTAGCTTCCAAAAGGAGGGTACAATCTTGTGACTTTTACAGTTTTCTCTCCCATATACAAGATTTGTTTGGGTTTTTTTTCCCCTAATAACCTATGGTGGAGGATGGTGCCATGAAATTTTCACCCTCTTGTTCAAAACCTCTGCTTTGTTCCTCAAAAGCTATCCTCATATAAACTTATCAAGGATATGCTACACAAGAGTAGAGTTTTGAACAGACATAAGAAGGGGAAGCATCCCTTTCCTGAAATTACATAACTTGCCCATCAAACATTCCTACAGCCCTTTACCTTAAGTGAAGCCAAATTACAACATTACAGTTTTAGGAATTCTTTAAAATCGTAAGACCTCCACCAGCTTTTAGAAGAAAAAGCACATCAATCATTCTGTTGAAAATACTTCCTATACTGGGAGGAAAAAAGAAGGTTTTGTAATATCTCAAAATATGACAAAATACAACACCAATTCACACGTTGTACAGCTCATTTTTAGCTTTCAGAAGTCTCACCTTGAAGCTCTACTTACAAAGTGAGCATCCACATATTACAGCTATTTGCTTTTTTAAATTATTGTACCTGCACAATGTTTTTCCTCCATGCTAATTAAGGCTTGTACACAAGCTGTTAAAGTGTCCTAGCCCAGGAGAGGTAGAAATTCCTGAGTGATTATCCCAGTCTGACATTCTCTCCTTGGTACTTGTTTATATCTCAAGTCTTTCACCACAAAATTGGCAAGTTTACCTATTTTACGTTAGTTAATTTCTGCACAGTATTTTACAATAAAAACTTCCGTATGCTGTTAATGGACAAACCTCAAAAAAATGCAAAGTTAGTTATCTCACATGCCTGCAACCACTGTCATAGAAACTAATAATGAGCTGTACAATCACGATTTCCATGTGGCACCTATAACCCACATATGCTCCTCAATGCATAAAAAACCCCCTCAAAGAACATACCCGAAAAAAGAGGTCAAGAGAATCCTGGATCGATCGGGAAGGAAGGAATTTCTTCCTCCGAGGAAGGTCAATGGAGAGGTCATTAAACTGCTCTCGTTTAGTGACCGTTTCACCACACCTAAAAAAGAAACATGCTTGTGAAAGTCTGATGGAAAATAAACTTGAAATTAATGAACGTCTGCATGTTTTAGGGAAAAGTGACTTTCCAGTAAACATGTATTTCTTGATCATCCTATTTTTACTCATAAAAATGGAACTGTTTGATGCTTAGGACAAAGTGGGATCTTGCAATTTCTTTTTGATGCTTTAGAGGTTGAGATATTTGTGTAAGGGTAAGGACAAAAATGCAGAGACTGCTTTGGAGAGGCAAACGATCAGGTATACAGGAAATCAAAGTGACTGCTACAGCTGAACACATCATTCAGTATTCTTAGGAGAAAAAAGGGAGCCCAGCCCAGCAGAAGGGCTAGAAATACTTTCAAACTGTTCTTAAAAACAAAACAGTAGAGTCCATTTAAAAAAACAAAACCAACAAAACCCCCTGATTTTTCTTACATTTCAATTTTCTTAGGGGAAAAAAAAGACCCTACTACAGTCATTTGTCTTCCATAATTATTATCTGGATGCACTTGACTTTTAATTGTTCTATGGAACTAATTAAATATATACAAACTAATATTCCCAAATATCTGTGTTCATGAAAACTCTGTGGAATGAAGCATTCCCATATGGAAATCTGCCACACACAATATGAATGCCCAAATATACTGGATTACATATTTTTCTTCAAGAACGTAGAGAGACAGAAGAAAATGCCATTCCCTGAAGTCCTTAGAAACATCAAATTAAAAACATGGCTTCTCTTTTTGTTTTAAGAGGAAACATTACTTGACTGAAACTCCCTTTTCTCTCTATTCCCATATAAATCCTACACAAAGAGCAAAGCACAAAGGCTTTCCATTGGACGTGTAATGAAGAAAACTAGGTGGTGTGAAACTGTTTAAAGAAGGCCTGCAGCAGCAGACAGTGTGAGGTTTACAGCATTTCTAGGTAAGAGAGTATTTTTCTAAATACCTAGGTTTGAATAAAATATAGTTCTTAATTCTGGTCACAACCTGCAGATGAAGTCACATCAGATGGGAACATTTCCTAGTCTTTTAAGGCAAGTGTGAGAAAAGCTGTCAAGCACACTTACATTTTGCAAATGATAGAATGCTGAACCTCAAACTCTAAGTTACTGATAACAGGACATGTATAAACTTTGGTGGCTGAGAGGTCATCAGAAGCACGTCCTGGTGAGTTGTCCTCATTAGGGACTGGTTCACTCTTCCAAGTTTTGTTTAACTTTTCCATGTCTTCCTTCAGCTGATCCAGACACTGGCTCAAGAATTCATGTGCATCCTAGAAACAGGGTAAACGCAACAAAGTGGCTTTGTACAATTTCATTATTTTTCAAACACACACAGACTGGGGAAATTATGTTTAGCTCATTGCATTCAGTAATACTGAGGCAGCTCTGCTCTAACAATCACTGCCATTCAATCAAAAGTCACTGTCAAACACAGCTGAAGCTTCACAGGTGCTCAACACAGTCCAAACACCGAACAAATTGCACATTACTGTTTCCAGACAACATGATACTTACATTCTGCATGTACCCGGAAAATCTCTCTGCAGTAGCTGAAATGGCACTTTTCACCTTCTTGAGCAGCTCTTTCTTAACCTCAGGGCTGCAGACATCCTTTTTAGCAAGCAGATGGGCAAAACGTCTGCAGAAGTCAAGGCAATGAAACACTGGTTGGTTTTCCAGGACTTTAGAGAAACAAAACAGAACTCATGATATCTTATTTTAAGAGTTCCTAAAAGCTTCTCTCCCGTGATAAGTGGTTCAGGGGTTCTGTATGAAAATATCCCATATATAATTAATCTTTTCCATTTCAACTATTTTGAAATCTCATTTGAAGCCACCATCAAACAGCACTCAAATGAACATAAAAACCAATCCACAACCTTTTAAGGTAAAGAGAACAGACTTATAAAGCTCTAAAAACTTATTTCTGCTCTTTTACAATGAAAAAAAACCTCTTAATGCTTTTTGAAAACATTTGTATTGATAGGAGATATGATATTACACAGCACCAAAATAAGCAACACAAAATCACTAAATGCAACTTGAATGATCAGAATGGTTTCTATTTATGTTTCATTTTTAAACTTTCACTCACTTTCAAGCCTTACTTCTTTCAGCAGGGAAAACATTATAACAGAGAAAAAAGCTGTAGCAAAAAGAGCCATGAGGAGTTCCTCGGTTCAGGCTAGTGCTTCTGTTAGCTTTACTACAAAACTTCTGAAATTAACTTTACCTGTGCCTCTCAGCTACTGTGATTTAGTTATCTTTTACAACTGCTTTACAAAATTTCACAGGACATACACACCAAATATATGCCAAGCACAAGTTTTGGTCATGCTACATAGATGTGAAGGTGATAGGAAGATGGAACATGCCAAGACACAGCCCCCCCCACCCCCTACCCCAAAGACAGGGAAAACCTGTATAATCCCCTTGCATCCCAAACCCAAAAACTACTACTCAGTTACCCCAAGAATCTGATCAGTTTACTGCAGCTTGACAAGTTTCTGCTGCTCTGCAGAACTCCAAGAACAGCGTGTGCTGTCCTAGCCCTCTACAGCTGCTCAGTGAAGCATGTTTGGAAACCACAGTACAGTTGATAAGCAATCACTGATCAACCAGAAAAACAGTCACCAGGTTAGATGATACAGCCAAACTAAGAGAAGACAAAGCAGATGCTTTGTGTATCAACTCTGACTTGTACAGGATCACACACTACCCATTAGGTATATTAGAGCACAACTTTCACAGGTCTTTCTACAAAAATTAGAGAAACAACATTTCAAGAGGCACATGGAACAACCTCCGATCCCAAGTAGTGTAGAAAGAGTTCAAGATGACACATGAAAAATGATGAAACAAAACCACAAATGGCTCTGATAATCCTGCATCTTATTTAGTGACAGAAAAGAAATGAGATGCACAAGTATAATAAAAATCCCAAATGGCTGAATTTAGAGAAAGATTAAGTATGCAAAACTTGAACACTTTCCACACCTACTAGATACAAGGCATAAGCTCCCACATAATCAGGTGAAGTTAGTGACCAGCTTAAACTCTGTCTGGCAAAGTTTTAAAAAGAAGTTTTTCTGCACCTAACTTATTTAGGAATTTCTTACATTTTCTTCCAAAGCATTTCAGTCTGCCACTAGAAATACAGTAAAAGAATGCCTGGAACTCTGTATTCCAAGTTTGAAGAGCTTATTTCATATTTCAAAAGTAAGGTTCCAAAATATAGAGAACTCTAGGATTTCTTTTATTTTCTATACAGGCAAATGACCCTCTACAAAGATGCTTCATTATTACCAAACCAGTTTCTCAGTAATGAAGGAGAAAACAGCTTTCCCAGAAAGTGAATTTTACCTGATAAGTGCATTGAGTGGAATTTTTTTCCATGGGATACCCTGTTTGAGCAAATCATTAGCAAAAGACTGAATTGAAAACAAGGACTGTAGAATGGCATTCATATAGCAGGTGTTTCCCAAGTTTGAAAACCTGAAAAAAAAATTAAAAAAAAATTGAACATGTTGTGTCTAATGGTCAGTGTGCAAACCTGACAGAGTTAAACACAGCACTACTAACCACAGGATATTCACCCCAGCCACTCCCCAGTTTCTTACTGGAGCTGTTCCCCAGCCCTTCAGACTAAACTGAAAACTCATGGGAGGCAGCACTTACCAGGGAAACATCCACAAGTTTCTATGATCAAACTTTTAAAAATGCATATATATACACACACACACACACACAAAGAGAAATGAATCAACATTAAAGGAAATGAATTACCTGGAATTATTATATCTCTGAAATTCCCAGGAAGTGAATTCAAGAATACATATCCTCCAAACCAGGAAAAATGTTCCCTGCCTCAGTGTTCATTAATTTCAGGATTATGCTTTTAATTAAATAATTATAACAAGAATGTGCATGTTCTGATGATCAAAGTATGCATGCTAGATAAAGAAAATTAAATTTACCCTTGCAACTGTTGCTGAGGATGGGTGGAAAGGGGCACTCGGGGTTTGTTCCATCCTGTGTAATCTTGATTAGATCTCATTTTTTTAACAGAAAGAGGGGCAGGCTGAGAAAGAAATCCTAGGCTTCTTTTGGCTGAAGAGGTCTGGCTGGATACACTAGACCTGGAAACATAAAAGCATAAGAAGGGTATGATTTATAATGTTCTGCCTTAAAGAGCTATAGTCCATGACACTGGAATTGCAGTACTATAGAAGACAAGGACTCGTAAAACCATATACAGAATGTATCACAGTGAAAAAAAGGTGTGATAGAGAACACTTCTTTCCAGAGCACTAAAGTGCTTAGCTTGGTTAAATTTCCTTACATCCACTGGCGTGCATGCAGTGTAACCAAGTCTTTGGTCTTATAAACATTTAATAATTCTCCATGCTGTATGATGAGAGGAAGAATGATTACACAGCACAAGATCACTGCTCCCAAGATATGCTTAAAATTCGTGTCTAGGACAGTCTTCATTTTCAGCCTCTTTCTCATGTAACCTAATCACTATGGACCTCAATTCCTAACAGTTAAACATGGACAATACTTCTTTTCTCCCTTGATCTTGTATCTCATCTATCTAGGGCGGAGACCAAGAGTCTGACTGCACAGCACCTGACAAAGAAGAATCCCAAGCTCAGCAGCATTTAGTATTTGCTAAAATACTGTTATTAAAATATAGAATTGCATGCCATTTATCCACTTGGGAAAAACGAAGCAAGGGTTCAGACTAAACTTTCAGAGTTTATATAGAATTTGAACCGTCTAGAGTGATCCACAACAACTAAAACAGACTTGAGCGATTTCACAGTCTTTCTATTGCAAGCAGTAACTAAAGTTTGTAGATGCAAGCAGGGCAGTTGAAGACACCCTGGAGAACTGGACTGTGCTCCTGAAGGAAGAAGAAACCAACAAAACCCACCACGTTATGCATCTAAGCACCATGTGATCAACACAGAGGAAACTGAAGAGCTTAATTCCAGTGAAATAACTGCCATTTACAGTTCATTCTAGTGAATCAGCACTACCTGTCCAGGGTGGAACTGCCAGTGGAGTACTCTTTTGAAGAGGATCGACTACCATAAAAGGATGACGACTGCAGTGGTAAAACACCTTTAAAAGAGAAAGAAAGGCAGAACATTTTGTTCCAGGTTACACAGCTATTTATACAATAAACAACTTGTTTGAAAGTATTTAGTCAAAAGGTTTAAAAATCCTCAAATATTGTTTTCTAGAACTGGTTGGGAGACTACTAATACATATGCTTAGAAGTACTAATGTGAATATTAGTGATACGTAACTAAAGGCATGATGGAGTTTAAGATATTCAATTCAGTCTCCATCAAACTCAAAGGGCAACATGAAATATTAAAAAGTCATGATCTTAACAATGTGACGGTTAATAAATAGCTACCTCTTGTTCAGAGAGACAAGGCATATGTACAGAAAACTCCTGATTTCCACTGCAGTGCTCTCAAAATACAAGGTAAATATGCAGAAGTGAAAACACCTACTCTTCCTACTCCAAATTCCACAGTGAATTACTATATACTTGCATATAGTAATATGATTATTTCATTGCTATGAGACACTAGAGTCTCAGGATCTGTTACAATGATATCATAGCAATGAAACAATGTCAAAAAAATGCTCTCAGGAGTCAAAACCCCACCTATTCCAGTGAATCACAGTGTAGTTTGAATAATGAACAACCATTTCCTTCTTTCCCAGCTTGAAGTTGTTCGAGCCATGTGACTTTCAGATATGCAGATATATGAAATAAGTTTGCAGTACTGTTACCAGAACTTGCAGGGATACACTCACAGACTCTAATTTTGACTCTGAAGATAAAACCAGATTTCCATTCAGAGATAAACATTCACCTTACTTCCAGCAACACGTGTGCCATCAGAGCTGCACTAAAAACAGAATGCACTCACCAACATTCCCCATAGAAACAAGATCTTGAATGTGCTCCTCTTTACGGAGAAAGAAGCTAAGTATCCATAAAACTGAAGAACAGTGTTGCTTACTAGCTTATCTACATATAGTCAATATTTCTGTATTGTCTATGAAGTCTTATCCCACAACAGTATCCAAGAGAGCTTTGGTACAAACAGGACAAAACTCCTGGCCCCAAAGAGCTCCCCCTGTAAGCTCCGGGGAAGAGATAAGGAAGTAAAAGCAAACAGCACACATTTTAATCACAAAAACCAGCCTACAGTTCACAGGGGCATTAACAGCAAAGGAAAGTTTTAAAAATAAATAAGAAAGTAAGGAAAAAGGAGTTTAAAGAAATCCCCTCCCCAGGGAAAGGGCAGCTTGGAATGCTTGCTGGAATTTTCAAACAAGCTGGCTCATGGGCCGGCATCAGCACCGAAGAATAAAGGTCAAGGCCACACTTAAGCAGGACAAGCTTTGAAAATGAAGGCAAGTTATTTGCATCTCATGTACAGCTCTGGAGGAAGCAACAAAGTTAGTGGTGTAGGGAAAGAAGATTAAGAAAACCTCTGCAGCAACTTGCTAATCTGGTATCAAAAGGGTAAAATCATAGTGGTGAAGGCTAGGTATCATTTGGCTTTACATCTATTTTTTTACCTGATGTCCTATTCTCCTCAGCCTGCTTCAGGTTTAACTGTTTCTCTCTGCTGCTGTTCAAGTACTTCCATGCTGGATCACTCAAAGCTTTATTATTCCTACAGAGAGAAGAGTGGAAGGCAGTGCAGTTATGGAAGATAGGGGATACTCCTGGTCAGTATTTACAACTTGTTTTAAAGCATTTCTCTCCTATTATCTTTAATACTTGACCACAGTAGAACTTGACTCACATATAAGTTTAACCAATTAATTTAAAACAAGCCCTCTTACTTACAATTAAATCTGAATTCAAACACATGGAGCCGCTTCTTTAAAAAGCAATTCCCCTATCAATTTTGTTCTGAAAAGGGTCAAAGCACATATAGTACACATGCAATTCTGACTGACATAATTGACAAAAGAATGATGACACAGAATTTGCATGTGCCAGTTCATGCAAATCAGCTGCTGGAGTAGTTTGTATTTCCCTTATTATTCCTGAACACACACCTCATTTCAAGCACCCAATGCATTCACAAGCTGACTGGCCTGGTCCATGTGGCTGAGAGTATTCTTTTCAGAAAAATGTACCTTTACAAATGAACAAGGAACTTAAAAGCAGAAACAGCTGTTACTTACGTTGAAGAATCATTCTCTTTGGGATAATCCTCACTCATTTCAGAACCAGGGGGTTGTGTCCTTTTCCTCTTTTCACTGACAACAGAAAAATAGGTGGTAATTCTTTCAGAAAGGTTAGTAAAAGACCCTCTTCCAACTGAACAGAACTCCTCAACGCTTTCCATGCATTTTGCAGCTATCTTCTGCAATCTCTGCTTTTATAACATACAGAGAAGCATTTGGTCTGCCCAACTCTTGAGCTGTACTTAAAGTTCTAGTGACAGAACCAGTCAGAAGCTATAAAAGCATGTATTAACATCCTTTTAAAAGGAACAGCAAAACTAAAGGAAGATTTCTATTCCCTTCTTATATCTCTGTGTACTGAGTCCTACCTGTAGCTCTATAAAGAGTTGAATTTTAACAGTATCATAGCAAGAAGAAAACCCTCTTACCGATTCTCCAACAAGCCTGTCCTGTGAGGGCCTGATGATGCAGGAGATGCCGACATGTTGGCCCTGTTGCTTGGTGTTCCAGCTCCAGCAGAATTCTTAACAGAGCCTCTCGCTGGGGTACCCAGCACCTTGCGAAATGGATTTTCCTCCTTACTCTCCACTGTCACTCTTTTGGGAGGAGTCTGCACAACCCAAGTGGAGAGGGTCAGGGAGAAAACCCAAGAGTGAAAAAACAGGGCCATCTTTAGTCTTATCTATCATTTCCACCACTTTTGTACTTGCTACAGCATAGCATCCAGAAGCAGAGAGATGCTACTTGTAACAGATTCAGAGAGTTTAAACACTAATTAGATATATGTAAAATTTTGACTGAATCATACAAGTCATAAACACAAAACTCTACTGCAGTAACCACTTTCACTTCTCATTTTCCAATGCTAAGTCAGTTGAAATTAAGTTTTTTAAATCTCCTTTACAAGCTTTGATTTTAAAAAAGCCAAGGCATGATTCCTAACTATCCCCAGATCAATCCTGGGTGGTATTACAATTAAAAATATTAAAAAACTGTATTAAAACCCACATAATTAAAACAGTGCCCTGACAGCCTAGGGCCAAGCAAGTCCCACGTGTAATGCAATGGAAAGAGGTAATAATTGGTTGACTAAGGAATGTTGGTCAATTTTAGACTTGAAAACTGAACATGTCTAATCTCACCACTGCATATACAGCCTCAAGTTTTTACTGTGAGATTGCCTTTAAGTAACATGTAGAATTTGTTTTGGGACGATGTCAGAAATAGTCTCCCTCAGGGAAGCAATACAAGTATATTCACACAGATAACAAAGTAAATTAAAGCCAGTAGATACACCATGAAATCTGGGGAGAAAAAGAAGAATGAAAGTATTTTGAAGGAAAACAACTTCTGGGGAAAAGTCAGTGAAATTTACACAAAAATGTGAGCAGAATGCCACAAATTCAGTAACTTTATTCTGATACAAACCTGGATCAGCTGCTTTTTGATGCACACATTCGGCTGAAGCCTGCTAAACTCATTAAGACCTACGCTGACTAACACATGGTCACACACGAGTAAGGTGTTCAGCATAAAACAAAGGGAGATTCAGAACTATACAAGAGGCAAGTCTCAATCATGTACTTTCCTTCTATTTCCACTTCTTTGCCTAAAAGCTCTCATGTGAAGAACAGTCTGACTTCCATAGCCAGACACTGACCTTTCTTACTCATACAGAAGGTATCTCCTCACAAGATAAAACATTGCCAACCACCCCTGGTACACGTTTATTCCAAGCTCTCTAGATTACAAACGCTTTGGGTGTACAGTATTTACAACACCATTACAACATAAAATAAGAGAATGAGAGGAATAGAATAAAATTAGAGAGGAAAACTTTGAACAACTAAACAAACCTGGTTCTCTATATAAGAGAATTGCCTGTTAGCTTCCTTCTGTGTGGTCCTGCTGCCCAGCACACCTCCAAAGCTGCCAGATCCTTGTGAGGGTTTCCCAGCTGACAGGAAAAATACACAATATTTGATTTGTCTTTTAACTGATTGAGATTTTTATTTGCAAAATGTTTATCTGGAGTTGATTTTGGAAAGTGCATGCTAGATTTCTTGCCAACAGACTACAATATTCTGAGTGCACAGTCATAAGCACATGTTTACAGACACCCCTCTTATTGGTCATTTAGACACTTGGCAGCAAACTTCCTATCCTTAAAAAGAACAAAATAAAATAAGTAAAATAAGAAACAAAGAGACTCTGCATGGGCAATAAAAAGACAATCTTTCAAATACCAATATACAACATAAAACAAATCCTGTATGTTAATCTCTGATTATTGTTCAGCACGAGAAAGGTATAAAACAAAAAAAATGGGGTTTGAGGCCAGAAAGAAGCATTTACAGAAATGTATAGAAAGCCAGGAACACGAGGAAGACAAAATGTGCTGAAGGTGTGTGCTGGTTTTGGCTGGAACAGAGGTAATTTTCTTCACAGTAGTGACTACACGGGGCTACGTTTTGGATTTGTGCTGGAAATTGTGTTGATAACAAAGATGTTACAGTTACTGCTGAGCAGTGCTCACAAAGAGTGAGCCTTTTCTGCTGCTCACGTCCCTCCTGAGGAAGCAGAGGGTACACAGAAAGCTGGGAGGGGACACAGCCAGGACAGCTGACCACAGGGATATCCCACACCATGCAGCATCACACTCAGTGTACAAAGCTGGGGAAGAAGTAATGGTGGCACAGTGATGATGTTTGTCTTCTCAAGTCACCATTACACATGGCAGAGTCCTGCTTTCTTAGATATGGCTGAACACCTGCCTACCCATGGGAAGCGGTGAATGAATTCCCTGTTTGCTTTGCTTGCACGCACAGCTCTTGCTTTACTTACTAAACTGACTCTGTCTCTACCCACAAATTTCCTCATTTTCACTTTTCTCACTGTCTTCCCAACCCCACTGGGAAGAGCGAGTGAGCTTAGGGCTTAGCTGTTGCTGGATATGGTTAAACCATGACAAGATGGAAAAAAAAGAAAACAGAACACCTCTCCCTAAAGTTATGATTTACAACAACTGCACTTACCAGTATGAACCCTGTCTTGATGGACTGCATCCAAATACATCCGCATTTCATTTGCATCTTTAAATGGTACCTTATCAATTGTCAGGAAGCTGGTATCCTTCAGTGTTAGCATCAGGCAGCACAGCTTTCTGCCATTTGGTCGTAAGGTCACAGTTTTAATGTTATGGCTTAGCTGAAAACAAGAAAGCGACTATAAACATAAACCCAACTTTAAAAGGCCAAAATACTTACAAATTCAAATGAAGTATTTCAAATAGACAGGATAAGAGAGACTCCCACCAAAGTACTTCTTGCTCCACTTCAAGGAAACATTAAACCTCATGGAATTAATACAATCTGTGACCTCAGCATTTGACAACTGAAAGGACAGTATCACTATTGCTCAACAGTCTCTAGAGTCCTGGATAAGCTTTCTGAAACTTGCTTTCCTACTGAGTGTGACATTTCTAAATGTAAAGGAATAACAACTTCTTGAAGTTCCATTTAGTAAAATCTTCCACATCAAGTTTGAAATACAGTTTAAGATGGGGAAACTTTCAAATATTAAATACAAACTTCTCACTTTACAATTTGCTCCCAGAGAAAACGGATTTGAAATGGCTTAAAAAATCTGCTGAGGGAGCAAGTCAGTAAGAAACATGCTTAGTCTGTATGCAACATCGTAACAAGTGGTGCCAAAACTTTCAGGGTTATGGCTGAGCAAAATAATTATTTTAGTAAGAAGTTGTGCTCCCTAATGATGTAGCTGCTACTTTATTATAACCTTACTTAATTGTTACTTTATGCTAAGTCACCTACAAAAACTGGCTGCTGGGTAAAGGTTCTACTACTCATGAAGGTTGAGAATAGCTCAAAAAGACTGACAGAGCAAAAGACTCCATGTCCACTAATGAGATTTCTTTTTTCCCATTAAGATCTCTAGCTTCTTGGAAAATCAATCCAGACACAATAGCAGCTTGTAAGAGGGGCTGGAAAGCCACCTCAATGAGAAACTAAGGGTTTGTTTTAAGGGGAACATTACACACCTGAAACACTTTGTGCTCAATCCTTGTGGTTTGGGTTTTGTTTTTTTGGTGGGCTGTTCAGATTTTTTTTTTTTAATATAAGCTAAAAATATCTTCAAAGGCCTAAGAATTGAATAATAGGCTCCAAGTTTTTCATCCTCTCTTAAAACACAGCCCAGTGCAAAGGGATTACAGTTACTTCACCATCTCAGTGGAAAACAACACATATCAACTCAAAATGCTGTCAGGAGAAGAATCAACCCATACTCTTCATGCATCTGTTATGACCCAGTCAGTGTCACAAAGTTTGGTAAGTGCAGGGGAACAAAGTATATCTCTTAATACATATCTAGCATCTAGGATAACTTGGTGAAAGCTCTGAAACATCACTAAAAAATATCATCTGACAGAAGAAATTTGATGACACACCAGTCACTGTAGAAAGAAATATAATCCTGGATCCATCCAAATCTTCCATTACAGAAAAGTAAAAAAAGGAAGGGAAATCACCCACAGTCCTCTCATGGCAGCTTGTCAAAAAAACAGGGAATGCTACTTCTAAAGCAAGATCATCAGGAATTTGTCACACCTGAAGTGGCATGCTGACAGCCTGGGGCTGGCTCACACAAACTACACTCCAGCACAAGCCTCCTCCTCTTCCTTTGCTGCAGTCCCAGCTGCATGGTGGTTTATCACCCCTTCTACTAGAACTACATTCAGTCCTTTCCCCAAATTCCTGTGAAAACCTTCTACTGAGCTCACAAAGAGATCTAACAAGTGCCAGAGACAGCAGACATGAGAGGCTGGGAACAAAACCTGCCCCTTTAGGCCATGGTTAGCTTTTCTATAGGCTCATCTTCCCCTCAGAACCTCCCTTCGAGTTGCTGTCACACCACATCACTCACCCAAGCAGAAAGGAGTGTGTGAGAACAAGCACCTAGGGAATGCATGAGAGGAAGACAAGACTGCTCTCCTCAGGAGCAACATGGTCCAGTGGTGGATTAAACTAAACCTGCAGCCATAGCATCACACATGAGAAGGGACAGATTCTTTTCAAGTCTACAATAACACAGGTGGGAACAATCCACAGCTAACGATTTCCTCACGGCTTTGATTTCAAGGCAACACCAGCTGCCAGATTCTTTGCTGAAACTTTTCACTAAGGCAGCAAAAACCTAATCTTTCAAAAAGAAAGTGAACTTTTTTCATAGCTTTTGCACAGAGAAATAAATGGCTCAGAGAACAGACTGGTGAACACTACTGATGGAAAACAAGTAGCATGAAAAAGCAGAAGACAACATATAGATTAGGCTGTTGCAAAGTTGCTAAATATAAAATAGGAATTTTTTTTCTTCCAACTGCTTGTGTCCTTTACAGATCTTTAAAACAGATATGTATTTCTTACAGAAAAAGCACTCTGCTTTTGATTTGGGGCATTTTTCACAAAAGCTAGGAAGCCTGACCTGAAAACAACCATAGAAAAAGAAAAATTTTGGCTAAATATTTCAAGAGAATCTGCATTTAAAACCTAAAACTGTAACAATTAATGTTCAGCAAAGTCTTGCAAAAGGCTACAGGTGTGCTAACACCACTACACTTCAGCTGGGAAAACAGCTAGTACAAAGTGGTCAGGATCTTCACCTCTAGAGAACACACACGTGCCAGTAACAGAAAGGTTACAGCTTCCAAAAATCCGAAGCATGAGCTACGATGCTCTATACTTCTGTAACTTTTCTCTGCTTTTTTGGTTCTTCCCATTAAGTGGTATCTCAATGTCAGCCTTGGTAGATCCTTAAACAATATGTGTAAATAATTTACTGCACAGTCATACAAAGGGATTAGTGTTCAGGAAACGAGGAACAAGAAACAGTGATAGAGAGAAGTCGGCGGGATACTTAATAGCCTTGAAGAGGACAGCTGTTCACAAGAGAGCACAATCCATGCACTGTTAAAACAAAAGCCTTAATGTCTGGCATACCTGAAATGTCGTTGGAATTCCTCCAACACTGTAGTGAACCACTAGACTCACTTTGTTGTCCTTTTCCACAATTTCAAAGCTCCCTTCTTTCCATTTCGTAATTCCAGTCTGCATGCTCCGCATCCGGACAGGTCCGTGCACCTTTAACAGAGCCATGCTTTCTCACAGAAAAGAGCTAACACGAATAAGTGTGCTCCACCTTAAAAACCTGTTAAAAAGGAAAAATGTATAACTTGGCAGGCCAAATGATGGCTAAAGGAAGACAGAAACATGGCTTGAACTTTCCACAGACGTTTGGTGGAACAGTTTCACTGTTTCTAAACACAGTGAAGAAGAGTTGGAGAGAGAAGTGAAGGACACTGAAGATTAATAAAATCTCTCCCAGTATGAGCAGCAGTGCACCGATTCCTTACTGCTGAAAGATGAGCAGACACAATTCCAGACACAGAAATCCTCAAAACCCCTTAACTTCAACGGATTTAAGAAAAGGGGAAAAGAAGTGCCGGAGAAAAGCCGGTGTGAGAAAGGAACCAAAGTTTTGGAGGAAGTCTAAGAAAGAAACCGAGCCCGTCTTTGACCGCGCGGGACCCGCGGTCACCTGGCAGGGCCCGGCGGGGGGTCCCCGGCTTCCCCCGCTGCTCTCCGCCCGGGAAAGCCAGGGCCCGGGGGTGAGACACACAGCCCCACGTGTTCCGGAAAGCACGGCGAAGCGCAGACCCGATAAAAGCCAGAAGAAATGAATGGAGCGGCCCCTGCGGGCAGCCCGGGAGGTTCCCCCAGGCATCCCGCGCTCAGGTGCCGGCGCCGCCGCTCCCGGCCCGACGACGGTCCCGCTCTTCCCGGGCCTGGCCCCGCTCCCTTCCAGCTGGCCACCCATACAGGGGCACGGAGAGCGCGGAAAGCAAGGGGAGCGCCGCCCTCTCCGGGCCGGGCCGCTCTGAAGTGAGGCGGTCGCCGCGCGGCGGGAGGGGCACGCGGCCGGCGGGAGTGGGGAGGAGGCAGCGGCGGCGAGCCCCGGTACCTGCGTTCCGGCGCGTCCCGGCGCGTCCCGCGGGGCCCGAGGTGAGGCGGGGGCTAGGCGACCAGACAGTTTGC
>JACBWW010000014.1:10791396-10888665 GCA_020086605.1 Lanius collurio
TTGATAGGGTTTGCTCTACTACTGAAGAAGCACAGAGAGCAAAAGCAAACAAAAGTCTAAAATTAATTAATGTACAACCAAAGTAAACCTAAAAAATTATCCACAGAGTGTGTGGAGGGGGAGAAGCGGGGAAGAAAAGGATAAGGATAGGATCAGAAGGGATAAGGAAGACTCTCCTGTTGAGGCACAAGGTTCAGAGTAGATCTTCTTTGAGTGACCTTAAAACACTCATCTGTGACACCTCCTGTGTGCCCAGCCACTTCCTCTGCCCTCTGAGGAGCTGTTTTGCTGCTGGCCTTGACTGCCAAGAGAAAGAGTAGGTGTCAGAAAGCCCCTCAGAGCAGCAGATGCTGCCTGTTCTTACTTCCCTTTCCCCCCATTTCAGTGCTGTCCATAGCTGGTGCTTGCCATCATCCCCCTCAGGAAGCTGCCGTGGTTGGATAATGGTGCTTTATGTTCAGGCTGGCAGGAGTGGAATGGTGCCTTGGCCTGGCTGGGTTCAAAAATGGAAGCTGAGTTTGAAGGCTGTGGTTATTGCTGTGTATCTCCTACATGACTGAGTTTGTGTTTTGGTTTTCACTTCTCCAAATGCACGTTCATGGCATGTGTAAGACTCCCTAGAGCTGACTGAGTCTTGTGTGTACTGAGTGTGGGAGGTGTATTGATTGCAAAACCAGCAGTTAGAGCTGTTTCAAATAAACTGAAATCAAGGGCCTGCTTGGACTAACAAGCAATTGAGTGAGTAAAGTTCTGATGAACAGGAGTTAGAGAACTTTTTAAGTTTTTCCTCTTTGTTTAAATGCTTGTGACTTTAACTGGTTCTTGGAGTGCTGTCAAGTACTTCTGATTCGAAGTAATGTTCTCCAGAGCATGGAAGGGTGTGCAAGATCAGGTAAACTCTCTTAATCAGCATTTACATTTTTATAGCACTGTAGTTCCTAAGTGTTTGTTGAAATGTATGAAGGACTCCCATTATATGCATCTCTCATTAATCCTCTGTCTGTGATCTAGTTACCTCTCTTTTTTTAAGGACAATTTTAACCAAAAAAAATATTTCAGAACAGAGATCAACTTTATTTTAGGACTCACTTGAATGCATATTTAATTTATACATAGTTTATGCTAGCTGGTTGTTCTGTATTGAAGTGTTTCCTACCACAGTTAGTGTACTTAGACTGGAGGTGACAGGGAAGGGTGTCTGGATCTGAAGATGTGCTCAGGACCTGTGGTAAATAAAGTCATCTCTTAGTAAGGTCATGAATTGGCTCGGGAATCCCTTTGGGTGTTGTGAACACAGTTGTGATAAAGCTGTGGTGAGCCAGAGCATTGATCTTCACACAGTGATAGTGATGTGTGCAGAGGTGACACTTAGGTTTCAGGCCTGAAGACATCACGGAGTGCTCAAGAACCGACTGAAACCAATACATGTAGCTGTAATTAGCTGTAAGGCATTGAAAGCCCTGCTTGAATCAGCTAATTCACTGCTATGGAAGTTCAAAGTTCATTTTTGGTGTTTTTGAGCAGATGGGCTATCAAACTAGTTTATAAAGCACATTATCCAGTTAGTGTTCGGCTTTGGCTGACCAGGACTTTTACCAGTGTGCCTTGCAGCAACTGGTAGCAACAATTAGGAGGAGAAAGCCATTTGTCTAAACCAATTTGCTATGTGATTGTTGGAGATGTCTTTTCTCCAGGAAGGAGAAAAGGTGTTACAAGATCTTTCGTGATGTAATACTGTTGGTAATTTTTGCTTTCCCTATGTGCAAAAGAAAGTCTGCAGGCTTTGTGTGGCCCTCAGGGTTCCCCAGAATTTTGGGTCTTAGAGGGCGAAGAAACAATAATGAAGTAGGGAATTAGGAAAAAAAAATGTCTTTACATTTCAACTAAAACAAAAGGAGCAACTGTAGAGGCTATGAAAAGCAGTTTGTTCTGGATAAGGCAGGTATTGGACATCATAAACTTAATTGTGTGGGAAATCTACTGTTCTGTAGGGATCACAAGCACATGATTGTGTTTTAAGGAGTTGATGTATTTAAGCTTATAGGAACTGAAACTTCCAGTGAGTCTAGAAAAATAGATGGAAGTTTTAGATAACACAATTATAACATCATTATTGCTACACTACTTGTCAATCCACCATCCCAAATAAAAACAAATTACCTCTGTTCATTCTCCCTCTCTTTTTTAGCTTCAGTGTAGAAGTTAGCATTGCAATTGCACTCACAGTTGTAGGGGCACAAGAAACGTGGCAGGATCACTAATTTAGTGTGAGATTTTTGGGGAGAAAAAATTACAAACTGAGTAGGTAAGTGTCCTGGTTCTGGTCAGAACTGGGTTAATTTTTGCAGTAGACAGGAGGGAGCATAGCTAGGGCCCAGAGATTATTCTATACCACCTAACATAATTTCCCAGGGAGGGAGGAGGGGCTTGGTTTGGGTTTGGGGTAGTGGGGCAGAGGGAGCAGTCAGGTACTGTCAGGGGGATTCTGAAGGGTGAACAGTAACTTTTCTTTCCTTGTACCCTCTGTTGCTAATATTGCTGTTTTACTGTTAGTTTGCTTATCTCATTGCTGTTTCCAGTAAATTGTTCCTATCTCAACCTGTGATCTTTTGTGCCTCCAATTCCCCTTTCCATCCAAGGGCAGTGGGACTGGGAAGATGGGGAGAAGGGAGTGAGTAAGTGACAAGTAGTTTGGAGTGGTTTCAGTGGGAACTTTAAATTGGAGAATACCATCCCTAAACCATGACAGTGAGAAAAAAGAGGATAGGAGGAAATATGAACAGTTACAAAAATATTTGAGCCTTAGAGTACAGGGACTGATTACACTATGTTGGCTTATATATGAACATTTAAGTTAAATAGTACAATGAAAGCAGCTGGAAGAGAGAGAAATCCCACAGCTGGGGAAGAATCTCTTTGGGTGTGACCATGGATATAAAACGGGGACAGAGGAGGGAAAACTCTGCAGAAATAGAGAAAGCAAGCTGTTGGTGTCTGCCAAAGGTTTAGAAGTCTCTCTCCATCCTTGCTGCATCCCTTCTGGGACTGCCTCTGCCATGTGGCTTCTGGTTTCGTTGCAGCCACTTTCAGTTCCTGAGCTCCTCTGTATTGTCCTGTGTGTCTCGTTGCTGAGCTGCCTGGTGGCAGCATTGCTGTCAGTGTGGTACGGGCTCTGCTCGCATCTCTCGTGGGGAGCACATGAAGAGTTTCAGTCTAAAAGGGTTTCTTTTCTAAAAAAGAAAGGAGGAAATACTGTCCTGTTCCCAGCCAGGCTCACTGTGCACAGTGGCATGTGGAGCTGGTTGCATGCTGGTTTGGCTGGCTCAGGAGCAGCAAGTACCAACAGGGCTGTGCTTGGCTTCCATAACAACCACTGTGGCAGTGTTTGAAAAGGTTCTGACCTGGCTTTTGGAAGTGTTCACATGGGAGGTTTTAGTGATGGTGTTTGTCTTCCTCAAAATTTTGTGTCTGAATCACCAAACTATCTCCTTAGGAAGCCTGCAGAGCAAGAGTGCTGCTTGTGCCAGCAGAGGCAGGAGACAAAGTATCACTGAAAGACTTGTGCTTTGCCTTCCCCACAGAAATTACAATACAGTCCCTCTTTTTCTTCTTCTTGCTCATTTTTTTTTGTATTGAAAACTTGTTGATCTTGATACTGGTCCTTCCCTGACTTTCAAGAGAGGCCGAAGCAAAATTCTGAGTAGTAGAAAATGTGTCTTGGCTAGGATTACAGATCTGCCCTTCTCTGGATTTATTTTGAACAGAAATCAAATCATCCTGAGATCTTGCACAAAGTTATTCTTGAAAAATTCCCTTTTAACTCCATGCATGTGAACAAGGTACCTGTTATGATTACAAGCCATTGGTAACAGCAGCTGTTACTGGCTGTGGTTGGTGTCATGCTGATGGTGAACTAGTGAAAATTTTTCTAGTATTTGTATGAATATTTTTCTCATGTACATTTAGATGAATCTCATTGGCAGTTTCCAGTGTCATGAGTGTTTTTGGAGAGAAAAAGGTAACATCTGCCTTACTCTGAATCTGTGGAATCTTGCACTTGAAGCATGAAATGAATGCAGGCTAAATGTAGGGGGAGTAAATGATAGCTGGCTGAAGTGTGTGTCGTTCCCCAGGAGCTCTGCTGGCACAGACAGGCAGCAGCTTGGCTCTCACTGCTGAATGAAGTTGCAAAGGTACTGCTTGACAAGGGGATTACGAGAGACTGTCTCAACAAGTCAGGCCAGCAAATAAAGCCTATGCATTTCAAATAGGTGAAATACTAAGACTAATCTAAAGAAGGGATGGATCCATATCTAGAGCATCTTAATGGAGCCTTAGGTCCTGCCCTCTCAGTCGGGAGTTTTGTTTTCTGGCAGATTGTGGGAACGGTTTGGGTGAGAACTGGATAAAATGTTTGGACTGAAGCTTTCCTGTCTCCCTCCCAGCCTGTGCCGACAGCACTGGCTCAGGTTGACCGTGAAAAGATTTACCAATGGATCAATGAGCTGTCCAGCCCTGAGACACGGGAGAATGCACTGCTGGAGCTGAGCAAGAAGCGCGAGTCTGTGCCTGACCTCGCCCCGATGCTGTGGCACTCGTTTGGCACGATCGCAGCACTCCTTCAGGTGGGTCAGGCTGTCCGTGTCTTTATTCCGTGGTGCAGCATCAGCATGTTGCAGAGCTTGTGCATCCTTGAGTTGCATCTGGGGAGGAACTGGTGGGATCCCTTATTGCCATTGCTTGGGAGTATGATCTTTGTTGGATCATGTGGTGAGGGGGGCAGATTAAGGTTTGAATGCATTGCTGTGACTTCTTGTCAAATTGACTCTGACCCAGCTCTGCCCTTGCCTGGGCAGCATGGTGGCTGCCATGCAACTTGAAAGTGGTGCTTGGTGAAAGCAGACTGTTATCTTCTGTCACTGTACTTGATTGCCAGGCAAGTGCTGTGGTGTAGCTTTCTGATATTTTTCTCCTTTAACCTTCCATGTTCTGTTAATTTTTAGGAAATTGTAAATATTTATCCATCAATCAACCCTCCGACTTTGACAGCCCATCAGTCCAACAGAGTCTGCAATGCCTTAGCTCTACTACAGTGTGTTGCATCACACCCTGAAACGAGGTAAGTGTTTCCAAGTTGTGCCAGGTTTCTGAGGTATTAATATTGACACCTCAGCCTGTGTGTTTGACTTGAGAAGCACTTTAGCTGCTTTCTCTTTGTTTACTTAAGTGATGTTATAATGGGGGATCTTTACAACAAGTATAAGGCAGCGATGAACTTGGAAAGAAAGATGAAGCGATATTTCTTTAGATGTTCAGAGATGATTTACTCCTCCAGCCGCATGGCTGGAGTTCCCAGGCAGACCCAGTCATGGGACCCTGCTCTCTTCCCTGGGCACCCAAAACCAACCAATCAGGAACAGGCATGGGGCACAGGTGACATGGGGACAGGGACAGACTCGTACCCTGCAGGGTCCCTCCCCCCAGAGCTTCAGGGGAAGGCACCTCCACAAAGTGAAACAGACAACAGAGCTGATAGATAGGCAGCTGCCTGCTGCTTTTACTCGTTTGCATGGATTATCAGGATGACAGCTTTATGGTCCTAAATGCATTGCATTCCCTGGATCATCCTGAGATCTTGCAAATTCCCAAAACATTGGGTTGTGGCAGCTTCTGGGAGGTCAGCCAGAGCTAAGGATACCTTTGTGTTGAGTGCTGTGTGCAAGGATCCTTGTTTTAATGAGCTTACAATTACTTAGACAAGCAGCTTGGTTAGAGCATGGTGTTAATAATACCAAGGTTGTGGGTTCTATCCCCATATGGGCCATTCACTTAAGAGCTGGACTCCATGATCCCTGTGGGTCTCTTCCAACTCAGAATATTCTGTGAAATCAAAACAGAACTCCTTAAATTTCAGCTTACAGTTATTTAGACCCGCTGTTGAAATGGTGGAATGAACAGGACTGTCCTTCCCAGGCAAGTGTGAGGCAAGGGAGCAATAGCAGAGCCATTTTTGGAGACCTCAGCCAGTGTCTGACTTCATGTTTTCTTTATCTATGCCCAGCCCATGTCAGTAGGGAAAAATATGATGTTGGTTCAGCCAAAATCAGTAGCTAAAACTCAGAAGGAAACTACCCAGAAGTCCATAATCTCATGCTTCTGTTACTGCTGAGCAGCAGTATAGCTGGAATTGTTTTTGAACTGCTGCAAAGCAGTGTTAAACAGCAACTGTCCATGAGGTGATATCCAAAGAAATAGGATAGTTTTACATGAGTCACCTTTACATTTAAAGTTTGAAAACTGAAAATGGAAGAAGTATTTTGGATGATTGTGCAAGAGAGCTTCCCTCCATTAGCAGAGCAATATTTCAGCATTCTACCTGCAGTCTCTATTTTTCACTACTGCCAGAAGGCAATGTGAGGACTCTTGGGGAAAGGTGTTTTTGCACATTTAAACTCTGGTGATGCTTATAGCTCAGCCAGTCTGTATTTCTGACAGAGGGTTTGCACAGGCATTGTGGCTGACTGTCCTTGTCACTGGGAAACTGCAGGGTGAAATGCAGCAGTAAATGTACAAAACAGAGAGTCTGGGTGGCAGGAGCAGGTAATAAAAGCAACAGGGTGTGCTCAGTTCCTGGTCAGCTGAAGCAGGAATGCAGGTAACTGGCAGATCAGGTAGGTCTTGTGCTGTGCCCCAGTGCAGGATTTGCTTCATGCCTTTCCATCAGAGAATTAACTGTTACCCAGTTTTGAGGAGCAGTAGCAATGGGGTCCATCAGGAATAGTCTGAGGCTCTGTATGGTAATGCTGGATTGTGTGCTCTTTTTTTTTCCTTGTTGTTCACATTGTGTGTTTTCTCTTTCCAACAGATCAGCCTTTCTGGCAGCTCATATTCCTCTCTTCCTGTACCCCTTCCTGCACACAGTTAGCAAGACCCGTCCATTTGAGTACCTGCGGCTCACGAGCCTCGGAGTCATTGGTGAGCAGCCAGACTAATGCTGGAGCACTGATCTCTTACTGAGTTAGAGCAGTTCATGCTGTGGGCACAGAGACTTGGATGACCCAAGTCAGAGGTCTCTTTTACTGGGATTTTCCAAGTCATGTAGTAGTAAGAGGAGGAGTTGCTCCTTTTTCTTTTCATTTATAAAAAACCCACTGAAGTGTAAATGTGTTGCCAAAAATATGTTTCTTTGAGTACAAGTACCTGCAGACTTGTACCTTCACCGTCAGCCCTCCTAGCTAGACACTGAGATGGGTGGGTGCAGGCTGGGCTTTTTTTGGGTTTCCGTCATTGGTTGACTTGGGTGTATTTTCCCTGTCTTCCCCTTAACCTATGTGGGTTTTTTTGTGTTTTTTTTTTTTTTTTTCTTTCTTCTTTCTGCCCAAATTATTTTTCTCTCAAATGCATAGTCTTAAAATGTCTTAAAATGCATTTCTTCCTCCCAGAGGTTGCTGTGGGTGCCTTAATCCTCCTGTGTTTGTGTTCTTATTGAGGGAGAGTCAAGAGTGCATCCCCTTTCTGAAAAATAAACTACCCCCAAACCCAGCTTGATTACTGCCAAAATGAGTTCTTCCCCAGCTGTGTGTGCTGCAACATGTTTAGGATGACAGTTGTTTGCCTGCCATTCAGACTGAATGGTTTCCAGGGAGGGCAGAGCACAGGCCCTTTTTGAAAGGTGAGATTTTTTGAAAGTTTATCATTTACTGATTATGGGTTTTGTTTTTACTTCAAGGGGCCTTGGTGAAAACTGATGAGCAAGAAGTGATAAATTTCTTATTGACAACAGAAATTATCCCCCTGTGCTTACGCATTATGGAGTCTGGCAGTGAGCTCTCCAAAACGGTACCTTTTTTTTTTTGTTTGTACAGTAAAGACAAGAAGTTGTTAATCTCTGACTGACCAGGCAGCCAGTGCCCTGCAGAGTTGGCTTCTGTGCTTTTGCAAATGCTGGGACAAGTCTGGGTGGAGTTTTTACCTCCTTAAATACCAAGCACACCAAGACCTGAGGCTGCCTGAGTGGCCTGGCAGTAGTTGGCATCTTATGCAACCTGCATCCAGTCCTCTTGTACACTGTGCTTTGTGTCCCCTTCTTTTGTTTAGCCAGAGATGCCAGGCATTGTGTACTGTCCTGCATTTTCTTTTGGCTTTTAACTATCACTGAGTAAAGCATTTGCTGCCTGCTGGAAGGCTTTTCTACTCTGGGCTGACTTGAAAAGAGCACCACACAAAGGGTGTCCCTTTTCAGGGTAGATTGTTTATATGCTTTGTCTTCTGCTTTCTCCCTATTCTAGGTTGCTACGTTTATTCTCCAGAAAATCCTCCTGGATGACACAGGGCTGGCATATATCTGTCAGACTTATGAGCGGTTTTCCCATGTTGCCATGATACTGGTAAGATTACTTGTTTTTAAAGCATTTATATCTAAAAAAGAAAAAATCATGCTGTAGCAGCCAGCTTTTTCAGCATCTACTTTACTGGTGTCTGGCTGGAGCATAGGATGAGGGAGGCAAATTGTTCCTGGGCTAATTGCTTATGGCACTGTAGCTCTGCTTCCATGTTTCCTTTGTATACTTCTGGTTTACACGTCAAGAGAACACATATTAGTTGTGATATACTAAGTCCCCAAGACAAAAAAGGTAAACCTCTCCAGAGAAGAAGATTTTCCTGAGTTGTGGATGTTTCCAGTTGTTGGTGAGATGTGAATTGATTTAATTTTATGTAAGAATGATCACACAGTTCAGATCATGGATTTCTGTCTCATCCCTGTCTCTCACAACACGTTTAAAGAGCAGGGCAGGTATATATGATACTTGTCCTCATAACAGTTTCACAGCTGCCAGCTACTTTCAGCTTTGGATTTCTGGGGCCACTGTGTATTGTTAACTGCCAGGATAGCCAAATACCAGTGAGTTTGGCTAATGGGGAAAATGGTTAGTGCTAGCCAAAGTAGTTTACAGGAAAAACCCAGCTTGTTGGGCAGATGTGATTGACTCCTAAATACAAGCCAGCAGTCTGTTAAATTCTTCAGAGCAGGTGTGCAAAGGCAGCCACACTGCTTTCTCAGCTGGGCACGTTCAAAGGTGCAGCCATGTGCAAAGTCCTGCTTAGTGTGAGAAACAGAGACTGGGCCAGGAAGATCTATATGTCTGTGCCTTGCTTCCCTGGAACAGTTTCATGAGGGATATAACAGAAAGAAAAAATACACTGCTTGGATGCATGCTAAGACCAGATAAGGATCTTGCTACATGTGGTGTGGGTGAGCCCAGTCCCATGGCCTGGTTTTTCAGGGTATTGCTATTGTCTTAAAAAGATGTTGAAGTGAAGGGAGTGCATATGAGAACAGGGGGTGTTGCAGAGCTTGGAAACACACCTCATGGTGTCACTCAGCCTGAGCTTATCCACGTGTTTGGAATGTGTCTGTCTTCCATGAGGGGGAAACCCCAGGTTCTCTTTAATCTCACAAAGAGTTGTTAAGCAGTCGTAGGAAGGTAAAAACCAAGCAGAAATGAGATGAGCTTTCCCTGAGCTGCTGGGAGAATCCTTTCCAAGTCATGGCAAGCTGCTTTTCTCAAAGGCTTATTAGCAAGCAGCACCGGGCTCCGTGCAGGGGTACCTAGATAAAAGGTAATGGACTGTGCTGTGCAAGAAGCCAGAGTGAGTGATTTCATGATCTTTCCCAGTCTCTGCTGATTGTGAAGCTGTTCTTTTAAAGACTTTAACTGGTGGCACTGGCCTCTGTCTAACAGGGTAAAATGGTCCTGCAGCTCTCCAAGGAGCCATCGGCACGGCTGCTGAAACATGTCGTCCGCTGCTACCTTCGCCTTTCCGATAACCCCAGGTAAACATTTTAGGAGTTTGGGCATGGGCTTCTCCTGTTCCCTTGGAAGCACAGATCTTCAGTTCTTCTCCACAGTACCCACCTGGGGGGGAGTCAAGGTTCCTGGTCTGTCAGCCTTAGCTCAGTGTGGAAGATGGGTGGGGTTTTTGCTTTGATTTTTTTTATTGCTGGCCACAGGAGCTTTTATGGTACATGGGAGAAACAGTGACTGTTGGGCGCTTATGCAAATTCCAGCTGTGCAGGTCACTACTGTCTGAGTTTAAATGTAGCTTGAGCAAGATACAAAGGTGGGCCTGAGGTGGAAGGTACACTATACACTCCCTCTTCTGCATCAAACAGGCTGTTAGCAGCAGAAATTCAGCTGAGAGAATATGAACTGATCTCCTGCTGACCAGTAGTTCTGCCCAAAGCTGCTGGGTGTTTTTGTTGCCTCAGCCTCTCCTGGCATCGCATCACTTTGCTGCTGGCTGTCGGGATGCAGGGGCTGCTCGGCAGGGTTTGGTGCAAGGGGTGGGAGCTGTGCTGGCTGGTTGAGTGCCACCTGCTGCGGTGCTGCTGCTCAGTGCTTTCGTTGGCTGGCTCTGCCAGGGAGACCTTCAGGCAAAGGAATGCTGTGTCCCCAGTGGGGTTTGCTCCCCTCTTGCCCCTGTGAGTTTATTTGTTGGGCCCCGTTACTTGTCTCTTGATGTAGGGCACGTGAAGCTCTCAGGCAGTGCCTTCCTGACCAGCTGAAGGACACCACCTTTGCCCAGGTCCTGAAGGATGACACCACCACAAAACGCTGGCTGGCTCAGCTCGTCAAGAACCTGCAAGAGGGTCAAGTCACTGACCCACGGGGCATCCCTCTTCCTCCGCAATGACTGCTGGGGGAGGTGGGGCACTGGGGAAGAAACAGCTCAGGTTTACAAAGAACCAGGAACAGGTGACCTCTTCTGCAACAAACTGGGCACGCCAGCTGGCTGCCGGCCTGTCGGACCATCCCACCCAGCCAAAGGGCTGCTCTGTAGCAGTGCAGCAAGCCTCTGGGGATCCCAACACCAGCAAATGCTGATACTACAGCTTCAAAAAAAATCAATAAAAACAATCTGTATAGATCCCAGTCTCTCCAGGAGGCTTGGGTGGCATCTCTTCCCCCACCTCCAGTTAGGGGGCAGCGCAGATGTCCGCTCTTCCAGCAAGCTCAGCCTCCACCCAAGCGGTGCACGCCACCAGGTGTGCACGCCACATCCTTCCAGTTCCTTGTCACTTCTTGTTTACATGTCGGTTTAGATGAGTGAACCGAATAAAAGCCGATCCAGTTGTTTTATCCCCTCCTAATACTGCTACTCAGCTGCAGGTAGCCCAGGGACAGCTTTTTTCCCTGCCAGCACATCCCTGCTCGTGGCTCTGCATCCGGCTGGCACAGTGAACTTCTCTCTTCTTTTCCTTTGGTGTGGAGGAAGTGGCTGGAGCCAGGCCACTGCAGTGCTTACCCCAAGAGGAGGGGTGAATTACTTGCAATCAACCCATGCGTCATAAGCTTGCTTCCCATGGCTCTGGGGAAGGACAAGACAGCAGGATTGTGGCTCTTGCGCTGTAAATTGTGCACTCCTGCAGCTGACCAGCAGCCAGGGGCTGATGTGTGCTGGCCTCTCATGTAGACCTGGGAAGGCTGCCGGCTGGCTTATCCCATGGAGCTCAGTTGTGAGGCCACCTGCCTTGAGGGTTTTGGCAGGCCACCGACAGATCCCCTGCCACCTGCAGGCTCCAGGTATGCTGCCTTCTGCATCCACCGCTGCCCACCAGGTGCCCTTCAGTCCTGTCCCCTACCCTTCCCCCTCCTGCTCCTCTCTGCCAGCCGAGTGCATCCACTTCAGCTTTGAAACCTGCCTTGGCATCTGCCATGACCCCACTGCAATTAAACTGGACCAGCAGCCACTTACCTGCCTCCCCTGTGCCGAGGGGTTAATGTGGCCGCAGTGGGCTCTCGGAAGCTGTGGAGGAGCTCCCAGGCTCTGCGGCAGCAGAGCCTGTTCTTGGCTGCAGGCAAGCTACTTAATTTCTCCCCCCTCTTCGAATAGCCCATTTTGCTGATCATCTGCAGTGTCGTGCCAACAGTGTCTTAAATCCCACCATTTCCCTTCCCTCCTCCCCTCAGCCTTGCATAACAAGGGCAGAGCACAGCCTCTTCCTTGCCCTCGGGTTGCTGTTTTATAACCATTGCCTTTTCCCTCCTTTTCACCCTGACCTTGCCAGGGTGTGAAAATGCTTCTGTTTGGTTGATTGTTTTTTGGTTTTTTTTTTTTTTTTTTTTTTTAATTCGGATTAATAAATAATAAAATCCCATCCAGCACAGATTGCTCCTGGACTGGTCTCTCGGGCCGGAGGTGGGGGCAAGCGGCGAGGTGGGGGCTTATTGCAGGTGGGAGGAAGGGCGGGATGTGCCGTCTTGGGGATGTGAGCTGGGAAGAGTGGCTTTTCCCAGTGGGAGCTGGCTACGTCCCTGTGGCGCCGCATCTCTTCTGGGGCAGGTAGTGTGGAGGAGATGCTGCTCTGTTTTACTTTGCAGGCAGGCAGCGAGCCTGCCAGGGAGAGAGGACTCGCTGCCTCGCCGCATCATCTTTACAAGCGCTGCCGCGCTCCCCCGGCGTCCAGGTCTGTTAGAGCATCGCCCACCCGAAAGTTTAGCCCCTGCCCCGCACCCCTTGCCCCCAACTCAGCCTGCCCTAAGGCTGCCTCAGCTTGGATTCCCGTGGGACTTTTGCCCATGAGTGCTTAAAGTGTGCCCTGCTTTTTGGGTCCCGCATCGCTCCCAGCTGAAGGGTTCCGTGGGCGCCCGTGGACCACCGCGTCCTGGAGAAGACAGGGACACAGTGAGAACACTCCGTGGATGGGGAGATTGGTCTGTGCTGGGTGCAGGTGGGTCTGGGGACAGACAAGCTCAACCGGAGGGTGGGAATGGGGGCTCGACCCCAAACGAGGGGAGCTGCAGGGTGCTCCCAACCACGCCGGCCCCTCCACCGCCTTCTTTACCCGCCCTCCCCCTCCGCCTCGGGAGTGGCGTGACCTTAATCCGAAGCGACCTTGAGAGGCAGCGGCTGCGGGGCGTGCGGGGGCCGGGGGCGTCCCGCTGCGGCGGGGGGCCGGGGGAGGGCTCGCTGCCCAGGCGCTGCCGAGGGGCGGGCAGCCCCGGCTCCGTGCGGCCGCCGGTGGTGGAGCACCGGCGGAGCGGAGCGGCAACGGAGAGCGGGTAAGGAGCTGGGCGTCCGGTCCTCCGCGGGCAGCTGGGCGTCCTGGGGAGGGGAGGGGGCGGCGGCGGGTACGGGGCTGCGACCTCCAGGCTCTGGGATCCCCTGTCTCGGGCTGCGCTGTCCCGGAGCGGCTGCACTGCTGGGGTGGCGCGGGGCGGGAAGAGAAGTGCCGGCAATTTTGTCTCCTTTGCCATAAGGTGCGATTTTCCCCGAGCCCCAAATCCCTTGGGGTTTGCCGCCCCATCCCGGAGCCCCTTGTCTGTTCCTCGCCTCGCTTCCAAGCCGTTCTGCCCCCGTCAGCTGCCGGCTGAGCAAAGCCCTAGGACACGGGCAGTTTGTAAGCACAGCGGGGCAGCAAGGTGTGGGGTGCCTGAAGGGGGTGGGGATATCATCCCTCCCTGTTCTGGCACGGTCACCCGTAAGGTGGCATTTTATTCTGCCGGGAGACTCCTCACTGGAACGGCTGGGGACCGCTGACACTCGATGGCCCTCCAGCCCTTCTGGGGCCTGTCCACCAGTAGAGACGCTTTGATGGCTCTCAGTGTGCTGGGGTAGCTGAGGGTGTTCTTGGCAGCAGGCAGCTGCCCTGCGGGAAACTCTCGGGTTGGGTTTCTCCACACCCTGGCTCTCATCCCGGTTGGCTCAACAATATAACTCAGACTGGGGCAAGGGGGCCTGCATGGGGCGAGGCTGTGACGGGCTCGTGGTACCCCTCACATAACAGGAGAGAGCAGAATACATGTGTCCTTGCATCCACATGCCCTTCCTTGTGCTTTCTTGGGCTGGAAGGGATCATCCCTTCTTTGCTGTGTTTGCTGGCAAACTCCTTGCAAGAAGGACCAGTTGGGACTGGGCATGCTTGGGCCATGCTGGGAGCCTGGAAGGGCTGGCACTGGCAGAGAAGTTTAGCTCCAAACTCTCAGTGTGGTTATGGGCCCAAGGGCTGCAAACTGCTCCCTTGCACACTACCACCTTGTACACATGCATGGCAGGGTGCCAAGAGGACAGAACTGTTGGTGGCACTGAGCCCATCTCTGTCCCAGTCCAGCATGTCTCCCTGCTTCTCCAGTCCTGGTGCCTCTTCTTCCACCCCAGCTTCCCTGAGACATCCCATCTCTCTGATCTGCTGCAGCACAGGGGCTGTGGGACAGATGAGCCCCTGGAGCCATGGTCCTGTGAAGTGGCTGTGCCAGGCTGGGTGCTGCTGGAAAGCAGGAGGGTACAGACGGATGGGTGACTGGGGTTGTCCGCTCTGGTTCCCTGAGGGCCATGGGGTGCAGGGGCTGAGAGTGCACCGTGGGGGGTGGATGTGGGGAGCTCCTGGAGCTGTGCTGGCCAGCATCAGGGCACCGACTCTGCAGGGCACAAGAGGAGTGCCAGGCTACTCCCTGTTTTTGGGTGCGGGCACTCCAAGTCCTGGGCCAGTGGGTCAGTTCCCCACGGGTTGGATGGGGGGGGATACAGGCACTACAGCCAGTCCTTGCAGTCTGAGCCTTGCAAGAAGGACAGTGTTGGGAAGGCACAGCTCCAGCACTGGGCACTACTAGGAAGCATTTGGGATGGCACCCCAGCTACTCCATGTCTCCAGCAGCATGTGAGGTCCCCAAGAGTGGACAGGTGGTCCCTTATGTGGCCTGGGGACAGCCAAACAGCCACAGCTTGCCCCACGATTAGGATGTCTCCCAAGAGCAGGGCTACAGCCCTGGCCAGTGCTGTTCTGCCCTGCTGAGCCACACTGAGCAGGGGATGGCTGCTGTCTGGCCCAAGAGCCCACAAGGGTCTGGCAGTTGGGCTTGGCAGCTGCCTGCACGCTGACAGCACCAGCTATTCCCAGCCCTGCATCACCGGTGCCTGTGCTGAGTCAGGAGCCTAGGGCATGGCTCCCACCCCTACATCCTGGCATAGAGCCCTTTGCTCTCAGGGACCCTGGGTCCCCTCCTGCACCCAAATCCCAGCCCACCATCTGCAGCATCCGCTCCTCGAGGGCCCAGCTCCAGCACCTGGATGACAGGCACATCCAGTGATTTGTCAGAGTAATTAAACTCTCAACAGCCTAATCAAGGTCTCATTGTCCAGTAGTATTTATAGTCCCACTCACTGCAGTGTGCTCCCTGTACAGCTGCCAGTGCAGTCACTGCCTCGGGTGCTGGTATTCCCTGGGGAGAAGAAGCTGTGGGAGCTGAGGGTCATTGCTCTGTGTCCCCTTCCTTGCTATCACAGCTGCGCCTCTCCCTTACTTTCAAATTTGCTGGTTGGGGTAGTTTCCTAGGTGGTGGAAGCTGTTCTTGGGCAACACCAGAGCAGTTTTTCCTGGTTTCAGGGGGTTGCTTCTTACCTGGGAGCAGCAACCTGGGAGCAGCAGGGCTCTGGTACCCACTGGGCTGTGGGGTGTCAGTGCTGGCAAGTTTTTCTGTTTTCCACCAACACCTTTTGAGCTCCGGCTTCCCGGTAACACAGATTAATATTTCATGAGTATGGTGGTGTGAACTCGACACTTAAGGAATGCAATGACCCAGCAGGAGACAGACACAGGTGCGCTCAGATGCGGGCAGGGGCACACACACCTTGCACACACGTGGGTATAGCTGGAGCCCACTCGGCAGAATCTGGGCACAACATGAGGGTCTGACCTTGCTTTCCCCAGCCACTCTCTCTCTTCCCTCCTCAGCAGCTGCCAGCGTGGAGAAGGCAGAGCTATGGCATCGCTGCTGTGCAACGCCCGTGAGTGCCCCAGTGGAGGATGGGTGCAGGGCAGGGCATTGGGCCATCTGGATTTATGCCAAGGCAAATCTGGCTTCTGGGTTGAGCTCACCTTGCTACACTCAGAAGCATGGCCATTGGGATTTGGGCTTGGAAGCACCAAGGGTGGATGGGAAGGGTTGATGGGGAATTACCTTGTGCAGCTCTTGTGGTGAAGGGAGTTTGTTTCTGGTTCGTCTCTCCTCCCTCATGGATTGAGGGACCCTATGGGATCCCAGAGGTGAGAGAAAGCAAAGTATCCAGTGCTTGGATACCCCTACCCTCTGTGATGCAGCCCATGCTGCCCCCAGGCATCCAGCTCACAGACACACTGGAGCAGATGCAGCAGGGGACCCTGATGCGCAAAGTCAAGTCCAAGAGCTGGAAGAAGCAGCGTTACTTCAAGCTGCAGGAAGACTGCATGACCATCTGGTACCAGTCCAAGAGGACAGGAAAAATTGAGTCTGCCTGTGAGTACCAGCTGCTCTGTGTTGGCCGTGAGGCTGTCAGTAGGTTTCAGAATGAGCAGGAATGTGAAGGTATGGAGATTCTTGGGCCATGCTTGCTAAGGGTGCTGGGGCATTGAAGAAAGGCTCTGCATGTGTGATCTCTTTTCACCCACACCTCTCCACAAAACATCCTGCTCCCAGCAGGACCCATGGGTCAAGAGGGCTGAGTAGAAATTGCAGCTGATACAAATGGAACCTCTGGAATGCCAGCATGGGAGAAAGCAGACAAAGGGGCAGATGGATGACTGGCTGACTTGATAGCTCAATGGTTAATGGATAGATGACTAGCTCAGTGGATGGATGGATGCATGGAATGGAAGAAGGGATAGGAAGGATAGATGTCTGTGGGCGGTGCCCCTTGCCCTGTGGTCCTTGTCCCCTACAGACAGGCCTCCCCTCCCTCTGCCCCAGTCTCCATCAGCGATGTGGAGACGGTGCGGGAAGGGCACCAGTCGGAGGTGCTGCAGAGCGTGGCCGAGGAGTTCCCCCCTGAGCGCTGCTTCACCATTGTCTTCTACGGCCGTCGTGGCAACCTGGACCTCATTGCTGGCTCTGCAGAGGAGGCACAGTGCTGGGTCCAGGGCCTGCGTCAGCTCATCGAGGTGGCCACCACCATGGACCAAAGGGAGAAGATAGACCAATATCCTTCCTGAGAGCATCGCTCTGTCCCCCATACCCATTGCTGATCATCTCCCAGGCCCTGCATCTTCCACCTTTCCCCAGCATGTGTGTAGCTATTCTGGGTCTCACCATCTGCATCAGTGTAGGGCACAGGAAAAGGAAAAGATGCGCTCTGATACTCCCCAGCCCCATTTCTCATAGCCAAGGTCCTTTCCCTTAACATTTGCCCTGGTTTCTTGCACATGGATTCGTGACTGGTTCCAGAAAGCTGACAAGAATAAAGATGGGCGCATGAACTTCAAGGAGGTGCAGCGTCTCCTGAAGATGATGAACGTGGACATGAACGAGGATCATGCCCTGCGGCTGTTCCAGGTAACCACTGCACCCAAGAGTCTGAAGGGACTGGAGAGAGACTGGAAGGGCTGGAACAAGTTGTACAACACTTCCTTGCGAAAGGACCTGATCATGTTCTTCCATCCACCCATCCACTCGTCCATCCAGCCACCCAGCCAGCCAGCCAGCCAGCCAACTACCTGTTTACCCAAACAGACACACATTTGTTCATTTATTTGTTAAACTAACCAGCCAAGGCAGCTCTTCCTCTCATTCATTTGTCCATCCAGCTGCTTATCTGTCTACCAGGCTAACCAGCCATCTGTTTTTTTATCCCTCCCTCTGTCCCTCCGTCCCTCCGTCCCTCCCATCCCTCCCATCCATCCATCCATCCATACATCCATCCATCCACCTAACCAGCCCTCCATCTGCCCATTCATCCATTCCCAGATTCATCCATCAATGCCTGCCACTGGCATGAGGTCTCTGTTTGGGGTGGGAGAATTCCCTCACAGCACCTTCGGTGGCCAGGACACCCCGCTTTGCCCCATCTGGGTGCTGAGGGAGTTCCCTTGCAGGATGCCGACAAGTCAGAGTCGGGGACACTGGAAGGGGAGGAATTTGTACTCTTCTACAAGGCTCTCACGCAGCGTGAGGAGGTGTTGAGCCTCTTCCAGGAATTCTCTGAGGATGGAAAGAAGCTGACACTGCTGGAGCTGGTGGATTTCCTGCGGCAGGAGCAGCTGGAGGATGAGGACACAGAGGAGCTGGCCATGGAGCTCATTGACAAGTATGAACCATCGGAGACAGGTGAGAGCTGGTTCAGACATCATCTGTGCTCTGCATGGGGGCAAGGAGGGGTCACAATCTCACAGCCCCATGGCAGGAGCATTCCTACCCCCATCCTGCTGTGAGTGGGCACAAGAAGAAGACTCACTAAGGAGTGATCTGGGTGCAGTTCCCCTTTATTTGGACTGTTCCCGGGCCATTTTGGTGTAGAAGGTTGACCAGCCATGGTGTGCAAGCTCCAGCTTTGGGGTCCACTGCCCACCTTTCCCTGTGGCATCTCTTTCTGTGCCCTAGACTCTGGCATCAATTTGGGGGATTCCAGAAGCCACTAGCAGCCCTGTTTGACCCCATTCTGCCTCTTCCATGTCCCTGGCTGTTGCTGAGCCTCCCCCTGTGCCTGCAGCCCGGGCTCGCCATGTGCTGAGTGCTGATGGGTTCCTCATGTACCTCTGCTCCCCGGAGGGCTCCATCTTCAACCCCCAGCACCGGGCACTGTGGCAGGACATGAGCCAGCCACTCTGCCACTACTTCATCTCCTCCTCCCACAACACCTACCTGATAGAGGATCAGATTCGGGGCCAGAGCAGCATTGAGGGCTACATCAGGTAAAGGGACTGCTCCCTTCCAGCTGCCCTCCAACACCCTCCCACCCCAGTGTCATGTCCTGAGCAGCTTCATAGGGTAAACCCCACAAGCTCCTTTGCTCCTCTGGCCTTGCCCTGCATGCAGCAGCATCCCCACCGTTGGTGCGTGTCCTCTGGTCCCTTAGGCGTGACACCCACGGGCAGAGGGGAGGGCAGGGAGCTGGTGCCCTGGCTGAGTGCAGGGCTCCAGGGGTGACAACCCACCCCTAGGGCTCTGAAACGGGGCTGCCGGTGCCTGGAGGTGGATTGCTGGGACGGGCCAAATGGGGAGCCCATGGTGTACCACGGCCACACCTTCACCTCCAAGATCCCCTTCCGGGAGGTGGTGAGCACCCTGGGGAAGTACGCATTCAAGGTAAGGCACCCTTCCCCCGATGCTGGTGGTCCTGGGTGGTCCTCAGTGGGCAAGGATACGTGGTAGTGGTGGGTCCCTGGAGGAGGAGTGGTGCTGAGGCTCACACACCTGGTGATGCGGCCGGACTGGTCACACTGCGGGAGAGGAGTGGCTGTGTCACTTCCTGGGGACAGCCTGCACTGTGCTGTGCCAGGGGGTGGGTGCTCATGCAGACAAGGTCTGTTGGGGGTTCAGGGGTGAGATGGGATGTGGGGGATACTGGGAGATTGGAGGGGTATGAAGGTCTCAGGGGAGAAAGAGACATAAGGGGCTCCATCCTGGCACTGATCAAGCCTGGATGAAGCCCTTGTGAGAGCTCACCAGCCCCACCAAGGCTGATCTCCAGCTGTGCATGTTGCTCTTCAGACCTCAGACTACCCAGTGATCCTGTCCCTGGAGAACCACTGCAGCATGGAGCAGCAGGAAGTCCTGGCCCAGCAGCTCAAGGACATCCTGGGGGAACAGCTCCTCACCACTACCATTGATGGGCACATCCCCACCCAGCTTCCATCCCCAGAGGTAGGGACAGCACACAGCTGTACAAGGCATCTCTGTCCAGCCTGAGAGCGTGGTAAGGAGGTGGATCTGCTGTTCAGAGAATAGGCCAACCTGTTCCAGCACTATCCTGCTCCACTGGAGCATTTGAGGACCCTGGGGGTGGGTGTTCTTATGTTCACAGAGGTGCCAAGGCTGTCCCAGGGTTGTTTCCCCATGCCCTGCAGAATCAGAGAGCAGAGCAAAACCCTCCTACCCCATCCCCTTCTGAGTGCTGAATTGAGCTGGTCGTGCTGGCCTCCAGCAGTTCAGGATCCCAGGGGACACGGCCATGGAAGCACTGAGTATCCCAAGGTGCTTCTCTATCCCCAACCCCACAGGAGCTGAAGCACAAGATCTTGCTGAAGGGCAAGAAGATTGGACGGCTGGAGGACACCCTGGATGGGCCAGGGGAGGAGGCGCCTGATGTGTCTGATGATGACAATGGGGCAGAGGCAGAGGAGGAGAGGCGGAGGGCAAAGGTAAGTGGCCCAAGCTGGGGACCAGCTGGGACCACTGAGTCCCTGGACACAGGCATGAGCTGTGGTGCCATCCTACTGCATAGAGGGGAGACAGAGACTGCAGAGACATCACCAGGCAGGGAGGACAGCCCTTTCTGGCCCTGGCCATGCCAGCTCCCTCTCTGTTGTGATGGCAACATATTGGAGGTCCCCTGCTTGCTCTGTTCCTGGCAGGAAGGGTGCTCATAGTAGTGATGCTGCCACCCACCAGCACACCTCTGGTTGGTCTTGCCTTCCCTGGCTCTACAGGCCCTGGCCTGGCTGAGTGCTGGTCGGTGGTGCTCCTATCATTAGGGACCCAACATGGCTCTGCTTTGCAGAAGGACAAGGAGAGCCTGGCACAAGCATTGTCTGACTGTGTCATCTACTGCAAGAATGTGCCCTTCCGGGGCTTCCAGGAGGCCCGCAGCCATTCCCGTCCCTCAGAGATCTCCTCCCTCTCTGAAGCCAAGGCCAGGAAGCTCATTCGGGATGAAGGTGAGATGAAGGGGGCAGTGGCACCAAGTGACTGGGACAGAGTAGAGGGGGGCCAATGGCTTCCTCATGGGTAGTGCCAAAGCCTCCAGACACTGGGGTTCCCTCCCTTTCTGGGAGAAACAGGGTTCAGTGGGGCTGTACTGGGGGGTTTGGCTCTGGTAGGTGATGAAGTTCTTGTCTTAGAAAACAAGGCAGGACACCTGGATTCCTGAGCAGGGAGAGGGATAAGAATTGGTGGGTGAGTGCGTGGGTGGATGGATGGATGGATGGATGGATGGATGGATGGATGGATGGATGGATGGATGGATGGATGGTACATGTGAGTGGCTGTGCAGGCCAGAGAATGAACCCACAAGTGGCTCTCATGCTCTATCCCTAGGAAATGAGTTTGTTCGCCACAATGTCTGGCAGCTGACACGCATCTACCCCAGCGGGATGCGGACTGACTCCTCCAACTACAGCCCCCAAGAGATGTGGAACGTGGGGTGCCAGATCGGTATGGCTGGGGTGCAGCAGGGCTGTGGGCTGTGCCAAATCCCACCATCAACACCTGTGTTAATGCCAGCTACAACCCCATCTGGAGCCAGGTCAGGTTGCCGGCTCTTGCACTGCCCTGGGGGTGTCCAGGCACTAGTGCCTTATTCCCCTATGCAACCCCACATTGCTCTAAGTATGGGGACAAGCTGGGTTTCAGCTGAAAGCAGGGCATGCTGTTTCCAAGATGTTCTGAACTCCTTTTCCCTGCCACCTCCCTCCAGTGGCCTTGAACTTCCAGACAGCTGGCACGGAGATGGACCTGTGCGACGGGCTCTTCAGCCAGAACGGCTCCTGTGGCTATGTGCTCAAACCACCCTTCATGAGGGACGAGGAGACTCTCTTCAACCCTAGTGACCCCAGCAGCTGGGAAGGCCCCGGCCCCGTCACCCTGACAATCAAGGTACAGGGTTGTGGAGAGACTCTGAGGAGGCTGTGACAGTGTCCTGGGGCTTTCTTGGTCCCAGACAGATGGGGACACTGTTGGGCAGCGTGCTGGAGCCAAGTAGCCTCACAACAGATAGATTTGGCTGCTCCCCAGCTCAGGGGGTTCATGCTCCTTTATGCAGGTAATCAGTGGGCAGCAGCTGCCCAAAGTGGCCAACAGCAAGGAGGGAGCCATCATTGACCCACTGGTGCGTGTGGAGATCTACGGGGTCCCCGCGGACCAGGCGCACCAGGAGACCAAGTACATCGAGAACAATGGTGAGACCCACAGCAGTACCAGGCACAGTCCCTGCTGTCCTTCACTCTCTCAGCACCTGCTCTCTCTTCCAGGATTTAACCCCCACTGGGATGAGACACTGCAGTTTCAGCTCCACGTGCCAGAGCTGGCCCTCATCCGCTTTGTGGTGGAGGATTATGACAAGACTTCCAGGAATGATTTTGTGGGTCAGTTCACCCTAGCCTTTGCCAACATCAAACCCGGTGAGTGGCTGCTGCCCAGTGGTTTTGGGCACCCAGGACAGCTCTGTAGGCATGTCTGGGGCTCAGCTGGGTACTAAAGAGGAGGTCAGGACTCCAGTTGGCCAGAACCTTGTTGTCCTTCCTGCAGGATATCGCCACATCCATCTCCTCTCGAAGGATGGCACCAGCATCCCACCCTCTTCGCTCTTTGTCCATATCCATATCACCAAACCACCTGGCCCCGAGCAGGACTGAGCTCACAGGGTGAGCAGCACCCACATGGAAGCCATAGAGCCAGCTCCAGGCAGCTAGGGCCACAGAGCCAACCACCTTGCCCTCTTATTGAGCTGTTTCTGTCATAACTGTGTCATTGTTGCTGCTGTGACTCCCTTTGCAGTAGCCTCCAAGGGCTGGGAAAAGCACTGACCCCCTTTCCAGGTTCAGGTTGCTGCTGCCCCATGCATGAGTGTGGGGTCTACGCCAGTGCAGCTCCCTGCACCCTCCACAGGCACCCTGCTGTGGCCCACGGTCACAGCTTGACTGTGGAAAGGAGGAGAGATGGTATGTCCCAGCTCTGCTTCGGGGGCTGGTCCCCCTCCAGCCAGGGGAGCAAGGCTGGAGCTGAGCAAACCCCAGGGCTGGGCATAGCTGGGAGTGAAGTTGGTCATCACTGCCCCCTAACCCTGCAGAACCCCATCACATCCCTTGGCCCCTAGAGCCCCAAATTAACTCTTGTCCCATCCTTTCTCTGTAAGCAACCTAATAAATTGTTCAGTGACAAACAGGTTTGGATCTGGGTGCAGTGGTGCTGGGGAGAGACAGGGAGCTGAGCTTGGGTTTGTGCTCTCTCTGTGGCACCTGGCCCACTGTTCACACAGGGGTTCCAAGCAGCCCAAAGAAACGGTTTTAAAAGGAACTGAGGGATTCCTTTTATACAGTTATTTATTTTACAACCCATATACATATATGCCTGTACACACACATACATCTCTGCAGCAGGCCTGTGCCACCAGTGCCTTAATCCCAGTTGGGATTCAGCCTCACTGTGCCATGGCATCCTTCTCCACAGGGCACCCTTCTTCTTGCTCCATCGTGGGGGGCCCCTTGGCCTGGCTCTCCCTCTGCACGGTGTGAAGGTGGACAGTGTGTGTGCTGGGGTCCTTTCCCACCCCCTGGCTAGGGTCGACAGCCCCGTGCTCAGGGTGATGCCGCTGGATGTGTTTGATGACCTGGAACTTCTGCTTGGCCTTGTAGGGGCAGTAGCGGCAGAAGAAGGGGTGCTCGTTGGTGTGCGTCAGGTAGTGGTGGCGCAGGCCAGCTGCCCAGCGGAAAGCCCGCCCGCAGGCGTTGCACACATAGGGCTTCTCCTCGCTGTGCTTCTTCAGGTGAGTCTTGAGGAGAAAGCGGGTCTTGAAGGCTTTGCCACACTGCTCACAGATGAAGGAACGGGCCTCCCGGTGCCGCGTCTCCTTGTGCACCCGCAGGGCATCCGCACGGTTGGTGCAGTACTCGCACTCATCGCAGCAGTACGGCTTCAGGCCTGTGGCAACAGGGAAAAGGATGGCACCGGGATGGGGGCACAGTGCTCCCCAGTCCACAGGTCTCACCATCCCTGTAACAGCATCAGTCGCCAGGGACTTCCCCCCACATCCCATTTTGTTAGCAGGCACATCAAGATCCCCATTTCCAAGGCTCCAAACAGTGCCTGGGGTCTGTGCCACCCGAACTTCCCTCCCACCTGAGACCACTATCCCCACTCCATTAGCACAGGATGATGTGCTGCCCCCTAAATATCCTCCTCCATCAGCATCTGGGCCGCTGGTGGAAAAAGAAGCATGGAGCAGCCCCAACACCCTCCCTGGTGCTTGACAGCCTGTCCTCAGTGGGCAGCACTCACCTGTGTGCTTTGTCATGTGGTACTTGAGTTGGTTCACCCACTTGCATTTGTAGCCACAGTCAGGGCAGAGGTATTTCCGCTCCTCCTTGTGGATCCGCATGTGATACTGGGCAGGAGGATAGGGTCAGGATGAGACCATGTCCCCTGCCCTGGGGATGTGCAGGGCTCTGGGATGGCAGTGAGAGGCTCAAAGACAGCTCTGACATCTCCAGCTGCATGGGACAAGGAGGGCTGTGTGCTTGCTTGGCATGCTATGGGCAAGGGGACCCACAGCAGGGTCAGGATGAGATGCCTGTACTGTTGAGCTGCTCTGTCCCAGCCTGTGGATGGCACAGGCTTTGTTCCCCAGTTTGGTATGTAAGGCAGAGTCAGGTTAAAAACCCAGCCCAACAGAGCTGAGCACATTGCATAGCCTCACCCAGGTGGCCCCAGGGAGCTCCAGCTCAGCCTGGCCATTAAAAAAGTCAATACTTCTTTTAGCAAAACCAGACTATTTTTCCCTCCATTACCCTATGCCTCCACCACCCACGCATTTCCTTTTCCAGGAAAAGCCCTTTATCACACATCAGGATGCTAATCACCTATAACAACGAGGGCAGGGTCATGCTCTACTTGCAAGAAAGCTGGAGGTTTCCCTGCACTGTGTCTAACTGGCACCACAGAGCATGCTGAAGCCAGTAAGCAGCCAAACTTGACTTCAAATGGTGCAAGGCTGCACCCAGAGAAAGTCAGAGATGTCAGCAAGAAAAGAAGTGAACTTAGACTGCTGCCCACCTTCTTGCTTTGTTAAAAGTCTCCCTCACCCTTAAACTGCAACAGCAAAGAAGAAATGTATTGCACTGACATGACTTTTATCTGCTTGCCTCCTATTTCTGTTCAGTATGAGCCACTGAACATAGAGGATAAAACCTCCCCTTGGGAACTTCTTCCCCAAAGCCTTGTGGCTGGATGTCCCTCAAACCATGTAGATGCAGTAAGACACAATCCCAAGCCGAGCTCTTACCTTGAGACGTGAGGGGTCAGCACAGGCATATTTACAGAGGTGGCATTTATAGGGCTTCTCACCAGTGTGGATGCGGATGTGCCACGTGATTTTTTGCCTGTTCTTGGTGGTGTACTCACAGTCCGAGCACTTGTACACACGGGTGCCCCCATGGCCTTTCATGTGCTGGTCAAACACAAGCTGGTGCCGGCAGGCAAAGTCGCAGAAGGGGCAGTGCAGGGGTTTGTCCTGGGGGGCAGCCGGCTCGTGGCTCTCCATGTAATGCCGCACCAGCTGCTGCCGCTCCTTGGCTGCAAAGCTGCACAGCTCACAGCGGTGGCTGAAATGCTGCGTCTTGTGCTCCTCCAGTGCCTCCCGGGTGGCAAAGGTCTCCTTGCAGGTGCTGCATTCCAGGTGTGGGTGCTGCTTCTGCACGTGGCACTTGAGCGTGGCCTCACTGTGACACACGAAGTCGCAACGTGGGCAGCTATAGGAAACCTTTTCCTCATGCCGCCGCAGGACGTGCTGCTTGAGGGCTGTCTCAGAACTGAAGCGAGCCTCACAGCGGGAGCAGCCGAAGTTGAGTTCACCATGGTGGCAGCTGTTAACGTGGCGGGTGATGTCATTCTGCAGGTAGCTGCTATAGTCACAGAGTGGGCAGAAGTGGGTGGGCGTCTTCTCATGCACCCGCAGGCGGTGGATGCGCAGCTTGGAGTTGGTGCCAAAGGTCTGGCTGCAGATGCTGCAGGAGATGCGCCCCACGCCAGTATGCAGGGACTGGTGGGCCTCCAGGCGGTAACGTCGTGTGGTGCTGAACTCACAGTAGCGGCACTTGTGTGGCTTCACCCCCTCGTGCTTGATGCGGACGTGCTGCCGCAGGCACCGGGCCTGCTTGCAGGTGAACTCACACTGGTGGCACTGCAGCTGTGGCCTCTTGCTGTAGTGCTTGCGGTGCAGCCTGCGGTGCAGCCGCAGGGCTTTGGCCACCTTGGAGGTGAAGGGGCAGGAGGTACAGCGAAACTCACCCAGGGTCACACAGCCCCTCTTCTTGTGTGTCTTCATGGCCCGTTCCTGGTGGCAGGTGAAGGGGCAAGTGGGGCAGGAGAAACGCCTCCTCTTGGGCAGGGTGGCTTTTGGTGGGGCTGCATCCAGTGGGAGCTTGCTGGACTGGTCTTTCTCAACACTGGGTGGGTCCCCCTCAGGGAGCTCAGTCCTTTGAGGTTCATCCTCCTTGGGATGCACGATGTGCTTTTCAGCACAGTGGCTCTTGAGTGCCCGCCGGGAGCGGAAGGTTTCAGTGCACAGGGAGCACCAGAACTGCTCCAGGTTCCGGCAGCCATCCTCCACATGGGAGGTGATGGTGGTGACACGGGAGCACACAAAGGAGCAGGCATTGCAGTGCAGCTTCCCTCCCTCCAGTCGGTATTTCTCTGAGGGTTTCCCAGGCTGGGAGGCACCAGCAGCTCCACCTGGCTCAGTCTCACCCCCTTGCTGGGGAGGTTCTTCTGCCATCTCTGTGTTGTCACCCAGCAGGGATTTCTCAGAGGCATGACAGCCTGATGTCTGTGCCCCAGCCAAAGGACTGACTGCTGCTTGTGTTTTATCAGACAGTGGTTCAGCTTCCCAAGGGCTCTCAGCATGCCTGGACTCCTCTGAGCCTCCCTTCTCGCTCTCTGCCGTTTCCGTACCATTACCACCAGGCTGGTGAGCAGGCTGGAACAGTCCAGGTGCCTTCTGACTGGCTGGTTTGAGGTTCTTGTTGTTCTTCAGGAGAACTGGGCACTTCTTTAGGAGGTGGGTGTTGAGTCCCCTCTGCTGCTTAAAGCTGGCACCACACTCATGGCACACGAGCGGGGCCCGGCGGCTCTGGCAGCTGGCTTTGGAGTGCAGGGACATGGATTTCTCCTTCCGTGTGATGTATGAGCACTTCTCACACTTGAAGACCTGGCTCTCTGACTGCACCACCAGCATCTGCACCCTGCCCTCCAGCACCAGTGTCTCTGCCTGCTCCTTGTCCTGCTTCCGCAGAGCCTTCAGCACTGACTCCGAGCCGCCCCTGGCATTGTCACCAGAAGTGGTCACATCCTCTGGGACAGACAGGTGGCCCTGTTCAGGTGTCTTAAGCATGCTGAGCCAGGCCTCTGGCAGCTTGGCTTGGCTGGTCTCTCTCACCTCTGTGTCTGCCATCGACTTATGGTGGTCTGAGCATGACCCCTGAAGGTGGCCCATGTCCTCCTTTAGGGCATCTTTTCCCTGGCTGTCTCCTTCCACTACACTGCCCTTCACCACCTTGTCTTCCTGTATATTTACCTCCTCCTCCTCAAAGTCTGGCATGTCTTCGAGTGTATTGCCACTGTCCTCCAAGCAAAGGCCCTCCTGGGAGCCCAGCATCTCATAGGCTGCGGGAGGCTCCTTGCAGGACAACATTTCCACACTCCCTGGTTGGGTCACACAGGCTCCTCCAGTCAAGTTCTCCAGGAGAGGGTCAGACGAGACATTCAGTGCCTCCAAGTGCAAGGTGCAGCTCTCTGCCACATCTTGAGAAACAGTGAGCTCAGTAGAGCCTGTGGCAGCACTTCCTTGCATGCAGTCATCTTCCAGGGCATTGCTAGCAATAGGACAGCTCTGCTCCCCCTCGCCCACACCTCTCTCTGCCTCACTGGTGCTCTCTGGTGGAGCAGCATCCTGCTCAAGGAGGGGCACCACAAACACTTGCTGGTAGCTCTCTTCTCCCTGAGACTCTGCTTGGGATGGCTTCTCCTTCATCCACTGCTCCTTGCTGGTGAGAGAGGAACTGGCATCCACATGAAGGGCTGCACCGAGCTCGTAGCCAAAGAGTGCCTCAGATGAGCTGATCTCCAGCTCCTTGCTGGCATAATTTTCCAGCCAGTCCTTGTCACCAGGAACATAGCCATGAATCTTGCGCTTGTGGAAGAAGAGGCTGGTGTTACTGAAGGTGCAGTAGGAACAGAGGGCACAGCGAAACTCCTTCTGCTTGGTGTGCTTGCAGTTCTCATGGTTCAGTAGCGCCTGCTTGTACTTGGTTTGGTAGGTGCAGTACTGGCAATGGAAGACGGGCACCTGGTAGTTCTGCGAGTGCTTCGCCTGCATGTGCTTCTGCAGCTCGTACTTGCGCTTGCAGGCGAAGCCACACACCTCACAGATCAGACTTTTACCCTGGTGTCGCAGCTTGTGGCTGCTCAGCTGGTCAGCACGGTGACACCGGTACGAGCACTGGTTACACTGGTACCTGTGGGGACAAGCAGAACTGGTCAGGCAGCATGAGGAACGAGGGCAGGCTGAGCTTAGTCAGGCGTGCTGCGCTCTCCTTCCCCATCCCAGACAAATGGGGAAAGGGTACTGTTCAATTTGCCAGATCTGACCTTTGCCATCCAGACAGCTCTTACCACAGGCCATTCCTCCCTGCTGCAGCCCTTGGCACTGCTGGTGCTTTACACCCCCAGCCTGGGGACTGGAGACAGATACCCTGAGTAATCTATAGGGTAACCATGTCAGACACAGACATTCTCACATGTGCACATCAATAGCACTTCCAACATCCCTGGAGAAAGGCTAGACCCAAATGAGGTGATAATCTGGCAATCCTGAACAGGCCTCGACCCACAAACATCAGCAGAGCCATGAACCCAAGCTCAGAGTTGCACCTCAGAGGTAATACACCTCCTTGGTGGCATAGAGACAACAAAAATAGCTTTGCCTCCACAGCACCATGCTGCAAGTTCAAAGACCAAATTTCTTATGCACCAGACAGGGCAGGGCAGACATGAGAAAGTATGGCACACAATGCAGCCAGGAGAAGCAGACCTCTGGATCAGGATCTGGGGAGCCTTGACTATGCCGCCAGGCCAGTGGAGCAGGGGGCCTTACCGCAGATCTCCAGTGTGCTTGCGCATGTGGACGTTCAGGTAATGCTTCCACTTGGTGATGTACCCGCACTCGGTGCACATGAAGTTCTTGTCGTTGGAGTGGGTCAGCATGTGTTTGGACAGGTAGCTCACATCCCGGCACGTGAAGTCGCAGAGCTCACACTTGTGAGGTTTCTCTCCTACATGCAACACACAAATGCCTTCATCATGACAGCCAGATAATGCAACATGGCAGGGAAACCAGCTCAGAAGGGAGCATGCAACAACTTCAGCCAAGTGATCCTGGGGTGGCAAAGCTGGTGGTGGGACCCAGGAGCCCTGACTCAGCCCTCTCCGCCCACCCAGGGCCAGGACAAGACACCCTCCCCATCCCAGTTCAGCCTTTGGGACTCCTACAGGGGACACCCACCAGTGTGCAACAGCATGTGTCGGATGAGCACCCGCTTGTGCGCAGTGGCGAAGGCACACTCAGTGCACTTGTGGATCTTCTCGTTGGCATGCATCTTGCCCACGTGGTCATGAAACTCCACAGGGTTGAAAGTGGCATAGGGGCAGAAGCTGCACTGGAGCTGCTCACTGCCTGGGTGCCCCTGCTTCTTGTGCTTGCGGAAAACGTGCTTGTTGGAGCAGATGAAGTCACACTGTTGGCAGTGGAAGGCGTAGTGTGTTTTCCGGTGAGCCTCCATGGCCTCAGCCGTGCCGAAGAGCAGCGAGCAGGCATGGTACTTGCATTCCACTGCTTTGATGCCATGAGCATCCCTGAGGTGACGGACAAACTCCTTCCGGTCCTCTGCGCAGTAGTCGCAGTCCCCGTGGAAGCAGCTCAACCTCTTGGGTTCGGCTTTGTGAGTCTTCAAGTGCTCCTTGAGGGCCTGGCTGAGTCGAAACTTCTCCTCACAGACGGGGCAGGAGTAAACATCGGAGTAGAAGTTGGAGATGTCCTCGTGCATGCTGGCCATGTGGCGGTTGAGGGCATTCTTCTCCACTGAGCTGTAGTGGCAGAGAGGGCACCGATGCGCCTTCTCGCCTGTTTCCCGCATCATGTGGATTTTCAGCTTGCTTTTGCTGGTGAAGTACTTGTGGCAGTTGGGGCACTGCAGGCTGGGGTCAGGGAAGTGCAGGTGGAGATGCTCTACCAGGTGTGTCCGCTTCTTGAAACACCGTTTGCATTCGGGGCACATGTGGGTTTTGTAGAGGTACTCAGAGCCTTCTGCAACATCCCCTGGGGGAACAGAGGAGGGGGAGCAGTTAATAGGGAAAAGAGGGAGAGCACAGACAGATGTTCTGTCCCTGATCCAGTTGGCCCAGGGTGAGGGTTTATACATGTGCAGTCATATAGCCGCCATCTATACAGAGTGACTGTCCCCACCCCAAGCAGCCAGCACACTTCAGGTGAGCTCTTTCCAGCTCAACACTGGCAAAGCACAGCCTACATAAGGCCTGCCCACGTGCCCCTGGTCCCCAAAGCCAGGCAGACCTTTGCCTAAACCTGGCAGCATGTGTGAACAGGAAAAGAAAGGACATATTTGCTTGGGCAGACGTCAGGGGAACAAGTGCACTGGTACATGCAGGAGATTTGAGGTCACCCACCAGTCTGCGCCACATTTCCCTGCCAGCCCTGAGGATGTGCTGCTTGTTCACAAAGCCTGAGCAGCTCCTGGTAGGGCCCCACATCCTACCTTTGAAGTGCTGTGCCTGTGGCACTCCAACTTTCTTGGGAGCTGCCTTCCCATCCTCTTTGGCCTCAGCTTCGCAGAGGCTCTCACCATCCTCCTCTGGTGATTCATCCCCACTGCTTTCTGAGTCCTCTTCTCCAGCTGATGCTTTCTGACCCTTCAAGGAATTGTCCCCCGTATGTGCAGGCTTTTCTGGCCTGGCTTCTGCTGTGCTGGCTTTCCACCCAGGGTGGCAATTACCTGCCTCCTCCTGCCCTTCTGATGCTGCTTCAGTGAGGAAAGACAAGAGCTCATCACATTCCAGGCAAGAGGAAGCCACTGCTACACACATGCAGAAAATCCACCTGGCTGAGATGGAGGGCACAAACTGTGCTGCAGGGAGGCAGGAATGCAGGGTTCCCAACCCTCCAGCAGTGCCGTTTCACCCCCCACTCCTCCAGTTGTAACTGGGATGCACAGATACACCCCTCCAGTTGTAACTGGGATGCACAGACAAAGGCAGCCTCTGCAGCACCCACAGGCCCCAACCTCCCATCCAGCCATACCTGATGGCAGGATGCAGCACTGGTCGAGGCCGTGGGGGTCTGAACTTGGCGGGTCGCCTGTTGTGGGCATCTCAGAGGGGGACTCTGTGGTGTGACCCTTCCTGTGCTGCCAGAAGAGCTTAGCATTGGCCGTGATGAAGTTGCAGTGGCCACAGTGGAAAGGGAAGTGTGTCCGGTGGTGCTGTTCCATGGCCTGGCGGCTGGGGAAGAGCAGCGGACAGGCCCGGCAGGCACAGGACACGGGGGACACCCCATGCAGGTGGCGCAAGTGGCTGCGCAGTTGCTTGCGGTCCTCTGTGGTGAAGTGGCAGCCCCTCTCAGGACAGGGCAGGACTCCTGATGGGGCACGGTGGGTCTTGAAGTGCTCCTTGAGTTGGCCAGGCTGCACAAACGCCTCCCGGCAGACAGGGCACAGCAGGCACTCGGAAGCAGAGCTCTCCTGTGTGCTGGCTCTGGGCAGCTCTGAGCCCCCAGGGCCAGTCTGGCCCTCACTGGCAGAAGCCAACAGTGCCCCTGGGAATTCCAGGTGCTCTGGGGGGTGCAGCAGCAGGCACTGGTGCTGGGACAGCAGGGAGGCCTCTGAGAAGCTCTGGCCACACCTGTCGCAGAAGTACAGTTCCACCACTTTGACCAGAACCTCTGCAGAGAGCAAGGGGTGAGCATTAGAAAGAGCTTTTGCCAGGCCCAGAGCTTGGGATTGGTGGTTCAGTTCCAGCTCTGGACATGGAGAACAAACCCCTATTGCCACAAATTACAGTTTGGGAACCACATCTCCCATAACAGGGGAATACCACCACCCAGATGACCATGATAACCAGTTCTGCCCCTCTGCACCTTGGAGGCATACAGAAATGAGAGGCTGGTCTGGCCCCATTCCTATTAGGATGTGCCCACACTGGACCCACATGGGAAGCATGCTCGGGGCCAGCAGTCCAGGCGGAGATTTCTGCCTGGACCTTACCAACAGCCTGGAGTGACCCCCTCATGCAGCGTGCAACTCCCACAGCCACTCTTCCCATCCACACACCCAGCTAGTACCAGATCTGTGCTCAGTGGTGGCACCAGACTCATGATGCAGGGTCAGAGACCTGAGAGCACCTGGGACAGGGACCCTGGTCAGACCTCTCTCCCTCTGTTGAGTGCAGTGGGGCCCATTCTGCACTCCCTGCACCCCATACCTGTGGCACTGGCCGCGTTGCTCAGTGTCACATTGCCAGCCACTGCCTCGATGAATATTTCCACATTGCTTCCTTCAGAGTGAGCCCCTTCCCCAGGCATCGATGCCTCTGCCAGCAGCAAGTCCTGGCTGGCAGCCAGCGGGGGTGTCCCAGCCAGACCCCTGCTGGCCACACCAGGGCTTCCTACGGCTCCCACCTCGCCTGGTGTGGGCAGGAGCAGCTCCGAGCACAGTGCCTCCATCTCCCTGCTGGCACCCTCTGATACTGCTGAGCTCATTGCCACCAGGCACTGCCTTGGTGCTGCGTTGGATGACCTCTCAGTCTGAAACAGAGGAAAGCACTTTAAATGAGGGACATCCCAGGGCCCAAGAGGATTTTGGGGAGCAGCCTGTGGTGCCAGCCTCAAGGTAGGGTATCTCAATGCTGGCTCCTTTTTGCTGTGCCCCAAGCAGGCCGCTGGCAAGTCCTCTGTCACGGGGTAGACATGAGTGCAAGGACACCTGTACCCTCTCCCTGAGCACCCCGGGCTTGCTCTCTGGGTCCAGCTGGGCAGAGTCCCGAGCCCACCATCAGAACTATGCCCACTCTCCAGCCAGCAGGTGCCCCCATGAGTCCCGCCCGGCCAGGCCTCCCCAGCTCCTCGCTCTTCAACCCGGGCTGTTCCCGGCCCCCCAGCCCCTCACCCAGGCTATTCCCGGCCCTCCCAGCCACTTCCCGGCCCTCCCAGCCACTCACTCCTCACCCCGATCTGTCCCCGGCACCTCCCAGCCTCTCGCCCCTTACTCTGGGCTGTCGCCAGGTTCCCCTCAGCCCGGGCTGTCCCCGCCGCTCCGGGTCCCCCTGCCCCGGCACATCTCGGTGGCGGTGTCGGGCGGTGAGAGCGCCGCCCTTTGTGCCTCTCGCGCAGCCGCTCTGCCCGGCCCGGCCGGCCCCGCTCTGCGGTGCGGCCGGAAGCGGCGCGGGCGGGAGCGGAAGAGGCGCGGTGCAGGTGAGCAGCGGCAGCGGCGCCGGGTGAAGCGGGGGCAGGAGCGGTACGGGTTCCTCCGCGGAGCGGCCGGGGCTGGGCCTCTGCTGCGGCGAAGGCCGGTGTGGATCCGGGTCTTTTGCAGGGGAGGGTGGGGCTCCTGTAGGGGGAGGTTGCGGGACCCTGCTCACCGGCCGCTGTGGCCTGGGAAAGGGGAAGGTCACGCCTTGTTCTAGTGGAGGTGGAATTCTGCACGTGAGGGAGCAGAGCGTGTCTGTGTGTCTCGCGGGGAAGACTCCCCCTCGTTCCCAGTACGTGGCAGACCTGCTGAGGGAAGTGGAGAAGCTTCAGACCCCCGGAGCATGCGGCCGTAATCCAGATGTGGAGGTGCGCCTTCTACCACTGTCGTGTGCCCCTTCTCGGCAACAAAGATCCGGCTCTTGGCTCAGCCTGGGGATGTGCTTCTGCTTTTTCAAACGATAAAACTTAAATAATTGCAGTGCTCGTGATTTATGGCTGTTTAATGAATAAAACCCTGTAAATCTCTGGACTTGTTGTCTTGACTGAAGAAGCTACAGATGCTCCTGTGCTTCTTCAAGAGCCTCCTGGCCCCCTCCTGCTTGGCTCACCTAGTGGCCTGCAGAGAGGAAGGAGGTTCCTGCAGCCAGCAGCTGTCTGAACACTTGGTAATAAGCACAGATGTGGGAAATCCAAATGTGCCAGGCAGCCTTTCACTTTGAGGACTGGCCACAATAAAGGCCAGGGAACTGTGTGTGATCTGCTGTGTTCCTTGCTACCATTCAGTCTTTCCTCACAGGTTTATTTCCGGAGTGCAGAAACCATGCTGTGGAAAGGAGCTGCTTAACCTCCCACGATGCCCCTTTCTGACTTTGTCTTAGCACTGAAGGACAACCCATATTTCGGAGCTGGGTTTGGCCTCGTTGGAGTGGGCACAGTCCTGGCAGCAGCCCGTAAGGGGGCCCAGTTTGGACTGGTGGCTTTCAGGCGCCACTATATGATCACCTTGGAGGTGCCCAGCAAGGATAAGAGCTACCAGTGGCTGCTGAATTGGGTCTCCCACCACGCCAAGCACACGCAGCACCTCAGTGTTGAGACGTCGTACCTGCAGCATGAAAGTGGACGTGTCAGCACCAAGTTCGACTTTGTCCCCAGCCTTGGGAATCATTTCATCTGGTAAGGGAGAGTAGGAGAAAGCAGTTTGGGGATTGAGCCTCACTTTGGCAAACAGGGGGGGCCTGTAGAGACAGCAAAGAGGATCCTGCTTCCTTTCTACATGTGGGTTAGGGCAGGGGATGAAGAGTAGCAAGAGCATCCTGTACACAACAGTGAAATGATTTCCTTACCTGAGATGAGTGTTCTTGATGCCTGAACCAGGCGAGGTGCAGCCAAGCAGTGCTGGATCACTGTACCCCCACCTGTCTTCCTGCCCCAGGTATCGCAGGAAGTGGATTCGCGTCGAGCGCAGCCGGGAGACGCAGATGATTGACCTGAACACAGGGACTCCCTGGGAGTCTGTCACCTTCACTGCACTGGGCACTGACCGGGAGATCTTCTTCAATATCCTTCAGGAAGGTCTGTAGGGGAACTGTGTGGGGTCCTGCTGGGAACAGTCTACTCCCTGGAGATGCCCAGGACTTCGCGGGAGATCCTCTTTCTGGCAGCTGTCCCCTCTGCCTCTCTCTGCAGCCCGGGAGCTGGCACTGCAGCAGCAGGAGGGGAGGACGATCATGTACACAGCTGTGGGAGCAGAGTGGCGTCAGTTCGGCTTCCCCCGCCGCCGCCGGCCCCTCAGCTCTGTGGTGCTGGAGGAAGGCGTGTCAGAGAGGCTGGTTCAGGACGTGAAGGAGTTTATCAACAACCCCAAGTGGTACAGTGAAAGAGGCAAGGCTCTGGTGTGGTGTGCTCTGTACTGTGTGGGGTGGTGCAGGATGCTCATGGTCCTCTCTGGAAGTGGCTGTGGAGAGATTTTTCCCTGCTGCTTAACTTCCCCAGGTGTATCCTCTTTGCATGCTTAGCACAGTACCACAGCTCAGAGGGAGGGAGCAGAGAGCAATCCAGGTGGTTTTCCTAAAAGAACACTGTCTTCTTAGGGATCCCCTACCGAAGAGGCTACCTGCTGTATGGTCCTCCTGGCTGTGGGAAAAGCAGCTTCATGTGAGTATTGCCAGCTGCCTGACAGTATTGCCAGCTGCCTGACAACTGCCTGCTCTGGGCCGCAGCAGTCTTGGATGAAGAGGGTGTGAATGAGTTTGGGTTTGGAATACAGGAGTGGGCAGTGCCTTATGTGTGGTGCCTGTTGTAAGCATTTGCCTTGCTGGCGCTGTGACAGGTGAGGGTGACAAGCCTTTTGTGCCCTTGCTTTGCACAGTGCTGCATGGCATGGGCAGGCTGAGCAGCGGCTTCTACCTGCCCCTCAGATCTGATCCCTGCTGGGAAAGGACCCCTCTGCCCTCTCCCCTACTGCTGGGAGGAGAAATCTGATTCTTCCTTGACTCCAGGCTTTCCTACTGTGATTCAGCCTTGTGGTTTGTATCTTTTCCAGCACAGCCCTGGCCGGGGAACTGGAGTACAGTATCTGCCTGCTGAGCCTCAGCGATCACAGCCTCTCTGATGACCGGCTCAATCACCTCCTGAGTGTAGCACCGCAGCAGAGCATCATCCTGCTGGAGGATGTGGATGCTGCCTTCGTCAGCCGGGATCTTGCTGCTGAGAGTGAGCACTGCCCCTGTTCCTGGGTCAGCAGCAGGAGGGAGGTTCCCTGGCTGTACCAGGAAAATGTTTGGACTCTGGGCTGCTCAATTGCACCAGCAGAGACCAGGAGTGGGGGAATCTCTCAGGCCTCAGGGTTCAAACTGGAGCTTGTCTAGTTTTGGCTAGACTGTAAAAGGAAATTTGGATCCTTTATCCTCGGGCAAAGGTCCTTCTCCTGCCTAGCTACCTTCGGCATGAGGGAGAAGGTAGCTTTCCCTCTCATTCTCTGTGTTCCCATGGGTGTGTGCAGGCAAGGGAGATGGATGTGCTGCCAGCCAGGCAGATGGTCAGTCTCCAAGCAAGGAGTGAGCGGGGAGCTTGGCATAAGCCTCAGTTTGATAGGAAGGTGGCCTGCAAGCCAATGGCTACTATCTCAAGATACCTCTGTTCCCAGACCCGGCTGTGTACCAAGGCATGGGGCGCCTGACCTTCAGCGGTCTCCTCAATGCACTGGACGGCGTGGCCTCCACGGAAGCCAGGATTGTCTTCATGACTACCAACTATGTAGACAGGTCAGAGCTGCCCCCTGGGAGGGAAGGGAGTGGGTAGCACAGGAAAACCATGCTCCCTTATGCTGGGCTTTATTTATTGAATGCTCCAGCATGAAGACTGAAGGGTTCAGATTTCCCACATCCTCCCTTGGGATGCAAATCCCTTGATTACTAATCAGGATCCCTTTTGCTGGACCCTCAAATGCCTACTTGCTGTTTAGAACATGGTTGTGCCCCTCAGGAGTGGTACCACCTTCCTGCCCGTGGGGAGCTGCAAGTTTGGGGGTTGTGTCCATGCTGTGAGTGGAGCGCTGGCCCCATGTGCAGCCCATTGAATTGGTGGGATGCAGCCTGGGCTCATGGTGCCTGGACACTGCCTGCTGTGCTGTGGTAGGCTTGGCTCACTCTGGACTGAGCAGGCCCAGGGGTTTGTTCAGAGGTTGCTTATGGGACAGAGATGGGCAGAGCTGTTTCCCAGGATGTTCTTGTCCTCCTTTGGAGTCAGTCCTTGCCCAGCTCTCTCCTTTCTTTTTGGGTTGATTTCCCCCTCAATCTCCCCAGAGATGAACCTGTTTTCCCCCTTTACCATCTCACAGTGCACAGCACTTTGCAGATAGGACATGGGTTGTGCTATTGTGGACAGAGCCTTCCTGCAGGACCCACCCTGCACAGAGGCTTTGATTGGGTTTCCCAGCCCCCCCCCCCGCTTTGTCTCTTGACAGGCTGGACCCAGCCCTGGTGCGTCCTGGCCGTGTGGATCTGAAGCAGTACGTGGGCCATTGCTCCCACTGGCAGCTCGCCTGCATGTTCCAGCGCTTCTACCCCGAGCAGCCCCCGGCTGCAGCCCAGCGGTTCGCGGAGCAGGCACTGGCCATCTCCAAACAGATCAGTGCTGCCCAGGTGCAAGGCCACTTCATGCTTTACAAGACAGACCCTGAAGGAGCCACTTCAAACATAAGCTCCAGCCTGCTGTGACCAGGGGCCAGCTTTGCCTTGTGACACTGAGAGGATTGGAACAAAGACGTGACTGCCCTGGGGATACCATGAAGCTGCCCACCTGCACAGGCCAGGTCTCTGTTCACTTTTACCCCTCTGATGCCTTGGTTTTGGAGTATCAGAGCTGTCAGCCTTGCAGCAAAGGAGGGAACGCGGCTCTTGCTGCTCGCCAGACTTGGGTGGTACTGCACCAGCCCTGCTTATCCGTGTGCCTCATGTTGGGATTGCTGTAAGCTACCAAGGCTCCTGGTGTGAATCCCCTTCTTTGTGGGTCAGCCTAGAGGTGGTCCAGAAGGGGATTTCTGTTGGGTAGGACATTGGGGTTCTACACCGCTAAAAGTGTCTGTTTTTTCTAAAGGATAATGGTCTCACTGGTTTTTGAATATCCTCTGTGAAGTGCACAACACAGCTTTTGTCTCTCTGGTCCGTTTTCCTGTTAAGTTGCCCCAGTATGCAGCTGCTGGTCCAGAGTCCTCCTGACCAGGGCCTGGCAAGGCCAGTACAGCAAATCCAGAGTGTTTTTGAAAAAAAGCAGCTCCTATGAGACAACTCATTGTTCCTCAGGCTCCAGGCTGGTGCCACTGTTCCTGCTGAATTATGATGTCCTGCTGAATTATGTTGCCAAGCCACAGATCTGCTTGGATATTGTTCCTTGGTGGACATGACTGTTCTTCCCACCAGAGATGTGGTTCCCTAGAGCTACATGAGGGCATGAGAGGCTTTGGCCAGTTACAGTGTATTTTCCCAAGAGCTCTCCCTTTCCAGTCCCTATTTCAGAACTCTGAAAATCAGTTGTCTCTAGAGCCAGTCCTATGTTAATGTGGTCAGTTGCATCACCTTGCTGGGACTGGGGGAGTGGGTTCCAAGCCAAACCCAAACTGTAGATCACTGCTTAGCCCTTCTCTTGGCTGTGCCCTTTGGAGCCAAAGGCATAGCCAAAAGCACACAGCAGTATACAAGGGCGCAGCCAATGGCACCTCGATGGATTTTGGTGCAAACAGGCAGTGCTTTAATGCAACCCCAGACTTGCAAAAGTGTTTCTGCAAATGCTGCTGGTTGGCATCTCAAACCCTGTGTTTGGCCTTCCAGCAGAGGCTGGCTGCTCAGATCCAGCCTCTTCCCTCAAAGCTGGAGGTCAAAACTGGATGGTGAGTGACTGGCAAATGTCCCACAGCTGTCTGGGAGTATGGGAAGTGTTTGAAGGGGAGCCAGAGGGACCCGATGCCATCACACACGACATCTTTCACTGCTTGCTTTTAATAGTGTTAATGCTACAGATGCTGCCAGTGCCTTTCTGCCCGGCCCGAGGGCTTTTGCCAGTTAAGCCTCACAACAGCCTTGTGAGGTAGGTGAGTGACACAGGTGGACACCAAACAAGGGGACCCAGGTCAGCGTGCAGACTCTCTTCCTCCCCTCTGACCTGGAGGTTTGGTTTGTTTATCCCAAGTTCATTTTCACAGACTGTTGCAAAATGCCCTCTGCTGACAGCAGTGAGTCAGAGAGGGTCCTTCCTAAAGCACTATTCCCAGGGAAAAATCCCTTCCCACTAACACATCTGGCATTTGATTGACGTTATCCAAGTCCTCACTCTGATTTCCACAGCTGAATTCCCATGCTCCAAACATGGCACAGCAACTTTCCTGCTGAGAGTAATCCTGACACACCAGAGGAAGCCAAGGAGCTTCAGCTGCTGTGAGGGGCAGAGATCTTCCATGTTTCTTTCAGGATACAGTCAAATGGCTTTCTTGGAGCACAGCAGTTTCACCAGTGAAGGCAGGAGGCAGCAGAACAAGCACCAGTGTCAGGTAAAGTTTGTGCCTTTTCACCCAACTGTGGGCAGGCCATTCCCCCAGAAAACAGCTGAACAAGGACAGAGGGAGCACTGAAGAAAAATTAGGGCTCTCTTCAGGGCACGAGTGCTCAGCCCTCATCTGCAGGAGGGCACGACATCTGGCTCTCAGATCACCTAGCCCAGGACAGGTAGTGTAGGCTCAGGCCAAGGAGGGAGAAAAAGTAATTATTTTAGAGCATTAGGGTTGGAAATAGACCGGTGTTGGAAATTTAAGCACAGAAGGTTCTTGGGCAGCAGGTTAAACCAACCCCTTCAGGTCAAGGCCAGGTATGGAATAAGCAGGGCAGCAGATGAGGAGTTCTTAGTCAATAATGGGGTTAGTGCAACTTTCATGTGCCAAAGATCAACCAGACAGATGTGTGCGCTGGCAAATACCCTTGTGGCACTGCTATTTTTGCACTTAAGAGGAAGACAACAACCCATGTGTGGGCACAAGAGGTGGGGGACAAGGCACAAACAAGTGTGAAGGAATCAGAATTGTCTAGGTGAGGCAGAGAGCTTACACTAAGCCAGGCAAAGCAGGAAGCCCTCCTGCCACGCAGGAGTGACAGGGGAAGGTCTCTGCCTTGGTCCTGGTTTTAGGGAACAGGGGAGGATTTGAGAAATACTAGGGATCAACACCTTCACTCCAAAAAGCAACAAAGAGGAGCAAGAGGGCAGAGGAAACAAAGGGAGCAGGCTCTGGAGAAGACCCAACAAATTAATTTAATAGCAGTGCCCCACTCAGACGCTTGGGGATCACTCTTCGTGGCTTTGGATTGGGATGCCATTTAAATCTATGGAGCAGCAGTAGATGTAACTGCACCTAGTTTAAACATCAAATCCTCATTTAAGCAGTATCAGCTTGAAGATTACAGGAGGGTAGCAGTATTCAAAATACTGGGGCATGTCTTCACTTCTGGATTGTCAAAAGTGCCAAGAGACAGCCTGGCCTTGGAGGGAGATACAGGTTACAGAGTGCTCTCTTCCAAGGTTCCCCCCACCAGCTTCAGCCTACACAAAAGCAGCTGAAAAACAGGGCAGGAGCTCCAGCTAAATATGGGCTACCTGGAGAAGCAGGAGCCAAGGTGAGGCCTCAGCCACCAGACAGCTGTGACCTGCCAATGTGTTGACTTAAGCTTAACTTGGATCTCCTGGCTGGGACTGGGAAATGCCCTGTGTAAAGAGGACTTGCCTGGCCAATCCCAGCATTTGAGACGGTGCTCTGAGAAGGAATGGGGACAGAACAAGTGGAGCTGAGCACCAGTATACTGCCCTGGCACAGTCCCAGCACTTGGCACCACCGCAGCTCCACTGGGACACTGGCTTCCAGGGAAGGTCTTGCCACAACTTTGGCTCTGCCATGGCACCATGCTAGGCTCAGTCCATTTGCTCTGTAGGTGTACATATTTCTTGGCATTTCACCTATAGGGACGATGGCTGCAGATCCCCAAAGCTACCTCTGTCTTCTGGGTCCTCTGGGACCAATGCTGATACCATCTGTCAAGATTCCACTTCTCCAATGCTAGTGACAGCCAGCTGCTCCTGCTAGTTTACTCCACACATACCCTGGAAACACTGTCTCAAGCTGTCCCATGTGCCATCTGCCTCCTCCCTTCCAAGGGGTACAGTATCTGCTTGCTACTGCTTCACCAGAACCTTCATTGTTCTCCCCAGAAACAGCCCTTTTTTCCCCCAGCCCAGCCCCTCATCATTCCTGCTAGGAGCCACTTCCCTTCTCATGATGGGCTTCTTGATGTCCACTGGGCCTGAACACCCCTCGCCCTCTTGGTGTTCTGGGGTAGGAACCACGTTCCTGAACTCTGGACCTCTCCCACCTTCCACAATCCCAGGGCCTATGGTGGCTCTGCCAGTTGGGGGCAGCTTTGTGGTCACCGCGGTTGAACATCAGGTTCTCCTTTTTCCTGCCCCGGGCCTCAGTCCCCTCCTCTGTGCTCCATTTCTCCATGTCATGGTGCTCCTCTTTCAAGTCCACAGCCTCTCTTGCTGGTGAGGGCTCTTCAGGGCACATCTCCTTTCTGTCAGCCAAGGGAGCAGCCCTGCTTCTATTGTGAGGCATTGAGAACTCCTGGCTGTGCCGTCCAGCAGGTCTCCGCTCTGGTCTCTGGCTGAAGACCCTGGGCCCCCTGGAGCCATGGAGTGGATGACAGGCTTCCTCTCCTGGTTCCTGCAAGGCACTGCACGGCTGCCTGCCTTGGCCTCTGGAACCTGGCTTCTCTCCTCTGTGCCTCTCCCTCTTGCTCAGTTGCTCTCTGGGCACAGCAGGCCTCTCAGGCCGCCTGGGTTCCGCCCTGGCCTCCGATGCCCCAGCTGGCTCGGGAGCCGAGGCTTGGCTGGGTGGCTGGGGCACATCCGCAGCGCGGGCACTCACCGACAGCTCAGAGGCAGTGGCTGCTTGGCCTGGATCCACAGCAGCTGGAGGCTGAAAGAAAGAAGCCATCAGTGAAGAAAAGGACAGGGGCGTCCCACAGCAGATGCCAGTGCTTGGTCCTGCAGCCCAGAGCCCCCTCAGCAGCTCTCTGCCCCCAGTGCCATACCGCCTGGAGGCTGATGAAATATCGGTTCCTCTCTGCCTCGGGGTCGATAATTCCCCCTTTCTCTTGCTGTCTTTTGAAAATCAGGCGCAGTTCTTCCTGATGCTGCAGCACCTTGGCATCTGGCCTGTACGGCTCCTGAGTGGAAGAAAGCAATGCAGGGTAAGGGCTCTCTCAACACCTAGCATGGATAGGCAGTGGCAAGGCTGGGAGCTACATCCCAAACCCTTCTTTGCACAGTGCCAGGCCACTTGCTTCCTTCTACCACAGTGACCAGGCCTACAGACACATGAGAAATCCCTGGACAGAGGCACAGCATCCCAGTGCATACCCACTGTTTCTGCAGTGACCGCCCTGGGCCATCCTGCTGTGGGGCAGAATGCAGAGCAGCTTCCATCAGGTCACTCTCCTGACCTGATTGTATCTCAGTGAGGGCAGGGATGTGCCCCATGGCAGAATCACCTCTCCCTCAGCACATCTGCTCAGCTCAGGGCTATACAACTGAACCTGCTCTCTGTGAGCTGCCCTTTGGTTGGGACATCTACGAGGACCCGAGAGAGAGTGCATGCATTCATCCCTTACAGTGTCCCAGTTGAAGCCACCCAGTGAGAAGGCACAGCTGGGCAGGAGAGCCCCCATCTCTTACCAGAGGGTGCTGTGGGGGTGGTGCTGCCTTCAGGGCACAGAGGTCGTAGACCAGGGTCTCCCGGCAGACAGGGCACTGCACACCAACTTCCTGTGGGGAGGTAAGAGGTGACAGCAAACTCTGTCTGTGATCCAGCTCACATGCTGCCCCATAACCCCACCCTGGAACTGGAACAGGGTGGTCTTCTTCACTCTTCTGCCAAGGTAAGGAAGCCCAGAGGGGTCCCAGAAGCATGAAAGCAGCCTGAGGTCTCAACAACTGCTATGGAAGGTGTCTCCACATGAGGCATGCTGGGATTTGTGCTCCAGCAGCTGATTGCTTTACAAAGCACCTCTGTCAACATGTACAGCTTCACTCCTCAGCCTAGGATCTATTTCTCTCTGCTTCAAAGTGGAATGTGTCATCTAGGCAGCACCTCTTTGAAAGGGTTTGTAGGAAGGAACCTTTGACTTGTTCTATGCTCAGCTGTGCTGTTTGCTTTGCAGCTGACAACTGTTCCAACATGTGCTAGGCAGGTTTTATCACCCCAAAACACAACCCCCCACAGTTCAAGGACTAGGACTAGGGAAGGAGCTCTCTTTTCTAAATCCTGTGGTTCCAGAAGTCTAAAAATGCAACTTCCTTGCCCCCTCACATAGCAGGCACTGACCCAGAGATCCAATAAACCAACTTGTTTGGTCCCAATCTCTCTGGAAAGGGCCCTTGGAGGTAACTTAGTCTAGTCGCTGCTCTGATTCTCAGCACAGGCTCCATGTCCCAAAGAGCGTGATACAGATGTTACACGGGTCTGTGCAGGGGGCCAAGGAAGGGGGCCCAGTACCTGTTTGGGGGATGGTGCAAGGTGCTGGTCTCTCTCCTCCTGCTGCATGAGGATCTCCTCCTCCATGTGCTGGGCATAGCGGGCCAGACAGTGGGAGTGGAAGTAGTGGTAGCACTGGGTCTTTGTGAAGGCTTCCTTCTCCTGTCAAGAGAAAAGGGCATCTTTGAAGGATTTCTACAGAAAGAGTTGTGTAACCACCCAGCTGAGTTGGGTTTTCACTTCCATGTGAGTGGTGGCCATGGGGAACTAGGGCTAGTGCTGGCAGATGCATCTAATACCTTTTGTTGGGCTGCATCTCCACTCCCTCAGCAATTACTGAGATGCTGCTTCTTGTTTCAAATATTAGAAACAGTCCTAATGTCAAGATGCAAAGATTTTATGACTGATTTCTCTGCATGTGTTCCTGTGTAACCAGCAATCTTCCCACCTGATGTGTTCTCCTTCCTAGGCTGACTTCCCTTGCAACCCCGATAAGGCCGGCTCCCCTGTCCCCACAGACCTCAGCACCTGCATGGATATGTTCTAGTCCCTCCTGACCACCTGTGTGCTGATCTCCAGGTGAGGTGTAACCAACACAGGGAACCTAAAATGCACCATCAACTAGCCCCAGAGTCTATGCTTCTTTGGAGATGCTCCAGCATCTCTTGGTGCCCCATGCCCATTTTCTGTCAAAGATTATCTAAACGTTGATGGGAAGAGCATCATGCATTGCACTAGGAAGGGCCCTGTGCAGCCAGATCACCCACAGAATGGGGGGCAGGGGGCTGCTGGGGCACATCTTGGTCCCAGACTGATATCCCATTGTCAGACTTCCTGTTCTCTTGCCTTACTTCCCAGTCAGTCTGTGGAGTCAGGAGACACATGCCTACCTGGAATCCATAGAGGCAGATCACACACTGTCCTTGAGGAATATTGTTGTCAGTGAGGATCTCCTTCCCCTTCTGTGAAAGCATTAAAGCAAACATTTTACTCACTGGCTTTCCTGTGGGCTCAGGGATGTCCCACCCCTTGGGCAGTCAGGGATCAGTGTTTGTGGCTGGTCACTCCCAGCCTCCTCCAGCTCTCACCTCAATCAGTTCATAGAGCACCTCTGTCCCCAGTCTGGCTTCAGCAACACTTCTGAGGGTCTGGGAAATCCTACAGCAAAGCAGCAGAAATCCTTAATACAAATTTAGCTACCTTTTCACTGTCCCACGTACCTGCCATCTTGCCATGATGACAAGAAGAAAGAGAGCACTGGCCTTCAGGCTTTGCTTGGAACACAGGACAGGCACACATGCACGCACATATTCACATGCAGTCCTGGCTCCCCACAAGCCAGTGCACAGGAAGCCTTTGTCATGACAGGACTTGCAGGACCAGATTTGCTGCTGGCCTCAGCTTGAGCTCACCCAGCACCCTTTGGTTTTGGTGAATCCCAGGCTTTGTTTATCTGACAGCAGCCCCTGAGCAGGGGGAGCCTGCCTGAGTGTTGGGAGCCGTATCCTCACATGCTGCTGGCAGGCACCAAGGTCTCTGCACACATTCCACTGTGCCAAGGACCGAAGCACAAAGGCAAGAACAGACTGCCCAAGGACTTGGATCAGTCCCACCTCTGCCAGGGCAGGACCAGCAGCTTTCAAGGCCCTGGGGATTCAAACTGCATCTCAGGGGGACCACCGGGGAACAACCACAAGGTGGATCCCTCTGTGTCAAATTCGGCACCAGTGGCTCCTGAGAAATTTAGGACAAAGTAATTTAGGGACCTGTATCCATCTCTCAACCAGACATGGAAAGTCACGTGAATTAGAGAAGTCTTGTCCAACAGTTCTGCCTCCCAGATCTCTGGAGGAAAGGATCGCCACTCCCCACCCTCCTGGCACTCACTTTTGAATTTGCTCATCTGACAGCCCCCGTGGATTCCTGATGGAGATCTCCGGAGCTTTATCAGGGTACTAAGATAAAAGAGAAACACCCAAAGCACAAGGAAGGTGGAGAGGCCAGAGGCCGGGAGGTGCAGGGGCGCGGGGGGAACGAGCAGCCTACCTGAGGGGGCACGGAGAGCACCAGGGTGAAGCGGACGTACTGGGAGTCCTGGTCCTGGGCCGTGGCAGGGTGCAGGGTGATGCTGATCTCCCAGGGCTCCCACCTGGAGAAGGGGCAGGTCGGGATGAGGAGGGCGGCGCGGGGCCGGGCCGAGGATGGGGAACGCGGGACGTACCTGCCCAGGCCCCGCGCCACCCGCAGCTCCTCCAGGTAGATGGACTCCAGCACCTCCACTTCCGGCAGCAGCGCCCTGCGGGAACCGACCGGGCGGGGGTCAGACGGCCCCGGCGGGCTGGGGGTGTGGGACAGCAGGGGTGCGGGCACGGGGGAGGGTGCAGAGGCCAGGGAAGGTACGGGGGCTGTTACCAGTCCGTCGCCTCCGCCTCCTCACCGGCCGCCGCCATCTCCCCGCCCGCCCCGGAAGCGGAAGCGGGGAGCCCGTTGCCAGGAGACCCCTCAGCGGCGGGTCTGGGGCAGGAGCGGTGCGGGTCGAGGTTCATCCCGCAGCGGGATCGCTGCCCCCAGGGCTCGGGGCTCGTCCTGCCCTGCAGCCAGTGGGCAGGAACTCCCCTGGGGCGGAGGGGGACACACTCGCCCAGGGGAACGGGCGCCGGGTGCAGCCCCGCGGGAGGGGAGGTGCCTGCGGAAGGGGAAGCGCTGCTCCTCACTGGGCTCTTTGCCTCGGCAGCTCGGCGGCCCCGTCCCGAACGATGGAGAACTACCACATCCTCGAAATGATCGGCGAAGGCTCCTTTGGGCGCGTGTACAAGGGGCGCCGGAAGCACAGCGCCCAGGTGAGGGGACAGGGTTGGGGCTCTGTTGTGTGTAGCCGGGGCTGATTTCTGGTGCCTCTTGGGTTCTAAGACTCTGCCAGGCCTTTGGGACTCGCCTTTCATTCGGCTTTCTGCTGACATTCCTGACCAGCTCCTGCTGTCACTGAGTCATCTGGATTCAAGGGACATCAGGAGCCACCTCAATACCTCAAAGCAGGGCCAGTGCTAAATTTAGATCTTCTGAAACCCACAAGACAAACACTCCACAGCTGGTGCCTGACTATTACTAGGATGAATGTGTTTTCCTCTTATCAAGTTGAACATCCCTCTGTTTCAATTTGTAATCCCTGTGTTGTCCTTCCCTGTGTTTCAGTCCCCTCAGCATCATGAGTCTCTCTGCTACACCTACTCCTGCCTATTGATGTCTTTCTGGGCCAAAAACCTGGCCACAATATTCCCAACACGGTCCACAAGGTTCAAAATAAAGGCCAATAATCACTTCCCTGCAGTTCCTGCCTGTTGATGCAACCCAGGGTGTTCCTCATTTCCAGGGCACACTGCTGGCTCACGTTAGACCTGCTGTTCACCAGCATCTTGAGGTCCTGTCCCATGTTTCTGAAGTCCTGGTTTTATCTCTGTTCACTGATTACATTTCTTTGCTTTAAATGCCAGTGTGAAAAGAAGTGTGAGCACCAGTGTTGATGTGCAAGGGCCTGGGGAGTACCCTAGGTCCAAGGGGCCCAATGAACAAATGTCTCATTGTTCTATTGTCTGTTCAGCTGGGAAAGCACTGAGTCCTGTTTGGGTTAAAAGCAGCCTTTGCCAGGGTGGGTCTGACCAGGAGCCTGGTCTGATCCCAGCTTTTCCTGCTTTGAAAGGTGGTGGCCTTGAAGTTCATCCTCAAGGTGGGGCGATCTGAGAAGGAGCTGAAGAACCTGCAGCGGGAAATTGAGATTGTGAAAGATCTCCATCACCCCAATATCATCCAGATGCTTGACAGCTTTGAGACTGCTAAGGAGGTGAAGGGGACTACTCCAGGCAAAGGCTTTTGCTTGACTAGGTCAGGGGAAGAAGGGCTGTCCCCTGCTGTTGTAGGGACATCTTTCTCAGGAGATGGTGGTGACTTCATCTCAGGGTCTGGTTAGTGTTTTTCATAGCCCTTTAGTATGTGCTGTGTGGGGAGCCAACACCTGTGTGGGCTGCATGGGCTGCACTAGGTCATATGCAGAGGTGAAGGATCTGACCAGGGAGTGTGTGATGCAGGAAAAACGGTTTGAGATCACAGTGTGAGGGTGACTCTTCACTTATCAGTCTCTTCAGAGACTGGGTTTTCACTGATTTAAACTCTCATGGATAGAATATGGTAATGGAGGACTGAAGACTGTTCTATGGGACATGGGAACATGAAATGAAGTCATTAGACAGCAGATTCAAAACAAGTTCAAGGGAGTGATTCTACCCACTGGGCTTGGAAGTACCATACTGGGCTTGTCCTGTCCTTCCCTCTTTCCTTCTTTCTGCTGGCTGTCTGAGATATGGACAGCTACAAGACCTGCCAAGTGCCAGGTCCTTGCTGCAGTGCAGCCATGGGAGGTCTATTCCAAGTCCCAGCCCAAGCTGATGGACTTTGCATGATGACACCCCAACACCTCCCTCATATTTCTTACCCTGCTCTGTCCTGGTCCCCAGGGCCTGATCTCACCATGCTGCTCTTCCCTCCAGGTGGTGGTAGTGACTGACTACGCAGAGGGAGAGCTATTCCAGATCCTGGAGGATGATGGGAGTTTGCCTGAGGACCAGGTGTCTATCATGCTAGTAGCCATGCAGTTTTTGCTGCAGGCTGGAGAAAACAGGACTTGTCTGCATGCAGGCAGAGGGTCTGCTGTGAGCCAGGAGATGTCAGGAGGGTGAGGGTGCCTCTGGGGCTTTACCTGGCAGAGCTTCTGGAAAGGATGGAGAGGGGGCCAACTTGGCACTGTGGGACAGTGGGGTTCTGCAGAGACCTCCATTTCTCTGTTCCCTTTCCAAGGGCCACAGCACCAGACTACTGCCTTGGCTATTGGCCTACTCCAAGAAACTGCTGGCCCACAGCTGGGGTTGGTCCCTGGCCCAAACAGGACAGTAGAAGTAGTGTGGGAGCGAGGCCATAAGGGACCTGGCCCCCGTGGCTGTGCCAGCAGGTGGCACCATGGGACACAGGGTGAGGCTGCTGTGTCTCCGGCAGGTCCAGACCATAGCTGCCCAACTCATCTCTGCCCTCTATTACCTGCACTCGCACCGCATCCTGCACCGTGACATGAAACCCCAGAACATCCTGCTGGGCAAAGATGGTGTTGTCAAGCTCTGTGACTTTGGGTGAGTGCTGAGGGGGACGCTTGGCCTTGGAGCAGCCAAGGGGTGTCCTGGATGCTGTAGAGGAGGACTGGGGGAGTATGGAAGGAGGCCTGAATTCTGTGCATATTTAGAGGCTAAGCAGAGAGGAGAAATTTTGTCCTCCAGAGGGAAGAAGTATTGGTAAACTCATAGGGAACTCCCTGGGAGCTGCAACAAATGTTTCAGCCTGAACTTGTGATCTGTGCTTTGCTCTGAGCAGGTTTGCTCGTGCCATGAGCATCCACACCATGGTGCTGACCTCCATCAAGGGCACCCCGCTGTACATGTCCCCTGAGCTGGTGGAAGAACGGCCGTATGACCACAGAGCAGACCTGTGGTCTGTGGGCTGCATCCTGTATGAGCTGTTTGTGGGCACTTCTCCCTTCTACACTAACAGCATCTTCCATCTTGTCAGCCGCATCATCAAGGACCCTGTCAAATGGCCCATGACCATGAGCCCAGTGTTCAAGGTAAGGGCCGAGGCCCTGTCTGCAGAGTGAGATCTGTTAATGCAGTTTTGGCCTTGCCTGCTGCTGTAGTGGGTCACTCTTAGCTTTTATGTCACCTAGCAGGGACTTCAGAACATAGAAAAGCAATGAGAGCTGGACCTCCTGGAAGGGGAACTCTTATCACTGTTACCAGATGTCTGCTGTCCATAAGCTGGGAAACTGGGTCCAACAGCAGAGGAATGATTTATTGGGTTGGGAAGGGAAATGTCTTCCTGTCTGCCCTAGGCACTAGAGCTACTCCTTTCCCAGTGCTAGGCAGGAAAGGCAGGCCTCCTGGGTGCCCTCACTGGAGGAGACTGGTGGGTACATTATGCTCACTGGTGGGTGCTAAACATGTGTCAGTGATCGTGCTGTTCTGCTGCTCTGCAGAACTTCCTTCAGGGATTACTAATGAAGGACCCCCACCAGCGCCTGTCATGGCCAGAGCTGCTTTCTCACCCCTTCATTGCTGGACGGGTTACTGGTGAGTACTTACTCTTTTTCCAAAACTATCCAGGTCTGTTTCCTTCTACTACTGGCTGGAGACCGGGAGGACCTCCTTGTCCTGCCATTTTTACTATCCTGGTCTATGCCTCCCTCCTCTCAGCTTTTTCCAAGCACTGACTCCTAGCTCCTGTTCCTGGTCTTGCTCTGGGTCCCTTGGGATTCCTCTGGGATCTTAAGAGAGATCGCTCTCTGTGTCACAAAGTAGAGCTGATGCTGAAGTTGTCCTCTTGCCTCCCCAGTGATTGATGACACAGAAGAGCATGGGATCTCAAACCCCTTCACCACCAAGCTGTCCCCAGAGCTGCAGGCCCTGAAAGAGCAGCAAGTCCATTCCATGGCCCCCAGGAGCAGCCAGTCCAGGATCCTGAGAAAGGCCCAGCAGAAGATGGCTGAAGAGACACAGAAAAAGGTGAAGAAAAGTGTAGGGTTCCCCTGGTTATGTCTCACAGTCATGGCAAAGGAGGAGCACTGAAATGGCTCCTGGGGGGAAGCACATGAGTGCATGGGTCAAGGCAGAATGTGGGGTGCTCATGGTGGTGGAGTCTAGGGGACTCATCTGGCTAATCCTGGGTAACCCTGCCCTGACCAAACTTCTCTGCCATGACCAGGGGCAACTGAAGGAAAGTGATGCATCTGTGAAGGATTCTGTCAATGGACATCCCCCGCATAGACCCAGGGCAGCATCACGGAAGGCAGCCCCTGAAGAGAGGGAGCCATTGGCTGCCTCCAACGAGAAGAATCTGTGTCTCCTGCAAGGAAAGAGCAGCTTAGCAGAGCGGGAGTTTGAGGAGTGTCCTCCCAACCCAGGGTGAGGGAGGCTGAGGCTGGGGCAGGAGGAAGAGGGAAAGGAAAGGCCTTCCACTGACTGTACTGTTTCCTTGGCCAGGCAACACAGGCTCTCTCGAGACTATGAGTGGGAGTTTCCTGGAGCAGGTTCCCATCCACAGCCTGGTGCTGGCAGGACAGAACCCCGGGGCAGGCACAGCATTGAAGCTGTGGACCTGGAGAGTGAGGTAAGATGGTGTCTTAAGTGAGGACAGCAGGGCCCAGTTGCCAGGGGCTGGTACAGAGACCCTGGGACTGGCAGGGTCTGTGGCTCCAGTCCTCTCTCCTCCATGGCTAGGAGCCGGAGAGTGATGAGGAGTGGCAGCACCTGATTGAGGGCACTGAGCCCTCAGCCATGCAGCTGAGCATGCCTCTGAGCCTCCTGAGGGACCCGGCCTTCCAGCACCGTGTCCGGGACCACCTGACAGACTCTGCTCAGCAGGTAAGTGACAGCTGGCCCAGGCAACTAAGACTGGAGACATGGATGCTGCCTTCTTCCCCAGGGTTGGGTTGGAAACATTTGGAGAGTCCTCAGTCCAGCCAGCAAAAAGATCCTCTGCTTCTCCAGGAGTTGTAGCTGTCTCATGCACTTGGCTTGCCATCTGCTCTTCTGCTGTCCCCTGCCTGAATGGGTTGAAGGGCTGCTCTGTGGCTGGTGGAGAAACCAAAACTGCTGCTCATGATAAGCTCTTCTGGCTTCTCTGAGTCCAGGTGCTGGAAGGGATGCTGGAGGGAGCCTCCCATCTTCGTTCTGTGCTTCGTGTTATGGGCAACCTCCTGTCTACCCAGTGTGATGCTGAGCTGCTGGACCACTTCTGCCAAGAGCTGAATGTGCCTCTGTCCCTGCTGTGTCTAGCCAAGCAGATCCTGGAGACTGGTTGCACCAAGCGGGTAGGTATAGAACTCTAGAGAAATCTGGGCTCCTTCCAGCCCTGCAGAGTGCTGGCACTGAGGAGGCCCTGGTGTCCTGATGGATTTGGCTCACAGATTCCTCTTCTAGGCACCCTTGAGAAGGGGGAGGTTCTGGCAGGGAAGGATCCTGTCACAGTGGTGTGGGGACAGCCAGCAGACAATCCCCATTTGTGGTTTCTTTCTGGATTTTGCAGCAGCCCTGGTGTATCGCTGTGTTGACAGACCTCCTCATGGTGACCAAAGTTTATTTCAGAAGTGAATGCACCCTGGAGGAGAGTGGGCAAAAGGACAGGTAGGGACAACCTTTTGTTCTCTGAGGTCTTGTGTGGCCACTTTGGGGACCTGGCAGTAGGTAGAAGGATGGTGTTCATACTCTGCAGCTGGAGTTGTCTCTGGGGGGAAGCATCATGGTCTAAGCACTTCATGATGTATTGCTGAGCTTACAGAGGAGCACTTTCCTTGAATGGGAATAATTAAAGGAAAGGCACAGTTGTAAAGTGCAGTTGTGCTGTCTGCTGACAGCAGCTCACAGTGTGAGTGCTGCCTGCTCCATTAGCCAGGACCATGTGGGCCTGTTCAGATTCTGTCCTCACAGCAAGGGGCTGTGTTTCTCTGCACTCATCTGCCCCTGCTGCCCGCCCCCCAGTCTGCAGGCCTTTCAGAAGAGTGCTGACTGCTTCCTGGCCCTGCTGCCGGAGCTGCTGGCTGCACCAGTCGACACTGAGATGAGACTCTGCAAGCAAAGCCTCCTGGTAAGGGTGCCCCCATTTCCCTCCGCCACACCCTCTGCCCCAGGGACTGAAGCTATGGGGTTGTCTGCATATGTTGAGGGAACACAGGCTATGCTCCTAACTACGGGGTCTAATGCATTCTTGTCAGGGAAGGCTGTCTCACCCATTGGGGTTTTTGTGGGGAATTGCATACAGAAAGAAGATCTCTGAGAGGGCACCTTTGCTGGCTTTACCATTCTGATGTGGCTTTACCAGCTGAGCCGATGGCAGGTGCAGTCTCTTGTACACACCCTGGTACAAAAACTGTTACTTTGCCAGACATGCCCCTGGCTCTGCTGCCAAAAGTTCTGCTGCTGGGATTGTGCTGGGTGGGCACAGCAGGTTCTCAGCGTTGGAGTATGATTCACAGGTGGCTCGGGCAGGAGATGCGTACAGGCTCGCATTTGATATCATCTTGCTTTTATCCTTTGGTTTTGAGCTGCATGTTTTAGAGCCAGAAAAAGCAAGAGCAAAAATAGCTGTTGGGCATGCTCTGTCAAGCTGTGATTGCGATGAGAAGGGACACTTGCCTCTATGTGTACCCCTCACTTCGGCAGCGTGCAGCCATATGTGGGTCCTGTACAGTAACCTGGCTGGAGCAGACATTTGGAGGTCCCTGAAGTTCCAGCATGAGTCCTTCTCCCATTTCTGCTGTCCTCCCACAGCTTCCTCCAGTGCTGTCTTTCTCTCCCCTCCCACACTCAGTCTGCAGTGATGGCAGCCCCTGTGTTTTCCCCAGTGCTTCACCCAGCTCTGTGAGAGCCTGGACATGACAGACCCCTCTATCTCTACACACTTCTACACCAGGCTGCGAGAGGAGCATCAGCCCCTGCTGAACCAACTCCTTCAGGGATCCATCTCAGAGCAGCCTGCTCTTCGAGGTAGCAGTAGTAGCAGCTCTCCACCTCTTCCTGGGGTTTCATCTCCCTGCTGCCCTTGGGCTCCATCAGAGCACTCATGGCCATTGTAGAGCTGTTGGCCAGAAGAGGTGGCTGAAGCTTATCTGTCCAGACCCCTGCTAACTTGGGCTCTCCTCCCTCAATCCCAGATCTCACCCTCCTCACATCACAAGCTTGACTTTTCCTCTCTTGCCATCCAGCCCCATCCTGCTGCCCCTCAGCACCTTCAGCATGACTCCCAAGCTCTGTCCCTGTGCAGGTGCAGTGGTGGAGGGCAAGTCAGCCCATGACCAGAGCCCATGTGTAGCAGACCACTTCCTGGCTGCGTTGGCTGCTGCATGCAGCATCCCCCTGGAGAGAAACAGCTGTCGGGAAGCCAAGCAGCAGGTCAGACCAGCTCTCTGTACCAGGTGAAGAGGTGTGGTCTCCACAGGGGCAGCAGCCCTTTCCAGGTGGATCTCTTTGTCAGCAGTATTGTGGAAGGCTGGGATCCTCTGGCTTTACTGGCTGCAGGGCTGATATTTGTGGGCTGCACCTCCCTAGCTGGAGGCTGACCCTAGGAATGTAAGGATTCTTGAATCAATTAAGAGACTCAAGATCTGAACTGTGAGATGGGCTAAGTAAAGAACTAAGCAATGCATGAAAAATATGAAGAATTCTTTTATTACAGTGATATGAACTGTAGGAAATCTGAAATTGAAGGGGCAGTAAGAGGGAAAACAATTACAGGTTTACATTTGATTCTCTGAGTCAACAAGGAGGGAAGCAGAGGAGAAATCTTACCTTGCTCATCTCAGCTCTGGGACTTTGCATCAAAGCCACGCTAGGTCATGGCAGATAGGCATTCCTGTGTAGACACAGGCAAAATGCAGGAAGCAGATGCTTTTTTTCATTAAATTGTTGCTAGCCTTAAATTCCTCTAGTCTGTGCAGTGCTTCAGGTACCCAGAGTGCAAAACAGGCTGATTTCTGCAGGTTGCTCATGCAGTAGCTGAAAAGCTTATGGAAGGAGAGAGCCAGCAGCTTGCAAGACTGCTGGGGAGACTGGAACACCCAGGCTGCTCCTTGAACATCCTGAAGGTAATGGCCCCATCTTTTTATCTGTCTCTTCCCAGAGGTGCCTGGGCCTTTGCTCTGGAATTAGGAGCATGTGGGTTTAGCCCTCAATGCCTTCCATCTGCCTGGTGTCAGTTATTGAATAAATGAGCCCATGGTAGCCATGAGGTGGAACCTGTCCACAGGGGCTCCCCTCTGCCTTGCAGATCCTCTATGCTGGCTGCCATGCCTGCCCGAACCTGTGCCAGCACCTGGGAAGGAGACAACCACTGTGGCGTTTCCTCATGCAGCTCTTGAAGGGTGAGGTAGGACTGACCACAGCCCTGGTGGTGGGGTAGGAGTGTGGGCAAGCAGGGTGCATTCCTCTTAGCACTGGTCAGACCAATCTACGTGGGGAGAAGAGTTTAGGGGGGTTTAATCTGAAGAGTGCAGTTCTCCTCTGGGGCTCAGAAACAGCTCCTTCTCCTGTGCTATGGCTCCTGTTCCCTTGGTAGGTCCCTGTGGTGGAGGTGGCCCAGGAGGCAGCCTGTGAAGCCTCTCTGTACCTGCTGGTCCTGCTCACTCTGCAGCTTCAGGCCTCCCCTCCCAGGTAAGCACCTGCTTTCACTCATGGGTGAGAGAGGAATATGCCCTGCCCTGAATAGCCCTCTGTCCTGCACCCTGACCAGAGCTGGGAACCTGGTCCCACTGATTCCTCCAATCCAGACATACCAGCAGAATGCTGGGCAGTGTGGCTGGGTGCCGGGGATTTGGTGAGGGTGACCCAGTGCAGACAGGGAGCTGCTGTGAACCAGGGCTCCTCCTGAAACATGGCTGCTTCCCAGCCTTGTGGGTATTTGGATGCTGCTGTTCTGCATGATGTGAACATAGTGCTTCTCTCCTGGTCCCTGCATTTCAGGCTTGAGGAGGAGGTGGTTACTCTGGCTGTGGACCTCATCACCCAGTCTCCTGTTGTGTCCCTTGTGGTAAGCCACCACCACTGAGAGCCTTGCAGAGCCCTGCATCCCATTTGGGCCTTACTGTTCCTTACTTAGGGTGGGATGAGGCTGAGGGATGAAGAGTCAGTAGTGACTGAGCTGATGGGAAAGTCTCAAATGTGCTGAGCTCTTGTTGTCCCGCAGGGTGCTGCAGCATTCCTCCTGGCACAGCTCAGTCAGCATGGGGTGGCTTTGGAGCTCAAGAGAGAAAAGATCCTACCAGTGGTAACAAATGCGCTGACAGCACCTGCAGAGGTATGGGATGGGGACAGAGAAGCTGAGGCGCCATACGTATCCCTCTGTGGAGGTGTGAAAAGATGGGCCCAGAAGGGTGGAAGTGTGATGCTGCCACCCTCAAACCCAGCACCCAGCTCCAGACTGTTTCCAATTCTCTTACAGCTGCAGCTCCCCTTGCCAATGGGTGCTGGTCTCTATGATGGGCTCTTTTTCCTCCTGCTGGAACTCCTTGAACAGGTACCAGTCTGGCCATCTCCTTTGCCTGGTCCCTTCCAAAAGGTGTAGTGGCAAAAACGCCTGAATGCAGATTGGTATTGAGGCTGAGGGAAACCAGGGAACTGTGCAGCTTTGGCTGAGCTGTGCAACCCCATGAAAATCGGCTTATCTCCTGCTGGGCTGATGAGAAAGTGGTGGGCAGGGAGGGGTGTTCCATGAGCACACTGGAGTGAAGGAGGGCAGAGATGCCCTGGGCCTGACACTACTGTGAAAGGTGCAGCAGGATCCGTGGGCCATGTCCATCTAGCCCTGACCTTCACAGGACCATGGGGCTGGCAGAGCCATTTATCAGAACCCTGGGGAGCCACAGAGGATCATGAAGGCGTCTGACATCTGCTTCTCTGTGTCTAGGAGGATGTGGCCTTGGAGCAGGGCTTTGCTTCCTCAGAGCTGTGGAGCTTGGTCTGGCACTGTGTTGCTGTGGTGCTTCATGTAGGCACCAACAGGGCAGCGCTGGAGGGAGACCCACCCCCAGGTGCTGGTCACCCCATGGCAGAGCCAGACTGGAACCTCCTCTCCCCTCAAGGTAGGAGCTGCGGGACAGCAGGGCATCTACCCTGGACCCTGCTTCACATCCTGCTCTCAGACTTGTCCCTGTCTGTCCCTGTTCACATCTGTTCCCTGAGGCCAGAGGACTCGGGTGGATTTTCTTGAGGATTACAGTGTCTTCTGGGGAAAGAGGGCTGGGCTGGCCTATGCTGTGCCCAGTTGGCAGTAGCTCAGCTGAGCTGGCTGTGGAGGAACAAAAAAGGGGTGTCCATGCTGCATGGAATGTCCAGTCTGGCAGGTGTGACCATCTGAGTGGAGATTTTCTGGTTTTGGACCGGGAATCACAGAATCTACCCTGGAGTAGCCTTGAGGTAGCACAGATGGAAGTGAAGGGACTTTACAGCCTTCTCTAGCTTCGCCCTTCTGCCTGCTGTTTCCCCTGCAGGAACCCTGTTCTTCCTTAGTCTGGCCCTCAGAGTCTTCACTCGTGAGTCCCACCAGTGCCTGCCTCAGCTCACCCAGTCCCATGGTGTCCTCATGGTGACACTGAAGAGACTGCTGTCCCCTGGCTTCTTGGCATGCCTGACACAGATGTGAGTTGTGGCAAGGGCTTAAGTGGGCAGAGCTCAGCTGCTGAATAGTGCATGGACACGAGCACACCAAGGGCTCAGAAGTTCCTGACCTGGCACTTGTAGAGCCTCTTACTGCCCAGTGCAGGTTATGCCCTTTGCCCCTTGCCCTGAGGTTTTTCTGATCATCTCTGTATTAAGCCCTCTCTCTTTCCCATATTCAGGCAAGCAGGAAAGGATGGGGACCCTGATGTTGTCCCTGATGTGATCATCCAGGTCTGCCAGCTCCTGTGTTTCCCTTTTGCCCTGGATGTAGATAAAGAAACCTTAGCACTGATCATGGAGGCTGTGAGAGATACCCAGATCCCTGCCCAGCTGCTGCAGGTACTCTCTTGGCCCTGTGTTCCTCCTTCCCCCCATACTGTGGTGACACCTCCCTACATTGCAGTCCTCAATGCATGGCACCACTTCACATCATGTTGGTAGTTCCTGCCCACATGGGGATGTCAGCTGGGTGCTATGTAGCCCTTGGACAAGCTTGACTGGCTGCTAAGCTTGTGCTGGTCTGCCAGCTGCATTCAGCTGCTGCTTGGCTTGGCTCGGCTCAGACATGGGTGCAGTGCACTCAGCAGTGCTGTCTGTCCTTTTTCCTTAGGTCTGCACTTGCCATTTGCCCTTCTCGTTCACCGAGCTCCCTCTGGGCCTCTTGTGCCAACTTGTTGTGTCTGACACACAGGTCATAGACCAAGTAGTGAGGGAAGCTGCTGCATCGGAGCACATCGTTGCCTTCTTGCAGTCTGTCTTGTTCTCAGACAATGTCACGCTCACAACAGACCTCCTGTCTCTCTTGACCCATGTGGCCCGGGCCTGTTCAGAGCACCTGCCCTTTCTCCAGAGGATCCTGATGGACTCAGATGTGGCTGAGCAGCCACTCACCTACCTGCTCAGCCACCAGCAACACCTGATACGCGCCAGAACCTGCAACTTGCTGGGCAATCTGCTCCGCCACAGCTTTTCCCCAGTGCTGCAGAGCCAGCCCGATTGGCTGGAGAGGCTGCTGGAGTGCCTGTCGGACCCGGAGAGCTGCGTGCGCAGGGCAGCCACCTTTGCAGTGGGTATCGCCGCCTGCCACGCGTCTTGTCCGGCAGAGACCCTGGGCAGGGCCGTGCCCACACTGACCCGGCTGCTGAGCGACACGCAGGTCAAGACGTGCTGCAACGCGGCCCTGGCCCTGAGCAATCTGGGCCAGCGCGGGGCGGAGCTGCGGGATCTGCTGATCCAGAACAGGGCCCCCGACCTCCTGCTGCAGGTGACCTGCCAGGACCCGCGCAAAATCGTGAGAGAGGGAGCCCTCGAGGCACTGCGAGCCCTCAGCCAGCACGCCGGGATCCAGCAGGTACTGCACGGGGACCTCGGCTCCTTTGAGAGACCTGATGGAGTTGTGGGGACAAGGGTCAAACTGGTGGGTGACTCCTGTCCCTCTCTTGGCTGTGCAGGTCCTGCTGTCCCTCAAAGCCACCGAGAGGCTGGCCACGCTGGCCGGTGGCAGTCCCCGGTCGCCTTCTGCCCGGCACTGCGAGCTGCTCCTCCGCCGCCTCGCAGCTCTGCCCGGCCGCGCGGGGTCCAGCCAGCTGTCGTCGCGCACCGCCGCTGAGCGGTGACGCCCGGGCGTCCCGGGACGCCACCCACGCTTGCTTCGCCCTCCTCAGGCTCCAGCCCGACCTTCCTTGGAACCTGTGCTGTCCGTCCGAGGGGGACTCTACCTGGCCTTCTTTACCCGGGGTGCTCCTTGTGGGAAGTCAACCCTGGAAAAAATGCCCATTCCTCCTGAAACCGCCTGTTTCCCGGCGGCTCCCGGTGCCGTGCCCGTGTCGCGGGGCTGCCCTCCGCCGCCAGGCTCCTCCGCGCCGCCAGGGGGCGGTGCACCCCTTGGCGCGGTGGCTGCCGGGAGCTGTAGTCACGTGGGCCCGCCGGCTCCCCATGGTAACGGCGGCGGCCGGTCCGGCGGGCCCGGGTGGGTGGTGAGTACGGCGGGGCTGCCCTGTGGAGTGGGGCTTTGCTCCCCGTGTGTTTCCCCGGGTGCCATCTTCAGAGTTCTCCCACTGGGGCGTAGGGCCTTTGGTCCCCTCGGTGCCTCCCCGGCCCCTCTCCCCCATAGCCGTGCCCGAGCCCTGAGGAGAGCACCTCGCTCCATCCCGGGCCTTCTCGCGGGGCTCGCCGTGGTCTTGCCCGGTGTCCCCGCAGGGCTGCGGGAGTGGGTCGGGAGCGCTCTATAGCGAGACGTGCTGGGGTTGGTCGCCTGGGCGGCGCTCCGGAGCCAGGATAGAGCATCCTGGTAGCACCTCTGCCTTCAAAGGCTTTCACTTGGAGAAATGAGACACAGAGTTGCCCGGGCGAACGGCAGGGAGGAAGAGCTTGCTCCCCAGCCAGCCACGGCCCCAGGGAGCCTGTCCAACGGTACTTGGAGTATCAGGATGGAGCTGGGATTGACCAGGGCCAGGTGGGGTGCTGGGACATCTTGGCTGTCCATCCTTTCATTGGGGTCTTGGTTTGTCTGCTCTGTGTTGTAAAAAGGAGCCGATGAGTCCGAAAGGTGCAAGGCAGAGCTGAGTTGAGACAAGCCTGGACTATTTCCTGAATGCCTCCAGGGTCTGGGCAGGGAATGAGGAGTGAAGGCGGGGGGAAGCCCTGTGGCACTGTGCCAGCCTTCTGTCTTCCTTCGCAGCTGGGCTGTGGATGTCTCATGGGAGGCAGAGTTCAGCCCCACAGCTCCACATCAAAACCCTGTCTACATGACTCCCTGAGATGAGGCTTGTCTTTCTCATTGTGGTATGCTCCTCACAGAATGGGCAGATGATGTCTCATGACTCCTGGATAGTTTGGGGGAATTTACAGTGGGTTGTTGGCCTTATTATAGTTTTACAGAATAATATTTCCATGGTTCTTACTGTTTGTACCCAACAGATAGCATTTCTCTGTCCTTTTGTTGCTCTCTTGCTGCAGTTGTTTCGTGTTAGGCAAAGTTCATTGATGACAATTGCCCCCTCCCATACCTCAGTTGTCGAGTCCTTCTCAGCACAGCAGGGATCGAATTTCTAGGAGGAGCTGAGGGGACAAATGGCACCATCCCCAGATAACAGTGCCTGCATGGAGATGTGAGATCACTGACACAGGTTGGGGGCTTTGGCTGCTGTACCAGCCTGGCTGGGTGCCACTCCTTGACATTTCCCGGGTTCCTGCCATGCATCAAGTCTGGGAGTATTTGGCAGCTTCTCACCTTGAATCTCTGTTTCTTCTCCACTCCTGAGCTCTGAGACATTGCTGTATGGAGTGAGGGTTTTGCAGTGCCTTCAGAAGAATTTTCCCCTGCCCTGTCAGGACATGGAAGAGACTTCAGCACATACTGAAGGACAGACCTGGGAACCTTTTCTTCCAATTGCATATATGTTTCAGTAAAATGTATCAAGAGCAGAGGATAGACTAAGAATTTATGTGTTTTGAACTGATTTGGGTAGTTCTTGTCTCCTTGCTATGTGTTGATGTCTTATACTTGCTTCACTCACTCCAAATCCTGCACTTTTTAATTTTTCTACCGAAGGCCAGCCTGCCCAAGACCAGATGGAGCTGTGCTGACTGACCTCAGTCCCTACACTGATGGTCAAACTTTTCCCAGGTCTCGCCATGTAATTCTCATGTACCTTTTCTCCCATCATGAAGCTCAACTGAAAATGTTGTCTCTTCAGTTTGGATCTTCAGGAATGGGCTGTAGACCTCCTTGATGAAAGGCTGTTAAACACCTCATCGTTTAACTTGTTGCTTTTAACCCAGACTTGTTTCTCTACTCTCATTTATGCTGCTGTATAATTGCTTCTGTAGCCCATGTGATGAAAAAGTATAAATCAGGTGTGGGAGCAAGGGCAGGCACTTGGCAGCTTCACTGCTGGGGAAACAGAGCTGCATGGTCTGCTGTCACTGTGCAGCATGTCTGCTTCAGGGCCTGGAGAATCTGCCAGGGAGAAAAGTTTATATCCTTTGATACCAATAGGGACCCCATGCTCTTTGCCCTTTGCTGTGGCCCCTGCACTGTCTGGTCACAGCCCTCCTGGCATGAGCACTGAGCCAGCCCTTTATTGTAGGTGTCCCTGGTGCAGCTACAGCCTTGGATTTTCTGCCTAACTATGCCAGAGTTCCTCACCTAGTCTGGCAACAGTGCTTCAATGCCCTTAGAGTGGTGGGAAAGTCCCTTGTGAAGTCAAACACATGAGCCTTTAGTCCCCAGCCCACCTTGTGTGTGTGCATGGAGGGAGGCATTTGCTGCAGCACAGGGTGAGGTGGCACCTGGATTCCAGCTCTCCCATGGCTTGGTCCAGCATCCTGCTGTCCCTGAGGTCTGCCTCCATGCTGGGAACCAGAGTACACAAGGAGCTACTCTGTTTCTCTTGAGGACAGTGCTCTGCTTAGGTAAAGGGTCACTTTAGGCAGCCTTACACTTCTCATACTTTCTCTGTTTGGTGTGGAGTGGAGTTCAGCACACAGCTGTTGAATGGAAATGAGCAATCCTGGCACAAATGTAATCCTGGGACGCAGGTGGAATTTACTGATGCATCCTCACAGAGGTTGATTTCTCACTGGTATTTATTTTTTTTTTTACTTGAGTGGCCAAGCAAAAACTTGGTGTCTTGATTAAGACAGAAATTGATTGTTATCCTCTGGATTTGCACACAGAATGTGGTTCTGCAAGGATGGCACTGGAGCTGAGAGGGAACAGTGATGCTTAACTGTGTGGCAAAGGAGCACACCAGGCAGTTGCACCAACAGCATTTCTGTGGTGGCCAAGCTGTCTCTGAGCTGTCTTGTCCTCAGGAACAACTTGTGGCCAGCAATGCCCTCTGCTCTTCAGCTTGAACTTGCTGGTGGCCTCAGGTGCTGCTTTGGCAAGGTGTGTGACTGCACTTGAGGCCACTTGTTCTTGGAGCTGATGTAGGGGAGAGAGGGGGGTTTCCATGCTGTTGAAATGCAAGTTTGTACCTAGCTACCAGCTGTTGGAGCAGCTTTAGGCACTCAGTTGGTTTAAAGTCAATGTTGTTGATCTTGTTCAAAGTTTAACATTTTTTGAAAGGATACAAACCCTTATTTTGAAATGTATATTGTTTTTAAAACCTGTTTGTTTTGTGTTGTTGTTAACTTGCTTGTTCAAGCTTTAATCAAAAGTTCCAGAGCTGTGAGTAAAGAACTTGGTGTGAACTCAGGTCTCATTTAGAAAAAGATGTTATCCTTTTTAATTATAAAGAAAAAAATAGAATATGCACCCTGCAATGGCATAGAAAATAATAGCAATTGCAGTTGTCTAACCTCTCCTCCTTGTGACTTTGGGCTGTGTGTGGCTGACAGCACATTATCAGGTCAGCTTGTGGTGCATGCATTTACAAGCACTTGTTATTTTAAGTGTGTCACCAAGCTGCATTTAAAATAACCTCCCCAGCCAAACTCCTTTGACAGTGGGATGATGTGCACACCCGGGCTCTTAAGGTCTTGTCCTTTCCTCTTTGGGACAGGACTGTGAGAATCTGCCATGCTGCCATTGGAGTAGCACATGCTGCAGCAGGCCTTGGGCTGGAGGAAAGGATTTTGACTGATGCTTCTGGAGTGCACAGAGGCTGGGGTGCATGTTGGTCCTATGCACTTGTGACATTTGTATAGGCTGTGGCAGCTGATGTCCCAATGTTTGTGTGCAAGCTGTGTGGCAATAGAAGGTGCTGGCAGAGTAATTATAAGCAAGTGCAGCTGTACAGTCACTCCAACAGTGACAGCTTTGGCCTCTGTATTGTGTGTCAATAAGTCCAAGCCAAGATCCATTAATTACTTGGTTGGGTTTGAATTCCAACCTGGCTAGTTCACCCCGGGCTTTTCCTAGCTCATGTTTCTACAATAAAATTTCAAGAATGTAGTTTTAGTGCCATTGTGAGATGAAGAACAGACTTCAGATCCTTTGTCGTAGGGTTGGATTGGCAGAACTAGGGATTGCATCAAGCTGTGACCTTTATCCATTCCAAAACTCCCACTGAATTAAAGGGAAAACTTCCCTGACTGGTAACCAGCAGGAATTTACCATGGGGCAGGTGATGTTGTTCCTGCCCAGAGCCACAGAGATGTGGCAGTTGCTGTCCTATTGTGACCACAGCCTGGCATATGAAGGTGCCTCCCATCTCCATCAGGTCTCCTGGATGCTCAGCAGCTGCTTTGTCAAGCTGTCATTGCGGTAAGGATGGGAGACACTTTTCAGGTGAACATTAGAGTTGGCTGTGCTGGCATGCAGGAAGTGGGACAGAAGGGTGAATGGCGGGAAGGACAGGCAGCATAGGCTAGTGCTGCCAGTCTGGATGCATCCTGACCTGCCCCCTGTGGGAACGTCTTCCTTTCATCCTTCCTGCCCCTCTCTCTGAGCTCCTATGTCTCCACAGGGAAACAGGGGTGGTGACTAGCTGTTGGCCAGCCTAGTCCTTAGCTGAAAGCTGTACTAAAGGCCCTGCCGCTTTCTTACTGCAAGCACACCCTTCCCCTGTGCTGGCCCAGACGCTTCTGCAACTCTGTCGAAACTGCTCCATGGAGAGGCAAGCTCAGCACATTCTTGTCTGCTACTGTGGGACTGGTTTCCAGGCAATGTTAGCTAAGGCTGTGCCATGGTCAGACCTGCACCCTGGCAGCCACAACTGTCAGCAGTACCCCCTTGTCTGTGTCAGTCACATCTGTGCTACTGTTGTTACTTACTCCAGATTGGGGTCACACAGGGCTTCTGCTGGCATTTTCACACCTGTGTATAAGCTGACTGTAAGATTCACAGCCCTTGTTACAGCTTCATTAGGCCACATCACTTTTATTTTTACAGCAGGATGATCCACTGATAGCTGTAAAGCCGGGTGGAGATGAGGCACAGATGGCTTTCACTGCGGGCTGGTTTTGCAAGGTCATTCACTGCTGGGTGAGAGTGCGGGTGAGGGCCAAGCTGGCAGTGCATGTGGTGATGCCACAGTGACAGACTCTAGGCAGGAACACTTTCATTCTCCTTGAATCTTAATTTGCTCTTTAACACCTATGTTAACTGGTGTGCTAGGGTCACTTTGTGCTCCAAGTGTGCTTGGGAGCTGGGTGCATCGGGGGGGACAGCGTGTGGAAGCCAAGCTTTGCTCCCTTGTTTACTGGTGGAAATTTGAGCTGGGCAGGTGGCGGCATCTGAGCCACAGTTCTTCACTCTGTGCTAATCACTGTGAATGTCACAACACAGCCAGGTTTGCTGCTGGGGGTAGATTGAGTAGTAATGGAATAGTGTTGTACATCTCAGTTGTGAGATTCTCTTCCCTGGGGATTGAAGCCCCTCTGGGCTGCAGCTCCCACTGGGATGCAGGTGTCCTGTCCTCATTGGGAGTTCTCAGTTGACTGTACAAGCGCTAACAAGCAATGTAGCCCTATGGACATGGAGTGGACTTGGCACCTACCGTATTTCCTTGCAGAGCTTGGCAGGGTAGCAGCTCTCCTTGAGAATGTGTAGTTCCTATGGGATCCTGCATGGGATGTTCCATCTCCTACATCCTCTGGCTGAGATGCTGCTGGCCTGGTATGTGCTGGTTCTGGAGCTGATTCACAGGTTGAGAAAGTCTGGCAGATGTAGGTCTGTCTGACCCAGTCCTGTGGTGGTGTGAGCTGCTGTCATAGTGCTACAGAGCAACCTCAGGGTCTCCAAGCTACACTTTAACTACTGCATCTGAGGCTTGTCTTTCAGGTGAGAAAGGAGTGTATGTATATTGCAAGAAAAGTGAGAGTGTGGTGGTTGATGCACTGCTTATCCTTCTTCTTGTGCCTTTTTTTTTTTTTTTTAACATGCAAGAGTGTGAGAGCTAGAAGGTGGAAGAACCAGCCAGCCTGCTTGGAATACAAATTCCTATCGCAGCTGTATCCAGGGGCCCTCCAGGCATGTGTTAAAGCAATAACTGGCTCATGGTTTGTTTTTTCTTTTCCCTTTTCCTCAGGCAAGAGCATATTGCAGGTATGGTGCAATAGTTCATTCTAGGAGGACTCAGGGCACTTATATCTGCAGCTCTGTGGTCTGCCAGTTTGCTCCTTGCAGGAGGCTTTTCTGTAGGACTGCAGTGGGAAGAAATGTATGTGCACAGTACTGCCAGTCTCTGCTGGAAACTGAGGTGTTGATGTTAGAACAGTGCTACATTTGCTCCTTGCTGCCTTTTCTGTTCTGAGCTCTACAGGATGCCCTTAGCCCTCACTGAGCTTTTCTACAAGAAAATGCTCCTTTTAAAAGCAGGGGATGAGGTTCTTGCCTAGTTGTGTAACATTATGAGCTGAAGCTTTAATCAGCAGGGACAAAAAATTAAGCAGATGTTTTGGGGCTTGTGGTGGAGTCAGGAGGCTGATGGTGGAGACACAGACCTGTAGGAGTGAGCTTCAGCTGCCATGTGGGTCCCAGGCAGGCAGCCTCTTGTTGCAGACAGGGCTACTGTGCTGGGGCTCCTACCCTATGGCCCTGGCTGGTAGTCAGGCAGCCCTGTGTGTTTGCAGGGTACAAGCATTCCTGCAGATGGCCCTCTCTGCATTTTTTTCTTTGCATCCTCTGGTTTCATGTGAGATGCCACCTGTTCTTTGACTTGGTCTCAGGAGGCTCTTGATGAGCTCAGTAGATGGGAGATGTGGTTTTCATCCTGCAGGAAAAACAGCTCACCCTGCTTTCCTCATGTGGCGTTGGGCTGGGTGCTGTGCCCTGACAGGGTAACAGTGTCTTTCATGCTGTCCTTTTGTTTCAGGCCAGCAGAGATGCTGCTGTAGATGACTGATGTGCTTGTGCCTCACATGCTATGGCTCTACATGGCATCTGCAGGACCAGACCATGCTAATCTGGGCCCCAAGCAGCAAAAGAGCATTGGGCTGGAGTCAGGCACCCTTCTGACAGAAAGATCTCAACCATGCTGGACTTGGCGCCTCGCTCAGCAGCAGGCAAAACCCATCTGGAAATTAGAGAAGAGATATGTGAGTGCTTTCCAGGATCGCATCCTGCTGCCCTCGAGGATCCCTCTGCAGCAATCCTGCTTCTTGCGCTCACCATCGCTATGCCATGCGCAGCCCACTGAAGACACCCTCCACAGCCCTCCAGACACTGGCTCTGTCACAGGAAGGGTGATGTCTTCTGTGCTGATGGGGCCCTGCCTGCTGGCACAGGAGCGCCCTGGGACTGAAGTCAAAGGCTCTGCCCTCAGCTCAAGTCAACAGGCTGCCAGCTCCTGTAGACCAGTGCTCAGTGACAGCTCCTTCCTACGGCCAAGCAGTGCTAAAGTGCCTTTTCTGCAGTCACCGAAGATGAAAAAGGTGGAAAACACCCGGAGTTTTCCTGCTGCTTCACGGTCCCGCTCTGCGGACACTAGAGACAGCTTCCGTAGCAGCCTGATCAACAGAGCAGTGACGAACAGCAACCTTGTGTCAGAACAAAATGCAATCTCCTCCCTTACCCCCGTGCCAAGCAGTGCGATCCTCAGGAAGGACCAGTGCTCGTGGGAGGATGCTAAGGGGAGACTTCACAGCTCAAAAGAGAAAGAACTGGAGAAGAGCCTCTTGAAGGCTATGCAGCAGCTACCTAGTCAGGCTGCCACACACAAAGGCTTTGGGTGCCAAGTCGAAAGTTCTGGCCTTGGGAATGTGGGCAGCCTGTCCAGCTGGAACAGCAGGAGGAGGCAGCATGTTGGAGTGCAGATCACCCAGAGAGAAACTGTCGCTCCCCTGAACTTGGAGCTGGGGAGCCATTGCCTTAACAGTAACTCGAGCCTTATGGGCACCTGTCAGGCCATTGCCCGCACTAAGTGGATCAGCGCCCATCCCTTGGGCTCGGGTGCTGGTGCTCCTGACTGCAGCAGTGGCTGCTGTCCCGTGGGCATGCTGAGCCCCCAGTGTGCCGGGGACAGGGTGGCAAGAGCAGAGCCTGTGCACTTGGCTGCCGTCTCTGAAGTGGCAGCACAAGTGTCCACCATCCAGCTGGAGAAAGAGGAGAAACAGGCCCAGGCTGTGGTCCCAGGAAAGCTTAAGTAAGTAGAAGGAGGCTATGGCAGGATGCACTGGGCTGGCAGTTGCATTTGCATGTGTTGGGAGAGGAAGCACTGTGGGCAATATGGGGTGGCCATAAGGATAACGATGAGCTGTGTCCATGAGCAAAACCCAACTGCTACATACTGGTGGGTGGGTTGCCTTCCTGCAATCCCCAGCATGACGCAGGCACTCAGGATGGCTCTAAGCCATTGCACCTTTGCCTTCAACTACAGCATGCAATTGCTGTGTGGCATTTCTAGTTTGTTCTCTTCAGTCAGGGGGCCCTGCCTGCAGTGGTAAACTCTGCACATATGTTAAATGAAGCCTGCTGTTGAGCCAGGCCTTCCTAGTCAGAGACATGGGTTCATAAAAGAACACAGCTAGCACAAGATAGAGAGGGTGTGAGGATATGGAGCTCCTGCTCTCCTGCTGGGAGAAGGATGCTCTTGTTCCTCTTCTTTCTAGCTGCTCTGGAACATGTTCCTTCTCAGCATGGTCTGGGGTCTCTCCATCTTGCTAGCTTGGGGTGAGTGCTCTCAGCACTGGAGAGGGCAGTTCCCTCATTCCCCTGCCCATATTATCTCATGCTGCCTCATGGGCTACTGGATTTTTGGCCCCAGAAACCATGTGCCATTCCTTTTGATGTGATGTCCTTTGTCCCAGTGCTACTGCTGAGAAGTCACTGCTGGAGCCAAGCCATCCCCAGGATGAAGCAGAGGAAGAACTTCCTGATGGCCTGGATGAGAGCTGCAGTCAAGAGGAGTATGAAGACAGTGAGTGCTTGTTCCCCAGGGAGGGCTGTGCTCCATGCCTCAATGTGGGGAATGTGGGAGCTGTCTGGGAGCTGGGAGTGAGCACAGCTGCCCTCCTGTCTTACATTCATGCTGTCATTTCAGAATGTACTGAACACAAAAGTGCTGTAACAGCAAGAAGGAACTGAATTGCTTCTTTTGGGGAGGAAGCTAGAGCTCACCACTGTCCTCCAGAACTTCCCCATCTCCTCTCAGTGCAGGGCTGTCAGCTCTGCTCCCTTCCCTGTTTTTTATGACACCAGTTGGTGGGCAAAAGCCAGGATCCAAGGATTAGGGGCAGCTGGAACGTTCCTTCCCCTAGAGCATTTGCTTTCTGTCTTCCCTCCCTAACTCTGCATGTATTCACTCCTTGTGGAGACAAAACTTGTGTTTGTTCCCTCCTACAGGTGACTCAGATGCTTCCTCTGATGCTGGTGAGTCATCCATTGGTTCCGTGACTCCTGTATCCAGGTTAGTAGCTGTAAACAGTGCACTGAGCTTGGCATATTTGTCCAGACTTGTCCCGGGACCCGAGGGAATGGCCTGAAGTTGTGTTAGGGGAGGCTTAGCCTGGTTGTTAGAAAAAGGTTCTTCACCAAAAGGGTGGCTGGGCACTGGAACAGGCTCCCTTGGAAGTGGTCACAGCACCAAGCCTGATGGAGGTCAGAAAACGTTTGGACAATGCTTTTGGCCACATGTTGTGGGAATGACCCTGTGCAGGGCAGGGAGTTGGACTTGATGATGCTTGTGGGTCCCTTCCAAATCAGCATATTCTGTGATTCCATCATCTTTGCCCTCCGTGGTGACAGAGGAGATGGTAGCATGTGGGGTAAAAGAGTGAAGGTGGGAACAGACATCCCAGCCAAAGCGAGTTTCCTTGCTACCCTGCAGACTAGAAGTACCTCTCTTGCTACAGGCAGCAGCCTGTAAAGTGCTAAGGGTGCATCCACTGCAGTGAAACAGGGGTCTTAATTTCACTGGCACTGCAAGTTGCTGAGTGAGGTTTACTGGATTAAATTGTACTCTTGAAAAGTCATTGCCTGGCAGATGAAGCAAAGTGGAGGTGTCCTAGGCCAGAGATTGCAAAATTTCCTTGGAGTTTCATGTCTCAGCATAGCATCCTAAAAACAAGTCCTGGAGCCTGGGTTTTTCTGTAGCTTTTGGGAGAATCTTTTGGTAGGATTGGTCAGCCTGTGGTCATCTGAGCCCAACCTTCCTGACTCCTGGCTGACCTTTGCTGGACTTGTTTTTGCCCATCTAGCAGTGGGAGCTGGTTTTGCACCAGGGCTGCCTCAGGCTTTGTTGTCTGCCTGATGACTTGCTGCTCCCCATCATGTCATCACTAATCTGGGAGGCAAGCAAGGTTTTCTGTGAGCAAATGTTGTGCCTTAGGGTGCTGCAGGGCTCTGGGTGTGCACATGTGGTTGTGAAAGTCCTGCAGAGGTGATGTAAACTGGCCCAGCAGCTGTTTCTGGCAGGATGTGTCTGGTTGGCCACTGGGGGAAGCAGTGCTTGGGCCAAATGCCTCTTGCAGCAAGGACAGAGGGATGTTGACCACTTCTTTGTGCAGGCTGTGTGCAGACCTGGCCTTGAAACCTTTGCCTTCAGTTTGTTGTGGGCAAAACCAGTTTTGTGCCAGAGAATGTTAACCAATATAATCCTTTGCCAATTAACAAACTTTTAATTATTGATTTTGGTACTGGAAAGGACAAAAAACAAGCAAGGACTTCAAGAAAACACCTCTTCTTCCCCCATCCTGGTCTGCAATCCTTTTGCCACATGCTACACTCAGTCCCTTCAGTGAGGCAAGGGGTGGCCTGTAAAACTGGGGATAATGTGTTGTTGTTCCTTTTCTTTTGCTGTTCTTTGTTCCTTAGTGGATTGCTCTGGTGTAGCACCTTCCACTGGCTGCAGTGGCATATATTTAAGCATACGTTCATTGCAAACTCTACTTTTTACTTTATCACAACCTTAATAGCAACATTACAAATTCTACCCCTCCTTCCAGGTACTGGGGCTTGCTGTGGTAAGGTGTGCATACAACTGGTAAAACTCCATCGCTCTTCCCTGCAACACAGCAAAACCACGAGGATTGCAATTAAATAATATGTATTACGATCTCCACTCGTTGTTCCCTTGGACAAGGTTACAGGGTTTGTCACGTAAAAACTCCACTCCTTGCCCCAGAAAATCACAAACCTCAGAGTGGTTACTTGGCATGTGCATTCACTGCAGGCTTAGCCCCTCATTGCTGCAGACCGAGTTACTGACCTTAGTGCCCATTGCTTGCACCACATTGCAACAATGGTGCAAACCTGATAACCAGGTTAAGGCTCTTTCTGGCTTTCCCCTGCCTTCGTTACTTTTCACTTTTAGCCTGCTGCTACTGCTTCATCTTTCCTAGGAATTGCATCGAGTGCCTGGCTGAGCCTGCTGAGGCTCAAGACAAAGTGCTCAAACCAGCTCTTGTCTGCAGTTTATTCCCTAATGTGCCTCCAACTATCTACTTCAGTACTCGGGATGAGACAGGTGAGCCAGGGTCTGTTGTTGCATAGGGTGAGAGTGGCAAGCCCATTATTAGGGAGTAAGTGGAGCCAACACACAGCCTGGAGCGGGCTGGCAGTGGCTACCCTTAACCCTTCCCATGATAAGACCCAGCACTGCTGTGAGATCCAAATGACTGGAGTAAACTGTGCTGCTTCCATTGTCTGGAGCATGATTCAGGCTGCCACTAAATGTTCCAGTGTCCTGGATCTTCCCCAGCTGTGGAGTTTTCTGCTCCATGATGGTTCTACTATGGGGGCTACAAACCCTTGTCTACAGGCCTGGTCCATGTGCGGCAAACCATAAGAATTTTGCAGCTGTAGGAAATCCAAGTATTGTGTTTGTTTTTCTTCAGTCTTTAACTTTTTGCCTTCCTAGTGGAAAAGCTGCCTTGGGAGCAGAGGAAGCTGCTGCGATGGAAAATGTGCAGAGTCACGCCTAACATAGTGAAGCAAACCATTGGCAGGTCCCACTTCAGAGTTAGCAAAAGTAAGTTGGGGGATGCAACACTGCATCCCTCCTTGCCTCCAGCCCATGGGCACAGGGAGGCAGAGTGACTGTGAAGAACAAAGCAGAAGCAATACAGGCTTGGCACTGCAGGATGTTACGTTCACATTTTTGCCTGTCTGACATGTAGTATCCAGGGTCAGGGCCTGATCTGCCTCTTGTTTGTCCCTGGCATAGACCACAAGGACTAGCTCCTGGGCTGTCAGGAGCTGAGACAGATGTGAAGCAGTTTTTTTCTGGCTTGTCACTCTGAGGAGGCTGGCCTTCATCTACTGCCAGGCCCAGCACTGCTCTTCCTTGTTCCCATGTACTGAGAAGGAAGCCATCTTCTCTGACCATAGCCAGAGCTCTCAGAGTTGGTAATCTTGTTGGTGAAGAGATGTATAGGAGAAGTGCTGAGCATTTGCAGCTATGATCCATACTCTGGAATGTTATCTCCTGGAAATATTTATGGGACTCCTGCATGTATCAGTAGACCTCTGCACAGACTATTTTAAGGCTATAATGAGACATAGAGGGCAGAGGAAGTCGTAAGAAGTTTTGACATCCTACATGTCCCTCTGCACTGCAGCATTCATTAGCCAACTGCTTCATTTGCCAGCTGTAAAGCAGAGAAGTCATGATGCTGGGGAATTAAAGGCATTCATTTGACCTTGTGCCTCTTCAGGTCCTTGCAATGGTGTATTTGCAAGAATATCGCCCGCTTAGTTTACTGGATACTACTCACAGCCCTTGCTTTGGCAGCATTGCAGTAGTGAGTATGAGTGCTTTGTGCTATAGCTGTGCAGCATCCCTGGCATGCTTCTGGTAGCCCAAGGAGATGGGGTGCTGTGGGTTGAGAGGACATTATGGGTGGCAGGGTACTCAGTCACTTTTCTGTTTATCCTGCAGAAAGCAATGACTGGCTGGGTTGCTGGGGCCACCACATGAAATCTCCTGGCTTCAAAGCCATCAAGGAACACCAAAAGGTAGGGGATGTTTTGGGCTGACCTCTTTTATGTGCATGGAGAGTGTGTTGGAAGCAATTTGGGTGCCCCTCTCCTCAGGGGCAGGTGTTTGCTGTGCAGGCTGTCCCTGCAGTATCCCTTCCAGAACTGGGAGAGGAGTCCAAGAGACAGGCATAGCTGGATGAGTATCTGCTGTGAGGGTGGCTCTTTGGACAGACTGAGGCTGTAGCCAAATTGTGGGGTTTTTGTGAGCTTCTCTAAATTCAATCATTGCTGCTTAATGCAGTCCTTCTGGCAGCAAAGGGCATGTACCTTACTCAGATCACAGAACAGTCAGGTGTGGCTCATGGCTTGAGGAACTTGCAAGGGACCAAAGGCTTGGTATCTGTCACAAGTACATGCCTGTTCTGGAGAGCTGTGATGCTCCAACTTGTGCGCTTTGTCCCTGCAAACTTCAGGAGTCTGTGGAATCGGTTTGAGTGCAATCTTGAGAGGAGATCAAAGAGTGTCACTCTGCACTGTATTCAGAAAGGATGTATCCTCTGCCCAGCGAGCCAGGAGGGGGTGGACAAGGAGTTGGGGAAGCAGAGAGATCTCATAGCATCTGTGTTCCTTTCCAGCTAAACCATTTCCCCGGTTCATTTCAAATTGGAAGGAAGGACCGTCTTTGGCGCAACCTGTTGAAGATGCAGGCTCGCTGTGGGAAAAAGGAGTTTAATTTCTTCCCTCAATCCTTCATCCTGCCCCAGGACATCAAATTACTCAGGAAAGCATGGGAGGAAGGAGCTAGCCGACAGAAATGGATTGTGAAACCAGTAAGTGTAAAGCAGAGCTCAATCCTCTGTCCTTTTGTAGGTACGATGAGACAATCTGATTCCTTCTTGCTTGTGTTTTGCAGCCAGCATCAGCAAGAGGCATTGGTATTCAGGTCATCCACAAATGGAGCCAGCTCCCCAAAAGGAGACCACTGCTAGTACAGAGGTGAGTGAATATAAAACCAAGGTTGACACACAGCCTGAGACCTCTTAGTGTCTTGTATCTCTGGCCAATTCTGGGCCCCTGCCGCTCTGTGGCAAAGCAGAATTACCTTATTTGCATCTGGAGACTTCTCTGGAGACTGTCCGGGTGTCCTGCCGCTGGAAGTTTGGCTCTGTCAGCTGCAGCTGGGCTTACTGGATTGCTGCTGTCTCTACATATATATTTGAGGTCTCAGACACAAATTGGTTTAATGAGCTTTCTGGAGCTTCTGTCTGGCAGGCGGACAGCTTCAGCTCTGCTATGATCCAACTCCCACTGCTCTGTACTCTGGGGTTTGGCATGTTTGGAAACAAACAAGCCTTATCCAGTTCACACAAGCACAGGGGGAAGAGAAGTCCCAGGGAAGATGTGGCAATTGTCAAAGATTTGTTCTTATCCAAGTTAGAATGGTTCAGTAAGAGCCTCAGTGTGTGTAGATGTTAGTCAGAGGGTTTTCTTGAAATAATAGCTTTCTCAATCTCCTTCCCCTTCTGCAGAAAAGCAGAATAGTTCATCTTGGTTTGAGGTTGCTTTCTGGGAAGATTCTTGTGAGGGCAGGAAAACTGCAGTGTTTGGCAGACAGGCAAGCTGTATTTGCTTGTTTGTTCTCCCTGTCCACTCTCCATGCAAAGAGATAAACTTCCCTATGGAAAATCATGAACTTCTGGGATGAATAATCAAATAGTTTGAATTAAAATATCCAACTGTTTCTGCTCACTGTACAAAACCATCTGTGGTGTACTGTATGCTTTAGATGTTCTTGAATGTTGTGATCAATGTTGTGGGTGTGTAAAAGTTACTGTGCCTTAGAACTGGGGAAAATCTCTTCAAAATGGAACTGAGCAGAAAGAAATGTTGTTTATGTGCTGCAGGAACTCTTGGTGAATGGGAGAGCTGCTCCTTCTCTCATTTTATCTGTGATGTGATTAACTTGGAAAGGCTGTCCAAAAAGACTTCTGCCTTAATCCCTTGTTTTGCCAGGCCTTCTGAGCTGGGGGTTAGAGATGTTCCTGCATATGAAAACCATTACCCTTATGTGCTTACTTCTCTCTGCAGATATCTACACAAACCCTACCTCATTGGCGGGAAGAAGTTTGACCTGAGGCTCTATGTTTACGTCACTTGCTATGATCCCCTTAGGGTCTACCTGTTCAAGGATGGATTGGTTCGCTTTGCCAGCTGCAAGTAGGTTGTGCAGGAGAGCAGTGCTGGGGGCTACCTTGGTGCTGAGGCATCTGTGGCTGTGATACCTGCTTTGGCCGGGGCAGGAGGGAGTCATCTCCTATAAGGGTGATGCTTAAAGCTGTATCTTGCTTGCTTAAGAAGCAGTGTGGAAACACACGGGGTCGCTGCAGGTGACTGTTGAAAGGGAATGTGAGAGGATGCTGCCTACCTCCAACCTTCCCAATGAAAGATCAGCTCAGTGTGATGCAGTTCTTGAAATACATTGTGCTTCATTCTGCATAAAAGCTGGCACATCAGAAACTGAGATGTTTCTTCCAGTTTTTATTGTATTGCCTCAGACTGCTGCAGTTCCATCAGGGCTTCTGCTCACTGATGCTCTGGCTTTTGTTTCTTGAGGACATGCTGTGAGGATGGGATTGAATTCTGCTGTCCCAAGGCAGCCTGTTCTGTCCCATGATTTGTTCCATTAGCTCTGAGCCTGTGGGGACAGAGAGCTCCAGACAGCAGGGCTGGTGAATGGCTGAGGGTGGTCTGAGATGGGAAGAGAGTCTGCCTGCCTTGTGGACCTGGGGACAGCCACTTCAGTCTTGGACTGCTTGTGCTCCTCTTGCCTCCACCAGGTACTCCTCCTCAATGGACAGCCTCAGCAACAAGTTCATGCACTTGACCAACTACAGTGTGAATAAGAAGAACACGGAGTACAAGTCCAACTCGGATGAAGCTGCTTGTCAGGGACACAAATGGTAGGTGCTGCTTTTAGGGTACAAGATAGTTATTTCTATTTCCAGTTAAGTCAGGCTTTTTTCCATGTTCTTACCCAAAACTTGAACTTGCTTTCTGTGTCATCAGCTCCCATTGGGGCAACTGAAAGAGCAGAGTGATTTTAGCATGAGTTAGTGTCAATGGAATCTGGATGGTCTCCTTGGCTTGTGACTCATCCTGTCCACTGCTGCTTGAGCAGTAGTTGCTTTTCATCCTGCCTGTGTCTATGCTGTTCCCTGCTTCCAATGCTGCACTCTGCTCGTTCATCCCCTTCCCCTGTTGGGGGGGGGGGGCAATGTGGTTAAAGCAGAATCTGATTGTTTTTTCTTAGAAATTGAATGGGTGATGCTTAAATTGGCTAGATGGGAACTTCTGCCCATCTCACTCTTGACTTTGCTGTGGCAGAGAAGGGGACAGCCCTGGTTCAGAACTGTTAATTTATGTGCTGCTTGGTGGGAATAGGAGCAGTGGTGCCGTTTCCAGGCCTTTTGGAGGAGGACTACAGTCTTGCAGGAGTTCCCATTCCTTGCTGTCCCATGGGTGAATGGATGCAAGCCCCAGAACTTGTCTCTGATTCCATGGTGGTGTTTGAACCCTTTTAAAAATAGTGCAGGATAGAGTTCTCAATTCTCAGCCTCTGCAGGGCTACTGCACTTCAAAGGGAATTTCAGAAGGTGTTTTGCTGTGGTCAGATTGCTTAGACCTGGATTTGCTACACAGTGGTCTCTTCCTCCACTGGGACTTTTAGCAGGGTCTGCTGCTTCTCAGCAGTTGTAATTACATGGGGGTGAGATTGTGTGGGTTTTCCATACTTGCATGCAGTCAAAATTGGCTGCTCCTATGTTAAAGATAAGTGTGGCTGTAATCCACTCCATCTTGTATGCAGGAAGCGTGACCTTTGGATTCCTGGCCATTAGCCATGTGGTCTCACTTGGGAAATATCTGAGCATCCTTGGCTCAGCGTCAGGTTAGCTTGCAGCGCTCAGTGTCATGTGGGAAACTCCTGTAAAAGCATAGATGCTCTCCCATACCATCTTGTTACCCACATTTTTCAGATTTTTTTTTCATCCCTGAAGCCTCAGTGAAGTGGTTTGAGCTAAAACATTTTTGGGGTCTTGTTGGATTCCTGCTGAGCTGCTTTGCAGTGCTGCGGGGGAAGGCCTGCAGGGAGGGGAGGTTTGCTGAGGACATGGAGGGGGAGGGAAGAGAAGATCTGGGCCTGACTTACCTTGCTCATGTGCTAATTTGGGACTGTGCTGAGAGAAGTCTATGACAGATTCATGTTCCTGGTAGCTTGGGCCTTCAAGACCAGGGGCCAGGCTGGGGAGAACAGCAACCAGGAACTGAGAGGTTTTGAGTATGTCAGGAGGATTGCCATGCTGGGGAACAATGCTGTCAGGGTTCCCCTCTGTTGCTTTCGCCACCACCAGCAAGGGGCTACAGAGCTACCTCCTTTGCTTTCTTTCTCGCAGGGCACTCAAAGCTCTCTGGAGTTACCTGACCCAGAAGGGAGTTAACAGTGAGGCCATCTGGGAGAAGATTAAGGACATTGTTATCAAAACCATCATTGCGTGAGTTTTGGCACCCCTTGCTCTGTGTGTCTGTGAGGTGCACCCTGTCCCCTTTGACTGTCCAGTCCCTTCTCAGCCTAGTCCTTTTGCTCTTAATTGAAATGATATCACTGCTGTTGGCTTTGGTATTTCTCTGTTGATCCCTCCTTTCATCCTGTTACTTATGCTCCTGCTGCAGTAGCTGCAGTGGGTAAACAGACTTTACATTTCCCTGACCTACCTGGAGGCCAGGAAGGTGTGGTGTACCCATAATTGCCCAGCTTGCCACCCTCTCCCCTGCTTTGCCTGGGAGCCTGAGAGAATGGTCCCTGGTGTAGGATGAATCCTGTATTTAGAGGTGGATGCTGCCTGACAGAGCAGGGATGCTCAGGATGCGGTGCTGGATCCATACGTGGTGAAGCAGCAGCAACTCACAGGCCTGTGTTGGTCCCTCAGCCCACCCACTCCCACGGCACATGGCTGCATTATGCTTCCAGAGCTGTCAGCACGTGCTGTGATCACCCAGAGCTCTGCTGTCTGACTGTTGGAAACAAGCATTTTTTTCTTGGCTTGCAGTTCTGAGCCCTACGTGAACAGCCTAGTGAAGATGTACGTGCGCCGACCGTATTGTTGCCATGAGCTGTTTGGGTTTGATATCATGCTGGATGAAAACCTCAAGCCCTGGATCTTAGAAGTCAACATTTCGCCAAGGTAAAGCATATTCTGAGCCACAGCAGAGCGAATAATGGCCTTTTTTTTACTAAAAAGTGAGTTTGGCTTGTGATGTCCCCTGTAGCCTGTGCTAAAAGACGATGGGCTTTGAAGCTTCTCTCTCCAGATTGCAGAAATCAAAGCCCTCCCTGTCTGTGAAAGCAACATTCATCTGCAGTTCAGAAAGCTTTGCTGGGCATGCTCCAGCTAGAGCCAGGGAAGAGTATGTTAAAAAAGGAAGGCCAAGGAGGGATGGATGTGTCTTGTACAGAACGGGTGATGGCAGACATTTCTTTGCGTGGGCAGAAGCAATCAGCAGTTCCACTGCCTCGTGCACCATTCTTTGCTTTGTGACGGCACCCGGCCGTGTGGTGCTGGCTGTGCAGGCAGGGCCAGGAGCTGCAGTGTAACTGAGCATGGCCCCTCCTGTCTGCGAGAGTGGGTGAGCATGAGCTGTACACAGAGCCATGGTCCAACACAGGATGGACTTGCCTATTTCTAGCAAACTTAGGAAAAGATGGAAAAATTAACTATTTCTGATAGGAAGTGCTCCCCCCACCCCCTTCCATTCAAAGAGCTGTTGTCAGGATTTTTCTCTCAGTGTCTTACAGCTGGTTTGATGAGGCAAGGAACAGGCTGGTGTTTGTATCCTGGTCAGTAATAACCCAGAGATTGCACCTGGGGCCATGGGGCTCAACACCTCTATTGTAGCACTGAGGCTGCTGTGATGCTTCTTCTCTGCAGCCTCCACTCCAACTCCCCACTGGATGTGAATATCAAGGGCCAGATGATTCGGGACCTCCTCAACCTCGCTGGCTTTGTTCTGCCCAGCATGGACAATGTGGCCTCACGGACACAGACAAGAAGTGGCTCTACCTGCAGGTCAGCTCCCTTCTCTGTCAGAGAAGCAGGCATTTTTCTTGAGGGATTTCATCTTGGGGGCTGCTTGGAGCCCAGGAAACTCTGGCTTCTAGCTGTTGAGAGCCTGTGCTTGCTGGTGCTTCAGCTATGTGTCCAAAAAACTTGCCTCGTTGCCTGAGTATCTGGTTCCTCTGGTCTCTTCAAGGCAGAAGGATTTATGCCCTCTCTGCAGGTCCATAGTTGGAAGTGAGGCCAATGTAATTTGTGCTTGCTCTGCAATTAATCAAGTCGTGCTCTCTCGTCCTTCCCCTGCCAGAACTAATATGATGCTAAGTCTCACTGTCTCTCTGTTTGCTTGGTGGACTGGCTGGCTCTGTTGGGGTTGGATCCACTTACCCTCTGACTTACCAGAACTGACATGTGGCTGCCTGGAGCAAGAGGAGCACCTGTTATTTTGCAAATGCTGGAGTGAGCACTTCTTTAGGCAGGACTGCAGGTGTCACATGCTGACAGCCTATAGGTGGAGGTGTGCACAGTGTTACTTTGCAGCTAACATGACTGTTTTGTGCAGAATGCTAATTCCTGGGTATGTGTCCAGCCAAGCCCCTAATCCTTCTGTGTTTCACTACAGCTAGGGTTTATCCTGGTTTCAAACCTAAAGGCTGGAAGGAAACCAGTCTGTTCCCTGCAGCAGAGTGGCTGCTGGCCATATTTCACTGGAGGATCAGCTTGCTGGGTTAAGCACCAGCATGCAGTGATATGTGGGCAGCCAAAAGATGGGACTCTTGCCCTCTGAGTGCCCTGTGCCTTCAGTGGAGAAGCTTGGAACATGGGCCTGTTCCAGATGGGGAGCTCTCACCAGCTCGTCTGCGGTGCTTTGATCACATGCTGGTTTGCCACTTCCAGTGGAAGTGCTGAAGGGCAGGTGTCCTCAGAGGGACCTGCAGGGGATTAAGCGGATCCTTTACATGGTTCAGATGATGCATTACCAGATTTCTTGCATCCAGGGGCAAGCTTGTTTAACTGTATCTCCTGCCCTGGGAAGCATATGAAGGGGTCTTCCACATGTGGGCAGAATTCCAGATCTGTGTGTTCCCCAAGCACCATGCAGCACGGACTCAAGGTTCTGCTCTTTCTGTTTGGATCTGCACACAAGTAATAGATTTTGCAGCAGCAGAACAAAAAAGCTATGTCGATAGATGGGTTAAAAGGTTTTTGACAAGCATCTCCCAGATTCTGGTGTCTGCAAATGGTTCAATTGGTGCTTAGAATGGTTGCTGGTCAGATAGTCCAGAAGGCCAGGACTTCCCATGGCATGTGTCTGAATTTGTGTTCTGAGAGTATTTGGATATTGCCAGAGCAAGTTTTTGATCTAAGAGTTCTCTTCTTCCTTGTACAGTACCAGTACTGAGTACTTGTACCCCCATCCCTGTACTTGCAGTTAGGGAGCTGTGTTCCAAGCGGGATGTACACATGAGATCCCACCAGGCTTCATGTTCTGTGAATCAGGTCACGGTGTGTCTTTGACCCTCTTTGCATCCTATGTGAGTGTGAGGTGATGGCTCACCTTTTGGGTGAACACTGAAATGCCTTAGTGAAGAGCTGGCAGAGCCCTCCCAGTTTCCCTGCACACATCCTTCCTGGGTTCTGTGCGGATGCACTAGGCCATGGATGCATCACTGATCTTGGAACTAGTGAAATCCTTGGAGAAAGTGTTTTCTGCTCCATGGTGTTTTCATGAGGGTGTCATTGCTCTCCCAGAAGTTGCTGGGAGCAGCTCTGCCATGACAGGACTCTGTCTTCTCCACTTAAATGCTCTATTGCCTCTCTTGTGTCCTCAGTCTGGGCAATGCTTTGAAGGAGAAGCCCAAGCCACTATCTGAGCATTTCAGAGCAGAGAAGATGAAGAAGGCCTATTACTTGATGCAGAAGATACCTGACCAGGTACAAAACAACCTCCTCTGTTACTTGCGGCATCATGCCAAGCCCATGTCCCAGTCAGTCCCACAAGTCTATCCCTTGTCCCTCTTCAGATTGTGCTCTTCTCTGGGGTCAGCCAGATGATGGGGTGCACTTGGGTTCCAGTGTGTTACAAGACAGTTGGTCAGAAATAAATTGAGTTTGCTTAAGCCACTGTCTCACTGACTCATCTGTACATTAAAATAGGTGTGTGCTAAAGGGGCACATTAGCCACCAGTCCCCAGAATCTGAGCACTGCCTGTACCTCAAGTATCTGTGCAGCTCTTACAGCCTTTTCCAGCTGACCCCATGCAGGTTACTAGAGCCCCTGGCCTTGTGTGCCTCCTGGCAGTGTGTTTAAGAGAGGCTGGGCTGCAGAATTGGGGCACTCTTCAGTTCTGTGCAGTGTTGGTGTCACCATTGAGCCTAGATTCCTTCAGTTTCCATGTAGCCTGTGTCCCAAGGATCTCAGACACATGGAGACCTCTGCTTCTCCCTGACCTTGGGTTGCTCTTGTCTGCAGGATTTTTATTCTTCTGTCTTGGACATCCTGACTCCAGATGACGTTCGCATCCTGGTGGAGACAGAAGATGAGTATTCCCGGCGTGGGCAGTTTGAGCGGGTGTTCCCCAGTAACATCTCTATGCGGTACCTGCGCTTCTTTGAGCAGCCTCGTTACTTTAATATCCTGGTGACCCAGTGGGAGCTCAAATACTACTTGAATAGACACAAAGGTAACTGCCCTCCTAAAGCCTGGCACAGCCACCTGACTCAGGCAGGCTGCCTGCCAGCAGTCGTGGGAGACTTCTGAGCTATGCATGTTGAGGGGGAGCTGCCTGCCTGCATACTAACCTGTAGGAAATGTGTTACCTTCCTAGACTGCTTCAAATATCACAAAAAGCTTATTCTGACTTCATGTGAGCTGATGACTGCTGTGGTACACACAGCACCAGCACTTCTAGGTGCCCTGGGCATGAAGCAGACTGGGATTTTGTATTCAGCCTGTAGCTCTGATTTCTTACTGTGTTTTTCTGCTCTTTTTTGAGGGAGAAACAGCTGGAGTTTCTGGGCTTTGCTCCTGACAGGTGATCTGTGAAAGAAAAATTGGGCCTATTCTCTGGTCTTCAACAGCTTTCTAATTGATGAAAACCAGTCAGTGTACAGATGGAAATTTTTCATAAACACTAGAAGTCTAGCTAACATTTCCATCCTATCAGGATACAACTCTGTATTTTAATAAAAAAATTATCCATTAGCAAGGCATAGCGGGACTGGACCAATTCCTTCTCACCCAGGTTGTCTCTATCAGGGCAGCGCAGTAGAAGCTGTTTGGGAGGGAGTCAGTGAGGTCTAGCATGAAGGGTTAGAGAAAATAAAAAGAGACTGTGGCTCAGGTTTTTCCATCCAATATCTGATCTAGATGGACAGACTTCTGGAGGAGCTGGCCCTCCACTGCAATGACTGTATGTGTGCTCCTCACCTGGCTATCATGGAGAGAAAGAAGAAAAATGCTTTTGTCACTTTTCACTGGTGTTAAAGCAAAAATCAAAGGGGTCAGTAACAATGTTTCACAGAGAGATAGTAACATCATAGCCTTCTCTGGCTGTGCTGTCAGCATGTGTCATCCTTTGCCTTGCTAATATCTTTGTTGGATGATCTCCCATCAACTGGAAGAAAGATTCTGTCATCGTTCTCACTGAAGTGCTGCCCTGAACTTTGCCGCTCAGGCAGGGGTCCTGGTTCAGTGTTCCAGCTTCCCCAAAGAAGCCAAGCGAGTAGATTTGCTCTATCCTTTCCTTGCTCTTTAGCTCTAATTAAACCCACCCTCCCCCTGTCCCCTTGCTATTCCCATGTGTTCCATGCAGCACTCCTCTTTCCCTAGCCAGCAGGATGCAAAGCCCAGGCTGGTGCACAGACCCAGGACAAGGCATCTGAGTGCCCTGCTCCCCTCAGCCCCCAACATGTAGGGTTTTTATTTACAAGGTTCTGGGACTTGCAGAAAGATCGCCAAGGAACAGGCTTTGAACAGTAAGGATTTATCCTGGTATCTTATAGCAAACCACAGTAATCTCAGCTGGACAGCATCAAGTTCCTAGCCATTGCTCTTCTGGTTCTTAATTCTCAAGCCACCCTAGCCTTCTGCTATGACCCTAAGGCTCTTAAATAAGTAAACAGGATGGGAGTAGTCCTGGATTTCTCAATATTTCTGGGTTGGCCAAGAGCAGGGTGCTTGGCTGTAGTGGGGATAGCTAGCAGGAAGATAGCTGGAGGATTAAGCTGAAGGAAGTGGAGCCTGTTCAGTGCAGTTGAACACATGGCTCTGCATCAAGATGACCTTGCTGTGCTCTGGAGCACCACACCTTGTGTGTGGTGGGAGGAATGGTCCCTTCCAGTCACACCAGCGATGAGCTCGGCCTGTGCCAGTCTTGCCCTGTGTCAGGGATGAAGTCTCAGCCCATGTCGAGCTCTGGATGAGGAGGAAGGAGATGATGCACTGGGATGCTGCAGCTGATCAGTGCTGTGCAAGGAGGAGGTTGCCTGAGCTGCCCTCCTCTGGGAAAGGGTTCGATGACAGCAAAGCTGCTCTACATTTGCACTGTGGGAACTTTCACCTGTGCAGCCCAAATCAGGTGCTGCTGTTGGCAGGCACCAGGCTCAGAGGGACAGCCAATCTGGTCTAATTTGGCAAATCCTGTGTTGCCCCAGTTTCCCTGTTTCACTTAGCCTGCTGCAGGGAATGTCTTGGCTCCCTGGGAGGAAGGCAAGCACTGCAGCAGCCCACGCACTGATGTTTGCTTGTACAAAGGGTGAACGCCCTTAGTTTACCCCGTGTTTTCTGGCGCTCAAGCACGTGTTCAAGTAGTTATTGCATAGCATGTTCTGCGTGGTCAGCGCAGCATATTTGCATGCCCCAAACTGGGAAGGTTTAACTCTCTGTAAGCCTGGCTGTTCGTTCTCACTTCTTGTTTTCTGTCACTTCCCAGGTCTGGAACTACTGAAGAACTGGTGTGTCAAAGGATACCACACTGGAGCAGGAACGGATTTGGCTGAGATGGTGCGTATAACTGTGGGTAAGATAGGCAGAGATGGTTGTTTACGTGCACAGAACTGGGTAGAGAGCCTGCTTTTTCTCCTTCCTCTGACTCCTGTCTTACCTGTTTGCCACCTTCTCTCTTTGCCAAGGCCTCCAGGAGTCTGGAAAAACCCATGCTGCCCTATTTCCCACAAACATGAAATCATGAACAGTATATCAGATCTGCAAGTATTTTGCATCTGAATATCCTTGGGTGCACTGGGCACAGCCCTACATATTTGGCACCTGCCCTGCCCATTGTTCCCCTCTACAAGGGAGTCATCTTAGTCTGTCACTCCCGTGCCTTACAATAGAATGATCCTCTGAAAGAAACCCACTGTTTTGACCTCGAGATGCTCTACTCCCACTTTCAGCAGAGGGATTCATTAGGCAGAGAGCAAAGATTGCTCTGTTTGCTATTCTGGGAACAGTCTGGTGGCAGTGACAATGCGCAGTAGTGAGGCAGCTCTAGCTGAAGATCTCTAGGGCAGTCTATGGCAAAGCACAGCAGGCTTGAGGGATTTTTGCCATGACTTAAATAGCTGTTCTGTTGTCTTTCTCTCCTCCCACAGTGGTCATTGCCAAAGTCGCTCTTCCTCCAGAAGAGTAGCATTCAATCGAACAGCTTCAGCAAACTGGAACTGGGCAGACTGGGGTGAGTTTGCACTGGCTGTGACATTCATGGTTTTCATAGTGTGGCTTTAGGACTGGTGTACTGGTAGAGAACTGGTGGCCCAGAAACACAGCTTTGTTTAAGGGGAGAGGAGCAGCAGGTTGGTTTGCAGGCTCTGAAGCCTCTGCTCTCTGGAGAGCCAACAGATGGGGCTGGCATGATGTCTGTGCAACTGGGCATGTCTCCTTGGCACTGTATACCCAGCTTGGATGGGAATGAAGCTCTGAACAGCCAGATCAGGTGATGTTTGGAGCTGTCATGATCAGAACATGCTGACCAGATATTCCCCCCCTTGGAACCTGTATCACTTCTGTGGGCACTGATGTGGTTAACAGTGAGCAGAGGCTCTCAGCTGCAGCACTGGCTGGGGAAACAGTGAGGCCTCCAGGTCTGTTGCACCCTCCCAAGCTTCCCTGAGCAAAGCTGTGCTGCTGACAGCTTCCTGCAGAGGTGGAGTTTGTTTAGGTGAGCCAAAGTGAAGGGGAGGCACACCCCTGGTCTCTGGTGCTAAGGGGAAAGGACATCTCTGTTCCTGTGCTGAGGCCAGGGTGGACTTTGGTTTAGACACAGGGAGATTAAGCTGTGACCCTGAAGTCACACTGATACTGGGATACCTGTTGGGATGAGTGGTGCTACCTGGGATGGGAGATGTAGTAGGTGAGCCTGGCAGCCCTATCTCTGAGTCCATGTGTCATGATTCAGCAGATGATTATTACACCATGGTCCTTTTGGTCCTTTCTCACTGTCCCTAAGAAGCTCAGGGTCTCCTTTTTTCTGCAGCACATGTCTCTCTTCAGCTGGTGAGGATCTCACGAGATGCCTGGAGCCCAGCCCTACTCAGAACTTACCTCTCAACAAGTGCACTGGTGGAGTTGACCAGAGACCTGCTGGCTGCCTCTCTGACACCACCCTGGTGATGTGACCAAGCAGCCACCGTCCCTCCCTGGGGACACATCAACCTACCTCAAAGGAAGAGACAGGAGCTGGCTCTGTAGAGCAAGGACTGTGGGAGCTCCTCACACTGCACACTTGCTTGTGGGGCTGGTTGTGGAGAGGGAGGTTTTCCTGGGCCAAGAAGAGACCTGTGTGACTTCAGTTTCTAAAACAAGTGGAAAAACAAGAGGAGGAAGCGGGGGTTATCTGGCCTTTTTTCCTAGACTATTCTTAAAGCCTGACATGGTGGTTTCTTTGCTGCGTGAGAGCTGGCTGAGCCTGCCCTTCTTGGCCCCAGTCAGCATGGGCTGAGCCCTTGCTCGCCTGTATCTGTGTCCTGAGTTGCTGGCAGCTGAGTCTGCTCTTGCCCTGCTGCAGCCTGGCCCCTGAAGTCTCCAGCCACTACCCCACTCCTGGGAGGGAGTAAAACTGCCCAGTTTTATCCTTTCTGAATGTCTGTGCCAACATCCTGCCTTCCCCCAGCAGCAGGCCCTGTGGGAGACCTTAGGCTTGCACATCACAGCTCAGGACAGACCATGGGTACCAGTGTGGCTCCAGTTTGTTGTGGGGGAGCATCCTTCTTAAGGCCATTGGTTCTCTGGTGTGCCCTGCAGCATGTGTGCACTGACTGCAGGCTCCTGCTCTTCTCCTCGGTCTGCTCTCTACTTTGTTTCTCAAGGATTTGTAGTAAACCCTCAGCTGCTCTCCTGTTTCTCATCTGCCTTCCTTTCCCTGACCTCTTTGTGTCTGGTGGGAAGCACACCTCTTCCCATGCTTCACTGGCCTCTGGTACAGGGAGGGTTTGTGCTACCACCCCACTTTTCCCTGTCCTTCTGGGGGTAATTCTTGCTGCCCTATGGCAGGTAAACATACCCTCCCTGCATGGAGGAGCAGCTTCCAGCGTAACTGCTTTGGTCTGTGGTCTTCCTTATGTCTGGGGGATTATCCCATGCATAATTAACCAAGGGGAACAGTGCACTCCAGCCTTACAGGAGGGGTAGGAAAGGTTGGGTGCCCAGAGCTGGCCTTTGCCAGTTCAGGGTCTGCCCTGCAGCCTGGTCGTTGGATGCTGGGTGCTTGGGCAGGTTCTTGGGGCCCAAAGAAGGTGCTGAGCCTCATGTGTGGGCCCTAGGTCTGGTAGAAAGCCCTTCCCTCCCCTCTCCTTGCAGCCCACCGTTTCCCAGTGCTAGGCCCTGTTTCTCCGGTCTCCTTGGTGACAATCTCATCTCTCCTCGGCTTCTCTCCAGCACCTGAAAATAGCCTCCGAAAGTGGAGATGCCTGCTCCCTTCCCTGCTGCCAGCACCCACGAGGGCCAGGCTGGAGCCAGGCTGCTCTGCACAGCACAGCTGTAAGGGCCTGGCCCCATGGGCCCCTGCACCACTACGTGATTTGGGCCATCCTTTCAGCCAGCACTGAGGCCTCAGCCCCGTCCCTGCTCTTCTTGCCTGCTCTGAGACAGCACCATGGAACTCTTTGTACCCTGCCATGGGCCAGTATCCAGCTGTCCCCTGCAGCAAGAGAGGGCCCTGTCCCTTTCGTCCTGTACCCACCAACCCTATAGCTTGCCCGCAGCTGCCCCAGGCCAGCCCGACAGCCTCCCTGAAACAGAAGATGTAGCCGGGAGGGGGCAGAGGGCGAGAGGAGGGGGTGGTCCCGCGGCAAGGAAGGAGGTTACCCCACAGGTCGGGCTGCCCCACCGTGGGGCCAGGGTGGCCGTGGACGGTGAGCTCCCGCAGGACCCGGGGCAGGAACAGGCAGGGCTGGGCACGGTCGAGGACAGAGGGTCCGCGTCCGCTCAGCCCGTGGCTGGACTCGGCCGTTCTTCAGCATCCCCATGAAGAGGGGCACGATGTGCCCCCCACCCGCGGCGGGGCGGGGCAGCACCGGGCAGGCAGGACTGCGTCCTGACGGTGCGGAGCACCGCTCCTGGAGGACGGGGCTGCACAGAGCGGGGTGTCCCTGCGCTCTCTGCCCCCAGCCATGCCTCCGTGGCCCCCTCCCTCGGGTCCTCAGGGCCAGTGTTGTCCCCGCGGCCGCGCCCACCTACTTCAGCCCGGGGTGGCTACGGGCGCTGCTCGGTGGTGTCGGCTGTGTCCTCCACCCCCCCGCCGGCGGCGCGGGCGGCGGGGGCATGGCTGACATTGCTCACTGACACTCTATCTGCCAGGGCCACGCCAGCCGCGGGCCCAGAATAGCAGCGCTGCCCCGCAGATAGTCAGCATGGAGCGGCTCCGTGGCCCCGCTGCGTCCCAGGTACCGTGAGGCTGGGTGGGGGGCCCGACCCCACTGAACCCCGCCTGGGGACAGGCCACCCCTGGGTTGGGGGAATGTGGGCGGCTGATAGCCCCTTCCCACGGCCATGCAGCCATGGGGACAAGGACGTCCTTGTCCCAGCTGTGCCAAGCCCCTTGGGAACGGTTGGGGGACGGTGTTGCAGGGTCTCTTCCTTCTCGGTGTTGGCTCTAGGCTCCTTAGGCGGTGGTCCCTGTCCCTGTGCCTTCGTTATTTTAGGGTGGCCTGTTAACTTTGGCCCTGTCAGGCAAGTTTGTGGCTGGGGTTGCTCTTTTCTCTGCACGTGCTGCTGTACTCCAGTAGGGTCTCCTGCGGACTGGAGGAACTGGGTCAGCCGTCCGGCCCTGTGGCCTCCCTTCCTTCTCAGGCTGCCGCTTTGTTAATGTAGGTTTCCTGGGATGGATCTGGTCCCCAGGAGGGGCCAATGGGGCTGGTGAGGCTCTCGGCATGGGAAGAAGCAAGACCGGGATTTACACCTTGAGATTGGGAGAGAATGGGAGCAGAACTGCTGGATGTGCTGGGCTCCAGCCTTTGAGAGAGAAGGCAGGAGGTCCTGCCATCCATACCTTGTCCTGCTCTGGAAACCCCCACTGTCTCCCCAGAACAGGAGGACAAACTGGGTGTCCTAGACTGGAGCCACCATGGAGACTGCAGGCTCTGGACATCCTGGGCTGGTGGGGGGTGCCCAGGGGGGCTGTGGACTGAGCCCATCCCCCATCCCCGCACTGAAAGGACAGTTCTCTCTGTCCGGTTTGGGTGGACCACAGCAGCTGGATGGGTGCAGGCAGAATCCATGGATGGGGGAAAGACTGGATTGACTCCTGCTGACCCCTCCTCGCTGTGTGCCCTCTCAGGTGGCGCTGCTGGATGCTGCTGCGTGCCCTGAGGAGGAAGGTGGGTAGCAGGAAGAGTCTAGGTGTGTAGCAGGGGTGACTGCCTTACTCATGTGACAAGTGCATTGGTCCTCTGCCCACCCTGCCCATACCCCTCTCCTCAGCTGGAGTGTACCCCAGGCTGGAGAACTGCAGTGCTATGTGCTGCCCCTGTGAAATGGGGAACAGGGGGGCTCTTTCAGGAGCATTCTCTGTTCCCCCCAGGCAGGAGAGTGCTGAGACACAGCAGCTCAGTTCACTGGCCAGGGCTAAGGTGGCTTTGCCTGCAGGGTTTCCAAAGGCTATTTGCCCCAGGGAGGATGAAGAGGAGGAAGAAGAATGCAGGAGACCTGTCACCTTCACACTGGGAAATGAGATACTGGGGCTGGGCCCAGAGACCGAGTTTCAGAACCCTGATGCTGAGGTCTATATGCACTTCTTGATGAGCCACTGCTGTTATGATGCCATCCCCACCAGCTGCAAGCTCGTTGTCTTCGACATCTCCCTGGAGGTGATAACCTGGGGGATGAGTGGGGATGGGCAGTGAAGAAGCAGGCTTGGAGACCCTCTGAACCCTTCCGCACTCTGCCAGCAGATCAAGAAAGCCTTTGTGGCACTGGTGGCCAACGGGGTGCGTGCTGCCCCTCTCTGGGACAGCAAGATGCAGAGCTTTGTGGGTGAGTGCCATCAGTGATGCCTGGCCCCCTCCCCTGCCTGGCAGAGAGGGTGCAGGCAGTGCTGCCAGTCCCACACATCTTCACAGGGATGCTAACCATCACCGACTTCATCAACATCCTCCACCGCTACTACCGCTCGCCTCTGGTGAGTGCAGTGAGGAGGGCTTGGGGGATCAGGACATGCATGGGGCAGGGAGCTGCTGTCCCCATCACTCCCGATCCCTTCTTAATCACTAGACAATGACCAGGGGATGATTCTGGGCCAGACCAGCATCCAATGGTTGCTCCCCTGCTTAGCCTCCAAAATGTAATCCCTGTGCTTGGGTGATGGGGTGTGATGCCCAGGGAAGAGTAACCTCAGTACCTCATGGAACCACCATGACCAGGGCATTTCCTTGCCTTCAGGTTCAGATCTACGAGGTGGAGGAGCACAAGATTGAGACCTGGAGAGGTAAAAATCATGGAGTGATGTAGGTGGCTGGGCTGATGTTGTCCCACATGGCATGGAGGTGGATTCTGGTGTTGTGGGGTTGCAACAGAGGGCTGGAGGACCCCCTCTCATAGCTCTCTCCCTTGGCAGAGGTGTACCTGCAAGGCTCCTTCAAGCCACTGGTCTACATCTCTCCGAGCGATAGGTGAGAGCCTGCCCACTGGGGGAGAGCACACACCTTGCAGTGGGGATGTGTGTGTGCCTGGAATGCAGCCCTATCCCCCCACAATGTCCCTATCACCCACAGCCTCTTCGACGCTGTCTACTCCCTGATCAAGAACAAAATCCACCGTCTGCCTGTCATTGAGCCTGTCTCAGGCAATGTCCTGCACATCCTGACACACAAGCGCATCCTCAAGTTTCTCCACATCTTTGTGAGTACCGGGGCTGTGTGCACACACAATGCTGGTGTGTAGGGGCACAGACAAGGGTGTCAAGCTGTGCATAGGTGCCAGCCCAGCCCTGTCCTATCCCATTGAAGGGTTCTACCATTCCCAAGCCACACTTCCTGAAGAAAACAGTGCAGGAACTGTGTATTGGCACCTTCCGTGATCTGGCTGTTGTGCCCGAGACTGCCCCAATCTACACTGCCTTGGAGATTTTTGTGGATCGCCGTGTCTCCGCCTTGCCTGTCATCAATGATGCTGGTACCTGGAGAGGGAAAAAGTGACATCCTCATCTCCCTCTGCTAGCAGCTCCAGTACCCTCCCTACCCAAAACCCCTCTCCTGGCCCTTGGGCTGCCCCTTGAGGTGTGGGAGGAACATGGCAGGTGGTCCCAAGGGCCCCTTCCACAGCCCCTGCACTGTTTCTCTTTGCAGGGCAAGTGGTTGGCCTGTACTCCCGGTTTGATGTCATTGTGAGTACCCTGGGTGTGTGCATGCCCGGGTTCTAGTTGGGCCCCTTGCATGCACTGGTAGGGCACTCATACCTGTCTGTGCCTGTGCAAACCCACCCCACGTGCAGTGTCATGCGTGCATTGTTGGCACAATGGGGTGCAAAGATACCTTGGGGTGCTGAATGGGGGTGACATCTACCACAGCACCTGGCAGCCCAGAAGACCTACAACAACCTGGACATCAGTGTGAGGGAGGCACTGCGGCAACGCAGTATCTGCCTGGAGGGGGTCCTCACCTGCTACCCCCATGAACCTATGGAGGACATAATTGACCGCATTGCCAAGGAGCAGGTGAGTGGTTGGGCTGCCTTGTGCCAGTGCCAGCCACCGCTGCCAGCTGCCCAGCCTGCCTGTGATGCCCTGCCTGCACCCACAGGTCCATCGCCTGGTTCTGGTGGATGAGAACCGGTACCCGCGGGGCATCATCTCCCTCTCTGACATCCTGCAGGCCCTTGTGCTCACTCCCGCAGGTATCGATGCTCTTAACTCTTAGCCCACGACGCTCCATCTTACTCCACTTCCACCTTTAATTTCTCTCCACTTCAGGTAGGCACCACCCCTCCAGTACTGTGTGCCTGTCCCCTCCCTGCTGCTGCATCACCTGCCCCTTGTTACCTCCCTGCTCAGGCAACCTGCCTCTGCCCCATCCAAAGTGCATCTGGGGGATGGAGGAGGCTGGGGCTGTCGTTGCTGGGTGCCCAGGTGGGGACAGCAGGACCCAGATGCTTCTTGTCCCAGGAGCACACAAGGATCACAGGGGATCCCTGGTGTCTGTGAGGAAGGATGGGGGCACCTTCAATGGAGGCACTCCACCAGAGCCCCATTCAGGCAGCGTATGGAATGCAGGTTTTGCAGGTCTCTGGGCTTTGGGCTGGATGAGGGTTTTGGGGTGTGATGCACCCCAAGACAAAAGCCTAGTTTTGATCTCGCCTCAATTTCCCCCCTGAGACCTGAGCACCTCCAGCGCCATTCCCAAGGGACACAGAGGGGACAGATCCCCATTTGCACCTCCAGGCATGCTTCCCACCACCAGCCATATACAAAATGTGGCCAACCCCCAGCAGTCAGAGCCCCCCACCCCCTCCACTTGCAGCAGCCCCAAAACTGCCTGCTCCAGAGACAGGGCTCACTCCCGGGTGGCACTGGAACCATCCTGCCTGGCCATGTGCAGCTGGCTCTGCTCACCCATTGCCTGGTGAATCCTCACTGGCTATGGGTGGGCATGGTCGTGGCACCTCTTTAGGGGTGAAATGAGGAGGGGGGAGCAGGCTCCAGTTCCCAGCTGCTTCCCAAAGGTAATTATGCTTTTTGGGATGGTGGTAGGGTAGGGGTTGGGACAAGCCTGTGCCCCCACCAGTGCCCAGCTGCTCTGCAGAGAAGAGGACTGGGAATGGTGTGTGTTAGCCACACATGGGATATCCCCCTTGCCCCCCTCCCTCCATTTCCCTATCACGTGCCTTTGCTCACCCCATCCCTGGTGCCCACAGGGGTGGCTGTGTCAGGAGCTGCAGGGGGCCACTGAGATGTCCCTCTCCAGCCAAGCTACCCTCCCTCCTACCCCAGGGCTTGCATACAAGCAAGGAATGGAGGAAAGACCCCAGTGTCCATTGGGATGGGTTGGGGGGGCCATGTCACAGGGTGCCCAGTCCAGCACTGATTTGGGATTATAGTCTCACACGCTCTCTTGCCCCACAGGCATCGACCGATCCTCACTCTGAAGACACCAAATGCTGCTGTCTTGTCTGACTTGGCGATCTCTTGCGTGACCTGTGAGAAGGAGGCTTGGGCCTGAAGGCTCTCTGTGGGGAGGACTTGTCTGTTCACCCCAGTCCTAGGGCTCGTCTTGAGCCCAGGACTAGATCCTGCCATTCTTGGAGAGGCAGAAACACTGGAAACGGGACCCAGGGGTGTCTCCTGTCAGTGAGCACACAGTGCTGCTCAGTGGGCACTGTGCTGGAGGAGCGGTGACATGCCTGCAGCTGGGCACAGAGACCCATGTAGCCCCAGAGGACCTGGCCACCCCACTGCCATCCTGCTGCTGGATTCGAGTGTTTCTATTGTGGCTCCCTCCTAGTGAACACAGTCCCGCTGTCTGTGCCCGGTGCCTGGTAGCGTAGGCTCAGCTGCACACACAGGCTTTTTCATTGTAGGGTCACACGGGGCTGGAGCTCTCTGGCAGAGGCACAGTCTGTGCCAGAGCTGGCACCAGGATGGGCACTTGCATGGAGATCCTGTGCACATTTTGGGGCGGGCAGGGGCTATTTATTTATTTGTTAGTCTATTCAGCCTTGCTGTAACAAAGCAGCCTGATCCAAGAACTGCCTCTTGCCTTTCTGGGGTAAAGCTAGGTATGACTCCTCTGGAGAGAACCAGGCTGGGAAGGGGTACTAGCTGCTTGCCAGCAAGTGTGGCATTGGCAGAGTAGCACCTCTGCCCATGTGGACAGAACCAAGGGGATGGGGACACAGGGCATGAAGTCTTAATCATCTTGCTGGTGTGCAAGATGTCCTCCCTTTAGGGGAGGACAGCAACCTTGGTAGCAGTAAGGTTTCTGCCTGCTGCTTCCCTCAGTCCAAGAAGAGGGAAAGTGTAAGGGGTTCACTGTTAAAAGTGTCCCCATGCCCCAGCCCTCGAGGACCCTGGGCAAATGGCAATGTGTCCCCCGCCTTTGGCTGCTACCAGCTCTGGTCCTGGCTTGGGAGTATGGGATGTTGAGATCATCTTTCTCCTCCTGCTTTGCCTGCAGTGAGCCCTGCCATTCCCGTGACCCCATATCAGCATCTCAGTGCAATAACGGCTGACAGTGGAAAGTCCCAGGAACTAAACCCCCCTCCTGTGCTGGCTGGCTCTGCCAGGGGACAAAATACCAGTGCTGGGTGGTGATAGGCCTCCTCCCATCATGGGGAATGTGCTGTGTTACTGCTGTGCTTTCCCAGGACCAGGGCTGGCTCCATCCCTTGGGAAAGGTGCAAACCCCAAACCCTGCCAGCACTCAACCCTCCCCTGAGGGCAAGGGGAAAACTGAGGCACAGAGAAGCTTCTGAGGCCAATGTTAGCTGTTCAGAGAGGACCCAGATGTCCTGGCTCCAGGCACAGATCCACGCGCAGCTACACAAGGACGGGACGAAGGAGACACCGAATGGCTGCAAGCCCCCTCCCTGCTTTCCCCCAGCCCCAAAAGAGCTCCCAGACACAGCCCGGCTGGGCACAGGATGGGGGGGACACAACCCCCCTGCAGTGTGTCAAAGGCACAGCAGTTTCCCCAAACCTCCTGCTGATTTTGGGCAGGGGGATACTAGTGCCCCAGGGGTGATTTGGAGGCAGTCCCCCCACACCTTTCCCACTGTAGGGCTGTGAGCCCCCTAGCCCAAGCTGGCCAGGGAAGGGGTTTGCCTTCCTGTCCCTTCTTGTGGGGCAGTAAGGGGGATCTCCATTTGGCACCCAGGGTGGGGGTGGGCGTGCAGTCAGGGGGCTCCTGGGCGAGCAATGAACTCCAGGTTGATGGGCTTGTCAGCCACCAGGACAATGCGGGACACAGATGTCACTTCCACGCCACGGGGGTCTGGCCGCACCTCAAATGCCTGGATCATCTGTGGGGAGAAGGGGGGTTGGCAGTGCCTTGGGGACTCCTTGGGACCCCCATCCCAGCTCATGGCAAGATACCCAAAGTTGGGGGATCCCTACTTACCCTGGCAAGGGCCAGGTGCATCTCCAGCTCAGCGATGCGGCGTCCAACACAGGCACGAACCCCGTAGCCGAAGGGGATGGAGCTGAAGGGGTGGTGAGGGGAGCCATGTCCCCGCAGCCAGCGCTGGGGCAGGAACCGCTCGGGCTCGGGGAAGTAGGTCTCATCGTGGGACATCGCGTAGTGCGCCAGGACAAAGAGGGTCTGCAGGGCAAGAATTGGGGTTTAATGACCCCACCTGGCCCCACTGAGCACAGTGGGGGTCCCCATGGCACAGCCCCCACTCACATTCTTGGGGAAGTGGTAGTCTCCGATGACAATGTCCTTCTCATAGAAGACCCTGGCATTGGTGGGCACCACAGGGTAGACTCTGGGATATAAGGAGAGTTAGTGGGGTAGCAGGACTCACCTGGAGATCCCACAGGGAGAGAGCCACAGGCAGGACAGGGCTCAGCAGCTCCCCAGGGGGGAGGTGGATATTTGCAGTCCAGAGGGACTGAAATTCAGCCTTGCATCCTGCCAGGTTGGTGCATGCCCCCTAGGGAAGGGGCTGGTGACCAGGACCTCAAGGCAGGGACAAGGCTGGGATGTACCTCAGAGTCTCCTTGATAACGGCCCGAAGCATCGGCAGCTTGGGGATATCCTCAGCAGCAGGAAACCGGTCAGGAGGCACTACAGCTTTCAGCTCCTGGTACAGGGTCTCCTGGATGTCTTGGTCCCGGGAGAGATGGTACAAGGCCCAGGACAGCGTGTTGGAGGTCTATGGGAATGGAGCACCAGGGGGAGTGAAGAAATTGGGGCTGGTACCTGAGCAGCCTTGTGCCAAGCACAGCATCAGGACAACACCAGGGAGTCCCTGCTCTGGTGCACAGAAAAGTCAGGGGTGAGGGGTAGCAAGCACAGGGCAGAGAGAGGCAGGGAGCAGGGCATGAAGCAGAGCACAGAGCACAGTACTGACTGATCCCTGAGGGTTTGCCCCTGTGGGGCAGATGTCCCACAGCAACCAGGCTAGAGCTTGCAAGGGCTGGGCAGATCATGGCCCCATGGGTTCCCCTGGGCATGGAGCTCACCAGGGAGCCCCTGGCACCAGCTTCCTGCCTCTCACCGTGTCCACACCGGCCAGTAGCAGCTCGGCCACACTGCCATAGACCTCATCCAGGCTGAGTCTGCCACTGGCCAGCAGGTAGCTCAGGTAGCCAGACACCTCCTTGCCACGCTCCACCTGCCCCTCCAGCTCCTCCATCTTTCGGTCAATTAGTTTCTTGCCTGTAGGGACAGAGAGTGGGAACCAGAGCTGACAGATCGAGGGCTGCCAAAAGGACATGTGGCCAGGGACTGCCATGCTTTTGAGGGTCCTTAGGGAGTCCAGTGCCACCACACGTCACCACTCACCAAAGGCAAAGATGGTGTCCCAGCTGTCCAGGTAACGGTCCCAGAAGGGCAGCACCTTGCGGCTCCATCGGGGCAGGACAGTGGCAAAGATGGAGTTCTTGAACATGAGGTTGATGGAGTCAATGAAGTGCTGGGTCTCAGCAGGGACCTGCTGCTTGAGGCACCCGATGCGGGTCTCGAAGAGGATGTAAGAGATCCCTGCAGGGGACAAAGAGGATCCAGACCTCCAGGGAAATGGGAAGACTGGGACAGGGCAGGGGTGAGGGGGAGGGTCCCCATACCTTCCAGGGCAAAGCGGTAAAGTAGGTTGGCCACATCCCCCACCAGCACCCCTGAGGGGCTGCGGCTCCGCTCCTCCCGCAGCCGCACCATCAGGTCTGACACCACCTCCCCGATGGCATCCGCATACAGCAGCGCCTCCGAGGGTTTCAGCAGCCGCTTGTTGAGGACCTGGCGCAGGCGGTACCAGCGCTCCCCTTCCCTGGATGGGGACAAAGCTCAGCACTGGGGGCATGGACAAGCAGGGGGCAGTGGCTGGTAGCAGTTCCCCAATCCCTGTGTGCATACTCTCCACCCCAGGCTGGAACCATCCCAGGGGTCATTCCACCTGCCATGGCCATGCCCTTCTACTTGGTGGGGACATACAGCTTGCAGGAGTGGGAACAATGCAAACTACCACCTGGGCTCTACACCTAAGGAAGGGACAGGAGATGTGTGCTGCCCCACAGAGTACAGCCAGGGCAGGACTCACTCGGTGAAGGGTCCATAGGGCAAGCGCCGGGTGTCCCGGTGTTCCTTCCACAGGGCCATGTCACTCCGCATGGGGTACTTGCCCTCCTGCCGTAGCAGCTGCTCCAGCACCACTGGGCTCCCAATGTTGATGTTCCTATAATGCCCGAAGGTCGACTTCCAGATAGGTCCATAAAGGCGGCGGGATATCACCTGCAATGCACAAAGCATGGCAGGGGCAATGGGACGAGCTGGGTCAGATCCCTCCTGCCCCCATGCTGCCCTGAATGTGCCTGTCTGCACCCATCTCATGGACCTCTCAGCATCAGCAGAGCCCAAGCACCTGCCTCTGATCCCCCATGCTGGCAGCATCCTTGAAGTGGTCTGCAGATGGCCTGGGCTGGTGTCTCCAGACTCATTTCCTCTGCCAGCACTAAGCACACCAGGCACTGACCCCCCGGCACAGACTGGCACACTCCTCACCCACCCCAGAGATGCAGAGAGAGCCTGGTGGGTCTTTTAGGGAAGGACAACCAAGAAGGGACAGAGACAACTGCCAAGCACAGGACTGTGCTGAAATGCAGGACCATTGCAGCAGCCACCAGCAGGGCTAAGTCCTGCTGCTTCCAGCATGGCCCCAGTTCTGCATAGCCTGAGAACAACAGTTGCTGAGTGGGTCCTTGAACTCACCACCCAGTAAGCGTGGTTAATGATCAGTGGGAGGGCAGCACCAGGCTAGGGTATGACTGGGCTGCTCCCAGAACAGGCTGTCACCTCCAGGGCATGGCCCAGGGCCACAGGCTCACAAGTCAGCTAGGGGACATTCTGCCCTGCTCTGGGCTCTGGTGGCTGCAGCTCCCTTCTCCTCATCTGCAGCCACAGGTGCCATGCCTGCCTCCCTGCCAGGGACCACCGTGACCTACAAGTGCATCCCTTGGGGGCAGCTGGGTATCCCTTTGCAAATGGATCTGCACAGGGCCATGTCCAAAGGTCATTTTCCATCCCACCCAGGCACTGACAGAGCCCCTGCAGAGCATGGCCAAGCATGGGGGGAAGCCCTGGTCCCCATTCCCCGTGGCTGCAGAGATACACGTGGTACAATCTCCCTTGGTGACTGTCTGCATCGCAGCCTGTGCCCGGATTCAGCTGGATTCGTCACCACGGGGAGACGTTCCTCGTGCATGGTGGCAGGAGGAGGGGGAGGGACGGCTGCCCCGGTACTGCAGGCAGCTCGTGGGCATGGGGCAGCTGTGCCCTGGGTTGAAACCTGCCCACCAGCATCTGCTGGCAGCCAGGACCTGGCACAGTGCAGGCCTTGGAGAGTTGGGCTGTGAGAAGCCAGAGCTGCCTGGATCTGGGGAAAGGCACCTCCAGAGCATGTGGGCATCTTTCTGCAAAGCCAGGCTGTGCCCAGAGTCCCAAGGGCAGGAGGGAGCAGGAGGCAGCTCCGATGCCTACACCCTGAAATCCCACTGTCCTGTGACAACCCCTTCTCCAACTAGTAGTGTCTGGTGCTCTGAGATGCCAGGAAGGCCTGATCCCACACACTTCTCAGGCTGGTCAGAGCTCCAGGGCGCTGGAAGATGCCGCCTGGCTTGCAGCCAGCCAAGCCCATTGCTTGCTTCATCCGACGTATGAGGAAATGTTGACCGAAGAAAACAAATACCTCTGCCTATCCCTCCCCTGCCTGCCTGGGTATCATCTGCCCAAAAAGCTGTCCGGTCACCTGCATTCAAAAACGCTGCCCCTCCCCGGGAGCCTGGGGATGCCAGGACCTTGTGAGATGCCCCCGAACCTTTACCCTCAGCTGTCTGGCTGGCTCGGGGATGCTGGAGCAGCCCTAGGCTGGTTGGACCCTCCTGAGGTCACCCGGTTCTGCTGGCCCCTCTCTGCCTGCTGGCCCCAGCATTACCCCGCTGTGCCAGGTGCTCTACCGCCCAGTCACTCTGCTCCCCTGCTCTGCCGCCTCCGCTCAACTCCCTGCCGTCACTTGTCGGCAGCTATCTCCCTCCCTGGAGCCCATCTCCTCTTGCCCCTTGCCCCCAGCTCGCACCCACTTCCTCCCTTGCAAAGCCCCCCCGGGCAGAGCACCCTCCCTCCAGCCCCCCAGAAGCCACTCCATCCCATGCACCCCTCCCAGCCCAAAGACAACATCTTCGA
>JACBWW010000014.1:10893603-10924198 GCA_020086605.1 Lanius collurio
CATGTCTCTGGGACACGAGTGCTGATCATTAACTGCCCTTATCGGACGTTGGGTTCAAGGTCCTGGACAGGGAGGTTGTGTCCTCAGGCTGGGCAGGTGTCTGAGAGCCCTGTGAGTGCCTGTTGTTGCCCTCGGTCCTGTCTCACGGGGGGACCGGGAGTGTCCCGCGCTGGGCTCCAGGCTGATGCTTTGTGTGCTCCCTGCCAGCAGGGCCGGGTCTGGGGGTGCAGGACACGGGCACCCCCGTGCCTGGAGACACCCCTGAGGCACCCCAGGCTGGGACAGCCAAGAGTGAGCGCCTGCTGCCATCTCATGGCTGCTCACAGCTCTGTCGCCTGCCCAGCCCCGGCCAGGCTCAGAGCCGGGGCAGCAGGAGAGCCCCGGCCCGAGGGTTTCTGTGAGCTTCCCAGCCTGTGAAACTGAGACTCTGTAGCTCTCACGCCCCCTGGCAGAGGATGCCTTGGCCTCTCCCAACCTGCTGTAACTCTGTTTCCCCTTGCTGGGGAGGTGGATCCTGCCACCTCTTTCACTTTAGAAGAGTTGTTTCTTGCAAAAAGAATAAAAACTAGAGTTCTGGTAAAAGGTCTCTCTCCATCTTTCTTATAAACTCGTTTATGTATTGAAAGGCTGCAATAAAATGTTACCGAGCCTTCTATAGGTTCAACAACAAAAATCCCTCAGCCTGTCTTCATGGGAGAGGTGCTCCAGCACCCCGATCATTTTGTAGCCTCGTCTGAACCTGCTCTAACAGGTTCATGCCTCTCTTGCACTGCAGCTCCCAGAGCTCAGCACTATACTCCCAATGGGTTCTCACAAGTGTGGAGTGGAGCAGGAGCAATCAGCTCCCTTGCCCTACTGGGCATGCTTCTTATCTTCCAGTCTCGGATGTGATCTGCTTTCTGGGCTGCAAGTGCACGTTGTCAGCTCATATACTATTTTTGATCCACCAGTGCCCCTGACTCCTTCTCCGTAGGGCAGTTCTCCATCCATCCATCCATCCATCCATCCATCCATCCATCCATCCATCCATCCCTCAGACAGAACTGGTAATGGGATGGCCCCTACCTGGATTCAGGACCTCGCACTAGGCCTTGTGGAAGCGCAGGCTGTTCCACCGAGCGACTCCCTAGGCCGGTCTCCGGTGCCCCGCAACCTGCTCGGGGCGGGGAGAGGGGCACTGTTATCCCGGCTACTTCCCGCTCCTGCCGCTAGGCTGTGCTCCCCGTCCTCGCACGGCGGGAGCGGCGGCGGGGACCGGCCGGGGGCTCCTCCGGGGCCACTGCCAGGGTTGTGGGAGAGGCCAGGCTGGACGGGGACCGGGAGGGCTGGGTGAGTCACCCCTCTCAGAGCCGCCCGGCGGGGACTTCCGAAGGGAACAGGCTGGGCCATGACACATCCACGGCCGGAGGATGCCGCGTGGAGCCGGGGACACGGCCAGCTCCCGGGAGGTCCCCCAGTGCGGGGCCAGCCCAGCTTGGCGACAAGCGCAGCAGAGGCAGGAGAGCAAATACTGCCTTTAGCTCCGGGGATGTGGAGCTGGGGGTGGCAGATCCCATCCTGTGGGTCCCTTTGCCCCAGGGATGCTGTGACTTTACTCATCCCACAGACCCGTGGTCAGGTCCGACCTCGTCTCACCGACCTGTGGGTGCAGATAGAGGCTCTGTGGGACGCCTGCCTCTCTGCCCTCAACCATCCACCACACACTGCTTATGGAGGCTGCTGGCTGCTGGTCCTCCTCAGAGGGAGGGACAGCTTCTTTATGTGACTTGTGCAGTGTCACCCAGGAGTTGGAAATCTTTCCCAGAGCTGCATCCACTGACCCCGATTTGCTCTCCCACAGACGGGAGGGAGGAAGTGGGATGTCCCAGGGGAGGGCATCCCTTGACTCATCCCCAGGAAAGCCCAGGCTGTGAGAAGGCTGATCCTGGGTCCTGAGGACTGTAAACAGCCCAAAGCATTTAACTGGAGATAGCCTGTCACGTCAACTGTGTGTCACCACACTGTCACTGCCTGAGTCATGAGCCATGCTGGGGCCAGTGGGGCTGCACGGGGGGGACATCAAGAGGGATGTGGACAGATCCCAGGTCTGGAGACAGCTGCTCTTTTCCCACACAGAGAGTTCAAGTGGGATCCTCTTGGCCCTCTCCCAAAGGTCCCCTTCCCCTTATTTCCCTCTGTCTGACCTCTCAGAACGGGGCAAGGGCTTGGGGACAGCACAAAGCTTTTGAAACAAGAGGCAAATCAACCAGCATGGTGGTGAGTCCCCCATGACCACCATGCAGGGCTCAGCACCTGGCAGAAGGCTCTGATCCAGGCTCCCCCTGCTTTGTGCCCCATGGGACCCTTGTGGGCCAGGACCTTTACCCGGGGACGTGAGAGCAGGATGCCGGAGAGAACCCGGGGCTGGCATCCTGTTATCACAGGAGACGGGAGGCAGCCCCAGGCTGCTCTCAAGTGGTCCTGGCTGATTAGTGACTTCAAGTGCCTATGGAGTTATTCTAAGTCAAGTAGGAGCAAAGGGAACCGACCTGGGACCAGCAAGACCAGCACCAGGCTTTCTGGGAGTGTCCCACATCACCTCTGCTCCCTGCCAAATTTTCCAAGACAGGGAGGTGTCTCCTCTCTCCATCTGCTCTCCCTGTCCCTTACTCCTCCGGCAAAAGGCTGTTTGCTCCAGCCTAAAGCAAACCTGATTTTATCTCCTGACTCCAGTTCCCTTGGCTGTGGGCCATGGTCGATGCCTCCCACGCAGAACTTGTGAAGCCCATTCGGGGACCCGTGCACAGAGCGGGCTGTGTGTGCTGCCACATGACATCATGTTTACAGCCCGCGGGGGCCCAAGGACAGCGGCACCGCTCGCAGCCCAGATATGTGTGTCCTTCCCATGCATGGACAGATGGACTTGCGGGGAGCTGGAAGCAGTGGGACTGGCCATAGAGCCAGGCCTCCCTGAAGAGGGGTGGTTTCAGCTTTGTTGCTCCGCAAGCCAGTCTCCCTGGCCTCAGTTTCCCTTCTGGGTGGTGGAGAGTGAATTCCATGCTAGCAGTGAGGGTGCACTGCTGCAACAGCACAAGGTCAGGCCCTCACACTGTAGTGTAGAGAGAAAGGCAAATTTTCTCCCCTTGGGATGTAGATGTTCCCTTCTCTCCCAGGACAGATGCTGTGTGAAACTTTGGTTGTTTGGAAAGAGCAACAACATCTAGAGCTACACAGGCTCCCTAAAGAGTTCTAGGGCCATCCTTTCTCCTGTCCATCCATCCATCCATCCATCCATCCATCCATCCATCCATCCATCCATCCACACTTGCAAGTAGCTTTCTCACAGCCATCTTTCCATCCATCTACTGAGCTGTCTGTACACTCATCCATCCATCCATCGACAAATGCATGCATTACTCTTCCCACCTATCCCCTGCCTGTTGACCCAGACAGCTACCCACCCATCTGTCAGTCCACTCCCATTCACCCCTCCATCCATCTCCTGCCTGTCAGTGCCCAAGGGATGCCCAGCCCTCCCCTGAGGGTATGGTGTGTGCAGACAGGTGTGTTCGCATGAGTATGTGGGTCATGCTGGCCACACAAAGTGCTGTGGGCAGCGATGTCCCAGGCTGTGTCCAGCCATGGGGTAGGGCCAGGAGTGCTGGCCAGGGGGAGGGGGACTTGTCTAATTTAAGAATGGGCCCCACAGTTGCTGTCAGCACTGGGTGGCTCTGATCTGGGGACAGGTCCTCGTCAGCTCCTCTTACTGCCCGCCAGCCTGACAAGAAAGGGCTCTGTACCCCGATAAGGCCCCAGATGCTTGGTCCCAGAGGTAGGCAGCACTGTGGCCAGGCCCAGAGGACTCTGAGGAGCAAGTTCTAGCATGGCTGTCCCCAAATTCACTGTCACTTCAGCACTATGTGTCCTGTGTGTTTGCATCAGTTGGGAGTTCAGCCCTGGGGGCCACCCTCCACTTTGAGCACTGGATCACATCATGTGTCATCACCATCTCCCACTGGTGACATAACCCCAGGGAGGGCACCATCCTCATCATCTCCCTAGCTGCCACAAGCTTGTCTGCTGGCTGCTACCCCGCACTGGAGTCCCCCAGCTGTGAGCAGCCATGGATGGGGACCATGTTGTTTTAATAAGATCATTCTCCTCCTGCCGTGAGGTCGCAACCCAGGCTTATGACATCACAGTGCGCTGCCATGGAAATGCCGGGATGTCACAAACACAGCTCGATGACCTCACTGCAGGAGCAGGAGATGAGGCCAACGTGGGTTTGATTGCCAATGTCCTCAGGAATAAAGGAGGGGAGGGACGCTGGGAAAGTATGCGGCCGCTGAGCGCCGGGGTGTTTGGGTTGGAAATCACCACGCTTTCCCCACAGCAGGAAAGGCCCATTACTTCCTCCCCTGTCCACTCCCTCCCAGCAGCCAAAGCCCCCCCCCAGCCTTGTGGCTGTGGGGTAGGAGGGCTGTTGGAGCAGGGCACCCCTATCCATGCCCTTGAGGCTGTGTGGTCAGGAGTGAGAGACAGAGCACAGGACAGTATCAGGGTACCAGCCTAGAGGCAGAGGGAGTTACTGGGGGGTGCAGAATGGGCCACTCAGGGGATGCTTTGTTACGCAAGCAGGCTGGAGATCACTGGGGATGCTGTCACAAGTGGCAGAGTGGGCTGGAGTCCTAGGGAGGTCTCCTCTTCTTCAAGAGGAATTCAAAGTCATGCTGCTGTATAGGGACATGATTCTCCAACACAGCACCCTCAAAGCTGGACCTCAAAGCACTTCTTGTCCCTGCCCAGCCACCCAATAACTGTCCCCTCCCCAGCCTTGCCACTGGGGAAAGCGTGGCTGGCTGGGGGGCCACCCGTCCCCCCATCTCTCTGTTGCAGGGGTGCAGGGGTGTCTGCTCTCCCCCTGCATCCTCCATCATTAATTTCCGTCAGTGGCCAAGCGGGCCTGGGGCTGCCTGGGGGTGGCCGAGGAACACGGCGCTTTCCCCTGATAGCAAAAATAAATACATTAAAATTCTTGCAGGAGGCAGAAGAATGCGGGACGGCAGGAAAAAATTGTTTTATAATTTGTAATAACACAAAAGCCGGGGGGGGAGTGAGCTGCAAGAGGCGAGGAAAGGCAGAGACAAAGGATCTTCTGCGATGGTGGAGGCTGCTTCAGGGTGGCAGTGGCATCCCTGTCACCCCAGATTAGTATGGCCTCTGTCACCTTGTCCCCTGAAGTATGTGTGCCTTTGGGTCTCATTGCAGAAGGGGAGGCAGCAAGAAAATTACTGGGGCTGAGCGAACAGGCCACCACTCCCCACCTGCTTAAGCAGGTCTCAGCATCTCTGTGCCTCAGTTTCCCCTTGTTAAAGGGGAATTTTTATGCACTGCGAGAACAGCTGTGAAATAGGGGCAAACTCCTGGCACCTGATCCAGACATAAGGCAAGGAGCCCACCTTTGTCCACTCTGCCCCACCGGCCCCTCCAAGGGGGCTTTGCCATAGGACCTAGGCGATGTGGCCAGTTCCCATAAGTGTGCTGGGGGCATCACAGCCCCCGGCCCCCTCCAGCCTCACGCGGAGCTGACATGATAACGCGAGTTGTTGAGCACCAGCCGCACCTGCTTACCGAGACGGCACCCCCCCCTCCCGCTCCCTTCTTCGGGGCAAAATCAAAGGGATTTTTCTGCCCTTAGGAAATCAGATAAAGGCTTCTCACCTGCCCCGCGCTGCCTTTGCGAGGAGGCCAGGCGCTAGGGGCGGGGGGACAACAGGCACTTTCAACACTCCGGCAGATGAGCTGCGCGTTGCAGTGAGCTCTGCCGGCAGGGGCTGGGCCCCTGGGTGCAGTGTCAGCCTCGGCCAGCCCTAGCAGGGATGTCCTCCTCCACGAGCTACTTGTTGCGAACTATCCCCCTAGATTAGAGGCAATGGAGTTCCTGTAGGACAGCTCGGGTGGAGGCTGGTGGGTGAAGGCAAAAGGCAACGAGGACAGGGCATGGTGCGGCAGCCCAGGGAAGGTCCCCGTGTCCCTGTGTCCCCATGCTGTGGCCAGGGCAGCTCAATCCTAGTCACCATGCCAGGAGTGCAGGCCAGGAACCCAGTTCCTGTGTGGGAGGGCAGAGAAGAGCAAGTGTGAAACCTCCAGAGAGGGTGGGAGTCTCTTACCTCCTGTGGCCAGGAGGGAGAGAATTGTGCCAAGCTGCAGATAAAGCCTGAGTAGTTCACCACCAAATGCTGTTTGCAGGGAGCAAACATGCCCAGGTGAAGGGGTGAAACCACTGGTGATCAAGGCAAGCGGAACAGCGATGGGAAAGCCAGGGGCTTGAGATGGGCAGGGTATGGGGGGCCATGAAGGGAGACAGAGCACAAATAGCTGCTGGAGGGAGGGGTGATCTCACCAGCAGCAAGGGTGCTCTGCTTTGCCCATCACTGGTGGAAGACACCCCCTTTCCCCTTAGGGTAACCCAATGGGCTGGCTGGTTGCTCAGTGGAGGTGGGTACAGAGATCAGTTGGGACTCCCTCACAGGTAGCTGTCCCAGGATCCATGGGTCAGATGCTGCAGGGCTGGGAGCTGCATCCCAGCCTCTGCTGGGAGCCATGAACGGTACAAGAGGAATCAGATGCAGAGCATTGGACTGAGCACTGGAAAACCATTCCTGAGGCTCCTCTGTGGTGAGAATTGGGGTGGCAGGCTATGGGCTCCTCCTGTCGCCAGCTGCTCAGCCCTTGTGTGGCCCCCTGCTACCTTCCGGGCATGTCAGCTTCCTCCTGGCTCCAGGCAGCTCCTGCTGATTCTCCTGTTGTGATTTGGTGCTGGAGGCTGTCTCCGTTCTGGGTCCTGGCTGCACCTGAGATGAAATCACCATAAACAAGATGTCCCTCACCATACTCTTCTCATGGTCTCTTGGATCCTGGGGCTAGCTCGATTATTCTCCTGTGTGCCCCTCAGCCCCAGACGTGTCTCTCCAGAGTGTTGGGACTAAGTGTTGGGAGATGCTTGTGAGGGGTCACTCCTCCTGCTTTCCCTGGTGGGACAGACTGATCTGAGGACAGGCAGGGTCATGGAGCCAGGGTTGTGCCAGCTGAGCCCAGTCCAGGGACAGGGGCCAGGCAGGGCTGTGCTGGGGGCAACACAGGGACGCCAGGTTTGGGCAAGGCCATGCCAGAGGTGTCAGGGTCGGGCAGGAGTGTGATAGGAAGGTATCGGGGACACCTCGAGGCCAGGTCGAGTCTGGCAGGGCTGCGGCAGGACCCCGAGCGCAGCCGGGCAGTTCTGTGCCAGGCAGTTCTGTGCCAGGCAGTTCTGTGCCAGGCAGGTCCGTGCCAGGCAGGTTCGCGGCAGATGCCGGGGCTTCGGGGGCAGGGCTGTGCCAGCCAGAGCCGCAAAAAGGGCTGCACGTTCAAACGCGGCGGCAGGACGCGGCGCCGGACGGGCTGCGGCCACCGTCCCCTACCGGAGGGTGCCCGTGGCCATGGCCGTGCCCACATCGTGGCAGTGGCTGTGCGCCGGCGACGGAGCCTGGCACCCGGGAGTCCCCCCGCCCGGCCCGCCCTGTCCGTCCCCCCGGGCTCCGGTTTCCCTGTCGGAGCAGATGCTTTCGCAGCCCCGTCCCTCCTCCTCCTCCTTCTCCGGAGCAGCCTCCGCGCCGCGCTCCAGCCGTCCGGAGGTGCCTGCCCAGCCCAGCCCAACCCAGCCTGGCCCGGCCCGGCCCCGCCGGCCGCGTCGCCTGCCCGGCCCGGCCCGGCGGAGGGAGACAGCGGGCACCCACCCGCGGGGGCCTCGGCCGGACCTCGGGGCTGCCCGACTCCCTGCGAGTGGCGTGGAGCGAGTTCGACGCTTTCCTCAGCCCTGGCAGGATGCTGCCTTCCTCCCGGACCCAGCTGGGGCTCTTCTTCATCCTCCTCTGCCCCGCTAACATCATCGGGCTCTGGTGGTGAGTAGGACATCCCGGGCGGGGGGGGGGAAGTAGGAGGGTGCGCAGGATATCTCGATCTCCGGGGGTGGTCCCCCCTAACTTGGGGACGACGGAGTCCCCTACACCCACTTGGGTGGCAATTGCTGCTCACTGCCTGTTCGGATCCAGACTGGGGCACCCACACGCTGTCAGGGTTTAGGCACACGAGTGTGTTGGGGGCAGCAGGCTGGGGGACCCCCAGGATTATAGGGCATATAGGTCCTGTGGTGAGAGTTGCCTTCTGCCTCCCTGCACCCCAAGCCCACAGCCTGAGAGGCTTATATGGCTGAGGGGTGGGCAAGGGGGCTTAGTAGCTTCCAGACCCCTCCAGTAAGTCAAATTTAATTAAAAGCCTTAGGGTCCCTACAGTGTCCCCCCTGAATGGTGGCCTGGACACAGCAGGGACAAAACCTCTATTTGTAATGTTGCCCTCATCAAAGGCAGAGACGGTGCCTTGCAGGATACCAGAGGGGGTGGGGGATTCATTACAGGCACAGAACTGGGACCCAGCCTTGGAAAGCCCAGGTATCTGTCGAAACATGAACTATTTAAATCTATTAAGAATTTCACCCAGCCTGTCTTTATCCGGTTTTAAGTGCTTAGATTCCAGCTCCCCGGCATGCCGTCCGGGCTATCATTCATTATCTGAGGCTACTCGTCTCCACATTGTCACACTCTTTTGACCCCTAAAATAAAGCTCTCCATAAGCCTTTCCCCTCACGGTCCCCTGCCTGCACACCAGTGATTTATCCCACGTCTCCATTCCCTTTGCTAGCCCTGGCTCCAGGGGTGCAGTGGGGGCCTTTGTGAATGGTGCTGTTATAATCAGTTGTACATCAGCTGAGAGTTTGTCCCTGGAGCCCAAGCACTGTGTTTATTGCCAGGCGAGGGTTTAACATGGGTCTGAGAGGGACTTGCCTTGGGTTTTTTGGTAGAGGAGGGGAGAGCGAGGTAGGGTAAGCTTTGGCCAAGGTAGGGTGCTTGTGGAGGGTCTCCATGCTCCCTGCCAGCCATCTCAGGGTAGCTGTGCCATTGTGGGGCATATACCCTCCTGCCACCTTAGACCTGCTGTTTTTCCCTGGCTAATTCTCAGACTCACACACAGCCATCCCTTCAGCTGTTTGTGCTTTCTCTGCCTCATCCTCATCAATATTTCCAAGCTCATGTCCTGTGCTCCAGCTTTGAGGACATCTGCCCATGGCTGGAGCAGGTAGAGTAGAAGAAGAAGCTCATTTTTTCTTTATTTTAGGGGCAGGCAGACAGCACCAACAAGGGCAGGATCTTGGAGTACTGGTGCCCCTTGCCCCAGCTGCTCAGAGCTGCATCTCACCATGGGGTCTGGGTCCTGCTGGTGCCATGTGTGCACTGGCAGCACCGACTTGGGAGATTAGCAGGATTTGGCAGAGGAGGGCAAGGGGTCAAACTTGTTTTTTCTTTCAAAAAAGAAGAAGAAAGAGAACCTTTATTTTAAGAATAATAACTCAGCTGCCTGAAGCACAGTGAATGCACCGGGCAGCAGAGTGGCTTCAGGGAGATCACCAGCTCACACTATGCTTCTCTCTGGAGCCAGTGAGCTGGGAAGACATGGTGGGTGGATAAGGCCACCAGCACCACCAAACGGACATGCCAGGCTTCCCGGGACAGGGCACAGGAGCAGCTGGAGGGTTCCTGAACTGCTTCCCTCAGAGTCTGGGGTTTTGGCCGCTGGTTGAGATCATCTCAGGGAGCCCTTCCCGTGTTAGGGGATAGGAGTCTGGATGCTGCCCAGTCCTCTGAGCCAGCTCATGATAGGCACCTTCCTAAGTGCCTGCTCCTGGTGCTGGTCCCGTCTCTCAGGCCTGGGTAGCACTGGTATCTGTGGGTTTTGCTGTTGGTGGGGAGGGGTTCAGGGGTGCAGCTGTGTGTTGTGCCAGAGTTACTGGAAACCCCAGGACTGGTGGCATTGATAGAGCTGTTCCTTGCTGTCACTGTCACTGATGCATAGGGACATCGGTGGCACACCTTTGTGTGTGCATCACTGGGCACTCGTGGGTGCTTGGCCACTGGGGCATTTTCCCCTGGCCAAGAAAGAAATGTCTTTAAAACTTCCCCATCCCACCCCTGAGTGCATTATCTATGAGGTAGTGGGGATACAGGGGTTGCCTGAGCCAATTTTTTCCACCACTGACGACCTAATTTGTGAGAGTGGCACGGAGGGCTGTAGCTGGGCTGGACCTCAAGAGGCACAGCCCCCAGCCCAGGCAGGCAGTTGGGCCTGGCCACTCATGGGCGGTAAGTGTGCCCATTGGGATCCTGGCAGATGGCTGCATCTATGGAAAAAGATTCAGGTATGAGGTACAAGCACTGACATCCTGCTAATGACCTCATAGCCTGAGAAAGAGCATCCTCATTGTGTTAGGATGTCCCCAGAGAGCTCACTGAAGACACAGACCTTTCCATGGCAAAAGGGAGCAGGCTGTGGTCAGTGCCAATGGAAGATACGTCACTCACGTGCTGCTGGCAGCTTGGTTAGTGCCAAGCTGCAGGGAGCAGGCTCTCCTTGCACCCACCAGCTCTGTAAATTCTCTTCCTTCCTCTTCCCCTACTCTTTACACATTTCTTTCTCAGCTCCTTGTGCAACACTGATTTCTCTCTGATCAGGACAGGAAGGGACTGGGGCTCCTGGGATGGCTCAGAGGGTGCAGAGATACAGAGCAGGCAAACTTAGTGTCTGAGGAGCCTCAGGCAGGTTCAGAGCAGGATTTCAGCCAAGCCGGTTTGCAGTTGGGCTGTGCTTGCAGGAACAGAGGCACTGTGGGGATGGGGGCAAGCAAAGCCAGCTTCTCCAGTGCCTATTGGCTCTCTACAGGCACGGCTGAGAGCAGCTGGGAGATGGAAGAGAAAGCAGGGGAGGAAATCATCCCAGCTGAAATGTGCTCTGCCCCAGCTGTGGGTCTGAGAGGGCCCAGAAGGATGGACATCTGCCCTCCATCCCCTCTACATCCATGCACAAGGACAGTGCACCTCCAGATTTTCATGGGACTTCTTCAGAGGTGCTTGAGGGGACCCACCCACCAGCCCCTGTGGCTGTACCCTTTCTTGAGGAGGCCCCAGTTCCCACGTCTCTCAAGCCACACACCCTGGGTGGTTTCATGCAACAGTGGTCTCTCCTCTTTCAGTGCCCTGACCAGCAGCCACATTGCAAGGCCAGGGCCTGTAAGGGCAGGCTGCTGGCCTGGAGGGCCCTGCCTTGGGGTGAGCATTGTGAGTCACCCCCTGGGCTTGCTGACCCCATGGTGCCCAATAGACCAGGCTGTCCAGCGATCCCGGGCATGCCTTCTCCCCTGGAGCAGCACCATATTGGCAGAAATGAAACTCCCAGTGGGGGAGCCCCTGCCTGGTGCCATCTCCCTGTGCCCTTGCTGGGGCAGGTGCTGACTTGCTGGGTTTTTCAAAGGGACAGTGTTCCTCTTGCACTCTTTGAGATGACTACTGGCTCCCATCGGGCTACTTGTTTTCTCCCACAAAGGCAGCTGAGCTCTGCCCTGTGCCATCCCTTGTCCCTGTTCCTGATCACGTCCACTCTCCCATGGTGACACCCAGGCTCCCTGGCCATGCCCTACATATGCCCCAAACTGGAGGGTTTGTCTGGGCTTTGCATCAGAGGCTTGACCCCTTCAAACACCCCTCGTGCAGGAGGGTACTGGGCAGAGCTGGGAACACCCTGACACCTGCTCAAGCTTTGCAGGGTCCTGCCACAACATGTGGCATCCACATTTGGGCATGAACTAGTCAAGCCCTCATGCTACCCCATCTCCAGCCTCTGTCAGCACCTGGAGGAAGGACATAGTGACCACAAGTGGGTGGACTTCTTCCTTCTTATCCCAGCCCTTCCAGGATTTGGACATGGCTTTAGGACCACCACCTACCACCACCTCTGCAGGTGCATGCTCCCTCCATCCCCCCAGTACCTGTAGCACAAGTTTGGGCAGCTCCTGCTCACAAGAGCCTGGCCTCAGCATGACCCTGCAGCTAGCAGGTCCATGGGTTGATGCAATGCCATGCCAAAGCCTCTTTCCTTTAGGCAGCTTCCCAGCTGTTTGCATGCCATCCTTGCCAAGGAGGCGTAAGGAGGAGGGCAAGGAATGGGGTCCCCCTTCTCCTCCCAACCCACGGCATTTCCTGCTCCCTCAGTGCCCCAGGTGCTGCTCAGCAGCCAAATTCTGGCTGTGCCCCCCAGGGCAGTGACTTGCTGCTTACTCACCACACCCTCATGGGCCTCCTGCTCTGTTTCCACACCTGGCTGCCCCGGTTAGTGGCAGCACCCACGCATCGCCCCAGGTAGGGGCCGAGTGCTCGCCACATGCCTGCATGGGCTGCAGGGAAAGCTGGATGGGTGAAAATTCATCCATGTGTCCCCCTTGCCCTGTTAGCACAGCTTGGAAAGAGACGGGCTCCCTGTGGGTTTGACTTCCTTGTAGGCTGTCACTCAGTGTGACATCATTGTGCCTGGCATGAGGTGACCTATTTCCATAGGGATGGAGGTCAGTTCTCCGGGGCTGTCATCCTGCAGTTCTTACCTCTCCAGGTGGGTGCAGAATTACCTGTGGGCTCAGAGTGATGACCCGGGTACCCTAGATAACCATGCATCACCCTCCTGAGGGCTTCCACAGGCTGGGACAGAGACCTGCATGAGAGGCAGGACACAGCCTTACTACCCCAGAGCAGAGTCCTCTTGCCACATGGGAGTGCCTAGGCAGCAGTACCAATGGATGCAGACCTGTCAGGTCCCACATGGAGTTGGCATGGTCCAGACACTGCTCTCCCTTGGGGCTTCAGGGCCGTCAGGACCAAAGCAGGTACTTTCCCCCCAAGATGCAGGTGCTGCTTTTAAAAGCTGACTGTTCTCTTGCTTACTGCATGGTTCTGCCAGCCTCACTCCCTTGGCTTCTTGCAAACCAGGACCCCCACTAGCTCCCCTCCATAAGGGTCTGCTGGCAGAGGCCAGAGGTCCTGCTCCACATCATCCCTATGCCCAAGGAGAACATGGTGACTTGCCCAGGCTCCTTGGTCCATGATTTTGGCTGGGAATGAGACTGGAACTGAAGCTCCATTACCATGAGCTGGACTGGAAAAAAGTTGGTGATTATGGCTCTTAGGAACCCTCTGCTCTGTTGCAGCAGGCACAGCATCCAAGGGTTGCGTCAGAAGCCCCAGTGACTCCTGTCTGACGTGTGTCACTGGGACTGGGCTCAGGCTGCGGCTGTGGCAGCCTAAGGGGTGCTAGCAGCAGGGGGGCAGTGGTTTGCAGACCCTTTTCTGTGCCTCAATTTCCCTCTTCAGCAATGGGGTTTGTTTCCCTTATACAGGGGTGCTGGGAGGTTGGAAAGTGGGGTTCATCATCCTATCGGCTTTCAGGGCAGGACAGCAGCCCCCCAGCAGTAGTTCTGGCACCCAGAAAAGGGCACCAGGGGCAGGCAGGAGGGATGCTGATGTGCTGCTGAGCCTGGCTGGGGTCTCCCAGGCAGGAGGAGGCGGGGGGCCGGGGTGCCCCAGGCAAGTTGCGGGGAGCCGGGCTGGCGACCCTGTTCCTTCGCCAGGGCAGGGGGAGGAGTGCCCGGCGGCAGAGGTGGGGCACCTTAATTGTAGATGCGGGAGGCCTTGGAGCGGGACAAGCTCAGGCAGATCTGGGCCCTGCGCCGGAGCCCTTGCCAAAGTGGTAGCAGTTTGGCAGCATTTTTCTTGCCCTTGTCTCCCCCCATTCTCCCCCGCCTCTGAACCCTCCAAAGCAAAACAGCTCTTGGGCTCCCGGCAGCCTCCCTGTGCCAGAAAGTGGAGCCCAGCGGAAATTAATATCGTGCTGGACTTAGGCAGCCCACCCCACGCCTCGTCGGCATGGACAGAAAGCTCCCGTGCTCTCCCGCCAGCCTTGCTGCCGCCTGGACCATGGGTGGGGACCCCCGCGGTGCCGGTGAGCCGCCCACCGCCCCCCAGACCCGCGGGGCTGAGATCTTCTTCCCGGCCTGATCCAGCGGGCCGGGGTGAGCCGCAGTTCAGTATTTGATCTGACGGCCCCGGGGGGCTGGCGCATCGTTTTTATATGAGTACAAAGAGTCATCTCTTAATGAAAGTCCCATCTCGGCTCCCCCTCTTCCCCACCCCACCAGCGGAGGCAGCCAAACCTCCACCATCCTGCTGTAGCTGTTGGGACCCCATGGTCACAAAGGACAGCAAGCTGGGAGACCGACATGGAGTCTTGGATCCATGTGTGGTCATCGTGGGATGGGACTGGACAGATTTATTGGTCACTTTCCATGTGGGCCTCAGTTTCCCCATCTATGGGGGACCTGTGCCAGGCAAGCTCCACAATGCTTCCCTAGCTGCCCCATCCCTTTGCGGCGGTGCATATGAATTGTGCAGCAAAGGGAAACTGAGCTGCCGGGAGCAGAGAGAGATGGGTTCTCCCCAGCAGGAGTGTGGGCTTGCCTCAGTTTCCCTGCCGGAAATTCCCTTTCCAGGCTATGCCTCTCTGTTGAGCTGTTTAAACCTCCTGCCAAAGCATAAGGGCTCCTTTTCCAGGCTGTGCAAGAGGGCACGTCCTCTCCAAGCCCAGCTGGGGTCTGGTGGGCAAGAGATCCAGGCAGCTGGGGAGCCTTACATGAAGCAGGGTGATCCTGGCAGGGCCTTGAGCTTCAAACAAGGGGCTTGGAGGGGGATTTCACTGGGGACAGGATTGCAAGCAGAGTACTGCAGCCTGGTGTCCCAAACACAGACCCCCAGCTACACAAGAGTGAAAAGGAAACCCAGAACACAGTTAAACACTGAGATTCAGCTTGTGATTTTTGAGCCCCTGGGGCTTGGCCAGACTATAAAGCTCTGGGTTTGGAATCTGTGCAGCTGATGCTCTCCAGTGAGCGGGGCTGAAGGCAGCACAAGCAGCCCAAGCACTGCTCCCCAGGGAATCCCAGGGAATGTAGCCTCCCAATAATCAGGCATCTCTTGGTCCTGGGGTATGCTGAGTCCAGCCTTATGGTTCTCTGGGCATCCATGGCCACGAAAATCATGTTGTTTAGCAGGATGAGCTCTGAGCCACAGGAGCTGCGCTGGAGGCAAGGGTGGGCTGAGTGGGGCTGTGTTTAGGGTGTGCTAAATTCGTGTGGCCCATGGCTCCAGAGTTGCCCATGGCAGAGCTGGAGCAGTGCCTGTGTCAGCACGAGGCAGGGTGCTGGCAGGCTGCGCAGCTGCACGAGCTGTGCCAGGGAGGGCACTCCAGGCAAAATGTGTGGGGAAAGTACAGGAGTTTCTGTAGCCAGTGGCACACCAGGGAGCACAGCGTTGTGCTCAGACTTTGCCTCCAGGCTACCAGGGAGCCAGGCACCTCACTCCAGCTGTGCTGGCAAGGAGGAGCTGCCTCTGACGTGGGCCCAGCCAAGACTTGCCCTTCCTCACTGGCATTGGCAGAGCTGGCGATGCCACCTGCATCCCTCCCTTGCACTCCCGCACCCCCCTGCGGCTCCATTCCCTGGAGTCAGTGCCTAGATTTGGGGAGGTGAGTACAGGATCCTGGCCAGCAGCCGAGGGGCTTTATCACAGGCAAGGTCACTCATCTAGTCTCCCACGAGGAAAAGCAGCAAGCCCTCGTGGAGAGGGGGAGACACACCAAGAATGCTGGCTGGGCTCCTTGCTGTGTCCACAGATCTGGGACATGCAGCTGCATGGGGCGTCAGTCACATGGCAATGCCAGGGCTGGGTTGGGTCAGTGCCAGCCCCAAAGAGCAGGTGCTAAGTTGAACAATATTTCTGCCATCTCCCGTCGGGAACACCACCATCACCCCCATGGATGTCCCCAAGGATGTAGAGTGGTATGTGCCAGCATCATCCTACAGCCAGTCCCATGGCTGGAGATCCCCCACATTCCCTGAATGGATGGACAGGGCAAGGTATCACCTGGGTAATCCACCCATACCTATTGTCCCGCCCCTGCTGCATACTTCCTTCTGTCTCGTTGTCATCCGGGCTCAGCATGGACCTGGCACTGCCCTGCAGCCCTGCTCCATCCCTGGGGGTAGGTCTGGTCATGTCCCATCCACACCCTGGTCTGTCCTGGGCTTGAGTGCTGGTTTTGCTCTGCTCGCTGTCCCCTCCTGCAGGGCAGTGGGGAGCCCCCTGGTCATGGACCCCAACAGCATCTGCCGCAAGACGAAGCGGCTGGCAGGGAAGCAGGCAGAGCTGTGCCAGCTGGAGCCAGAGATTGTGCAGGAGGTGGCAAAGGGCACCAAGCTGGGCGTCCGGGAGTGCCAGTACCAATTCCGCTTCCGCCGCTGGAACTGCACCAGCCACAGCAAGTACTTCGGCAAGATCCTGCAGCAGGGTAAGGCCAGTGCTTCCTCAGCTTCCCATTTCCCCCAAAGGCTCCAGCCTGGTCATGCACCTCCCTGGGACTCCTGGAGCAGAGTCTTGGTGTGCAAACCTGTGTGCGTGTGCGTGTGTGTGCGCATGTAGGGGGTTGCTCAGTGCTCCCCGGTTCAGTCATGCTGAGGTTTCACTGCCGGGACATGTTGCTGCCGTGTTGTAATGAAGCAATTACCAATGCTCCCAGACAGTGCGGGGCTTCATGAAGCCCAAGAATGCACCCTCGTCTGGCAGTGATTTACTGCTCCCCTGGGACCCCAGGGTGTGCTGGGGGAAGGGGCCCGGGTGGGAGGCAGCGTGCAGCTGTTGGGAGCTGCCCCTCACCCCGTGGGTGCCCTTCACATCCCTCGTCCTGGCCTTGCAGAGAGCAGAGGAGAGGAGTGTTTGTCTCCTATCCCTGTCCCTGGATGGGCACCCTGGTGTCACCCTGAGGAACAGGGCCGGGTGGCAGGAAGGTATGTGCAGGTCTCAGCCACGTGGATACAGTGGTCCAAGCCCGACCCAGCTGCACCAAAATCAGAACAGGGGCAGAGGGCACCTGAGAGAGTGTAAGGGATGGGAAAGCCCTGCCATGCTCCTCAGGGAGAGAGGCTGGGAGTGCATGGTGCTCCAAGCAAGGGGGGAAGCTTGAAGCGCCTTTGGCTGGTAGGATTGTTTAGTGGGAGATGAATTTAGTCCTGCCCCTCTTCCCATGTTGGTCCCTGTGCTATGGCAGATGAAGATGCTGGAGTAAGCCCCAGTCTCCTCAGCCATCACATCTGTTGGTGCATGGCCAGCCCAAGGCAAAAGTGGGTATGTCCTTGGGCCATGCAGGGTGGTCAAGGTGGCCTCCCTGGGGGGATTGGAAAGAACAGGGTACCCTGGGCACCCAACTCACTGCAGGTACTAGTGGAGTGACACTGGCCCATGGGAGGAGGATAGGCTCATTAAAAAAGCTGATTTGCAGATGTGGGTTCCCCCCAGCACAGGTAGATGTATTCAGTCAGGAGGCAGAGAGTCAGGGCACATGGGGGACTCTTCTGCCTCTGGAGTCACCTATTTTCACCACAACCTGGCAGTGAGGCAGGTGGGATCTGTGCCAGGCAGGGATCCAGGCTGGAAGTGGGGTGGTGCCAGAATACAGACCAGGTGGTGAGTGAAAAGGTACTGGCAGATGAGCTGCTGGGTACCCAGGAACAGCTTGCTTTGGAGGAGGCACAGACACATCAAGCATGGGGATGCTGAAGCAGCCATCATATTGGTCCAGCCTCACAGGTGGAGTGGTAGGAATAACCAGTGTTGTAGGGACAGTGGTGACTTTGTGAGTCCCTGGCACTCTGAGGACATGGGGCATCCCAACTAGAGGTGTGGAGTTCTCCAGAGCAACAAGATGGGTGTCAGAAGCCCTCAGAGATGCCAGCAGGCACCAGCCTCCCTGTAAGCCTGCAGGGACGGCATAAAGTATTCTGGCATTTTTGGGGTTCCCAGCTCCATCAGATGAGTACCTCCCATCCAATGTCCTTTTCTATCCAAGGATGCTGCAAACCTCCTGCTCCTGGCATGGCCTCTCTGGCACAGTCATAGCTGTTCCCTCTTCCCTCGCAGCCACCTGTGCCAGGTGTGGCATGCCAGGGCAGGCTGGCTTGGGGGCAGCCATGTGTCTGGTGGAGCTGTCAGAGGAGTGGCATCCCCCCAGGGCCCGGCTGGCAGGGTGGCATGGCCACCTCTGCCAGCTTTGGGCTGCCTCCTGAGGGCTCTGCCAGCCCCAGGTGGGAGCAGGCGGGTGGTCGGGTAGCTTGCAGGGGCAGGGGGGCCTGGAGAGGGGGTGGCACCCCCTGGGTGGCACTGCCAGAAAGGCACCGGTGTGCCCAGTTCCTGCTAGCACCAGAGGGATTCAGGTGCTGTGTGAGCTTTTGGAGGAGATCCTCGTGGAACTTGTGCCCTGGTATCCCTCTTCCTGCAGCCCCCTCAAGTCAGAATACTGAAGATGGAGGGATGGGACACCCCCCAAAACTCAACTTCCCCTCCCTCCCCAGGAATCCTCTGCATGCCACCACCCTGGGCCAGCCCTGCCCTGGCATTTGGGTGGGCAGGGGTTAGCCTGGCATGGAGCAGGGGGAGCACAGGAGCCCCCCGAGCAGGTTGCCGCACCCCCGCTGCCAGAATCCCCCGCTGGCTGCGGCTGTGAGCGGCAGGTCTGGGCAGGGGAAAGATGCTTGGAATTCGTGTCCCGGAGCAGAGAGAGACAGGAGCAAATACTAATAATAAATAATCCTGCAGGGTGGAGGCTGTGCCGGTGGAGAGAGGGGGGCAGGCAGCTCCCCATGGCAAAGAGGGGAGTGAGGGGAGAGCAGGCAGCACAGCTTCATCAGTGCCACCCTGCAGAAGGGTGAGTGGCATCCTCTGTGTCCCTCACAGTGTTTCTTTCCAGGTGCCAGTTTGGAGCTGGGGATGGGATTTTTACTGCTTGGAGGGATGTTGCAGGGTAGTGTGAGGAAGCTGTGGGTACCACCTGGTCACCTGGGACCACTCTGCCCTCTGAGCTTCCCTCTTTCTTATGGGGCAGCACCCAGACTTGCAAGCGGAGGAAGGAGATTTGTTGCCTCTCTGCAGCTGAGTGGAGGAGCACTGGCAGGGCCTGACCATCCCCCAGAGTCCTCAAATCTCCTTGCAAGAGGCCGTTCCTGCCCCAGGCAGCCTATTCCAGGGCTGGTGCATCACCCAGGGAACAGCACTGAGCACAAATGAAGAGGGAGAAGGGGGCACCTGAGCCCTCTGGGATGTCAGCCAGGGTGGATGGTGCTTTGCGTGCTGGAGCTGACCCCACATCCCGGCCCTATGTGTTCTCCTGCAGATATCCGTGAAACAGCCTTCGTGTATGCCATCACGGCGGCGGGGGTGAGCCACGCCATCACGCAGGCCTGCAGCATGGGCGAGCTGCTGCAGTGCGGCTGCGAGCTGACACGGAGCCGGGCCCCCCCCTCACCCACAGCGGGACCAGGCACAGAGGGCACTGCCTGGGAGTGGGGGGGCTGTGGGGATGATGTGCAGTTTGGCTACGAGAAATCCCAGCAGTTCATGGATGCCAAGAACAAGAAAGGCAAAAATGACATCCGAGCCCTAATTGACCTGCACAACAACGAAGCCGGGCGCCTGGTAAGGCCCCTGCACTCCCTGTCCCCTGCGCCCTCTGTGCCCCACCCCAGCCCTTCACCTCCAGTGTCCCCAAGCCATGTACCTGCACCATCTTTGGCTGAAATATGACCAAATATCTTTTGGGTATCCTTTGCAGGTGCTTTGGAAACCCCCTCATGCCACTCTCCACCCCAAGCCCCTCCCCCGAGCCAGGGCAGCACCAAGAGGCGGGGTTTTGGCTGGGGGTGCTGGGCAGCGAGAGAGGGAAACCGAGGGCTGAGCATCTCTGTCTCTTCCCCAGGCAGTGCGCAGCTACATGAGGACAGAGTGCAAATGCCACGGGCTGTCGGGCTCCTGCACCCTGCGGACCTGCTGGAGGAAGATGCCCCATTTCCGTGAGGTGGGGGATCGCCTGCTCGAGCGCTTCAATGGGGCTTTCAAGGTGATGGGAGGCAACGACGGGAAAACCCTCATCCCTGTGGGTGACAACATCAAGCCTCCCGATAAACAGGACCTCATCTACTCGGCTGACTCACCTGATTTCTGCTCGGCTAATCGTAAAACAGGCTCACTGGGCACCAGGGGCCGTGTCTGCAACAGCACAGCCATGGACACGAGTGGGTGCGACCTGCTGTGCTGCGGGAGAGGGCACCGGGACGAGACGGTGGTGTTGGAGGAGAACTGCCTTTGCCGCTTCCACTGGTGCTGTGTGGTGCAGTGCCGCAAGTGCTCCGTCCGTCAGGAGCTCAGCCTCTGCGTCTGACAGCCTGAGGTCAGGCGAGGACAATTTGGGAGACCACCTCCAAGCTCACAAGGCCCTCCTGGGACAGAGACAGGAGGAGCTGGTGGCAGGGTCAGCAAGGGTGAGCCCGGCTCTGCACTCTGTGGAATCCTGCCTTCCCCAGAGGGCAGCATGGGGCTGCCCAGCTTCTCCACGGCCCCCGCGGTGGGAGCTGTGGGCACAGAGCTTCCACTAATAAAGCTATTTAAAGCTGGTATGCCACAGCGCTTCCTGGGGAGGGCTGGGAAGCACTGAGCACCGTACTGGGATGAGACTAGCCAGAGAGCTGTCTTGCCCCAGCGGTGAGTCCCAATCAGTAACTCTCCTTCCAGCCTCTGTCCCTGCTGGGACTTGTGGCAAAGTCCACCTCATTTTTTATTTACTCTCTGATTTTCTCTGTGGCTGTTGAGCCTGGAGATGTGTGTGGATGAGGGCGAGTACTCTCCTGCCCTGCTCTGCTACTTCCACTGCATGAGCACTCTCCTTCCATCACCCACAGCTGTCATTGCTTGGGGTGCCAGTTTGTGTCCAGCCACCATCTGACCTGGGGTGCTTGCAGTCCATGGTGCCTCCACTCATGCCTCATGCCAGAGGCACATCTAGCTGTCCTAACACTATGGTGATGTGCTCTGAGTTTGAAGGGATCCTGTATTCTTTTCACTCCAGCCACCATCACTGCAGTCCCCTTTGCAGGGCCTGGCACACGGAAGCCCTGGACAGCACTGACACTGTTGGCTTGGTGGCATGCAAGGCATTCACTTGGCATGCCATGGGCCACGTGCAGCCTCACCTGGATGGCAGGGTGCCAGGCATGTATGTCTTGATAACCTGATCAGCCTGTGCCCCTCATGGACAAACACAGGGTGAGGAGCAGCCTGCCTGGCTGCCCAGCAAGGCAGCCTGCCAAGCCTGTGTTCCAGGGGCTTCAGGGATATCTGAGGGGGTCCATCCCATGCTGCAAGGAGCCCACACGAACTGGTTTCTCCAGCATTTCCCAGCACAGCGGTTTAGGTAACTGCAGAGGGGAATGCGTGTGCAGTGCTTGCTCAGCTGGCAATGCCCTGCTGAGGAGTCTCTGGGAGATGTCAGCAGAGATCCTGGGCCGAGTGGTCCATGCTCCTGTGCCTGCCCCCCATGTTGCAGCAGTGCTGGACACTGGGGGCTTTCCTGTCTGCCCCTCTGCAAGAGAGCTCTAAGCTGAGGTAGCTGAGGTTGACAATGTCCCTTTTGCTGGCTACTGCAGTACCGGGTAAAAACAGAGCTCATGGAGCTGGGCAGACTTCAAGGCAAGGGAGGCTGCATGGGGTGCTGGAGATGCCCACCAGTGGGTGCTTCCTTGCCCGCCCCAGACAGCTAGCAGGGAAGGGTAGGAGAAGCCTGGTGCTGGTGAACTATTAACTTGGCTCAGAAACCACTGGGGAGGGAGCTTTGCAGCTGGAAATTCCCTTCTGACTTGGCCACAGTGGTGCTGGGAGAAGGGAGGCACACAGGGCTCCTGGAAATTGCCGTCCCCACGCCCACCCATGAGAACACATGGGTGGGTGTGAGCTGGGCTGGGTGGGTGCAGGGGAAGGTACCTGTGCATGCAGGCAGCTTGGTGTGTGTGCATGCACAGGAGGCATGTTAATGCTTGTCCATGACCATATGTGTGCATGTGAGCTTGTGTATACACCCCTCACTGTGTGTGTGACCCCTTGTGGGTGTGTAAATGTTGGCCCATGTGTCTATCTGCATGTCTATGAACGCACAGCAGATTGCCAGTGCGTGTGTGCGTGTGTGTGTCAGTGACACTTATCCCCACGTGTGCCTGTGTGACAGTATGTTTGCATGTCGTATTGTGTTTCTTCAGGTTTGTCTGGGACAGGCAGAACATGAGTGGGTGCAAAAGAGTCCTCCAGGAAGAGAGCTGTAGAGTTGCAGGAGCTGTGTGCTGGAAGATTTTGGGAACTGTTCCATAGGCTCCAGGTCCCTCTGGATTGGGTGCACTTGAGCACACCTTAAGCCCTGGACGGCCAGAAGAGGTCAGTTCAGGCAGGTCCCATGAAACTTTGTGTCACCTCTGCTGTCCTCCATGGCCGAGACCAGCTATAGAGGGATTCTGAAACCCTCTGTGAGATGTTCAGAGTCTGAGCTTCAGCCTTCAGCAAGTTCCTTCTTTGGATTCTGTCTCAGCTCCCCCACAATGGGCTGCTTTCATGCTGTGGGCTGCTTGGACATGGCTCTGGAGATCTGGCAATGGATAAACCCCTGGGAAGACATTTAGTACTTTTGAGTTAGTTATCTGACCTGTGTTCTCTCTGCCATCGCCCCAAATCACAGCTCCTGAAGGATGGAGATCACAGAAGCCAAAAATGTGGGGAAGCACGTGGTCTGTGATTGTGAGGTAACTCCTCTGCACATCCATGAGTTACCTCTGCACTGTGACTGTGAGCCTCTCATGGGTGTGCAAACTACTTGGGCTGTGTGTCTTGTTCTCTGTCCATCTGGGGGAAAGGGACAGCTCTTGTGGGGGCTGACAGCTCCTTACCACAGCTCCCTGCTGCTCCTGATCTGGCAAAATCAAATCCTTTCCCCTGATAGCCAGGAGAAGCCCTGACACAGGCAGGTGCTGCCAGTAGCCTGTCAGGGTCTGGACTGGCCCAGTTGTCTGGAGAGGGCTGAACAGCCAGCAGAGCCCCCTAGAAACCTCCCTGTTCTCCAGAGTGCCACAGCTCCCCAAGAACTCCCCATCCAACAGGAACACACCCCAGCAGTCCCTAAGGGCAGTTACTCCCCAGGTCCCCGGAAGTGCTCCAGGAGTCCCTCAGATTGCTGGAAGTTCTGCAGCCATCCAGGCCCCCAGTAGCCCGATGAACCCCCCTAAGACCCAGCGGCTCCCGGCCTGGGGGGCGCAGCATCCCTGACGTCGCCGTGGCAACCCGGGATGCGGGGCGGGGCGGGCGGCGCGGCGACAGGAGGCCACCAGGGGGAGCTGCGGCACGGCACGGGGAACGTGGGAGTGGGAATGGGATGGGATGGGATGGGATGGGATGGGATGGGATGGGATGGGATGGGATGGGATGGGATGGGATAGGATGGGATGGGATGGGATGGGATGGGATGTGTGGGGAACATGGGAATGGGCTTGGGGTGGGATAGAGGAGTGCATGGGGAACATGGGAGTGGGAATGGGGTGGGAGGGAGGGATGCATGGGGAACATGGGACTTGGCACATGGTGTAGTGGTGAACATGGCAGTGCGATGTTTAAAGTTGGACTCAGTGATCCTAGAGGTCTTTTCCAACCTAAATGTTTCTATGGCTCTACAAATGTGGCTGTCCACGAGGGCTCGTAGAGGTTCATTGGGGTGTGCCAGTGGCTGCATTTGAGAAGCTGTTCATGTGGACATGTGTGCATGGCAGGGTGTGGATGGAAGTGCATGGGGCTGTGCTTGGGAGAACGGCATGGGAATGTGTGTGAGAGTGTGTACAACTCCCTGATTCCCATCCCCGTGCTCCTGGGGGCAGTGCTCAGGCAGGACCCAGTTCTGGGGGAGCCTGATGAAAGCCAGGGATGCAGGAGGGTGGCTGTGTGGGTGCAATGTGTAGCTGGAGAGTCTGGGGGGGTGTAGTTGTGCATGTGCGTGTATAGCCTGGATCCCTGCTACTGGACAGTTTACATTGCAAAATCTTCAGGATTGTCCCAAGGGAAAAAGAGGAAGTTTATAATAATTGGGTTAAAAAAAAAGAGAGAGACAGAATCCCAGACCCTTATAATGGTAATGACTTATGTATATTTTTTTTTAAATTTTCTTTCCAAATGGGAAGAATGCAATTTTCCCTTCAATTTCCCAAGTTGAAAACAGCTGGACAGATTAATTCTATCAAACTTGAAAAATAAAATCTCTCTGGGCTGAGACCAAAATTAGAATATTTTCGCCCCCCCTAAAAGAAGCACTTTAGGAAAGTTTGGAGTAATACAGATAGTCCTAAGAGGGTGAGGCAAATAAACCTGAATACCAGCTCAGCCAAGCTGAGTGGACAGGCTTGGACAGTGGCACCTAAAAACTCTGTAAAACCCTTTCCTGTGGTTGCAGTTCCTTTGCCTGCTCACTGCTTGTCACTGAGCAGGGGCTGCCTGCCCAGCCCTGCTCTCCCGGGAGGCCTCTAACTCTCCTTCTCCAGGCTCTGCTGCTCCCTCCAGGGAGCTGCCTGTAACTGTCCTCCTCTGTCCTCACTCCATTTCTCAATGACAGATGTCACCCAGGCAGCCACGAGGACACATCAACCCCGACTTGCCCAGAAGGGCCTGGCTCATTCCTGCCCACCATTGGGGTTCCTCCTGGCTCTGCTCTGTTTCTGGGACTCTGGTGTGTGCATTGGCTGCCTCTGGAGTGGGGGACATGGGTACTGGGGGGTGTCCAGGCCCCAGCTCTGCTGCAGCATCGCTGAGCTTTCAAGCAATGGGATATATTTCAAGCAATGGGACCCAGGGTACCTAGAGCAGAGTGCAGAGAGTGGGTGTCAGCCCTCGAGGGACAGAAGATGGGGTGCACAAGGACCCCAGACAGGTTGTTTGCAGACACTGCCTATGAACATGAGGGGTCTGCATACTTATTTTTCCTGTTGCACTGGTGTCTGGTCTGTGCTCTGTCCACATAACTCCAGCACCCTGGGACTGGCTGTGCTGGCCTTGCACACACTAAGGTGTAAGGGCAGTGGACTCTGGAGGCTGTCAGGGAGCTGCCTGACACCAGGACACCCCTTAGCCTCCCTCGCCCCAGAAGAAGGGCAGAGCAGAGGCTCCCTCACTCCTGGGTCCTGTTTCTGACTGCCAACATCCCACCTTATCCAAGTATCTTCTACTCCATGTCCTCATTATTTACCCCATAACGAAGGCAGCAGCCGTCCTCCGTCACTGGGGAGGGGGATCTGCCTATGCATACCCCTGGAAGGCAGAGCTGCAGGAAAGGTGGTTGCCGAGGTGCCTCATGCCCTGATCACTCCACATGGGACCAGCACCTCCCACCTCTCCTTGTGGCTGTGCATCCCTCCCTGCAGGAGGCACCTTGCACAGGCGTGCTTGGGCAGTCCTATCTGGCCACCTTCCTAGTGCCTCAGCCAGCAGCCTGGCCCTTTGGGGACATGCTGTCCTTGCCAAAGGCAGTGCAAGGGTTGGGATCCCCCATCGTGGTCATACCAGCTCTGCCACGGGGTGTCCCCCTGCACTGCCAGTCCCTGTGGTGTGTGGGAGGCAGCATGCATGGGGGCCTGCTCCAGCCCCATGGGACGGTACCCACAGCAGGGCTTCAACCCCTTCCTTGCACCCTGCTGTGATTGAGCCACCCTCTGCCAGATGCTGGGAGGAGGATGAAGAAGGAAGATCTGCCTCACTGCAAGGATGCTCCCAGGGACGGCCAGAGGCAGCCAGGTCCTGCCTTTCCACCCTGACGCGAGGGCAGCGTGGCTTAGTGCTGGTGCTGGCGTGCACCCACTGCCCCAGGCTCTGCCAGTGCCCCAGTCCCGGGCAGCTGGGAGGACTGGCCGGGCCAGACCAGTGGCCGTGTGGTTGGTCCTGAGTCACATCGAGCAAACTCGGGCAGGTTGTGGGGTGTGAGCCAGTGAGAAGGCAGTGATGCTGGGGGCTCCAGTGCTGCTGGGCTGGGGAAATTTGGCATGGTGACTAATGCTGCCACAAAAGGCAGGGTCACCCCGACCCCACACCCAGCCCTGACTCACATAGCTGTCGCTCCAGTCCCATGGGTGCTGCTGGGCAGGGGAGTGAGGAGTGCTGTGCTTCAGGATGTCAAAAGCTGGGTGAGTGGATGGCTACATGGGCTCCCAGCAAACCTGCCCTTCATCCTGCTTCTCCTCATCCAAACTGGCCTGCATGCCTCACTCTGGACTGCAAGCAACACAGATTCCAGCACTCTTCCTCACTGGCTGCCAGGTCCTGGTGGCATCAGGCTGAATGTGTGTCCTGGTGCTTCCCCTTCTCTGTCCATTTTCCTGCTTCCCCTCACTTTAAGACTCCTCAGAGCTTCCCCCAGCATCCCTTCAGCCCCACTCTGTGTCCTCAGAGCTGCCTCATGTTCCCACACCTGTACACACCAACTGGCTGCTGGCCCTGGTGGTCCCAGAGGCCATCAGCCCCTCCAAGGCTGCAGTATGGCCAAGATTGTGCTCGTCCAGAGCAGGCTGTTCTCTCCCTGTGCTGCTTTCTGGTCACATCTGTGGGCCCAGCGCCAGTCTGTAAGAACAAGTTGGTGCAGCATAGTATGCACAGAGATCTCAACCCTTGCATTTTCCTGCCATGGATTTCTAATGGGTCATGCTTGGACATTGCAGAATCTCAGAGAGGCTGCATAACTGTCCAGGACACAGGCCTTGGAAGTTATTTCACAAGACAGAAGGGGCTAGAGGATGGCATATGCCAGGAGGAAAGGGGGTGAGTGAGAGCCAGCAAGTCATGGGCTGAATGCTGAGGTGCTGGAAAGGAGTTCTGATGGAGATGACAACAGGAGAGCCAGCCCCATTCTCCCAGGGGTGTGGAGCCTGTGGTGTGGGGTGCTGGCAGGACCTGCTCCTGCACAAGGCAAGGGGAACATAGCAGGCAAAGTGCAGGCAGCCTGAGGGCTGGGCAGGAGGATATGCTGTGTAAGAGATGGAGGGATGGCAAGAGGGATGGAGAGACAGAGAGATAGAAGGATGGAGGGAAGGGAGGATGGAGAGGAAGAGATATGGATGCGTCCTCAGTTCCCTGCAGAAAGCACATCCTGGGGCATCATGTAACCTGCTGAAAGAAGGGACCTGCCTGGGTGCTTTGGCCTGGGCAGGGGAGATCCAAGGGGTGTTCCCACAGTGCCCTGCACCAGGGATTTCCCCATCACCTTTTGTGTGCTGGCTCTGGGGAGCAACCACCTTCATTCCAGCTCTGAGAGCATCCGAGATCCCTTCCTCATCTCTGCAGAGTGTGAAGCTGCTGAGCAGTGCTGGAGATGGGATGGAAGCTTGGGAGTGACAGGACCCATGGCCCACTGATGCTCTGTCCCCAGCTGGGAGCCAGCAGTAATGACAAGAACAGATGCAGTGCTCTCAGAAGCCTCAGATTTTTGTCCTGAGCTTTGATGGTCCCATCAGGACCGAAGCATCCTCCACCAGCCTCGTGTGCCTGCCTACACCCATCCCTGCTCAGAGAGGCCAGGTCCTGTTCTGTAGGCCCCCAGTTCCCTGGGCCACAACAGGTGCTTAATTTTGGGCTTAAGGGCTTTGCCAGTGTGATGCAGAAGAAAGGCTGGAGCAAAAGGCTCACCTGGCTCCTCTTCAGCCCCAGGACATTGCTGGGACATGAGGAAACAGGTCTCCCCCTGCCTGCCCCCGCTGTGAGCACTGAGACTGTGGGACACAGCAGCCGGTCTCCTCCACAAGTCAGCTGGAGTGTGTGAGTGAGACACCCGCTCTTGGAAGTGATTATGTCATGAAGGGCTGGAAGAGGATGAAAGCTTTTCTCCTCTGATTTTCCTTGGCATTTATTTGTGCACAGGATCCTAACAAACACACAAACATCTGTGCTCCCGAAGCCTGGAAGCAAGGGTCCCTTACCACAGGGAAGGAGCTTCTGGTGGGAAGGTCTCCCTGCTTTAACCAGGGGATCTCCAGTGGGTCCAGGCTGAGGACAGCACATGCCTGGGTGTAATCCCTGGAGTGGCCTGAGAAAAAAAGGGGTGCTGAGGACTGGGTGAGGACAGCTGAGCCAGGAAGCTGCCTGGAAGAAGGGGATGTTCCTCTGTCCTACCCCTGCCTGCTAAGTGGGGGTTCAGACAGTCTATTCCAGGATGTAAAGGGGAAACCCAGCACAGGAGCCAGGTCTTTTGTGGGAGGAAGTGGAGAGGGTGAGAGCAATGGCTTCTATGTTACGGACCATTGTGTGTCATGTCCACAGGTCTGCTGGTGTGCTCTGCCCAGCCCTGACACCGCACCTCTCATCACCAGTCTGCACCTCTGCCTCCTTTGGTGGCAGGTGACTAAAGGGTGACCTGACACCACTCCCAAACTCCCATGGGACACTGAACATCAATTGCTGGGTGCTGGGACCCAGGATGGCATCAGCTATGGAGGAAGTGATGAGTGCTGGGTGATGCACTCTCTCTCTGTACTCTCAGGCCTTTGCGTGAGGGATAGAAGGTTCTTCACCCTTGCCTCTTGCTAAACTGTGTGGGCAAGGAAGTTGGAGGGTAGATGCTGGTTCTGTAACAGTGTCCACACCTGTCCACAGGCCACAGTGTCCACACCTGCCCACTCAGGAGCAGAGCTGGGGACAGGAGAACAGCCAGGAACCTCAGGACCACAAAAAGAACCTCAGTGGTGATGTCACACCACTGCACCCAGGGGGAACCAGCATAGTGTTAGGGCCCACCCCCAGACTGCAACTCATTTCCCAAAGGGAGAACATTTTCCCTTCTGGTGCAAACAGGATCCAACACATGAGCAGAGAAGGTAGCCCTGTCAGTGCTGCTGTAGTGGTGGGGAGATGCACAGTGCCCGCCTGGTGGGAGAGTGTTTTGCCAGCCTCTGGGCAGCTGTTTATAGCACAAACACCAGCCTGGGGTGGGCTGTCATGGCTGGGGGTAGAGAGGGCCTGCAAGGGCACTGCCTGCCATCCCCCGTCCCCCAGTGCCCTAGCCCCAGAGCAGGCACCCAAACTAAAGGGACACTGAGTGTCCCCATGACTGGGAAGAGGCTGCATTGAGGCAGATCACATTCACTGAGAGCCCAGTGAGACTGGGCTTTTCCAGGGCCACCCTCCTATCCCCAAGGAAGCAGTAGGATGACACAGGGATAACCTGCAAGGCCACTGCACAGCTCCCAGATGAAAGATACTCTGCCCATTGGGACTCCATGAAGTTAAGGAGAGCCCAAGGACCGAACTGATAGTGCCAAGGAGGTGGGTGAAGACTGGATGCCCAGCCTGGGAGAACTCATGGGCACTGGTTGGGAGCACTTGATGGCCCTATTAAGAGAAGGCAGAGCCACATCCACAGCTCCTCCATAGGCACTGGCCCAGCAGCACTGCTCTCCTGGCATTGGGTTGGGGGAACATGGGATGTACATGGCCATTAGCCATGCCCACACACAGAGTCACACCCCCCAGCATGTGCCACTCATGCTTATACCCCTGTGCACATTGACAGTCACTCACATGCCTCACACCATGGGGAATGCCTTCCTGCACAACTACAGCTCGTGCCAGCACCCCCAGTCCCCATGTGCATACCCTGCATCGCTGCACCCCACACCACAGGGACACTCGTCCCCACTCCTCACATATCCCGTGCTATGCACAGCCCTCTCCTCGTGTTCACCCACTCCATGCCCCATGTACTTCCAGTGTGCCCCACACACCCCACACCATGCACTGTCTCCATCCACATTAACACCCATGCCCTCATACCCTGCCTGTTCACCCTATGCCTCAATCACATTCAATCCACACAGTCCGCACTTGAGCACATTGCCCGCATTCGCCTTACACCCCATGCACATTCACCCCACACCCAGTGCAAACAGGCATTAGGGTTGAGAAGTCACACTCTGAACACTCTACACATGCTCACGCTCACCACTCACACTTTCTCTGCACTCCATGCACACTCACTTTGTTATGCACACTCACCCCATGCCATGCACCCTCACGCCATACCTAGTGCCTGCTCACATCCCCCATGCCCTATGCACTTACTCCACACCATACACACAGCACACCCCATGCACCCTCGCCCCTGCCGTGCACAGTCACCTGTGCATTGCTTTCTCACCGTGCTCGGGTACAAGGGTCTCCCATACCCATGTACACTGTGCACACTCACCCATGTCCCACACACACTCACCCATGCCACACAGGATCACCCCACACCCCGTGCCCTCACCCACACTTGGTGCACTCTCATGCTGAGCACATTCACTCCACCCCGGTGTATGCTTATCCCATGCCATGCACATTCACCCATACTCTGTGCACACTCTGCTTCCTTGTGCACACCACTAAACCCCACACCCACAGCACCCTTCTCCCATGCCCTGAGCACACTACCCCCAGCAGCACGCACTCCCCCAAGTTCCCACGAATATGGTCGCACACCATGCACACTCACCTCCCACCCCACTCACAGTCCCCCACCGTGCACACATGCCCACGGGCCACGTACACTAAGCTCTCCCCGTGCCCTAGACCCACGCCGTACTTGCTTACCCCACACCACGAACACTTACCTACACCCTGCGCACGCTCCTCCGCGCTGAGCATTCCCACCACACACACTTCTCCGCGCTGCGCACGCTTACCCCACACACCGTGCCCATTCACCCACGCTGTGCCCACCCCACGCCGCTTTC
>JACBWW010000014.1:10939198-10986382 GCA_020086605.1 Lanius collurio
CCAGTGTGTTCCCAAGGATAGTGACAAGAGCAGTGGTGAGCAGCTGGTGTTCCTGACTGGCACACCCAGGACATGGTGAAGAGGACAGATAGCTCATTACCTGTGAGGTGGAGGCTCTTCCCAGCAGGAGCAGGACTCTCAGCAGGATGAAAGCCAAACTCCAGCCCAGCCCAGACCTCTCCGCCATGTGCCCCAAGCTCCAGGCATGTTTCCCTGACCTGCCTTCATTACCATAACTGCTTAGCAACGGGGAGATTTACTCAAAAACAAGAAAACAAGGACTAAAAACTACCCACCCCTACCTAAACAAGGCATTCCTGTCACATGTGTCCCTCCCAGGGAGGGGGCAGAATAGGCAACATGTGGCAGGAATGAAGCCAGGTGGCTGGGCAGGACTGGTGTTGTGGGACAGCAGGTTCCACAGGGCCATGTGTCCCCTAGAATCTCCTCACAAGCCCTGGAGCATGGCCCTGGGTATGGGGATCAGCCTGTGATAGTCTGCAAGCCCCAGCTGAGCTCCTGGTGGGGTATGGGTGTCTGCGTGGGAAGGGGACTTGCTGAAGCCTGTGTGAGCGTGTGGATATGGGGGCACACAACCTCACAGGGAATCCCTGTTGGGACAGAGCAGAGGACATTATGAACTGTCTCTTTCCAGGCTGTGTGGCCATGTAGTGTACCCCTGGAGACCGATGGGCATGAGCTGTTTCTCTTGGCTTGGCCACAGAAGTATCCCTGTGGACAGGGTTGCTGAAGGAGAGCAGGCAAGAGCTAAAAAGAACTGCTCCCAGGACTCCCAGAACTGGGGCTTTATGGGATGAAGGCCCTGAGGAGGGGAAAGAAAGGGGAAAGCATCCCTCCCAGCTGCCCTGCTTGCAGTGCTACTGGCTGGTGAGGTGCATGGGAGACCCTTGCATTGGAGAGGGTCCCAGTATGGCTGCAGAGATGCAGCCAGGCTGGCTTTTAACTGGGGTCTGGGATCAGGTTGATGCTGCTGGAACCAAGCAGCAGTGGGAGGTGACATCCAGGGTTCTTCTCCCTGTGCTCAGGTAGCTCACCCTCTCTTTTAGGTGCCAATCCCTTGCTGAAACATAAAAGCCAGTTGGTATTGCCAGGATGGGAAGGGACAGGGTGTGGGACATGAGTTGCACTGGGCACAGCAACAGGGTGCAGCCTTGCTAACTTTGCAGTTCCAGTGCTTTGATGGCTACTCATGCCAGCCCTTGATGCTCCTGTAGTGCCAACCCACACAGAGCTCCACTGTGGCTTCTCCAGTCCCCAAAATGTGTCTCCTTCATGCTAACTCCTCTGTCCCTCCTTCCCCACCCAGGTGGTGATGGACAACATGAGGAGAAAGTGCAAATGCCACGGTACCTCAGGGAGCTGCCAGCTGAAGACATGCTGGCAGGTGACGCCTGAATTTCGCCTGGTGGGGTCCCTGCTCAAGGACCGTTTCTACGGGGCCACCCTCATCCGGCCCCACAACCGGAATGCCGGGCAGCTGGAGCCGGGCCACGCTCGGCATCGCCGCCGGGCTGGCATCAGCGAGCTGGTTTACTTTGAGAAGTCACCCGACTTCTGCGAGCGGGAGCCGGCCCTGGACTCCTTGGGCACTCAAGGGCGCCTATGCAACAAGACCAGCCCGGGCATGGACAACTGTGAGAGCCTGTGCTGCGGCCGCGGGCACAACATCCTGCGGCAGACACGCAGCGAGCGCTGCAACTGCAAGTTCCACTGGTGCTGCTTCGTGGCCTGCGAGGAGTGTCGCATCACCGAGTGGGTCAGCGTCTGCAAGTAGCCAGGCAGGGACGGGTGCCCATCCCAGGGTGCCAGAGACAAGCACGCCTGCCTGCGGCAGGGGAGGGGAGACGGGAACTGGCGCTGGGGAGGAGGTGGAGCCGCCATACCCGCTTCCCTCCGCTCCGAGGGAGCAGGAGAGGAGATGCTCAGCACCCTCCAAAATCAGCACTTTGTCGTCACCTGGGAAGGGCAGGGTTGCCCGCTGCCCCCCAGCCCCACATGAGAGCACCAAGGCTCCCGGCCCCGGGGAGCGCACGGCCACGCTGTACAGACCGCCGACACCAGCACCACTCGGGGGGACGGAGGGTGGGCGTGGGGGTGGGGGAGTGCCCGCTGGCACCCAGCGGCGTGGAGCAGGGTGGGGTGAGGGACAGCAGGGCATGGGGAGCCCAGGGTGGGAGGGAAGTGGGGGGGGGGGACACACACTAGCACTGTGCACAAGTTCCTCCAACCACGTGCGAGGTTGTGCTCGGAGCACGATGGGGTTGGAGCATCCCATGGGATGGAGAAGGGGCACAACTTCCCCAGCTGGGGCTCACCTCTCACCTCTGGGCTGGCTTGGGCCGTAGCATCGTGGCCGGAGGGGCGGGTGCCCGGGGCTGTGCTCTGTGTGTCTGTGTTATTATATGGTAAGTTATTTTCTGATTGTGAATAAAAGTGGATTGGAGACAGCACAGGGTATTTCGGGATGCAGCACTCTGCTCTTCCTACTGCCAAGGGCTCTCCATTCCTATAGAGTGACAGAAGGATGGAGAGGGACCCTTGGTGCTGCTGACCTACTTGTGGGAGCCTTTCTTCCTGGTGCTCTGCTACCATCCCATAATAACCATCCTATGAGCTCTTTACAGACTGGCAGGAGGTGGGAACCCCTCGCAGACACCCCAGACACTTGCGAGGTGGCTGCTGGGAAGCTCCTGCCCAGCTGGATGCATGCTGGACCCCATCCATCCCCTGGGAATCCTGTCTGTTGCCCCCATGCCTGTGACCATGCTGGGGCTGGGAGCTGCCCCACTGTCTCCCACACTCCTGGGTGGGATGGTGGGGCTGGAGAGTAGGGAGAGAGGAATGCAGTGTGGGGTGGGCCAGGCAATGGGGGTCCACAACTGGCAGTTTGCTGTGATGGTGGGCAGGGCTCTCATCTGGCTGCATCAGCCTGCAGGGGCCAGGCAGTGAATCATGCTGCTGCTATCTCCTGGCTGGTAACTTCCCTGCTCCTCCCACGGCTATGCACCCCTTGGGGCTACACAAAAAAAAAAAGAAGTGAATTAAAAAAAAAAACTAACTCAAGGAGGAAAATACCAGGCTGGAGGGAAGTGAGCTCCCTGGGTCCAGCAGGGAGCGGCCCGTGTCCTCATTTCATAACGCTTGTGCACACAGCTGGAGCTGGATCAGCTGGGATGGATGCTCTGCTCTTCACCACCCCTGGATAGGAGGGCTGGCTTTTCCCCTCCATGTGGATGGGGTCCTTGCTTCTGGAACCAGCTGAGGAGAAGAGGAGAATGATGTAGATGCTGGAAGGAAGTATAGGAGCTTCAGTGGCCTTGCAGCATCTGTGTGGCTCTGTCTGCTGGTGCAGAAGGGACAGCAAGTCACATGGTCTCTACAATGGCTCCTGGCAGCAGAGACATTGAGCTGGTGTCCTTGCAGGGAACAGGATCTCAGCCTGGGGTTTGGGGCACCCAGGCTTGCCCTATGAAGCATGAAAGCAATATGGTTCCCATGGGGCAAGTTTACTCTTACAGGGCATACTCCAGCAGTTCATTTTCCCTCCTGACATCCTACTTTTCCATCTCCAATATCCATCTCCAGCATCAAGGCCCTTTTTTCAAATCCCAAAGACCTTTGCCTTTTGGCCATTGTCCCAAGCACTAGTTGAACCCCATGAGGTTCCTCTCCCTCCCAGGCTGGTCAAAACCCTGTGTCCCTAAGGTTGTGCTACTCAGAACAGTGGAACTTGGCGCGTATGTCATGCTCTAGCACTTTGTAGGTGACGTTGGCTCCACACCTCCCAGGAGCTGCTTTGCAGGCACCTGTGATCTCAGGGCTGCCTGGGGTGATGACTGACACAGAAGCTCTCCCCACACAGCACTGAGCCCTTCACCCCCTGCTTGCTAATCCCGGGCCACCGGCTCTGCAACAGCGGGATCCTAGGATACGATTGCCCTATAAGGGGACCAGAGTGGGGACAAGATGTGTTTGATGATGCAGAGAGGTGATGCAGGGCAGGGCCATTCCCCCCAAGCCATTTCACGTCCCCCAGTGAGGCACTAGGCTCTGGGCACCCTGGATCTGCAAAGACTGCAGCATGCTCTTGTCTCACCACCCAGTTTTGGGAACATATCACTGTGAAAGAGCATACCAGTAACACTGAGACTCCTAGCACAGTGCTCAGCGCTCTTTGGTTCTGTAGAGACCCTGTGTGAGCTAGTGACCCTGGGACACTGAGAGGAAAACATAAGATACCTTGATCTTGGTCAGTCTGCAGGTGTCATGGTTGAGGCCCAAGCTGGGTGTGCTGGAGGGGTGTTTTGGGCTGCAGGCAGCACGCTGCAGGTGCAGACAGTCCTGGGGCACAGGCTCCGTGCTTGCAGAATCTCATTTCCTTCTGGGGCCAGCTGGCTACCAGTGCAATACCAGTCTTCAAGATCTGCTCTGTAGCTTCTCTGGCTGAGTGTCTGGGAGCCACAGGCAAGGTGCCAGTGTGCCTGTGGTTACGAAAAACAGTGTCCCCATGCTTCCCTAACCAGGAACCAGCCACTGGGCAGCTGTCCTAACAACCACATTGCTGGGCAGAGCAGGTGCTGGGCACCTCCTTTCCCCATGGCCACTTCTGAGCCTCCAGAGCCAGCTGCCAGTGAGGGATTGGCTCCCCGCAGTCTGGGCATTCCAAATTTCTCTTCTACGAACCACCCTCCCTGATCCACCAATGGGTTATGTCCCAGTCCCACCACAGAGTCATGCTTCCTCACACGGAGGGACTATCTGAGCCTGCTGAGCTGCTCCAGCCTTGCACATTCTGGTGCATGGCCCCCTACTGCCTCGTGAGGGACATCCCCACTTGCAGAGCACTGCACATGGTTCTGGGCTGAAGTGGGAAAGTTCACGGTGTTTCACCCAGGAGAGAGGAATGCTCATCAGTGCAGAACAGCCCAAGTAGATGATGAAGGTGGTTTCCAGCAGAGGGGACCAGATTTTTCCAAAGCTTTCTCATCATCTTCCTACAGAAGCAAACCACTAAGGGAGTTCCAAAACTGAAAAAGGAAATGGCCATTCCTTTTACTTGTATGTCATAAAAGGGCACTGAAGTCTCTAAAGAAGTCAGCAAGTCCATGCTGGCAATACCAGGTAAAATACCCTTCAGTTTCATTAAGGAATTTGGCCCAAGCTCTAGAAATTCCTCCATCCTTGAGGTTCCCTGCTGCAAAGGGAATCACCAGCCCAGTGGCTCTGCTAGAGCTGTGTGAAGTCCAATGGTTTTCTCAAACTTCGAACTTCCTGGTCCTAGGGGCAGGAAAGCTCCTCAGATCCTTCTAGTAAACCGAAAGTAAATCTCACTTCTTGCCCCTGTGGTTGTGGAGAGTGATGGGAAAACCTGACCTGAGTGCGACTGCTGAGAGGGCAATAGAGAGACCTGAGCTAGCCTGATCGGTACGTACTTCTGCCAGGTCTGAAGCCAGATCTGTGGCTGTCCAGATGTGGATACCCCAGGCTGGTGCTCTCTCAGACTCTGGCCTTGTGCCCGTCACCGGACACAGCATAGAAGAGCCAAAGGGACAGTGGATTCCCTCCCACACAGCAGGTTGCTGGGTCCTTCCTCCTCTCACCCAAACCCTCAGCTCATCTCTAGCTTCTGGAAAGCTCCAGCAAGGGTGGGGAAGGTCTCTGGGGGTGGCAGAGGAGGGGTGGGGGGGCTGGGACTTTCCCCAGGAGATCACAGGAGGAACTTTGGCTGGAGGGTGGGGGGAACCGATGAGGAGTTGCTACATCATGCCCCAATGAGCCGTGAGTAACTCCTCTGGTATTTCTTCCCCTCACAGAACAGTCATCAGAGCCAGATCCTGCCTGGGGGAATCACTACACGGGAACGCCCAGCCCCATCCAAATTCCATTCCTGCTCCCATCAGAGCTCACAATATGAAGCAGAGCCGTGAGTGGACAGTTCTGTCTCAGTTGTACTCCCTGTCCCATGCCACCCACTGGGGTGGCATGAGCAGGGACAGGGACAGGGCTGGCACTGCTGGCTGGCAGAGCCTGGTAGGCTGCTGACCCACAAAGGCAGCCAGATGCACCTGGTCTACTGGAAGTCATGAGAGAGCAAAGCCTCATTGTGTCTGCTTATCCAAGCGGAGCAGAGGGCAGGCCCTCTCCTGCTTTGGTTTGGGCCACCAGATTTCATGCTTCCTCTGCTTGAGAAGCAAGTAGCCATGGCTTGAGACCCATCTTGAGAGCCTGGCTGGCACCATGCTGCAAGCTGAGATGCAGAGAGGTGCTCCAAGGCTTTCCTGATGTTCAGCCCCAACATGTCATGTTTGGCACCAGCACCCGTGCAAGCCCCCGAAAAGGAAAAAAAGTTTGGCCCTGACTGACCTGCTTGGCAAGGAGAAGTACCTACAGCGAGGCAGCACCTGGCTTGGGATAGGAGCCCAGGAGCCCTGTGCTCCCCCCACAAGCCCAGCTCCTGCCCACCACCCCCTTAGCACAGCATTCCAATGGCATGGCCCTCCATTGTGAGGGGTGGGTCACCTACCCAGTGAGAAGGCTGTAGCCACCACTGTGCTGAGCTCATTGACTTACCAGACATGCTGGCAGCAGCCAGACTTGGGGAGTGTCACCATTGGCTGGGCAGCCTGCAGCCTCCTTGCACCAGCCTGTGGACCTCCAAGGGAGCCCCTGGCCATGGGGCTGCCACATGCCTGCAGAAGGGCCAGCAGAGTTTGACACGGGTGGGATATGGAGATGGAGAGCAGAGAGAGGGCTTGGGCTGAAGGTTATGATGGAGCCAGGGCAGATCCAAAGGCTGGGGCAGGACAGGCTCTAGGGGGAGGCTGGGCAAGAGATGGGAAAGACTGGGGCTAAGTAGAGTTTGGGGTGCACTGGGCCCCTTAGGCAGAAGATCTGAGCAGAGGCAGAGGGTGCACTGGAGTGAGAGCAGGTGGTGAGATGCATGAGAAAGAAGGCTGATATTATGTTTGGGAGGGGATGATGTGCACATCTTCCACCGCCCAGACCCCAATGGCTGAGATCCTCACCAAGCTGGTGGGCACCAAGTCTCCCTAGAGAGCCTCCGGACTAGAGGGAGAGCTCCAACCATTAGACCACTTAGCTTGTGTTGTGCCCCTGCTGCAATGGCTGCAGTTACGGTTGGACCCAAGTGTTCTTTACTGTCTCAGTCCTAAATGTGGTCCTCTGGCCCAGAAAACACCAGGAACACCCCAGGCCTCCTGGAGAGTGTGTGAAGAGTATTGGTCCCTGGCACAAGTCTGTGATATGCAAGAATATCCCAGCACTTTTCTTTATCCCTTTATCTGTCACTGGGAGTGCCCAACTGTGTGAATAGGGTCCATCACCATCCCCAGCTCATTGTTGCCATGAGGCTGATGGAGGAGGCAAGAGGATGCCTGGCTGTGACAGCACAGGACACGCCAGGGAATGATGTGAGCCAGGAAGCAGCCTGGTGGGGACACCGGGACAGGTGGGGAAAGGGGGAAAAGCTTTTTTGGACACAGATGGAGAACACCTGGGGCAGACTTTGTGCTACTCCTCTCCTTCCCCCATGGCAAGGGGAGGTTTTGGGCTGGGGAGGGAGGTGATGGAGGGGCACATCTGGCATGGGGGCAGGACATTGGTGCAGGAAGGTGGGAGCAAGCAGCTGGGGGTCGGGGGATGAAAGCACAGGGTCCAGGAGGAGGGAAGTGACAGGAGCAGTGCAGAGACAGCCAGCACAGCCAGGTGCAGTGGGAAGGGCTGGGGGGAAGGCAGGGAAAAGAGGCCAAGTGCAAAGAGAGCAAAGGCAGCGGAGGAAAAGAGAGCGTGGCCAGAGAGGCAGAGATGAAAGAGGGAGTGAGGCAGGGGAGAGATGAAAGGGCCACGGCGCGGGTGCTCCTGCCTCCTCCCCAGGCTCCCGGGGCTCTGTAATCCCCGAGGAGCTGGCTCCTCTCATGTGGTGGCCCGCAGCTGTGTGCGGTCGGCTCAGCCCCACCGCTCCGCACTGGGACTTTCCAGGAGGGGGAGAAACCCAACACAAAACACATGACTTAACCAGTGCCTGCCAGGCCCCTGCGCACGCGGGGTCCGGGGGCACACGGCACACCCCGAGATGCCACAGCTCACTGGGGCCAGGGCCAGATGGCAGACATGGTCCCCTCTGCTCTGGGGAAAGGTGGCCCAGGCAGGGTGAAAGCAGTGTGAACCTGGCTGGTCAAGGGGCACAGCTGTAAGGTGCAGGCAAGAGCTGGGCTGAGCCAGGGAGAACACAGCTCAAACAGAACCTACGTCAGCATGGGGTGGCCTCTTAGGGACACCCCTCTGAGGTCACAAAGGTGGGGGGATGCAGGGGCCGTATGGGCTTGGTCCTTCTCTCCGGCTTTCTCTGTTAAGTGCCATACTGCCTGCTGGCCTTGGCTCTTGGTACTAGGGATGCAGCAGGACTTGGCATATGGAGCTGGAACACATCCTGGTGGGTCACTGGGTCATTTGTTTCACTGCTCCAAAGCAAACTGAATACCCAGGCCACTGCAGATACTGAAACAGCACTTTCAAGGCACTTGTGACCTAGGATATCTCTGTTCTCCATGCCCAGCTCAGGCCATGACAGGGGGGTTCTTTCGCACCACAGATGACTTTGCTTCTTGGCAGTTTCCTGCTCACCACTGCTGACTGCAAGGATGCTGGGCTTGGCTCAAATGCTGGGTTCAGTAGTGATGCAGGCTCTCTTTTCCTCTTTGGGACGGGTAGGACAGCAGAGTTGGTATCCATGGAGGGTACCCCATGTGTCCCTTTCTCCTTGTCTCAGTTTTGTCCATGCCAACCTTCTCTTTTGTGCCTATGTGAACCTGGTGAGCTCAGCAAGAAATCACTCTGACTGAGCTTGGGCAGCACTAGAAGCTACCTTTGCCTTCCTGTCCCAGGGATTTTCTTCTCCCCATCTCCAGTTTCAAGATTAAAGAGGCAACCTGGCTGGCGAGTTCCACTGAGTCCCTAGTGAGTGTCACATGGTGTAGGACTTGCCCCTTCCAAAGGCTCTCTCTGTGAGAGAGGGTTGTGTCAGCTCCACAGGTGTTGCCCCTCTGGGAAGTTCCTATCTAACTCCATCTTTTTGGCTACATCTGGAAGCATTCCAGCTTCCTCTGGACTATCCCATCCATGCTCAGCGAGGAGCTGGAAGCGACCCTCCATGGGACAGGGAGGTGTCAGCCTCAATACACTGTCCATGCCCATGCCGCATCTAGCTCCTGCTCTGCACCGGCTGGGGAAGGTCACACCACCCCAGCCACATGCACAGGAAAGAAGGGGAACAACTATCCCTGGGTGCTCCCCACAACTGCCCAGCAGTCCTGAAAATTGCTCCTGGGAACATATCTCTGTGCTGGCTAGGAGTGCTGGCTCTGTGGCTGCAGTAGACCAAGCGGAAGAGGTGATGAGGGTGCTGAGGTGCAGAAGAGCCCAGCACATTTGGAGAGCAGGAGGTGGCTGTCCGCTGGCCCCCATCCCTCCAGGTAGGAGCCAGCCCTCCCCAGAGGAATGCTCAAGCACAGCCGCAGCTGCAGGGAGGGGAGGCGCTTGCCAGGCGCCGTGGCATGAAGGCATGATAGGGCACGCTGCGCCGGACCATGAATACCTGTCCCAGACACTTAAGAGGCACCCAAGGTGTGTACGGGTGGCGCAGGAGCTCATACCTCGTCAAGCCTGGGAGGTGGTGCTCCACCGGGAGACGAGGCTCTTTCCAGTTCGCCCTCCCACTCTCGCTGGTGAGCGGCAAGCTCCCTCTCGGCAGCAACCCGCTTCCCCATCACACTCTGCACGTAGCTCACGGGTCTTGCGTGGGGGAGGAGGGAGGAAGAATGTCCTTTTCTCCCCGGCATAGGGGGTGCAAGGGGTCTGGCCTGAGGCTGGGAGTGGGCTGGGTGGTCTTACTGGGTCCCTCCAGCCTTTGCATCGCTGCTTGAATTAATTGCCAAGGGAGTTGCTGAGCGAGGATCAGAAATGAGGGGATGTGCAACACAGCGAAAGAATAAAGACAAGCGCAAATAGTGGTGCCTGGTGTCTTGCTCTCATTTGCTGCTTGCATGGACATGGACTGGATGCCTGTCACATGCACGGGGACACATCCTTGTGAGCCTCACCCATACTGCTCACACACAGCTGTGCCTCTGCTGCTGCAGGATCCTATTGCTTGGGACAGGCTGCACCCCTCTGCCACACCACTGATCACAGTCCCTGCACCACACCAGGAGCATGTGTCATCCCAAAAGGCCCCCAGATTCTTGATTGTGCTTGATTTTGTTCTCAGCCCAAGTACTGATGCACATGTCCCTGAGGGCATCCTAAAGGGCTGGCTCCAAGTAAAGAATGAGGAAAAAGCTGAAGCCAAAATCTCCAGCTGTTTGCAACAGTTGCCTAAAAATAAAGATGTACAGCACCATGACGTTGCTAGTGCAAATCCTCTGCCATGAGCTGCTGGGGTAAATACCTGCTGGAGGAAGGAGTTTTGCTGAGCAAAGCTGGGCTGATATTGGTAACCCCGTGCTGCCTAAAGGTGTGGTCCAAACCTCCTGGGACCCAAGGGTTGGGAGTTCAATTTCTGTATATTTGGGCTAGCAATATGGCACCAGAATGCTGAAATGCTTTTAGCCAGGACAGAGGAGTATGCAGTACTGGAGGCATTTGAACCAGGTGAACTGATAAGCTTTGAGAATGTTTGTCCTCAGAAGCTGGAGGCTGTGACAGGAGACATGCAAAATGAGGAGAAGACTTCTGCCATGTTCCTCCAGATGTAGAACACACAGCAAGCCTGAAGTGACTGTGAAGTGGAAGGCAGCAGCACTGCTGTTGTCCCCCCACATCCCTCTCCCTGCACACACGGCCTGCCCAGCCTTACAAGGAGAAGCAATCTGTGCTGTCATGTGTCACACTCACTATTCATGGATGCTGAAGCCTGTCATGGGATGGAGAGTCCTGGATTTTCTTTGGTGTGGCTGCCTGATGCAAGGTCCCTGGGCAGCAGCCCTGGCTGCAGGGCAGATATCCCAGACCTGCAGGGGCTGCCCTTCAGGTGGTGTTGGCTGGGCTGAAAGAGGAGCCTGACAGCAATGGGAAACCCGGGATGTGCTGGACGATAAGCAGTTTTCCCCTGGAAACACTTAGCAGCCAGCAGGTTAGCTTTGCAACCTGTCTGCAAGATGCATGCTGTCAGCTATGGTGCCAACACACCAGAGCTCCTATGGATAACGCAGCAAGAAACATCCAGGTTGGGAACAGGACCTAGAAATCTTGTTCCTGGTGCCACAGCCAGGTTGGGAACAGGATCTAGAAATCTTGTTCCTGGCACCACTTTCATGCCACATGTCACCCAGACTGAGAGGGAGCCTGGTCTTTGTGTAGCCTCTCTGTAGCCTGATGCTGATGCTGTAGGAGATGCCTTGAAGAGACATCCCCAGAGGCATTTTGGGATGTGAATCCCCCATGGCAGAAGTGCCTGCAAGGAAGCATAGCTCTAAACCAGGGCTGAATTGGGCAGGGGTGTGAGGCCGTTTTTTTGTTTGACTTGGGGACCAGCCCATGCACATTTCTGGGGGTGCTCAGTCTGTGAGAAGAGCTGCAGACGCAATTGGTCCTGGAGCCTCCTGACTCCCCATTCCTGTCACAGGCTTCCTGTTGCCATAGTCCCAGCACTTTAGGGTTTGGGGATGCAAATCCATCCCTGCTCTTCTAGGGAGATGTCTTTTTCCACAAGGCACCTTTCTCCCCTATGCCGCTGCAAAGCCTTGGGCTGGCCTGGGCCCATGCTCACTAGGGACCACAGCATCCCTCAGCCAGGCAGCCAGGCTCAGTGGGAGCCTGGCACACCAGCTGCCAGCAGAGTGGCTCTCCCTCTCCAGCTGCCCCACACTGGGGCTGCAAATAAACAAACAAACACCCCAGAACCAAGCTTCAGCAACTCATCCCCTCCTAACAACGTAATTACAGTGAAGCAGCTGGTGAGCAGCACTTGAAACCTGGCATGTAAACATGGCTTTCTCCTCCACAGCTCAGGCAAAAGCAACCTCCTTCAAGGGGAGCAGTAATTTCAGGAGAGGGGTCCACGTTTTTGTGGTGAGGGTTGTGGCCAGACACTTTCATCTCAGCCTTTTGATGCAGAGCGGGAATAATAGATGGCAGACGTCAACATCGCACCTAGCTGTGCTTCCTGCTCTGGGCCCTTTTCCACCTCCCACTGGGTATCTGAGTCTCCTTGCCTTTCCCAGCCCCTGGGCCAGCTGCTGGCTCCCTCTCCTTTGCCAGGATGGGTAAGAGCACTGGGAACCTCAAAAAGCCAGGCCAGAGCTGGCACCAGCTATCCAGGAGATAAAGACCCATCTTGTGCCCAGAAGGGCTGGCAGAGAGAGGCACAAGGGGATGGCAGGGCCACATCATCGCCCATCTCACTCTCTCACACCACCACTTCCAGAGTTGTGTCTGCTCCAGAGCCAACAGACCAAACATGTGCACTTGGATACCTTAGTGATGGGCGCCCTTCGAGACCAGTCGAGGAGGTGAGGTTGCCCACAATAAGACATTACCAGAAGATCCCTGGTGATGTCAACTCTTGCAGAGTGAGTGCAGACTACGCCATGAAGGATGTCCCACTTTGTGCACAAAGGTGCTACATCATTGCAGTGTCCCCCAGCCCTGTCCCCTGCTCCAGTCTTTCAGTCCTACCTAGAGGTCCCTCGGGTACCACTGAAGAGGAGGTGTTTGGGAAGCAGAGGGCAGGGGCTGAGGAGGCTGCATGGGTGGAAGAGGATTAGGACAGAAGATAGAGGGAAGGAGGATTGTCCCAGCTGGGAGAGGTGGGTGCAGAAGACCCTTTCTCCCTGCCTTACCTCCCAGCCCCTCCAGTACTCCCCAATACGCAGCCCTGAGCACGATGCTCCTGAGCTTTGGGCCCCTCTGCCCACATGCTGGCTCACCATCACTGTGCTTCTTGCTGCTTGCCCAGCCGGGTGACACCAGAAGCCTCCCATGCTGAGCCTGGTACGGCTGGGCTCCTCTGGGGAAGGAGGTGGCGTGTGTCCTGCCAGCACAGGGCGGAGTGCCACTGTCTACCATGGTGACAGTACAGCACCCATACAGGGAGAGGCAGGGATGGGACAGCCCACACTGCCGCACCCTATGGCAATGTCCGGCTGAGCACTGGTGAGTCCAGTGCTGTGTCATGACAGCTGGGCATGGCTGTCCCAGGACTCAGTGACAATGCTTTGAGAGACACTTGGTTTTGTGGCAGTAGTTCCTGCTGACCATAACACCCAGATACCGTCTGTGCATGCTGGCAGCAAGGGGACAGAGCTGGACATGTGGGTGCTGGCTTCCAGGTACCTCAGGCTGACTCTCTGCACAGTCTCTCTGCACTGCTAGCCAAGGGCAGGCACACTGTGGATAGGTCAGGCTATCTCAGAACACTCTGCAAGAGTGCTGAGTTGTGTTGGGATCGATACTCGAAGTATCAGCCACAATATGCTGCCTTATACCCTGCTGGCTTGATGTTCTCCTACATCCAAACTAGGGTGTTAAATCCACCCCTCTGGACAACTTCCAGCTCAGGTAAATGCATCTGCCGGAACCCCCTTCCCTGCAATTCGAGGGCAGGGTACCATCTTTCACTTGCTGGGGCATAGAAGGGATGCTATTGCTTCCTGGGAATGCTCTGCCAATGCCCAGAATCACCCCTGGCAGGCCCAGAGTTGGTGCTGGCTGCCACATTGCCAGGTGCTGCACAGAAGATGTGCATGGTCCAACTCCCCACTGACGTAACTCCTGGGAGGCAGACAGGAGTTGCCGGTGGGGAATTGGCCCGCATTTCTTAGAGCGCTTGGGGAGCTGTGTTGAGAGGTGGTAATTGTTAAATGTGGGCTGAGATAGGCTGAGCAGGGAGGGAAGGAGGCCAGGGAGGTGGCAGACACCTCACCAGCGCTGGCTTGGTTTATACAAGTTGAGCTTTGTTCAGTATCTCCCCAGGGTTTCGTGGCTGGGAGGTACCATCCCTTGCTGCTCAGATGACACGGAGCCAGGTGGCTACTCTGTGAAGCCTTGCAAAACCTTCCCTATCAGCCATTCCTCAGCAGGACAAAGCACTGAAGGGAGTGGGCCATGGCAGGGCTGCCTCAATTCTATCCCAAATACTGGTGACAAACACCTGTGGAGCAATGGCTGCGAAAACCCTTGGGAGAGCAGCACGGGGTGCAGGTGATGAAGCCTCCTAATCTGAACTAAGAGATGGGGATCACAGCCTGACCATGTCTTGGCAGCGTTTATGTGGAAACCAGGTTGAGGGCAGAAGCAGTGGTAACCTTCCCCATCTTGATCATGACTGACTGTCAGAGAAAGCATCATCTGGGACAGGTGTTTTGGTCCCCGTTGGCCAAAGACCCAAGGCACAGGGTTTCCAAGAGTTAAGAGCATCTGCTGGGCCAGTTTTCATGGACCCCTGCAGGCCCCACAGACTCCTGTGGGCAGGTGAGAGATGTCCCTAGTCTGGTAGGAGACAAGTCCTGGCTGCTGGAACAAGCTCCTTTAGCCTTGAAGCATCCAAATGCATGTCCATGCCCACTAAAGTTGATGTCCAGATGGTACTGGAACATGGCCCCTTCTTGCCAGGGGAAGATTTCGCTCCTGCCGTGCTCTCAGCTAAGAAGGGAAGACCCATCACTGCCTTGGACAAACACATCACATCTCTCTTGTGCCAGATCTCCTTGACACTGGGATCTGGCAGAAACATGGATTTTGCACTAACGCCCAACTGCCCCCAAGGGCAGTCTCAGCTCCCATGTACGTGCCCCAGCTGGGGCTGTGGGGTACCCACGGTGCAGAGCTGGCTCCCAGGCTCCCATATCCCTGTCCACTGTCACACATCATGGAAGTGGAGCTTCCTGTCCTGCAGGTATAACCTGCCCTTGTCCTCGTCCTGGCACTGCCTTGCACACGCTGTGCTCAGACAAGCAGCAGGACTCTGTATTGCTCACTGCCAGCACCCTCCAGCCTGTGCATCACCAGCAATTCTGGTTAGTGGTAATGCCACCTCTCAGCTTGCTGGTCCCTCAATCACATTGGCAAGTGTCTCCAGGACTCTCCAGCATGTCCTTGCCCACACTGCCCTGTCTTGCTGACATTCCTCCCTAAGCTGCACATCCCCAGCATCACCCTGGCCCATCCCCAGCACATCCCCTGCCACCAACCAGACACATTTTGTATCTCTGTACTAAAACCTCACAAAAAAAAGGCAAGGACTTAGCTGGCTCACATGCTCACCTTCACCAAGCCAGACTGGGGCCCAGGTTCACAGCAGTATGTCTCTCTCACCTAGGTTCTGTGCCCACCAGAAAACATCTGCTCCTCATCTGTGCCCACACATGGGAGGTCCTAGTGCAGGAGAGGTGCCCCTGTGTGCTTTACTGAGCAGGGTCCTGGGCTCAAAGCCAGCCTGAGAGGAGCTCCTTGCTTGGGTGCAGGGATGTATGTCAGCCCTCTCTGAGCCTGTCTGCCTCAAGGTTTTGCTGGCTCACAGGAAGTGGAGGAAAACATGAAGGTCTGGCTTACACAGTGCAATCATCTTGTGGGTTATATGCAGAGTCTGCACAGCACCTCATGGCACCCAGACACCTCCCCATGGAGCTGTTGTGGACCCTAACCATCCCCAGTTCTGCAGGGATGGCCCCTTGGCCCCTTTCACTGCCTGCTACTCATCTCTGCCTGGCCCCAAGGTCTGGTCATTGAGCAGGAAGATCTGTTCTGCTGGTCTCTTGCCTGCTGGTCCTTCCCAACACACCCAGCCTCTGGCTTTCTGGTTGGCTGAAAGAGTGAGCAGGTCTCCCCCAGCCGCACAGTCTTGTACTTCCCCCATACTGGGTGCTCCCAATTCTGGACAACCTCCCCATCAACACCACTGCAAAGGTCTCTGTGAAAGTCATGGAGACGGGACAGAAAATACATCCGAGTCCATCTCACACTTTCCACAGCCACATTCCACCTGGCAGAGAGGGAGCAAGGATCCTAGGAGAGGCAGTTCCCTACCTGCTCGCTCCCTCGGCCCCAGCTCAGCAGCTGAGTTGGCTCCCCAGCACCTGCCTCCCCCCAGCCTGCATGCCCCAGGGCAGCGTGCAAGGAGTGACAGGTGAGTTGGCAGCCACTCAGCTCTGGCACCCCTCGGCGCTCCTTCTAAACCAAGCCCTTTGCACGCCATGTTTCTGCCATGACGAACCGGCAGACATCAAGGAGAAGTAATTTGCTGGGATTCTTCTGGACAGGTGTGTCCCAACGCCCACACGCCGCTCTCACCCGTGCGGACAGGAGGCACGTGCTCTGATGTTTCCCGACACCTGGGCACGGCTACTGGCTTGTGGTTGTTGGAAACACTGGCAGAGGGGTTGGGTCTGTTTCTCTCCAAGACCTTAGATTCAATGGATGGATATCAGCTCAGGGTTTGCCCTTCCCAGTACACAGGTCATGAGACACCAAACATGCAGGGTTTTTGGAAAGATTACCAAGACAGCTTTACTCCTGACAGGACAAAAACAGCTCCAAAAGCAGCATTATTGCTCTGCCCTTCCCTCTGTCCCATCACTCTGGAGCATCCTTTGGCTTTAGGCAAGTAGGATCCTATACCCAAGCTATTGCTCTGAATCACCAGGTCTGCCTCCTGCTGCCACTCTGATAACTCATGACCTTCCTTGGCAGAGCCAGGAACAAGCTCTCTGGTCTACTTTCCAGGATTCCCTAGTCTCTGAAAATCCCTCTGAGTTTATAATTTCTGGATCTGAATCACACTATTCTGGTCCATCTCCGGCATCCTATGCCCCATCACATGGCAGGGCTTTGTGTAAGCTTAGAGCAGGGCTCAGGGAGCAGGATCTCAAGCAGATGTGGTGTGGTAGCTTGGTCCTTCCTTAGCATGGAAATCATTCTTGGAAGCTCAGTGTTGACTGTGTGCATTGTGAAGCTGGGCTGGTGGGACAGGCCTTGGGGACTGGGACATGCCCACTGTCTTAGCAGGAGCTCTGCTGGACCGTGAACAGGAGCAGAGGGCATGTCCCATCCCCTGCATGGAGCAGCTCAGTGCCTTGCCCCAGCTGAGGACTCTTAATCCAAGTAGGGTCTCAGGACCTTGGGCCAGGGCAGGCACTTCTCCTGGGAGGGTTTTCCAATGAAGGGACACTGAGCCAAGCTTCTCAAACCATGCCTCTCCTGGCATGGCACACAACATCCTCTGTCAGGACAGGCAGGGAATCTCTTCCAGCCAGCACTGCTAAAGGCTTCCCCATCACCCAGGAAAGCCACAAGTAAATGGCCAGCAAAGGCATATATACCCCAGCATCTGGTGAGGCTCTGGCATGCTGAGCCATAGCCTGGGCTCGGTGACAGCTGGGCTCAACCCAAAGTGCTGATTTGACTGAATCCAGGCCAGGATGGCTCCTGCCCTTCCAGCAAGCCAAGAGGCTGAAAGCGACAGAGAGTTGGGGATCAGATGGCAAAGGCAGCATCCCACAACACCCCCTCTCCCTGCCCAGCTCCCACTACGCTTCATGGGGCCAGCCTGGCCTGAAGAGGAGTGCTGGGGTTGGGGTCTGGGAACACCCTCTCTGTGGCTTCCCTCCTAATAACGAGGGGATGACGCCATATGCACAAACTGTTCCTAAGGGAGGAATGTCCTTTCTTCCCTTGCCATGTGGCAGCCAGCTAAGTACAGGCCTTCAGCTCAGCAGCCTCCTCATGGCTTGCTGCTGTAAAGTGTACCTTCCACATCTGGCCTGAATGTTCCACAGCTGCTGAGCCTTCCCTCTCTCTTCCCAGCCCATTTGGGTTAGGCATCACCAAGACAGTGAGGCCAGAAATACTGAGAGAGGCTGGGATGCACTGGGAGAAGATGGTGTTCTGTCTCCCACAGGGATGGGCTGGCACAGGGAACTCTCCCACAGGTGGAGGAGGAATCTTGAGGCTGTCTGTCATGTGCCTTAGAGCACTATAGGGGTCTTGCTTATATAGTGATAGCGCTCCTCCTGGTATAACAATAAGGACCTCTGCTTATACAGCTATAGGGGGGACCCCTTTATACTCTGACAGGGATCACTGACCCAGGAGGCTGCCCACATTCATGCAGACGCTTCTTCAACTTCCCCTGTGCAGCAATAGAGGAGGGGTTCCAGTTTAACAGTCCACAGCTTCATGTGGAGAGTTCCCCGGCACCTCCCAGCCTCGGGACTGCCTTTATGGCCACATCCTTGCTGCCCAGGACTCTGATTTGCCGCCGTGATAAACGCCGGTGAAAATGGCATTGGCTGGGGTCATGCAAGCAGAGACCCTCGCTGGCTGCCCCATGGATGTGTTGCAGGGCAGACAGCCCCCACCTCGCCTTCCAGACACCGCAGACTCGTTTGTCCCCCCCAAGGGGTGCCAGGCCGTTCCTTCAGCCCGCCGGCAGCATCGGGAGCACCGAGAGCTGGTCCCAGCTGCCGTGTCCTTCCGTGTCCCGGGCACACGGAGGGTGTGCGGGTGCCCACGGGTGTGCAGCCCAGGTGTACAGGCAGGTGCGTGTGCATCCACTGCCCTCTGCTGAGGAGCGCGGGCAGCTCAGCGGGCCTGAGCCGTGAGGGGCTACTGGGACCGGACAGGCACCGGCCCCGGGCACCGGCAGCTTCGTCAGGGGCTGATTTTGCTCTTTCTACTCCCCTCTACGAGGGTAATGTGACATCCCATCGGGTGTTATTTTCTGGCCCCAGTCCCCTGATCCCAGGCTCTGAGTTCTTGTCCCCATGCCACTCCCAGCCTTCCTTGCCATAGCTTTCCTAGTTTCTCCCTGAGCTTGATCCCTCTCTACCCCTTTCCCTTATTTGCTTGGGGGTGTACGTGCAATTATCCATCTAGGTTTTCCTACCTCCAGCCCCAGCCAAGCAGATCCATCTGAATTAATAACTAGGAGCTGGGAGGCAGAAAGCAGCTTCTGGTGGCAGCTGGAACTGTGGGGTAGTGGTGTACTTGCCCAAGCCAGCCCTAGTGAGTGGTGATGCACCTGCCTAGAGCATCCATGCTCTGGTCTGCCCTGCCCCAGACTTGTGGGGCACTTCTTCCCAGCCTTCATGTCCAGCTCATACAGTAGTTGATTGCCACAAGCCAGTGGGGTCTGGCTGGGCATGACCCCCTGCATGATGGTAGGAAGGCAGAAGTGTGTCAACAGGGCCAGACTCGGCCTCTCTGCAGCACCTCTACTTGTCTGAGGTGCTAGAATCACATGCTTTGATGCCTGGAGGGTCTGCAGCACCTCTACTTGTCTGAGATGCTAGAATCACATGCTTTGATGCCTGGAGGGTCTCTAGTGGGTCTAGGGTAGGTTTAGCTGCCAGATATGTTGAGGGAGAGATGCTCCCCCCCTCCACATACCTCCTATTCCCTTGCTGCCTCTCTGTAAACAGGCCCCTTAATTCAAAGCCTCCAGAGGAAAGGAATGGGAATCTCTAGTTATGTCTGCACTCGTAAAACAAACAGTCCCAGGGCATTGCCAGGCACAGCAGTGGGATTGTCCCTATGGGAATTTTTAGCACTGTCCTTGTCTGATTCTGTCTTGGGCCAGCTTGCACTGATCCAGACAATTTTTGCTCACAGTTTAGGAGTTATTCTGGGTCAATCCCAGCAGGATCTGGCACACAGGCTGTCCATTTGCAGGATGCATTTCACAGCCTGGAGGTGGGCTGGTCCATGACAGAGGTCCCCAAGGGCAGAGAGAGTTCCCGGGTTTGTTTAACTTAGCATAGGGCTGTAGAGAATCCTTCCCAGAGAAAGTGGGAATGGATGCTTTGGAAATGCAGCCCCATTGCCCCTGACATGTTTGCTCCAGGCATTTGGAGGTGTCTCTGTGTAGAGGAGCTCCCAGGCCAGGGACATTCTGTAGGTATTGTGCAGTCAGGGTGTAGTGGTTTAGACACAGGGTTAGGATGAAGGTTAGGGAGAGTTTCAATGGCTGGACTGTGGTTCTACAGGAAGGGAAAGGGCTTGCAACAGAACCTGTAGGTGGGATGATGTAGGAATTCATCCATCCATGCGACACAGGAGAGCCTCAGCCCATTTTCCCCTAAACCTGTCTCCCACAAACATCAATAGCAACAAGATTTATTCACACATTCAATGAAACACTAGAGTCACCCCAAAGGACTTCCACCCCGGGGTCTTCTCAGGCATCACTTGCCCTGTCTCACCATGGCCACACAACATCAGCTGCATTTGCACACCTGCTGGGCCTGAGGGTGAGGATGCACACACACGGTGTCTCTGTGTGTGTGGGTGTGTGCACACACTCACGTGTGCGTGCACATGCACGGGTGATGGGCAGACGCCCCTGGCGTGCCGCATGCCTGTGTTTGCACTGCACTTGCCATGTGCATTTTAGGGCACGTGTGGGATCTGGCAGCCTGATGCGGGTGCTTGGCGTGGGCAGGGGGTGTTTTGCTCAACACCTGCCTTCACCTACGGCTGCGGTTTTGATGCAGAGAAAGACGGGCTTTTGATGTCTGCGTGTGTGTGCTCTGCAGGTATTTCACACACCCTGTGTGCAGCCTGAGTGGAGGGGTGTTTGCACATGCATGTGAGTGTGTGCATGTGTGTCAAGTGTGAGATCAGTGTCTCAGCTGGCCGCCACCCCTGCTGGAATCCCTGCCTCCCAGGATGAATACACTTGAAAGCATTTTTTCCCCCTTAGCCACCAGATTTCACTAAGAGAAGAAAAGGAACTGGGCACTTTATCTTCATTAGCAGCTGGGAGCCTCTTGGGGCAGCTTTAGTCGGGGTGATGCTCCCTCCGCCCCCACTCTTATCCTCTGTCCTCACTCATTAGCCCTTTCCAGAGGGAACAGGGGCTGGCCGGCAGGGACCTGCGGTTCTGCTGTGTCCCTGTTCCTGCTGACCACCATGTCCCCCAGCCCTATGGCCTTCTCCAGCTGCCCCCAGGCAGCAGGGCTGGGAGGGAAGTGGAGATGTCCTTTTCCTTATCCGCCCTGGGAGAACCCAGAATAATTTCAGACTCCAAGAAGCTCCTTCAGTTGCAAGCTGCTGCCGCCTCTGGGTTTGAAGCTGGCTTAGGCCAGCATTGGCTCAGGGTCTGGAGCAGCTAGGGAGTTGTGTGATGGTGGCTCCCCGGCCAAGTCCCCTTGGGAATGGCTGCATCTGGGCGGGTTAAGGGCAGCCCTTTCCTTCTGGAGCTGCTCATCACCGGGAAGCAGTCATGGCTGCATCCATTATTACCCAGTATCCATGACAACTGCTGTGGAGCTGTCATCCTGTCCCCAGGCCAGCCACCACAGGGTTCCTCTCAGAGGGGTCTCAGGACAGCAGCTTTCCTTGAATGCCTGCTGTGCGTGAGGTGGCCTGTGGACTGCACATTGCCCCACTCCGAGGGCTTGGGCATTTGCATGGGATACAGCGCTGTTCCCTGCAGCATTCCAGGGCATCCCTAGGCAGGGCCAGGGGTGCTGTAGACAGGAACAGGGCAGGATGCTGGGGTTACAATGGCTGTGGGGAGGGCTTTGGGAGAGGACAGGAACAGAGAGAGTTGCTCTTGCTCCCCTCTTGCAAGCCCAGATGCTAGGGTTTCAGTGAGAGAGAGAGGCAGGGGTGTTGGGGGCAGACTGCCTTAGGTAACATTCCTTCCCACTTAAAAGGAGCCATAAATCACTCATTCTTTATTAAAAGCTCTGCCTGACCGGGAGAGAAATGTCAGGAGCATAAATCAACTCTACTGGTCTCTTGCAAGGGTCCTGGCTTGCCAAGGACTGCTCCCTCCACTGTCTCCAGGTAGAGCACAGCACAGCCACACTCTTTATGCCCACCCCCATGGACGAGGGATGGGGATGCAGGGGCCAATGATATGAGCTGCTGAAAACCTAGGCTTTCTGGGCCAATCCTTACCTGGGGAGTCATAAGGAATAAAAGCAGAGTCTATCCAGGGAGCATGGTTCCAAGTCCTTTGCTTCCACCTTCTCCTCAGGGCTACAGGGAGAACTGGGCACTGCCCTGGCCATCTGAGTACAGGGATGCTACAGAGGTGCTCATGCAGCTGTGGGCAGAGAGCAGCCCCTCCTGGAGCCACTGGGAAGGAGACCCCTTCTCCCTCCACCTGCCTGGCAGTGAGAAGGGCTGGCCTTCCTCTTGACTTTGCTTAGGAACTGAAAGATGCCAGCTGAGGCCTCTGATAGCCTGCAGCTGGCAAAGATTTTGCCCCAAAAGATGGGGACTGCCCCCATTTTGCTATTCCTGCCCACCCCCAGAGCAGAGCTGGGGAATAGGGACTTCAGCAGGTGGGAAAACACCCCATCTGAAGCCCAAGGCCAAGCTATGTGGGGCAGGTGCCCATGCCTGCCTCTTGCTTGGACAGAGCAAGGCCAGGCAGGGGGAGAGAGGTAGGCAAGAACCTGAGCAGGAGCAGGACTCACTTACACCCTGTTAAAGCATCTGCAGGCACCGAGGTAGCTGCTCTTGCTTCTCCACCTCCTGTTTTTCCAGTTAGATGCGTGGCTTAATATAGCAGCACTTACGTTGTAAAACATCACTCATAAAACAGAGAGGATGTGCTGTGTGGGAGAGTGTGCAAGCCAATCCCCAGCTGCTTTTTGATGTCGGCCTGGAAATTGCAGCATCTTGGCAACGGCTGCTCACTGGGGTTTGTGTGCAGCAGGGCCAAACCTGCCCTGGGTGCAAACCTGCAGTGATCTCTGGATGAGCTTGGAGGGTTTCCATCCATTCCAGGTTCTCTGTCCAGAGTACAAGGGATGGGAGCTGCTGGGGAGTGCTGGGGACATGTGTGCACACCCCCTGCAGATCTCAGCCTGTGCCTGGTACCATGGAGCTGGTGCCATGGGACCCTTCCCTTAGTGAGGAAGAACAGCAGGTATGGCTAAATCCAGAGCCCAAGGATGGGCAGCAACCAGCAGTAAGTACCCATTGGCCCTACCAGCACTGACTGTGGATGCTGAGGAAGTGACTGTGCATGCTGATTGTTTCAGCTGTGGTGGGAGGAATTGCTGCCTTGGCTGCTCCTAGCAGCACTGGCCTTTCTCAAACGTCTTCCCCAGAGGGGGAGCAGGCTAATAAAGGAACCTGGTGAGGCAAAATCAGACCAGTCTCAAGCAGTTTGCACACAGCCAGGCTTCCACATATGGAAAGGCTGAACACTGGGGGCTTCAACCTGCATGAAGGCAAGGGCTTGACTCTATGGGGTAGCACCAGGCTGGACCAGGCAGCCAAGGATAGCTCATCTCAGCCCAGGCCTCAGCTGGAGAGGGAATGGGCTGTGAGGGGAAAGAAAAAACAAGGGGGGAAGAGCTGGGATCTTCTTGCTTGGGAACCTGCCAGGACTCTTCCTTCAAAGGGAAGGAAGTCCCAAGTACAGGGCGATAGGCTTTCATCAACCACTTGCTGCAAACCCCGAACCCCATGGGGCTGTTTATCCTGGCATGGGAGAGCCTGTAAAATGCAGCCCTGATCAGGCCCACAGAACATAGTTTTCCTCCCTGCAATAACCCCAGCAGCAGGGCTGTGACTGCTCTCCAGGTCCGTGCTCAGTCCCCACACAGCCCTGGAGCAGCCAAGGGTCACCAGGGCACAGGGGTCTTGGGGTCCCATCTTAGCTACTCACCAACCTGAAAGCAGGTCTCAGCCCAAGGGCAAGGGGACACGAGCAGTGCTGGGAGCTTGTCACCATGGCTGGCTGGCATCCCCAAAGGGTCTGACCTGTTAAGTGTGTCTCCCAGCTGGGCTGATCCAAGGTGCCCTGTAGTTTCCCACGTTCCCTCCTGCCTGCCACCCATCATATTTTGCATTTCTCCCTCTATCTTATCTCCCTGCCAGCTCACCCCTTTGCAGCTGGTCTCTTGTTTTCCTTCTATACTCTCCCTTGCTCCTTGGCCTCACCTGCTCCAGCTCCAGCCCAGCTCCCATGCTGAAGGGCCCTGAGGCAGAACCCTGATAAGGGCCAGACCAAACAAGAACCTTTTGTGCCATGTTGAGCTCATCTATTGGGAACTGGGAGAAGACCCAGCCTGGGCAGGGCAAGGAGCAATGTACAGAGGGACAGAGAGGTTCAGTGCCTCCGTGTGGTGTCAGACATGAAGCAAGAGGCTGCCTCAGTTTCCCCACTTCTCTGAAAATCTTTCTCCTGCTCCTGCTCAAAGAAGCTCACATCCCTGGAGCAGGGAGGGAGGAGGGCCCATGACGTGGACTGAGCTGAGGAGGGAGGGCACATGTCCCGCTGAGAGATGCTGTCAGTGCTGGGCCCTGTGTGCACAGCGGGCCTGGCAGCCAGCAAGTGCAAGGAATAAAATTCTCCCCCCTCCCGACCCGCTGCCGGGTTAATATTCCCTCTAACGACAGACGGCTCCTTTTATCCTCTCTAGCACTCCCGCCAGTGATTTAATCTTGGAACAAGCCATGATTATTTCCTGTACAGCTGCCTCCCTCGCTTCCACCACAGACCAGGCTTGACAGCATCCCACCAGGCAAGCAGCAGACTCTCCTCTAGGCCCCCAGTCTGGCCATGACTGAGGGCAGACAGACCCTCTCCAGCACCCTGCCTTCCCAGTCCTACTCTGGGGGTGCCATGGAAAGAGGAGGGATAGTCTGTGATGGGAATCCTTCATGGGACTCGCAAGCATTAGGGGAGAAAGGCTGATAGACAAGGCAGTGGATTGCTTGACCAGGGGATCTTCTGGGTCCCAGCTTCTTGGGGCAGGTCTAGGGCTCTGAGAGGAATCTGATATGGGCGTCAAACTATCTTTGGGGGTTATGATGGTATCAGCACAGAAACACTTACCTCTGGACCCCCAAAGCTAAGGCAGCTGGATCTCAGGCTGCCAGTCCTTGGCTCAGGGCTACTGAGGACTGGCAAAGATAGGCTCTTCTCCCAGAGGTCCCCGCGGTCCTTTTGGTCTCACAGGGCTGCAGTGCTTGCGCAGACACACCTAGAGCACAGGGCCCTAGGACACACAGCCTGGAGTTCTCCATCAGTGGCCACAGCAGAGCCGGTGGCATGACCGACAGCAGCTCCAGAGGGCATGGGGATCCTTGGAGACCTGCACAGAACTAGAATGGGCAAGATCCACTTTACATGAAGAGCTTGGCAGGAGCTGGGACTCACCCCATCCTCTGTGCAGCGAATGCAGTTAGCCCCAAGAACTGTGAAAACGTGAGTCCAGAGCACCACTGAGGACAATCTCCCAAGTCTCCTTGTGTAGGTCTAGGGGAGAAGGCTTCCAAAATTCTGCGTCAGTATCCACTCTCTACCTGCAAGCAGGCGACTACTGCAGGGCAAGTGGGACTAATGGGGGTCAGCACTTGTCACCAGACCATAGGTACACAACGTGCATGCTTGTCCCTCACGTGTGCAGTACCTGAAGGCTGGGGAAAGCCAGGGTCCCTCCTTGCCAGGATAGGCAAAAGAAGCAAGAGACCAGGGCTGGCCCAGGGCCACCCCGGCAGCATCAAAACGTGGGGTGTAGCTCCACCTGGTGGACAGACAGCCCCACTTCCACACCCCCCCTTCAAAGTGTCACCAAGCCCCTTTGGCCACCACACGGAAACTAGGCGCCCCCAAGCTTATGGCTCTGCCTTCCCTGTCACTATTAGGAAACAGAGCCAGGGGATGCAGCCTCGTCCCAGGGCTTGGGATGCTCCAGCACTAGGGAATGTTGAGGCAGCATCGACCTGTGGATGCACACGCTGCCGAACGTGAGCAGTTGCATCTGCACACGCACACAGCCTGGGCAGAGAGCACCAGGAGAGATGGTGCAGAGCCAGCTGTGCCCCCCACAACCTGCCCTCGGCGTACTGAGTGTCCCATGTGTCTGCAGGAGAGATTAAATGAAGGCAGCCACCTGCCTGCCAGACGGAAACAACCCTGGATTGTTCAGCTCCTGCCAGCCAGGGACGTGAGGGAACAACTCGGACCTAGAAGCCAGGGGTCCTGGGCTCAACAACCGGCATCTACATAATCCTGGATAAATCTTTGCTGACCGCCATGGAGGAGTACTTGCACAGATGCTTTTGTTCCCCCATGCTTCCCTCTGGCCTCTTCCCCCAGGATTCTCCTCATACATAGCACCTTGCGGCACCCCTTCCATCCCAGCACAGAGTCCTCAGCCCCTTCTTCCACAGCCGTTTCACTGCCAGGAGACCCCAGAGATGCTTCCTGCTTCTGGTGGGTTGGGAGGTGCTGGGTCCTCACAGGTGGGTGATGGAGAGCATGAAGGAATCACAGCCACCAAATGGGAAACCAGACGCTTTCCCTCAGAGCCGTGGCATGTTCCCACAGCTATGCCAGTGCCCCTGACACCCAATCTCCCCAAAGCGGAGGGAGGCACGGAGTTACGGTGATGGGCTGATCACGCAGCCGCTGGAGGGACAACCTGGAGATGGGGAGGGAGCCGAGCAGCTGCGGGGGCGGCTGCCGCGAGAGGGCAGCACAGCCCCGGCCCGGGCCGCCCCCGTGCCCCACGGAGCCGCCTCCGCCCCCGGGCTCACCCAGCTCCGCCTCAGCCTTTCGGGGGCTCCAGCGGAGAGACCCCCGTCACCTCCCCGTGCTGGACTGGCAGGGGGTCTCCTGAAGGAGCTTGAATTGGTTGCAGGGGGGATAATTAGCCCTTCATCAACCGCTACCACCCTGCGGCTGTGTGGGTTTTCTCCTGCCCCAAGACCTTACACATGCTGGCAGGCATTTAAAGCAGCCTGTGGCGATACTCGGTACTTCCCAGTTATTCCTTCCTGTTCCACTCAGCGCTGAGAGCTTCTTCCCTAAGGGCTTTAGTGGCAGCAGTCCTGGGAGGGAGGTGGGCTGGAAGCATCGCCTGGATGGCAATCAATCCACATCCTCACCCCTATGCCAGCAAGGACCACCTTGCCTCTTCCACCAGAAGCCCAGTGCTAGGACCCGTCTTTTTGCCCATAGATAAGGAAGCAGAGATGTACTTTCATGTGGATTCAAGCCCGCCTCTGCCTTGCATGTTTCCCACCCAGAGAAGCTACTTTTCTCCAGCTCTCTGAGCCATTCCCATCACCACCGTTCAGCAAATGGCAGGACAAAAATAGCGTCTCTCCAGGGGCTGCAACAGGGCTGCTCGACTTGGCTGTGCGAATCCAGGCGCCACTTTGGAGCAGGGACTGCAGAAGCTCCTCCAGCCTCCATAGGTAGGCACTGCTCCCCACCCTGAGCCACACTAATCAGGTATTGAAGGGTAAGCTTTGGTGGAGCCACAGCTTTAGCCCCCTGTCCTTGAGAGCTGGGACGGGGACAGGGGACAGGTGAAAGGCAATCAGGAATGGAAAAGGGAGAGTTGCCTGGGCTGGGACGCTTAGAAGCACAAGCCAGGTCTCCTTCCTGAGCACTGCAGCCATCCTGCCAGCCCCAGGGCTCTCAACACAGGCAGGAGTTCTGCTGGAAGCTCTCTGCTGTGCAGCCTGGGGAGGGGGAGCATCAGAGCTGTCAGACCCGCTCACTGAGAGATGTACAGAGACTGAACTCCGTCCCCATGGGTAAAGCAGAGCAGGAGCTGGCTGGCCAGCTGCTGCCACGGAGACGGTCCTTTTCCCTGCCTGATTTTGCCAGTACAGACAGACCACAGCACAGCAAGTGAGCTATTAAAGAACAGCTCTAGCCAGCCAGCAAACACATGCTCATTCATCATTCTGGAGCAGGCAGGGGACGTGCCAACTGCTTTCAGCCAGGACCCATCACAAAGCCCGTGTCCGATAGCTCAGTAGCCTGGAAGCTGACTAGGGGGCCCTGGACCCTCCAAAATGCCTTTTATGTCATGGGGGTCCTGGGAGAGCTGCCCTGCCCCAGGCTGAGGGCTTATGCATTTCTGAGCCAGAGCCCCAGCATGTGAACATCATGCTGGAGACAGTTTGGAGAGGATGCGACAGTTGGCAGGAGCTTAGCCAAGGCCTGAGCTGCCCCCACATTCCCATCTGAGCCAGGCAGGCAGAGCTGCACAGGTCTGTGTGGTGGGAGGCTCAGGTCAGGTAAAGCAGAGTGGGAGACTGCCAGGTACCTGCAGGGAAATTGTGATCCAGCCAGAGTGCTGGCTCTCTCAAAGACTTTTTACAGTACTGCCTACAGTACTGGTTTTACATCAGCCTCTCTCCCCTAGTGCTGATGTCTTCTCACCTGTCTCCATCCCTAGAGCCCAGTTGGCTGTGCTGGGAATCAGAGTGCTCCAACTTCCCATCTGGAACACCCCTGATTCAGACAGGGATACCCCTTTACATAGCCCAGATTAGGGGCTTGGACAAGAAAGCATCCCTTTGCTGGTGACCGCATGTCACTGAAGTATGTGTTGCCCTGCTAGAGTGACCCTTAGTCACAGAGGATATGTGTATGCCAGCAGTGTTCCTGCAAATCCACCCCACCAACAGCTGATGATTTGGCCAAGGGCAGAAGTCTGAGATCTTTGAGACTGTGCCTCAAGACCTACTTCATTCCTCCCTTTCATCTGAGGGCATGCTATTCCTGCTGCCTGGGGGGGAACCCAAATTCCTCGGGGAAGGGAAATGCTGCCCTTCCCTCCTGCTTTGTGCCTTTCATTGCCAGCTGACCAAGAAAGAGGCCAAGCAGAGATGGTCTCAAGGATGTAGCTTGTCTTCTATCATTGCCTGCCAGCCTCAGAGCTTGAGCCTGAAGAGTAAAACTAAAGAGTGGGAGAAAGATCCTCCTCTTTCACATGGAAGTGTGTCTGCCTCCCATGTAAGCTGCAAAGCTGCTTCTTTACCCACGTAAGAAACATCCTGCTGTTCTTGTAGGGCTTGGGTAATTCCATAGTGCTTGCAGAAAGCTCTTGCCACTGTCAGCAATGCTGTCTTGGGGAAGGACTATGGGCCTGATGACCTCCTCTACCCCGGAGCTGCTGCTGCAGCGGGACACAAGCTGCAAGCAAGAAGGGAATAATGCCCTGGAGCTCTTCTGCTGCTCATAGCTGAGGCCTTGAGCTGCATCACTAAACAGCCCTGAGCTGGATTTTTAAAGAGGCTTCAGCCAAATGTCCCCTCCTGGGAGTGGTAGGAGGTACACATGCACTGACAGTGTGGTGCAATAACCACAAGGCCAGCCAGGGCTGGGGAACTCTCTGGCCTCTGCTGTGAAGTGCAGCTTTTCACTGTCAAATAGGAATAACCTTTATGAATGAGTTCTGGGAAGCCAGTTTGGGAGAGCTCACACAACATGGAGGAGGTTTCATGTGTTTCTGGTGAAGCAATCTGAGAGAAATTTTACTTCAACAGGAGCAAGTAGCATGCAGAAAGGTCTCTGCTTCCTCACCTGAAAAATTAAACTGTGAGTTTCTGATGAAACCATGTGTGCACACCAGAAAATCCTTAAACATGCAAAGAGAGCAAAGACAACAAGCTCCTTCCGATCCCTTCCCTAGGGCTCCTCCATCTTCTCGGCTATGGTTGAAACCAGCTATGCATATCTAAAGGTGCTGACTTGTTGTCAGGAACCTTGTACTGATTTTATTCCTCTGTATATATACCCCTTTACCAAATCCTCATGGTTGCTTCAGTGCAGCCTAAGCTGGCCTTGAGTAGGTAATGCTGGCCCAGATTGACTTTGGTTCTGGGCACTCCCAAAGCAAACCTCTGCATCTGAGGGTCTGTGTGTACACGTGTCTGTTCTTTGCAGATGCCACTGCAGGGATGGTGGCTGGCCACAGTGCAGGATATGTGGGAATGAGACTTTGCTCTTCTTCCCTGCCATGGTTCGGAGCGCATAGCCTCTGCCCTGCCCCTAGACGAGGCAAGTCAACCCCAGGCACCGGGAGGCCAGTCTAAAAGCCTGAAACATGGCTCCGAGCCTGCGCTTTCTTTGCAAACACCTCCAGCATCAGCAGTGCAGGAGGAAGTGGGGAGGGGAAAGGGGGGGGGCTGGCTTAGCTCCTCCCAGTTGATAATTCATTACCGCCTGTTAGCCTGGATCCATCCGGCAGCAGCTACATCCTGGCAATGACATGTTCATTTCACACATAAAATACTGTGTCAAAATGCATCCTTGAGACATTCTCCCTGAAACCTTTCCCAGCTGCCTCTGCCAGCTCTTTACATGCAGGAGCAGTCCCTGCAATTGGGGCGTTTTGTTCTTAATGGATGCCTTGCACCCATTGTAGAAATCAGGGCTGCAGCTCATGAGAAATACAAGGGGGATCTTCCTGCATGGAACAGAGAGGTAGCAACATCTATGGCATGCTCAGATCCATGGAGGGAGAAGCAGCACCTTTGCTCATGCACCTGGCTGGTTTATTGCATTCCATTTGCAGTGATGCAGAAGTGCAGCATCTCTTCCCTCCCCTCCTTCCCTGAGGGTCTGGGGAGCTTTGGATGGCAGGACTGGCCAGTCTTGCCTTGGAAACATGGAGGTGGTCTCCTCCCGTTTCTCCAAGGTCCCTGACTTTGGCCCGATGCTGGTGACTATCAGCCTGGTGGTAAATCTTCCTTCCACAGCTGAGTGGGAAGAGGCAAGGTGGGTGAAGGACCCCAGGCATGCACAGCAGGTCATGGGAGTGCTCCCCCGCGGCACCTTCTGACTCCGTGTGGAGCCATGCCCAAGGCTGGGCTGGTTCTCAGAAGAGATGAGGCTCGCCCACCAAGCATAAATCTTTCAGGTTGCCTGCCGACTCACAGCTAGCCTTGCACCCACCCCAAGCCTCCTCCAGCTGCCCTCTGAGCACAATTTCTTCTTGATCCTCACCCTTCCTCAGCATCTCCTCTAGCATTTTCAAAGGCTCTTCTTCCCCACCGTGTTCCCCTAGCACCTATGGGCCAGGGGGCTCTGCTGGTCTGGGAAGGTTCATCCATCCCCTTGTAGGTAAGAAAACAGAGCAGGCCTTGGGAAGAACAGCTGAGTTCAGAAGCCCTCCCTAGACCCCTCCTGTGTCCTCTGTCCTCTGGGCTCCCCCACACAAAGGGCTGGGGGGCTGTGAGAGCATCGCAGGTCCCCGCCCCCCGCCCTGGTGGGCACACCAAACAAGCCCCCCCATCGGTGAAGGTCACTCCGGGGCGGCGGCCGCCGGGCAAAGCCGCGCCGCGCTCTCCCCCCTCGCCGCCCACCGGTGAGGGGCGGGCTCACCGGGGGCCCGTGCGGCGGCGATTGGCTGTCGGCGGGGAGGCGGGGAGCGGCGGGGCCGCGGCTGGCTGCAGCGGCGGGCGCGGAGCCCAGAGCGGGCGCGGCGTAGCATCCTCGGGCACCGCGGCCCCGGTGCGGGCCGCCTCCCCCGCAGCTCCCGGCCTCCTATGGGCGGTGCCGGCGCCCCGGCCCCCGCACGCCCGTCCCGCTCGGCGTTAGCATGGGCACGGTGCTCTCCCTCTCCCCCGCCGCCTCCTCGGGCAAGGGCGGCGGCGGCGGCGGGGGTCTGCTGGCCGACAAGGCGCCTGGAAGGGTGCCGGGCAAGGGCGAGAGCCGGCTGAAGCGCCCCGGCGTGCTAATATCGGCGCTAACCTGGAAGCGGCTGGTGGCCGCCTCGGCCAAGAAGAAGAAGAGCACCAAGAAGGTGACGCCGAAGCCCAGCGGCGGGGCCCCGGCGGGGGGCCCGGGCCAGCCCGACCCGCTGGTGGTGCAGCGCAACCGCGAGAACTTGCGCAAGTCGGTGGTGGTGCCGGCCGATGGCGCCAAGCAGGGCCCGCTGGCCGTGCCGGTGCCCACAGTGCCCTCGGCGCCGCAGGAGCTTCACCCGGGCTCTGGCGGGGGAAAGCCGCCGCCGCCACCGCCGCCGGCCGGCAGCCGCCCCCCGGGGTCTCCGCGCCGCGTGGTGGTGCAGGCGTCCACCGGCGAGCTGCTGCGCTGCTTGGGGGACTTCGTGTGCCGCCGCTGCTATCGCCTGAAGGAGCTGAGCCCCGGCGAACTCATCTCCTGGTTTCGCAGCGTGGACCGCTCACTGCTGCTGCAGGGCTGGCAGGACCAGGGCTTCATCACCCCGGCCAACCTGGTGTTCGTCTACCTGCTGTGCCGGGAAGCGCTGCGGGGCGAAGACATCGGGAGCCAGGCCGAGCTGCAGGCCGCCTTCCTCACCTGCCTCTATCTCGCCTACTCCTACATGGGCAACGAGATCTCCTATCCGCTCAAGCCCTTCCTGGTGGAAGGAGACAAGGGGCGCTTCTGGGAGCGCTGCCTGGGCATCATCCAGCGCCTCAGCGCCAAGATGCTGCGAATCAACGCGGACCCGCACTACTTCACGCAACTCTTCCAGGACCTCAAGAGCGAGGGCGAGGGCGGAGATGGGTCCAAGCACTGGACGATCAGCCTGGACCGTTAGGGAGGTACCAGGCCCCTGGCCCCGGGGGCGGAAGGGGCCGCGCACCGAGGGGCGGGGGAGGCGAAGGACTATCGGATTGTCCCTCCTGCCCCCGCATCCTCCTCGCCTTCCCCCTTCCCCAGCCGTCAGTTCCACGGAGACGCTGCTTGGACCCTCCCTGCTCCGGATCCGGCTGCCCCCCTCCCCCGCCTCCGACCCCAGCTGGGGGCTGCGCTCCGGAACACCGAGGCGGCGGTGAAGACCGGGGAGGGGGAGTGGTGTCCCTCCCACCTTCGCGAAGGGGGGGAGGGGGAGGCTGCGGAGGAACGGAGGCTCCTGGATGCATTTTCTCTAGAAAAAAGGGGTGATAAAATGGATGCGGGGGTCGTGGGCAGGAGGGTTTGGGGGGGTTTTGGGGTATGGCAGGTGCCCCAGGCAGAGGGTGCATGTGAACGAGTCCCCCGGCTCGGGCAGGGCCGCCCCGCACTTCCGCAGCGCTCCCGGTGCTGTCCGTGGTGCTGGAGCTGCCGCGCCTGAGCAGACAAAGGCGGGGATTGCGGGCGAGTCTGGGGGGGTTTCTGTGTTGTGGGCGATGCCTTCTCCCCATCCCTCCCGCCCACGTGTGGTATATGGGCCCCCCCCCAGCATGGGTGACTCTGCCCCTCACCCCGCGGGAGGCGCCCGCATGCCCCTTTGTTCGAGCCGCTGGGGAGGGGGGGAGGGGGCACGCCCCTCCCCGCGGGTAAATCCCCCCTGGTGCGCCCCCTGAAACAGGGGTGATGTCTCCCCCCACCTTGGCTTGCTGTGGGAAGAGGGTTCTGTGCCAGGGGAGGCCTAGGGTGCCCTAACGGAGGGGACCTGCTATGGGAGGGGGGGGGTCTTCTCTCCTCTTGCTTTGCTTCACTGGAGAATAAAGAGGTGGCCTGGATGGGCCTGGTGGTGGCTCCTGGACTTGCTGCGCTGTGGGGTGCAAGGGTAATTGGGGTAGCACCCCAAGCTCCTGGTCATGGCCCACTCCTCCTCAAGAGGGATGGGGGGGTCTAGTTCCCAAAGGGGGTTTTACTCCCCAGTGTGAGCTGGGGGTCAAAATTTCACCCCTCTTTGCGCCCAAGGCCAGTCTTGGTCCACCTGAGTGTCTCTTGGACCCTTGTGAGCTCTCCTGGCCTCCTCCATTCCGGATGGAAATTCCTAATGCCTGTCTGCCACAATGAATTTTAACAGGATGCCACAGTTCATGTCACCTCCTTTTTTTTTTTTTTCACATTTAGTTTTATTTTTCCTAAAGCTATGCCCTCCCTCACCTCATTCCTCCCTATCTCTGCTCTGTAGGGCTGGGCTCCCTTCCCTTGCAGCAGCAGGCTGTGGGAGCTGTGCTGCTATCCCTGTTACCAGCCCTGTGCTTCTGCAGACCTCCAGGGAGAGGGGTGGAGAACAAGAAGGCTTTGCCTTTTTTATAGCTGGTTGCTATGCTTCAGGGTACTGAATTTGCCAGGACTTCTTTAGCAGAAGCTGCTGCACATGCTCTCTGGTTGGGGTCTACATCCGGTGCTTCACAGCCCCTCTGAGCCAGGCATTCGGGCTCCACTCAGCTGGGAAGAGCTGTGCTGGCTCTGCAGGTCATGGAGGGTAAGCTGGATTCTCTCTACCTTTGTGTGCATCAGCAGAGCTGCTAATTAGGCCCAATCTGGCTCATTCAGGCAAAGCTGTGCTCCCAGGAAGACAGCACAGATGTCCCTGTGACGGGGGCTGACCTGGCAGGGTGCTGTGCAAGGCTTTTCCATGGCTGTGTAAACCCACCAAGACCGATGCTGCTCTTGGCCTCCCTCTCCTCATGGGTGCTCTTGTCCGTGCCTTTAGATTGACATTCATATGACCTTGTGGTGAGCTGTCTGGGCCACGATGCATTCATAACCCACCCCAAATTTGGCTATATCCACATGTTGTCATGAGAAAGGTAACTTTGGCTTAAACTGGTGGAATTGGAGCCTTAGAGCTGCTGGGAGAGCCCTAATTCTCCCATATCAGCATGTTGCAGAGAGGGAAACTGAGGCGCAGTGAGATAAATCAAGCAAGGTGGTTTGCTGCATCACAGGGTAACACCTGAGCCGTTGGTGCCAGCTATTTCCACCCTGAACTGTGGTGTTTGTCCAGTGTTCTCTATTCCCAGCTGCAGGGTTTTATAGAGTCTCCCCCACAGAGCTGAACAGCCTCCCAGCATTGGAGGATTTTCCCACCCTGCAGATCTCCTTAGAAACACTCACAGGGTTATTCCAGCTTCAATCCCCAGCCTTTAAAAACGCTTCCAGCTGCAGCGAGGCCATGTCCTTCCCCTCCTCCCTTGTGTTTCATTGATTAAGAGTGCTAGACCTCATTGGGGGATTTAGGAAGAGCTAATTGCAGACTGGTAATTGAAGACAGCTTGGAGTCTCTGGAAATGTCAAGGAATGAGAGAGGATCTTACATGCTCCCATGCATTTAAATATGCATCATCAGCTCAGCCAGAGCCTTACTGGAGGGAGACCTGTCTGTTTTTCCCTCCCCCAGAGGACCTTGTGCAGATGCTGGGGGAAGTGAGGCAGGGGGAGCACTAATCTTACCTTGTCTGGGAGCCTTCTGATCCCCCAAGGCAAAGGGAACATGAGAGAGAGCACAAGCAGGGCTGGGTACTGAGGGTGGGAATCTCAGACAGGCTTGGGAGCTTGGTTTTCCCCTCTTAAAAACTGTGTGATTTGACCTACCAGACCCCTGTGCTGCTGCATGATTGATGGTCTGGACTCAGGAGCCAGCTATTGGGCAGCAGCAAGGGGAATGGATAAGTTTGTCCCCAAACTGGGGATCCCTGCAGCCACCAGTACTCCTTGAGGAGCAGTGAGGGACTGAGACCCTCTCAGGAGGGGCTAGGAAGCCCCTGTGCTGACAGCCTTGCAGTGTCTGGGCTTGTAGGGATGGGAGGATTCACACTGGCTTTGGGACTTGAAGGTAGAGCAGCAGGGCCAAGTCAGTGATCAGTCACTGCAGGGACCCAGGTGAGGCATCCCAGTACTTTCCTAGTTTGAAATTCCTCCAGCAGAAACACATCTCCTTTCCATGCCTCACAGTGGATGCCCCATCTGCTCCACATTGCAGCAGCAGAGGTGGGCACTGCAGCCCACAGTGGGTTCTGTCCCTCCTGCCCCAAGGAGATCTCTTCTCAAGCCATAGCACCCTTATCTTCCTTCCCAAAGGTGCAGGGGGCCGTTAGAGGTACCGTGGGTGGCAGTGGGTCCCAAGGATGCACAGTCCGTGAAAAAGGGAGTTTCTCCTTGGAGTTACAGAAAAAACAGCTCTGTGGGACTTTCCTTGCCTGACTGCTCTGTCTGTGGAGCAAACACCATGGGCTAGATGAGCTGGCCGTGGCACTGGAGCATGGAGCTGATGAGCAGCCAGTCTGGAAAGCCATGCCTCTTCCAGCCGGATAAACAGCAGAGAAGCTGTGTTTTTGCTATTAAGAGTTGTCATCATCCCCCAGAATGACCTGGAGATGCCCCATGGGAGGAAAATGTTCTGGATGATGCAGACCCAGCACCTGCATGGCTGGTGAAAGACCTGCCTTGGCCCAGCTTTCTGCACAAGCCTTGCCTCGTTTGCCTGGATGATGGATAACACGTTCCTCAAGGCAGATGGAAGTGGGAGGTCTCTCTTCTCCCTCTGTGGGAGCTGCTCGAACAGTGGCTCCATAGCAGCTTTGGGGTCTTGCTGCTCTGTTGAAATGGGGATGGCTTGTGGGTGCAGGTTTCTGGTGGCCTCCGTGCTCCATGGCAATTCAGTCACAGTTGCTAGTGGGGTGCCTGTGGGGGAATACATGGGCAAAATGACCCGGGGAGATGGCAGCAAATGGCAGAGACAATTTGTCCGGTCCCAGACTAAACTGGCTGATGAGATATTTGTACCTAGGGAGGGGCAGGATGCTGCCTCAGGGTCTCATCTGATGGAAGACACACCCACCTTGGGTGGAAACCTGCAAGAGCTCAGCCTGTGCCAAGGGTGGCCCAGTGGCAGGCATGAAACTGAGGGAGGTGGGATGGCGGACAGTTTGGCTCCCCCTGTAGCCAAAGCATGGCCTGTGGCCTTGCCTGGCTGATGTGTTTGGGACTGAGGAGCACAGACTGGGGACTGCCCTGTGCCAGGAAGCTGGGGCAGGTGAGGAGGGGGGACTGGCTCCCTTGGAGCCCTACTGTGCTGGTTAATCCTTCTGCCACAGAGCCTGGCAAAGCAGAGGGCCGGGACTGTACAGTCTGAGTCAATACCTGCAGCTCACCGTGAGCTGAGCATGGAGGTTTCCTTGTGCTGTGTCCCCTGCCTCTCTCACAGTCCTTGGTCACCCCTGAGGACTGATCTCCTTGAGGGACAGCCAGGCAGAACCAAGATGTGACCCAGGGCAGATGTGGGGAGTCTGGCCCAAGGAGTGAGTGTCCCCTGGGCTGGAACAGGGACTGTTCCCTCATCAGAAGTCCTGCATTAGAGCATAATCTGGCATTAGCGCATTAATCCAGTCCTCCTGCTACTCAGCTCCTGCCCTCAGCAAAGTCCACACCAAGGTCTTAGTGTACAGCTGGGCAGCAGCAGCACCAGGACGCTCTCCCTGGCTGCCCATGATGGGCATCAGAGAGCTGGTGGCAGCAGGGACAAGGTTTGGGTTTTTGGTGGCAGTACATCTCCAGCCCTCAGCACGTTGCCAAGGGAGAAAGCATATTTTGGAAGTATAACTGTTGCTTCCTTGGAGGGACTTCACACAGGGTTTTGGAGCCTGGCTGCCTGCACCTGCAGGCTCTGGCTGAGCCACATTAAGTCATGAAGCACTTTGCAGGGAGCCAGGCCAAAAGGAGGTGGTGCCAGATCTGGAGAGAGGATGTGAGTCAGCAGCTTGGGGGTAGGGGGCTGAGGAACCAGTGCAGCCAGGATGAGGAGAGAAGGAAATAAGTGGGAATTGGGAGAGCTGGAGAAGGTGCAGGAGTGGGCAGGGAGGCAGACTGTGTCCCCCAGGTCAGGCATAGCCTGGCTGTGCTGCAAAGGTGCTTCCCAGCATGAGAAATGAAGACAGTGGCAACATGACTTCAATAAAATAGGAGAGGGGCTACTCCATTCCCCCTCTGATCTATTAGTGGGGGACTGGAAGGTTTTGGAGAAATTGTAGGGGTCCCCCCTGTCATGCTGGCAAGAGGCTGAGGTAAAGGCAGCCCTCTTGCCAGCTGAGCAAAGCCAGACAAAAAGATACATTTGGTTTTATTTTTTTAAGTAGGATAAAAAAAAAAATCCTTCTTCCTTCAGTTACAGGGCAGCAGAAGAAGCTACCGGGCCATGTGCTCTGCTCCCTCACTCTTCCTAGCACAGGCTGAAGCCCTTTGGGGCTATGTTCCCCATCTCACACTGCACCCATCACCCAAGGACTCCCCACAGCTAAGCTGGAAGCCCATGGGTGCACTGAGAGCTGCTGTCAGCCCCATAAAACAGGCTCCCCACCAGCTGCTGCACCCCACTGCCAGAGCCAGTGCCCCCCCATCTGCCCTGCGGGCTGGGCACCCCTGCTCAGGGCCAGGGATGATGTTCGACGGGGGCCTGTGCTGGGCTCGGTCCTGCTTGCCCATTGGCAGGATTTTGCTGCAGTCTGCTCCAAGCCAGTAGTTTTGGTGACTGAAGAAACCTGCAGAAAGCAGCACTGCTAGTGGACTGGGATAGACAGGGCTCCGGGGAAGGGGAGGCTGGGTTGGGAGAAGGTGGTGCTCTATTCACCCCTCCGATAAGCTCAACATGTCGTGAGGGGAGGTGGCTCCTAGTGGAGCCTGGGGATGGGAGCATCCCGAGTTGCCATGGTGACACCGGCTGCATCCTCAGGCAGGCAAGAGCAGCTCTGGTGCAGTCCCGCATGGGTGTCCCTCCCGCTTCCTTCCTGGCTGCCGTCCCCGGGGAGTGCAGGGCTGGTGTCCAGCTTCTGGCATGGCACCCTGGGGGCAGGGCAGTGGGACTGTGCCAGGTGAGCTCAGAGCAGAGCGAAGCCAGTCATAGCTGCAGCCTGTTGGGTGTTTGCGGTGGTTCTCCCTCGCCCAAAAAGGTAAGTCCCCCCTTTCCCCTAACATGTTCCGCCTCCAATCCATCAGGGATCCAGACTGCAGAGTCGGGCGTGAGGCGGGGGCCGGACTCACCTGGGCTTCCCTGGCGCATACACTGGCAGAGGGACGGGAAGGGGGGGGGGGGGGGAGGGAGGAGCTACTAGTGACCCACATCCCTTAATCCATGTCCTGCCCTGCGTCACGCAGTTACCTAAGCCCTGAAGCAGGCTTCCCCGGCGAGGGCACAGCCCTCTGCCCCTCTCTGAGGGAGCCAGTTGTAGCCATTTCCCCTGTTTTGCCCTTGTAAAGCAGAACCTGGGGCAGGGGGTGTCTCCAGATTATCTCGGCACTAGTTTCCTGGGGGTAACTCCTCCTTTAACCCCTCATCTCACCTCCTACCATCCTTGGGAACGAGGCTGTGCAACACTCAGAAAGCCTGGAGGTAGGGATAGCTCCCCACCCAGTCCCTGCAACTCCTTTTGCACCCATGGGCTCTCTGCTAGCAGCATCAGGCTCCCGCACTTCACAGCCTGAGCTCTCCCTGCAGGACATGCTGGCATCAGATCCCACTCCCTTAAGCTGATTAGGGCAGTGAGGATGCATTGGAGCAGATGCCACCAAGGCTATGAGAGTGACCAGACCCTGGTGGGATGCAGAAGTGGCAGCATGGAGCCCCCAGATCTGGTAACTGCTGTGATCTGGGTCATGAAGGGAGAGGAGGTAGGGTCTGGCCACTCCTTCCATCATCTAGGTAGTTTCATGACTCCCCCTACACAGCCAATTTGATCTCTGTTGCAAGCCTGGGAGCCTGAGAACAGCACATGTGACTTCCCTGAAGGCGTGTTGCAAGTAACCCAGAGGTTTCCAGCTCTGTCCTATCTCTTGGGGGCAGTAACAACCAGAGGGGATGCCTGGAGAAAGGATGGTGCTGACACTGGCAACACCTTTTCCACCCCAGCCCTGAAAGTGTTCTGTCTCAGATGGGAGAGGATTTGCTGAGTGGTTCCCCCTCTCGCCAGCTCCCTTCAGACAGGAGAGGACACAGTTCACAGCACCTCTCTGTTTTATTGAAGACCAATCCCACCCACCAGCCAGTGTGGAGCTCAGCGTGCCCAGCTCTTCTGCATCCACTGGGCCAAAGTCCTGCTCTGGAGGATGGGGGCAGTTCCTTGAACCCAGGGGCAGAGACCCAGGGCTGCCCCTTGGTGCCTGGGGCTTCCAGTCCTGCTGTCATCCCTTCCACCCCACCGCCCGCCCTGCCTTGTGCCTGTGGATGGAGGGTGCCCCACCAAGCCCTGCATGTGAGGGGCTAAAGCTGGAGTAAAACTGGAACATTAATCTTGGAAGTGATGAGCAAGACACGGGCTCATGTGCAGGGTGTCAGGGACTGTCTGTGGTGTGATCCTTGAGCACTGGAGAGAGAGTGGAGTTGCAGAGACCAGGCTATGCTGCCTACAGGCTCTGGTGTTGCCCTGAGGACTGACAGTGTGCCCCACACTTGTCCCTGGCACATCCAATCCCAGAGCCCTGCCCTGGGCATGAGTGAACCCATAGAAAGCATCTGCCCTCTGGACCAAGGCTTCTCCTGAGGTCTGAAGGAATCTGCCTTTAGGCAGCAGGTGTAGGATGGATGGAGGAAAGGAAGTCTTTGGAGACAAAGGTGAGGGGACCAAGTGGTCAAGGAAGGTCCCCTTTCCTTGTCCCTGCCCAGTAGGACCCTCATTCATGGACACAGCTTCCCTGGGTTCCCAGCTCCTGACTCCTCTCTGCAGGGAACAGGGAGGGCAGAGCTAAGGACATTCATGGAGTGGGTAGCATTTTGCAGAGGAAAGGTGGGGCAATGTCCCTGCCATGAGGGGAGCTCATGGTTTTTCCTTCCATTCACACCCTCCTTTAGGTATTCACATCCATTCCCAGGATCATGGATACTTCCTCATCTTAAATTTAGATGGCTTCTCTTCTCCAGCCACCCACATCAGAGAACCAACCCGGCTACCCTGCAGGCACCCCCCAATCCCCCACATCACTCCAAATCTAAAAAGGGGCAAATGAGAGCAGCACAAAATCCCATCCCCCATCCCTCCCCGTTGAGCTTCCCAGCTCCACAGACCCATGCTTCCAGGGACATGGAGCATCCACTTGGCACAGCCAAACCTCTAATGGTAATGGTTGTTCATGTTGTTGAGGTGGGAGGCTGCCATGGCACTGAACGGGGCTGAGGGCTGGAGCCCATGCCCAGGGTAGAGGGATGGGCTGGAGCCAGGCCAATAGGAGAAGCCAGCCGGCGTTACTCCCGAAGTCATGAGGTTGAGTTTGGAGATGCCTGAGAAGGGCAGCGGTGCCAGGTTGCCCTGAAATTTGTAGAGAGCGTGATCGGGGGTGGCTGGCTGGCACACCTGCGCCAGCCCGTGGAAGTCGAACTTGTAGGCGTAGCGCTTGCCGTGGACCTTGGTCATGATGTTCTTGTCGTAGTAGTAGCGCAGTGCTCGGCTCAGCTTGTCGTAATTCATGTTGGGTTTGCTCTTCCGCTCGCCCCAGCGCCGCGCCACCTCGTCAGGGTCGATCAGCTTGAACTCCCCGTTGGTGCCTTCCCAGGCGATGCAGTTCAGGTTGGCCCGGTCCGAAAGCAGCTCCAGCAAGAACTGCCACAGCTGGATCTGCCCACTGCCTGCAAGGCCGGGCCCCAGAGATGTTAAAGCTCCCTCCCAGGGCACAAGGTGAGGTACAGGATGTGTCTCAATCCCCTTGACCCACTGTTATGTTGCCCCCTCCCACACCCAGGTTTTGGCTGCGCCTCGTTGCATCTTCCCTGCTGTAGAGACGCATAAGATAGTAACAAGGTTACTTTGCAACATCCTAAACCCATCCTACAGCCCAGGTATGAGGAGGAGAAGAAGCCCCTGCACCTTGGGATGGAGTAGGGGTTCTCAGAGATCAACACAGGTTGCAGTGGGTCTGGAACCAGGTCTCCCCATCTCCATCCCCCCTCCCCCCCCCCCTTCACACACCACTGAAGAGGAATACCTGCTTGTTTGTTTTCATGTGAGAATGTGGCCTTGTTCTTTTATTGGCAGCCTCAAGAAGGAGATATCTTGGCAGAACCCAGAACTATACCAGCACAAATATTCCCCACTGCTGTGTCTGCTTGAAACTGGGCTGGTGTCAGAGCACAGCCCCTGCTCTAGGGACATTGTGCCCTGCACAGACGTCTCCATAGTCAGCTCAAGTCAGGGTGCAACACTCATCTGAACTACACCACAGAGAGGCACAGATAGGTATAGGAGAGACGAGGACATAGCACGAGCTACTATGGCTTTGAATCAGGTTTCAATGATGGTCCTTATTTCCAGAGGAAAAATCTCCTCCCTGAGCCATGGCTATTGTATCTGCAGCTTGCATTGAGGAGTATCCTCAGTGGGTGCCTGTGGTGTCCCTGAACCAGGCTGTGCACACACTGGAGCCTGGCACACCTGCACATGCCCATGGTGTGGCACAAGAACATGCTCCATCGAGTCTGGCCAGACATCAGAGAGGAGAGGGAGTTTGGACCCCTGGGCAAGGAGGAATCCTACTGCGGGGATTTGGCCACCCTGCAGAGCAGCCCTGCACTTACCTAGACACCCCACTCTGCCTCCTCTGAGCAGCATCCCTTGCACATCCCCGCTCCTGATGCCAGCCCTTGCAGCACAGTCTCTTTCTGGAGCAGATGATGTGCCTTTGCAGTTATCCCTGTGCTTTTCTACCATTATGTTTTTCTAAAAGTACTTGGACCCTATACAGAGGTTTAGCACCCATGACCTTTGCAGCAAGCAGTCCTACAGCTCTGCTACATTTCCCACAAAGAACGACCTTGTTCTGCTTGTTTTAGACCCCCCTGTTTTATCTGGTGTTCCCCATACCTTGCTGTAGAAAAAGCAGAGAAAAGCCATTCTCCAACCATCCTTGTTCCGGCAAAAGCCACTCAGACATCCTGATCCAGGCAGTTGAGCCCAGGTCTTTCCAAGACGTTGTATTTCCTAATTCCCCATCCTGGGACCAAGGTGGGAGATCTCTCCTCCCTAGGGTGCAGCTGCAGTCCTTGCCTCTTCTCCATCACCACAGCCCCCACCCCGACCTCCAGCTATCTCCCGCCCGCTGGTGTTCTACCCCATGCAAGGATGTCAGGGAGGTGTTGGCTGGTGCATCGGGGTGGGGTGGTGAGGCTCAATCCTACCTGCTGCGGGGTACCATGATAATACACCTGAGAGCTCCCTAAGGAAATATTCAGGAATCCAAAAAGATCCTTCTCGCTTCAGCACAGTGCTTAGAGTATGGCTGGGCAAAGTCTGCAGTGCAGAGGCAAAAGGGTTCCCCCAGTTCCATCTTTTCTTCCCCTCCCACCGCTAAACAAGGGCTCCATTTTTCCTGCTCAGAGCACCCCTGGTCCCTGCCTCCTTGCAAGCAGGCAACCTACATGGCCCAAACACTACAGTGCTGGCCCCGCGATGCCCAGCGCTGCTGCACTCCCAAGCAGGCTCCAGCCTGTTCCCTGGCCAGTGCTGGCCGATGCCCGTGACCCCTGCATGGTTTTTTCCAGATGGATGGCTCCGGTTGTCGGGAACCCATCACTTCCCAGCCCTGCCCGAGCCCCAGAACTTCAGTGGCAGCTCCCTCACGGATGATGTCTCAACTCTCCTCTCCACTCGCAGGAACGGATCTCCCGAGCCCGGATTAGCCCGCCCCACTCCCGGGACGGCTGGCAGCTGCCTCCCTGTCCGATGTCCTGGAGCTCCTGGGAGACCGGAGCTAGGACCCTGCATTCTCCCAGCTGCGAGGCTCGGGGGCATGAGCACCCCGCTCCCCTCCGAAGCCACGGGACGGGGGCTTCCGACCGTCGGGGCTCGCCGCTCTTCCCGTGGGAATTGGCAGCAGGATGCTCCCAGCCCGAGGCGCTCGCAGAAGCCGGGAACGGGGACTCCGCGGTGGCCGTGTCCTGCATGGGCAGTGCCCGGGAAAGGGTCCCCCGTGGCTGCTGGGCGGGGGAGAATGCGAGTGCCCCGGGGGTCCTCGCTCCGTGCCGGCCGAAGGGAGCAGGGCCTGTCCAGGGGAAGGGGCAGCAGGGCTCTTACCTTTCTGCACGCTGGGGCTGAGAGACCCCCACGCCTGGCTCTTCCCGTCTTTGAACAAAGTTTCCCCGACTGGATCTGGGGGAAAAAGAGGCGCGGGTGGAGTGGAGGGAGGGCTGGAGCCAGGCGGGACCGCGACCCCCCAGCGCCCACCCGCGGGCAGCGTCCCCTCAGCCCCCGGCCGCTCCCCCTTGCCTGCCCCGCCGCTGCGGCGAAGCCAGGAAACGCGTCCAGGAAAAAGGAAATCCGATTTCCGACCCAGCCGGGGAAGCTTTTAAATAGGAATAGAAAATCCCGTGGGCCGGGGTAGCGAGGAGAGAGGGAGTGAGGGAGAGAGCTGTGGGGCAGCGAGAGAGGAAGAGGAGGTGGGTGGGTGGCAGGATGGGTGACAGGAGCGGCGGGTGGAAGGAAGGATGTCTGTCGGCATTTGGGGAGTGGACCGCTGTGGAGAGATAAATGGATAGATGGATAGAAGGAAGGAAGGAAGGAAGGAAATGGGTGAATGCATGGAAAGACAGAAGAGAGGATGGTGAGTGGGTAGATGGAGGAAAGAAAGTGCAAGAGATGGGTGGATGGAAGGAAGGGCAGGTAATGGGTAAGGTGATGGGAAAAGTGGCTGATGGAAAGGACACTGGATAGATGGAGGGGTTGGCTGGTAGCAAGGATAGAAAGGGGGACGCAGGGACAAATGGGTGTGGTGGAAGCACAGGGGAAGGGTGGGTGCGTGGGTGGAAAGATGGGTTGTAAGAAAAGAAGGGTGGATGAAGAGATGGAAGCACAGGATGATGGTGGGTGGATGAAGAATTGGAAGGTGAGTGTGTGGGTGTGGGAGGCTGTGAGGACAGCTGGAAGGAAGGGATGGTTGTGGTGCTGGAAGGCAGGAAGAGAGAATGGACAGAGGGAGAGGAGATAACAGGGTGGACGCTGGAAGAAGACGGGGCAGAGGAGAGCCCCAGGGCCTCAGCGGGACAGGACGGGCAGGGGCTGGGTGCTGTGCGGTGCAAGGCGCTGCGGTGGGGCAGCGGCCGAGGGATCCGCCCGTACCTGGCAGGTACATGTTGAGCAGCAGTGGCACCGCTCCGGTGCCGTGTCTCATGGCAGCTGTGGGGGCGGCCCGCGGGTTGCATGTTTTAATATTCCTGCCCCTATTATTATTATTATTATTCCACTTTATCAGGGAGCAGCTGATGGCGAATAAATGGCAGCGGGACGGGCAGGGGACGGGCAGGGGCCGGGGGAGGCGGGGGAGGGGGGAGTTTCCAGGCAACTCGCAGGGGCTGGGGCCCCGGCTCCAGCAATTTCCTCCGCTGTAATTAAAGCGGGCGCTGCCCGCCCCCCCGCTCCCCCCGCTATCGGGCCCGCATCAGACTTTAATCACGGCCGCGGGTTTCTATGGAGAGCGGCTCGGGCCGCTTCCTGCCTCTTCCGCCTCCTTAACTCTTCGCAAACACGGCGCTGACATCCCAGCTGGGAGCGGGCTCGGACACTGCCTGGAGACTGCCCGGGCCCGGCCTCCCACCAGCTTCCCGCTTCCCGACCCGCCGATCGGCCAGCATCGCCTCGGACCCTGCATCTCGCTGCACAGCATCGGCATTGTCCCCCTGGCGTCTATCTCTCCGAGCCACAGTGCTGCTGGCCAACGGGGTCCGTGCCTACCCCTTCCCCAGCTCCAGCATTGCAGCACAGTCCTGGGGTCTCCTTGGAGTTCCCAGAGCCCTGGGGTGGGCCAGTTGAGTCTCCACCAGGTCCCTCCGCCTCCAGGACACTGGTCATGGGGTTCCTTTGCAGTGCTCGGGGTTTCAGGGTGAATAAGTGCATCTCCGGCAGTTGGTGGCACCAGGTCATACCACAGCTCTGCCACCTCCCTGGCTCCTCTGTGCCCTTCTGAATAGTCCCTGCCTCAGGGACAGTTAAGCCTTTGATCATCCCACAGCACCCAGCCCTGTCCCAACCTGTTGCACATCTTTATTAGGATCTGTAGAAGCTGTGTAACCCCCAACACCCACACAAAGCAGAATGGCCCCATCTTCATCTGCTTGTCCTGGGCAGCCCTGGGTACATACTGAAGACAGGAGGGTATTTCGTGGAGAAACTTATAATGGAGAAAGGGGATACCAGCTCCAAAAAGACACATTTGGCCAGGATTTTCCCTGCCACCCGTGGCTCCAGATGCTATACGCTCTTGTGAGGTGCTGTCAGAGTCTCTGTCCCCGGGGTCAAGAGTGGACCCTCCACAGGATCCCACAGCTTGAGGCAGCCAGGCAGCGTGCCAGCAGCTGTCACCAGTTCTACTCTATGGATCCAACACTGTACAGCCAAGCTCACAATTTCTCGTGTGGTGTTTCATTGATGTCTGGCAAAAGGATAAGCTCTTATGCTGGATTTAGCTGCCTTTCTGGAAAGTGATCATTTCAAGATATGAACCTAATGGAAACCGTGATACAGCCATGCCAGACTCACTGTTATTACTTATACTGCGGTCCAAATGTGCCCTGCATAAGAAGCTGCAGCCCCAGGGGAGTGATGTTCAATCAAGGTGGCACAGCCCAACAGGACTGGTGTCTCCTCTTTGCAGGGGGTGTCCAAAGCATTTAGAAAACCAGGGGTCCCTTGGTTACTGAGCTCCACCTCTGCTCCAGGTGCTCCACCTCTGGTGCCTGTCTCCATCACAAAGAGCAGATGATGGCAAGGGAAGACATGAGCAGAGACCATGGTATTCCCCCAGCAATTCCCCACCGAATCTGTTTGGATGTAACAGCTCTTTAAAAGTTTCTCTTGGACCAACTTGTCCCCTGGGCTCCCGTGAACCCCTCAGTGGGGTGCCCAGCTCTGTACAGCCCAGCAGCCCTAGCTGCTCCCTGCATCTCTGTCCTCCCCAGCCCCTCAAGTGCTGATCTCCCAGCAGTGGCTCCGCAGCCTCCCAGACTTGCTTTCGCTGCCTGAGTCACTGAAACGAAGCGCAGGCAACAGAAAACAAGCCCCGGAGACAGCGGGGTGAGGTGAGGAGTGTACCAGACCCACCAACCCCTTCTCTTCTGGCAGCCAGGATGACCATGACATTCCTCCTACAAACCTGCTTGGAGGAGGGCATGGAGGGGGGATCTGGGCTGAGGAACACCACATCAGCCCACAGTGGGGAGGGGGCGGGGGTGCAGTAGGGATCAGGCTGAGAAATAGGGTTAGGGCTGCAGGAGCTGGAGGTGCAGATGCTTTGGAGGGCACTGAGGATGGAGATGCCAGGGTCCCTTGGAAAGCCAGTGGGTGGGGGGCTTAAAGTGGGGTGTGAGGGGACCAAGGTCTTTGAGTGACCTGGAGTCAGAGGTGTGCAGAAAGGCAGGGAGTGCCAGGTCCTAAGAGCTGGGGAGCCCTGTGTCCATGGGGACCTGAGTGATGTGACCCCTAGTTCATGGGGGAGCTGGAATATGGGGGACCTGGGGCAAACCCAGAGGGTGGGGAAAGCAGGGTACATGAGAAATCCAGGAAACGGGGACCCATGTCCATGGGGGAACAAGGGACTGGGCTTTGGGTCTGCAAGGGATCTAGGAGATGAGACTTCAGGTCTGTGGGGCTACTGGGGACAGAGCCTGGACACGTAGAACACCCATCTGGAAGAAGCTGCAGGTCTCTCTGGCTGCAAGAGGCAGTCTGCCTCCCCGCCCTCCCCCCCCCCCCACTCTAGTGTGCCCAGAGTGACTT
>JACBWW010000014.1:10986456-11040050 GCA_020086605.1 Lanius collurio
CCCCCCCATCGCAGCCCTATGTGCAGCTGCCCGGGAAAGCTTCACCTGTGAGCCGGCGTTGTGGAGCGGAGCCGAGCTGACGTGGCCCTGGGCTGGCTGCACCTGGCCAGGTGTGCCGGAATGTGTTTGTGCAGGGGGAGAGGCCGTGGGGCCGTGGTGGGGTGGGGCCAGTGGGGACATGGAGGGGACAGGGGAGGGCTGGAGGGCACCCTGCAGCCGGGATGTCATGTGGGATGGGGATACACAGGTTCTGGGTCTTCTGCACGGCAGCACTGGGACTAGAGGGGCTATGTGGGGATCACTTGTGTGCACGCTCGTGTGCAGCTCACACACACACACACACACACACATTCACACTCATGCACATGCTGACACACACAGCAGGGCTGGGCTCTCTGCATGCTATTGGGTGAGGGGTGTGTCCAGACTGACCCCCAACCCAGTCACCCAGCACCCTGGGCCAGGCACGCTTTTAGCAAGGATGGGCACTGGGGAACCCAGGCATCTGAGACGCTCAGAATTGTTCCACCATGCATCCATGTACTGGGTGTGGGGAGCACCTTGAGACCAAAAGCCTGTGCCCCAGGAGGGCTTTGGAGAGCCAGAACAGGATAGAAGAGGAGGAGGAAGAGGAAGTTATGTCCTGGATGCAGGGAGCACCTCGGGATGGGCAGCCTGCACCCCAGGAGGGTTCAGGGTGCTGGAGCCGGATGGAAGAGGAGGAGGAGGCTGGGAAAGGGTGCCAGAGGAGGAGGAGGCTGGGTGGGGCTCCCGGTGCCCCGGAGCCGGATACTGGCACGGATATGCTGGCGTGGCAAGGCTGGGGGAGGACACACACACCCGAGAGCACCAAGCCAAGTCTCCTTCCACCTGTGGAACACCGCCCTGAGACCTCCTTCCTCTGACCCCTGCACAACCCACCTCCCTGCCCCCAGTCCCTCTGTGCAAGTGCCCCCAAACCTGACACACTGTGGCTGCCCCATTTGTGTCAGTGTCCCGTCCTGCCCCACATGACCCCTATGTTCTTCTTCCTTCTCAGGCAGACAGCAGACCAGCAGACAGGGATCCCCTTTTCCAGAGGGGTGCAGAGGAAGTGGACCTTGAGTTTACAGACTTTATAGCAATCAATTTCCCCAGCATTGATCCTGGGAAGAGAACCCAGGGCACAACCCCGCTGGGTGCCCCTTCCCAGGGTACAACCCTCTTGGATGCCCACTTCCAGCCCTTTTTTTGTCCAGTAAGTTCCCATTTTCCCAGCCAGAGCCTCACAGCAGTGGAACTCTTCTGCAGCCCCTCTATTCTTTGTGCATGGACAAGAGGTGGGGTGCAGAGAGCTCAGTCCAGGGTGGAGCTGGCCATATGCCCCAAACTGCCTGGGGAAGGGGAAACCTCACCTTCCATCCCACAGAAGGTCCTCCCAGCATGGCAGCCCCCTGAAGAGCAGAGCAGAGGCTGGAGCAGTCTTTTTTTTTTTTTTGACAAATGCCTTTATTTGCTACCGGATAGAGGTCTATTGCACAGCAGCCTGGAGGCTGCAGGGCACACAGCCCTGCCCCTGTTCAGTGCTGGACGCGGCGGATGGATTGGATCTGGTTGGTGTGGGCCTGGCTGCTGTATTCATTGTACTTCTTGAACTCGCCGTTCTGTCTGTCCCGCTCCAGCACATACTGGTAGCCCCTGTATCCTGGGTACTGGTATGCCACCCATCTGCAGGCAGACCCTTGGCTCAGAGCCCCAAGCCAAATCCTCCCATCCCATCCCATCCCATCCCATCCCATCCCATCCCATCCCATCCCATCCCATCCCATCCCATCCCATCCCATCCCTCTGCTTGCCCTGGGAGGAGGGGGACAGGAAATACCCAGCGGCTTGGATTTTCAAGGAAAAGGTAGCAGGAAGGCATCCCTCTCTTTAGGGGGTCCCCCTTCTGCATCCTGGGGTTATACAGGAGGGAGGTGCTTGCTGAACCTTAGCTCTTGGCACCCCCCAGTCCCCGTCCCACTGGCTGCACTCACGCTCCGGCGTTCACTTTGATGGATGCCACCTCCTTGTTGCCCCAGCCCATAGCCTGCAGCGAGGGATAGTCATCACTCAGCTCAAACTTGTGACCCTGGAAGTTCTCAGCCTCGTAGAGGATGGCTTTGCTGTCATTGTGGTTCTGCAGAGGGAGAGAGCTGGAGGTCAGCAGGAATGGGTTGGCTTGCCAAGGGATAGGGGATGTGGCATCAGTGTGACACAAAACAAGGCACTGTCAGAGGCCTGGGATCCTAAACAGCTTTGGTGCAATGCATGGGGATGTCCTACAGCCTGGCACCCCTTCACTGGGACACCCCTGGACTGCCCAGAGGATGCTGCTCTCATGTCCCTGTGGTCCCAATGCACAACTGTCGGTGAGAGTTACAGTGGCTACAACCTCCAGACCCACACACACTGCTGCCCTCAGCATCGTCATGCTCCCCAAAGTTGCAGGAGGGTTCAGGGCAAGGCAGGAGGCTGAGAGAGATCCCCTCAGCTCTGTGGGGCCTTTCTGGGTGCTGGACATGGAGGGGTTAATGGCTGGGACACTGAGTGATGCAGCACTGTCCCCCGTGCCCAGCCCCCACAGGCATCTATCTGCACCGAGGAGCAGTCCTGCCAGTAAGGAGTGATCTTATCGCATCCCCTTTATTAAAGCCTGAACATATCTGCCTGGTGATTATTAAAAGTTGGGGGGGGGGACCCCCCGCTCGGAGGCGCAGACGTGCCGCTGCTGTGAGCACCAGTGTCTCTGCAGATGGAGCGATAGAGCTGCGTCTGCCCCGGCACGGCTCAGGTACCCTGGGCGGGAGGGGACAGACCCTGTACCCCGAGCATCGCTACGGTCCTGCCAGCTCCTCTCTGTTCATCTCGGGAATCAGGGCTGGGAGACAAGGCCTTGGGACTCCAATCTGGGAGGTGGCTCTCCAAAGCACAGAGCAGAATGTGTTCAGGCTAAATTTTAGACCTAAAAACATTCCAAGATCTTTGCAGGGAGGTGGGAGCTGTTGGGTGCAGCTACTCCTCCACTTCACAGGTACCTCTGTGTATACCTCACCCCTCCATCCCAAGCCCCGTGTAAGTCAAACTCCAGCCTGTCCCTCTCCATGTCCCTGCTGGGCTGCCTGGAGGAGGCTCTGCCTGCCCTGAGCCCCCCCCCCAACGTGGTGTCCCAGTAACTCACTGCGCATTTGACAGGCCGGAAGGAGAGGAGGTGCTCGGTCCGGTAGCCACTGTTCCCGCTCCAGGCCTCCCACCGGGGATAGTCACCCTTCTCCAGGATAAACTGCTGTCCCTGGTACTCAGGGTACTCGAAGCCTACCCAGCTGGAGGGGAGAGGAGGAAAATCCTCAGGGATGTGTGACACAGTCCCCAGGATCAGTCAGGGGTCAGCTTCTCCTTCCTGGGCAGGGGACAGAGACATCCTGGCAGGTTATGGGTCTGTCACAGATGTTGGGGTCCTTGCTAGCAGCTAATGTCCCTTTTGAAATCAGAGCCCCTCTCCCCAGAGCCACATCATTGCCTCCAACCTGCACCTTAGCTCGGCAGGGTCTCCCTGATCAGCAGATGGGGAAACTGAGGCAGCACACAAGGAACACAAGCAGGGAGATCTCACAATGAGGCTGTGTCGCAGCCGAGGAAGGACTTGGGTGTTCTGGCTCCCTAGCAGCTCCCAACATTTCCCTGGGAGCAGTGGGTTTGCTGGAGCAGGGTGTGCCAAGGGGTCGCAGGGCTGGTGGGGCACTTACGGGCCAGACTCCACCTTGATGGAGCGGATCTTGCGGAAGCCTCGCTCCATGATGCTGGGGCACTCCATGAGAAATTCGCAGCGCTTGCCCTGGAAGTTCTCCTCCTCCCACACTGTGATCTTGTACTGCCCCAGGGTGTCCATGGCTTCACTGCTGGTCATACGGGTCACTCGGCTGCTGGCAGAGCCCCACATATCACCCCAGGGCAGGTGCTCACCGTCAGCCCCCAGCCACCCTGCTGCCTGCCGCTGAGCCTGGGATGCCGGTGGTGCTACCCTCACACATCCCATGCCACTGGCCCCTTGCCCTCCCAGGCTGGCATGGAGGCACTTCCCATTCCCTTTCCTTCAGTGCTGAGGGATCTCTGTCCAGTGAACCCCAAGTTGCAGGGGGAATTTGCAATGCCCCATCTCTCCATGTGATGTACCCAGAACTGCCTCAGTTTTTCTTCTCCCAAGCTCCCTGTGATGGCTCCAGGAGTTCTCTGGGTGCAGCAGCACTGTACCCACTGCCGGGAGGCGGCGGCGACCCCAACTCAGACACAGGTGCAAGTGTAGCCCTGGGGTAGAGCAACGCGGCTCTTCCATCCCTCCTGCCAGGGTCCCTCCTGCCCGTGCAGGGCACCCCCACTGTGACACACAGCACCCGCCACTTGCCCTTCCCGAGGGTGAGCGTCGGGTGGGGGGCTTGGTGTGGGGTAAAGGGAGCGTGGCAGCGCCTGTGCAGTGAGGTCTTGGGGGCTCACAGCCTGGTACTTACTTGGTCGGCAGGGCAGGGCACAGAGGCGAAGGTGGCGGTGCCGGCGCCGGCTTTTCCCCTCGCCCTTTATAGGCGGGCGCTGAAGTGCCGATGGTGCAGGAGGTCAGGGCGCTGTGTCAGCAGGCAGGGGATGGGGGGGGGGACGGGCTGCTCGCCCACCCCAGACTCCGGCTGTCCATTCCACTTAGGCAGTGTGGCGAGAGCGGCCCCCCCGCGCCCAGCGAGGCTGACAATGAAAGTGCTGGGCTGTGTTTGCGCAGGGGCTCAGGGCACAATGGGCAAAGGGCCTGACGCGCCGCTTTCCTTTCTGCCCACGGACAATGTCCCCGCTTGGCCCAGGGATTAGGGACCCAGCCTTTCCCAGGGCACCCGCAGCCTTTGCCAGGGTTGAGGCTGGTGGGAAGGAGGTGCCAGGGTGAAGTGAGGATTTACTATCTGGGAGCTGAGGGATACTGATATCCTCATGCTGGAACACAGGGCTTATCTGGGGCTGCTTCTGCCCCTCCAAGTGGGACTCTGCCACCATAGGTCTCTTCTCCAGCCAGGCCCTGCAGGGGTTCCTGTGTTGGCTGCAGACTGGGTGCTAACAGTCACCAGTTACATGCTTGTAATGCCCTGGACATGTTCCCTGGCTTGACAAAGAGCTCCATGTGCTCCCACTTACCTCCCATTCGGGCAAGGGTCACCATGAACAGTGGGAGGGGACCAGCTTTGGGACAGAAGCAATGTCCTTCACCTGGACAGCAGGACCAGCCCTGCCTGGAACTGCACTATGCCATGCAGATATCCCCACTGTCTCCCACCAGGAGCTGGGATGGATAAGGCAAACACAGGCTGGAAAGGAGGAAGACTGCCCTGTCGAGCTGTGAAATCCTAGGTGTCTAGGCAGCAGGGTCTCTTGCAGCATCCCTCTGTATTCCATGGCGAGGCCAGGCACTCCCCACCTTCAGCTGGGCAGGTGCCACGCTGGCCACTGGGCAAGGACTGGACCACAGCACCTCAAACCTTCCCAGGAAAACTCCAGCCCTTCTGGGGGTCCTGGGTGTGGGGTCAACATCTCAAGTGGCCCCGACATTGTTGGTTATGGAGAATGCAGTGTGGGCAGCTGGGGGTAGTGTTAGCCTGGCATCAGCAAGGGTCGGGGACAGAGGGGTGACAGCAAGGCCGGCTGGGGGCAGGACTCGAGGATCCTCTTCGTGTCCTCCCCACTGCTCGACGGCTCCGAGGCTCGGTGCGAGTCGGCGCCGATGCCTGCGGGTCCCAGCAGAGGGTGCAGCCTGGCAGCGGTTGGAGCAGGCTCCAGCTCAGGGACATTAGTAGCCCGTGGCTGGGGACAGGCGCTGGGGAGACGACCCTCGTCTCGCGTCGCCTGGAGTGTTCCTAGCAGGGAGGGGGAGACCCTCTTGGAGCTGTCTGGGGAAGCAGAGGTGGAAGGAAGAGCCCCTCGGTGCAGCCTGGTGGCCTGGGGACATCTCTCAAAACGCTGGGAGACAGGTCTGGGCAGCGTTTAGGGAAGCCATCACCGTGGCAAAGGTGAGGCAAGATGCAGAGCCAGTGCACCGCAGGGTCCCCCCACGGGGCTGCCAGCCCTTGCCTGGGCTCTGTGAACAGAGGTGTGGGGCACTGGTTAGTTTGGGGTGCTTGAGGCATGAGGGCAGTAGGGGACTCAGAGGTGCAGGGCAATGTGGGGTGTATCACAGAACCCCAGTGCGTGAGGCATCACAGAATATGTAGGATGCTGCAAGCTGTTACTGGATGTGCATGCAGGGTGTGTGAGGCACTGTATGGTGTGCTACAGGATCTGTGGGGCACTTGTGGTGTGCCATGAGGAGCATGCAAATGGTTCAGTCATCCCCATACAACATTTTGGACAAAAGCACTGGAAGGCGAATGGTGCAGGGTAGAAACTCAGATGCAGACTGTGCCCCTCCCTTGATTCTCAGCATGTCGTACTCACTGGGATGTGCCTCATCTCTTGCTCGCTGCATTCAGGGCAGCCACATGGGAGCCACAGCCACATCAGGGCACAGTGGATCAGTGGGGTCACTCACGAGGAGCCCTCTCCTACTGCATCCCAGAATGCTGATGCAGCCTGTCCTCCCTGGGCCATCTCCGGGCAGTCTCTGTCACCAGCCAGCATTCCCATGGCTAGGTCACTTGCCAGCCCCCAGCCACACCTGCCCAGCTGGGAACAGGGGCAGAGTGAGGCTGGTGCGGGGGCAGGCTGTGACTCTGCTCAAGGGCAGCTGCTAATACCTGCTGTGGGAGCTGGGAAGCACTCGCCCAGGGCCTCCTGCATAGGCTAATTTAATAAGGGCCCCTCGTTTCTCCCGGCTCAGCTTGTTCCCTGCACCAGCAAAACAGATCATGTTTCTCAGTGCCACTGGGCATAGCGCGGCAGCCGGCAGCAAGGGGCATGGTGGGAACACAAGGTCACCCAAGTGCTCCATGCCAAGCCCAGACAATGCCAACCACGGGGTTGTACCCCGTGCCTTGTGCAGGCACTGGTCTCAGGACAGTGCCCAGTTGGGGCAGCTGAGCAGGCTGAAAGGCAGCCACGGGAGAGGTGAGGCAGGTGCTGCCCAGGAACCCTGGTGCTGATGCCATGACTGTGGCAATACCCAATTGTAGCCACTGATGTTATGAATATCTGGGCTAGCTGACCAGGGCAGCACAGCTGCATGCTGTCCATCTGGCTGACACCACAGGCTGAGCACTGCTCACACCCTGCAAGGACCTCTAACTGCTCTCCCCTTCTCCTCAGCCCTGCTGGGGGCTGGACTGCCACTGCAGGGGGCTGGAGGTCTGGGGGCTGGGCCGAACAGGAGCAGATGGAGCTGGTGCCGGCCCCTGTTTGTCTTTCTCCTAGTTGCCTGGTGCTCTGTTTGTTCTAGGGATGGCTTCCTGCTACCAGGGCCAAAACAGGTGGCTTTTATTTGCAGGGTCTGGCTGATTAGATCAGGGATGGTGTGTCATTGCCCCCACACAGCCCCACTGCTCCCTTTTTCCTCCCCTTTCTCCCCCAGCTTTATTTCCCTGGGAAATCATCCTCCTTGACAAGGGTGCAAACACCCTCCTTCTCTCCCCAGTCATCTGTGCTTCGGGGCTGCTCTGAACATGGCAACGCCAGGATTGGTTATTACCATCCAAAACCTCTACTTCACCTGCTGGATCCCTGGATCCCAGAGCCAAGAAGGTTGCTGGTATCTCCAGTCCCACTTCTCCCCTCCAGAAGCTTTGCTGGCCACACGCAACGTACGTGTACAGGCATACAGCTGTCCCAGAAGCCTCGTCACACAGGCACTGCCTTGCATAGGGAGCCCTGGCACATGCCAGCTGACCCCCACACATGCCCTGTGCACCCAGCCATCCCATCCCTGCAGCCGGAAACTCCTGGGATCGCAAAGAGCCTGGCAGATGTTGCTGGGATTAGCTCCCACGCAGGCGCATACGCACACCACGGGCTGCCAGCTGTTCCATGCTGGGAGAGGTCCCAGGTACTCAGGTTCCCCCAAGGCTGGGCTTGGCACACACCAGCTGCAGCTCATGCTACCCCTAGAGCAGGATGGGCCAGGGGGTGAGTGGGGGAGGAACCCAAGATGTGGGACCAAGATGTTGACTGGTCTCGGGGTACTGTCACCAACAGCTAGGGAAGGGCAGGGATGTGGTGAGGGCACAGTGAGTGGGACATAATGCAAGGGGTACCCACTCATTCTCACTCACAGCTGGTCTTGCAAACAGCTGGCTGAGATGATGCTCCATGCAGCAGCTCTCACCCCAGCCTCAGCTCTCCACAAGTACCCGTGGCCCTCAGCCAGCCACCAGTATCCCCACTGGAACCTGCTCTCCAGATCTGTCCACCTGCTGCTCTCACTGGCACCCTGGCCACTCCAGGTACGCTACTCACCCCCTCCTTGTGGGACTATGGGTGCCCACAGCTGTGGCACCCACAGCTCTGGAGCTGCACCTGAAGCAACCTACCAGGACAAGGATACTCCCAGGGACACCGGTTCATCCTGTGCCACCCATTCATGACCTGACTCTGTCTGTCCCTGGCATGGCGGTGTGCTCAGTCCCCAACTCTGCCAGCTTTACACAGTCCCCACGAACTGCCAGGGAGCTGTGGCCTCACCTGCCTGCTCCCCACTGTTCCCATGGGGACTAATCCCACCTGAAGGTCAGGGAGGCTCAGCCAGCTGCTTACCTCCTGCCTGTGGATTACAGCCTGGGTGTGAGCAGGTGACAACTGCTGCCTCCTGGGGTTGGCCCAGCCCTGGCAGGGAACTGACAACAGCACAAAACCAAGCCAGGCTGCTCCAAATGGGAACCCGGGGTGGCATGTCCCGTTCAGCCTGAGGTGTCTCCTCTGTCACACCCTACCCACATAAGGAAGCCAGGCACTGGGGCAGAGGAGCCAGTGTCTGGTCCTCTGGTCCTACAGTCCTACGGTCCAGATTCTGACCTGAAAGCCCACTGATGCCAGCCACTGTGACCTCCTGCTTGTTATCACAGGTGACCTTAGCCTGGCACCTCCAAATGCCACCACCCACAGCTTCAGTGTCCTGGAGAAACCTGCTGGTCCTCACATCCTCACAGAGTGCCCAGTGCAGACCAGTCCCAGGGGAGCAGTGATGGGGACAGGGGAGCGTGTCTCACCCCACACCCAGTGTGGCCTGGATGCAGCTGCTGATGCATCTCCTTCAGTACACTGTATCATATTCGGAGGGGTACCGAATATGGAGTGAGCACAGCTTCCTAGATCCCACCTATACCTACAGCACCTAAGGTGTTGTCATGGAGGTGCAGAGTGCAAGATTAGGGCTGGCAGCCCCTGGCAGCCTCAGAGCCAGGGGATAGCACCTCAGCTGGCACCTGGCCAAGGTCCCACTGCACCCTAGTGCTCCCCCGCTCCCCTGTTGGCTACATCTATAGTGGCAGGCACCCCAAGCCTGGGTGATGCTCATGCAGGAGGCAAATGAAAAGACTGGAAGTGGTGGGTCCCCTCCTCCAGCAGCTCTGAGGATCAGCACAGGCGGGGGCTGAGCCAGGCGCTGCTGCAGGAACAGAACATCCTGCCTCAGGGCTCCCAAAGCCAGCGACAGCTGGGCCAGAAGCAGCAGCCCTGGCAACCTGCTCAATGTCCATCCCTTGGGCAGGCTGCCCACGCACTTCCCAGAGTCACTGGCTGGGAGGAGAGGAACCCCATTGATCAGCCCTTCCCTAGAAGCCCTGTGGGAGGATGGAGCTGATATGCTCCAAAATGCAGGACTAGTATAAGTTCTGGGCTTTCCCTCCCCAGCCTCCTCAGTCCATCAACAGGACTCTCCCTTATTCGTTTTCACTCATGGGGGTGCAAAGCCATTTTTTGAGGGCAATTGTAAAACATGTTCCCTCACCCCAGTGGTCTGTAGGTGCAGGGGAGAGGATGCCAGGCTGTGCCTGTGCTGTCCCTGGTACTCCCCATGGCTAGGAATGGATTGGAATGTGCAGAACTGCCTGTAGTTACACCACAGCAGGATGCAGATCCATGCCTGGTGCCCACCTCTCCCCTCCACCCTGTCTGACAAAGGGTGATAAACTCATCCCAGAGCCCAGACAGACTGAAGACTGCCTCTCCCTGTCTTCAGCTGGGGGTGATATGTGGGATGACCCCATTGCCTGGTGACAGCATCTGAAGCTACAGCCTGGCAAGGGGAATGTAGGACCACAGCACAGAGTTAGGACAGTCCCTATGCTCCTCGTCCCAGGTCTGACCATGGCCAGGAGCAAGTTGGAGCAGCACCCTGATCTCTAACATTATAGCCCATTCCCAGGGACACGAGCAGCCTGTCTCCTTATACAAATCTGCGTACCCACAGTGTTGCTGGGACAGACTGACTTTCAGGGGCAGGGAGCTCCTGCTCTGCCTGGGCACCTCCTCCAGGCACAGTAGAGATGTGTCAAACAGGCTAGGTGGAGTCAGTCGAGGTCTAGGGGTGCTCAAACCACCCTGGTTCTCAGCCCTTGGGATGCCCACACAGCCCTCTGTGCTGGTCCCCTCTGGGGCACTCGGGTGCTGAGGACAACCAGCTGCCTCTGCCACATCCTGAAGTGAAGCAGCGCCTGCCCAAGGATGGCACACCCCATCCGGGCTGGGCAGGACATGAGCAGCCCACAGGCTGCCAGCAACAGTGCACACCTCTGCTCACACCCACACCTTCACCCGATGCATACACACCAGGAAACAGAGCAGCGAGCACAGCAGGGGCACGGCCAGCACCACCCGTTCAGCTCAGCAGCAGAACATGCACACGTGCACACAGGACAGGGATGCACCAGCTCTGCCCTGCCTGCCAGGGAGGGCACGCACATTAAAACACCTATGCAAATACACAGGCATGCATGCACATATACACCTGCGTGCAAAGACGCCTGTGTGCAAATGCAAACCCGGGCACTTGCGTCTTCCCAGTGCCCCTCCTGCACCCTGCCCTCTCCATGCAAATCCTCCTGATGCGGAACTGTGCCACGGAAATCCCCAGCCCAGGTCTCAAGGTCCCCAAAGCTGTGCCCCTGGCCATGCAGAACCTGGGGTTTGGGGAACAGCATCACTCAGCACAGACAGCAATACCCCACTGTGCCTCATCCCACGCCAGCCTGGCACAGCCCTTGGTAGCATCACTGGCTCTGACATGTAGAAGTAGGTGTTTAACACCTCTGGCTCTTCCTAGCATGAGGAGAAGCTCACCCTTGGGTGCTAACCCTGCCAGAGAGACATTCCCCGGCTAACACAGCCCTCAGGGCAATGTGGCTTCCCGGGGCCATCACATCTCTAAATGGTGTCAGAGCGTCCAAGTGCCACTGGGCTGGCAGAGCTGGGGCAGGGAGAGCAGGCTGGGAAGATGGCAGGGGGGCAATTAAGCCAGGGCATAAGACAGCCCAGAGGTGCTGGAGCAACCAAATGAAAGTGGAGGTGGCACGGCAGCATCTCCACAGCCTTGTTCTGCCAGATACCATCTCCGACAGGCTCTGCCCCCACAGGGACACACGTGCAGTGACTGGAGCACATGGACAGCAGGGTCTGGCTTTGCTCAGAGTTATTAATCGTGTTCTGTTTGATCCCATCCTGAGCAGGGCAGCTGCAGAGGGTTGTGCATATCGGGGGATGTGTTGTGCTTTCTCAGCTTTTCAACTTTGCCAGGGTTGGTAGCAGGAGACACAGGGCCTGGACACACAGCCCCAAGGGGCCCATGACCACAATGATGGCCAATCACCGCACTGTCTGGGGGCCATTCCCAGGCTAGGATGCACACTTAGCTTTGGAGGGATGCAGGGAGCACAGTAACCCTGGAGATGTTCTTTGATTTTGGTCCCTTCCTACACCACCTGTTGGAAACTTCCTAAAGCATCTGCCCAAACAGGAAGCCTAGGAGATGCCTCATCTCTGCCCCTTGCAGGGGCACCCCAAGGAGGGAACAGGACTCTCCTGCTCCAGGACCAGGGCTGCTGAGCTTTGTCCTGTGCATAGCTGCATGGGGGTGAGGGAAAGAAGCAGGAATCTTCTTGACCCTTAGCAGACTCCTGAGCTCCTTCACTTCCAGTCTCTCCTCCATTCACACTGGGTGGATGGGCTGAGCCTTTCTAGTGTTTACAGAGAGGCTGCAGATGGACTCAGGGTCTACCTGTAAACTCAGAGCATCCCTGAGCATGGTGGGACCAGAACTGGATCCTATGCTACAGAAGTGCCTGTGCCAGGGGACAGGGCAGAAGCAGCTCAGGGCTGACAGAGAAATCGCAGGCAGAGCCAGGCATAGACAGTAGGGAGGTGAGGGATCTTTCTACTCCCAAACAATATCCTGAGGTGGGAGGAAAGCAGGTTCACTGCTGTCCCATCTCCTGACTCCCTGTTACTCCCTGCAGCCTCCACGGTGTTAGGAGCAGCCCTAGGCTCTTAATGTCTGCTCTGGCTTCTGGTGGGGAGGGATCAGACAGGACATGGAATGGGACAGGTGTCCAGGACCTGCAGGGTTGTCCTGGAAGAGACCCACTGGCATGACAGCACCACCCCCAACACCCTTCCATAGGCAGAGGGATTGTCACCAGCAGGAGCTGTCACCTTGCTGGCAGGCTTAGGGTGCACAACAGGAAACACCTGCCCTGGACAGTCAGAAAGTCCCTGGAAGGGCTGGGAAGTGCAGGTCCTGGGAGTGAATCAAGGCAGATGTGTATGAGATGTCGCAGCCCTCATCCTCAGCCCTCCCTCCCTGCTGCTTGTACTGTCAGAAGTTAAAGCTCCCTTGGTGCCAGCAGACCATTGAGACCTACCTGGGTGCTTGGCAGAGCCCTGCCAAACTCCACCCCGGGCCAGCACCGTGCCAGGGCTTTCTGTGTCTGCCACGGCTCTGCAGTGCTGCCAGGGCCAGGCTGCCCTTCCCCAGCAGGCTGCTACAAGCAGCAATCAGCCACACAGGCAGGACACGTGTGCCTAGTGTGTTACTTGTGCCTGCCATGCCATGGGCACAGGGACATGGGTCCTGCACGTCACAACCTGCAAAGCTGAGTGCCAGAAATGCCATGTGTACCACTGCCATGTGGGTCCCATGTCCCACAGTGCCATGTGCAGGTCCCATGGTGTTCATGCACGCTGTGTGTGGATTGCTTCATCTGTGTGCACTGGCTGTTCCCTGCTGTGTGCATTTGGGTGAGATTGCATGTTTTGCATGTCCCTTGAGCGCTTTGCTCTGCACACAGACCAGAGGTTCATCCTGGCACACGGCAGTTGCGAGCAGGCGTGTGCTCCCTCCGTCGTGGTGCCGGGTGTGAGCGCCAGCCATGGGCTTGCAGATGGGCTGGACCTGCCTAACGCGAGCCGAACGAACAAAACGTTCAGGTCAGGTATTGCACGTGGGGCTCGACGCCAGGCAAGTGCAGAGATGCTCCGACTTTGGGTAGTGTGGGCTGGAGGGGTGTTCTGCCATGGGCTGTCAGCAGCCCCTTCTGCACCCTTCCTCCCGAGCTGGGTCCTACCAGGCTGGGAGGTGGTGTCCTTGCTGCACACACTGCTCCAAACCAGCTCCTCTGGAGGTAAAGTCCGGAAAGTGGAAGCTTGACACCTGCTGCCTGGGAAAGCCAAACAGAGCAGGGGCGGGTTAAACTGGCATGGCAGGGTGGAGAACGGGGAAGAAAGGAAGGAAGGAAGAAAGGGAGTAAATGGAGGCAGGGAGGGAAAGAGAAAGGGTTGGAAAATACAGGTGAGAGAGGAGTTAAGGAAAGGGGACAGGCTGGATGGTGTCCCCTGAGCCCATCCCCTTCCTTCCCAGGAGTTCAGAGGTGCAACCGGACTCCCAGTACTTGTCCCAGAGAAACCCCCAGGATGTTCTCCATGCCCAGTACACTGCTCCCAGCCAGGCAGGCAGGACCCTGGCCAAGGTGTGCTGGGCTATAGCAGCTCACCTGGCTCCGGTGACACGCTGGCAGCTGTCAGGTGAGTGGCTTCGCCTTCCCCCGCTGGCTCACAAGCAGAAAATGAGGGTGACGCTGGCTGGATGGGGCTTTTATAGTCCTGATAAAAATAGCGCTGGCTGGCCGGTGATCGGGGGGCCGGAGAGATGTGACTGAGCAGAGACAGGCGAGAGGGCTGGGCTGTCGGCGGCGAGCCTTCTCCCCAGCACACCTGTCACAGCTCTGTGTTTGCTCAGAGCAAATATTGACCCAGGGAAGGCCGGCTGGGCAAGGGAGGCGATTAGCCCACCTAGATTAGAGGCAGAGCAGGTCTCTATGCAAACTCTCCAGGGCTGCCTTTGTTAATGGGAGCCTGATGGGCTGATAGGAGCCAGGAGCCTGGGTGCTGGGGTGGTGGGGAGGAGGAGGTGGGGGGAGAGGAGGAGACATTCATTAACCTGCACTGGAACAACACCAGCTGTCACTTTTCCACCCACCTGCCTGGCTCACTCTGCAGCAGAGATGAGGGGAGAGTGGGGGACCAGGGGAAGCAAGTGTGAGGATACCCTACCTGGGCAGCTCTAGGATGGCAGTGGCTTTCTTGCAGCATTTTGGGCTGCTGAGAGGTCAGGGAGCTGTGAAGTCTCAGGGCAGAAAAGCAAATCTAGTGCCTGCCCCAAGCAGTCTGAGTGCCAGTGACAGCAAGGACTTCCTTGTTCTTACCCCAATCCCCCTACTCATGATGAAAATCCCCGTGGCACACCAGGACAATGCTCACATTTCATTTAGAGGAGTCCACAGACTTCTGAGCTAGGCAGCAAAGCACAGCTCAACAAAACTTTGGGAGCATTCTCTTTGGGAGCGTTCCCAGCGTGGCCACACGGGCTGGGAGCCAGCTGTCCTAACGCAGCAGCAAGAACAGGATGTGTTTCACTCCATGTGCACATGCCTCCCCGTGGGTCACTGCATCCCAGAGTCACAGCACTCCTGTGTCCCAGCTGTGTCACTGCCCAGCAGGGTAACCGATGCAGGCACCACCATGCTGGCTCTGGGAGCAGTGTGCAGAGCCCATGGAAGCTGGAAGAAGTTTAGACACACTCCTATGGTGCCCAACCACGCTGCTCAGCCTGGACAGCCCTCTGCTGATCTCAGCCACCGTCAGCAGGAACTGGGCTCTCTCTCCCAGTTACTCTGGCACCCACAACTCCTTGGATAACAGAGCATGAAGTGCAGCAGCAGTGGCAGGAGAAGCTCCTTTGTGCAAGTGCAGTGGCCTGTTTGTTTGTGTAGATGGGTGTGTTTGTGGGTGGGGAAGGGGGTAACACTGCTTTAACCCCCATAGTGTACACCTGCAGGAATCCTGGTCCTAGGTGTGCTTTAGAAACCATCATCAATGCTCCTTCCAGAGCTGGAGAGTACTTGCAGGTTGCAGTAAATGGACTCCATCATGTAAGTGGATAGTAGCAGATCCTTAGCAGCCACTGCTGCCCAACTCTTCTTCCTTGGAGATTTGACCCTCCCAGAGTCAGGGTTTTGAATGGCAGGCTACATCCTTCCTGCCTGCTGCTGCCTCTGCAGTCTGGGGTCCGGCAGGCCTAACCCTGGGAAGAGCTAGAGTGATGCCAACCTGCTGCCCTCGCTCATCGTGTTCCTTCTTTTCAGAAGTTTTGGCAGCAAAGGAAATGCAGTACCACCGATACTCTGTGTTGTGGTGCAAAGGAAAAATGCGATGTCCCCCTCCTTTTGATGCTGTACAGGTTGTTATGCTTGGACTTGCATATTCTCCTTTCCTAGTATAGGAAATGAACTGGGCAGGACTCCCACCTCTCCCTGCCCAGGCACACACCAGCATAAAGGAGCTGCTGCTCCTGGCATAGGCTGGTTGGCTGCTCCCTCTTTTTCTGGAGAATCAAAAAACCCCAAATACTACAGATGCTGCTGCAGTGCCAGCAGACATCTCCAAGCCTATATGCTGTGTCAGAAATGCTTGTTCACCCAGTCTCTCTCCTGCGTGGGCAGGGCCCCACCACTCACCAAATAGCAGCAAATACTGTCCTTGCAGGGCTGCTTTACAGAAAACAGGAGAAAAGCAGGCCCCTTGAGCTTGCAGAGCGTCCTGCACCGCACTGTGACCCTGGGGAATGTCTTCCACATGCCCTGTCATCTCTGGGGCAGCATCTACCAGCTTGTGCCCTTCCCTGTCAGGCAGGCAGGCAGTGCCAGGACCAAGCTCCCAGTATGGCTAGCCTTGGAAAGGCAACCTCAGCTTCCTTTTGCAGCAGCCAAGGGCGTGTAGTGCCTCACTGTCCCATGAGGACCGACTAGCTCATATCAGAGCACCTCTTGTGTCTGTCAGGAGCCACCATGGTGCCTTCACCTGGCCCCCACTCCTAAACCCCAAAGTCGACACAGCTGAGCCAGCAAAGCTCAGTATCTTGGAGATGGGAGGCCAGGGATGAAGGATTTGTCCAGCTCTGCCAAGGGATTTGGAAGGATCACCCTCATGCTTTTGCTCTTCAGCCACTGCAAGCTGGTCAGGGCAGGACTTTTCCAGGTTCCTACCCGGTACACAGTACAGAGGGAGAAGGGGCTGATTCCAACAAGGGAATCGTTAATTCCTTGTTCCCTAACACTGCTGCCTTCCCCACATTGACACAGAGACCCACCAAGTGGGGCTTTGCAGGAGATTCAGGCTCCCCAGCGGCAATGGGACACCAAACCCTTGCAGACACCCTGTCAGGGAAGCCCTGAGCAGCTTTGTTCCCTTCCCTTTGTCTCCCAGACAATGGCACGATTCAGCAGGTGTTAAATGTTTTAATGGGATTCAGGATAGCTTCTGTTGCCCACCTGCCCCAAGGCCATTCCACCCCTCCCGGGGAGCCAGGAGTAACAGCCAAGAAGAAAGCGCCTGTTGTGTGTTGCATTAACTGCCTGATGACTGAGTGCTCCCGATAATTTGCACAAGGAGAGGGGGAGTCCCATTAGCTTGCCGAGCTCATGCTCAGCCATTGTATACCTGCCGGGAGCCTGGCCTGGCTACCAACCCCAGTCCCGTGAGAACATCACCCATTTCACTACCCAAACACCACTGGGAAGAAGCAGGACCTGTATCTACAGTATTTCTGTTGGAGAGATGTTCATTAGAAATGTAGCTGTGCTGGGCAGAGGCCAAATCCGGCCCTGGGAGACAGTACAACAAGCTCAAACTTCCGGCTGCCTGAGACTCAAATGTGGTTGGCAGAAACAGGACTTCTCCCCTCTTTTGGGAACTGAACTGGGCTGTGAGTCTGGGCCTACTACAGTCCCACAAGTCCATTGCCCTTGGCAGTGGGTACCAACAAGCTGGCACCCACTGGTTTCTGTCTTGCTAAGGGAAAAGCCCTCCCTGCCAGCTCTGCACATCTCTTCCCTCCCTTCACCTTACCATTGCCCCAAAGATCCAAGTGAGAGAGAACCCCCTGGGTGAGTACATCCACACTATATAGAGCTCATCCCCAGCACTGTCTGGGAATGCTGCTGTCTCTGCTAATGGGACAGTTACTCATTCAAGTGTTTTCCAAAACCAGGGTCAGGGTCAAGCTCCCAGCCTGAGAAGTGGAATTGAGAATTTCCCCAACCTGGGAAAGAGGCTGCCTCTGGTGTATTTATACTTTAGGATAAGGATAAAAAAAGAAAAATGTGTGACACCTGCTACTCTCTTTGCTTAGTGCACTCAGAGTGGTCCTGGATGACAGGCACCAGAGAAGAGCTACAACAGAGGTGACACACCACCATCTCACAGCCCCTAAAAAGAGCTGTGAGAAGAAAAATTTCTCTCTCACAGGTGTATCTCTCAAATCTATTTCCCTGACTCACCTGTTGTTTAAGGCATCTTCTTCGAGATCTCTCCTACTAGAGTGATGCTTATCAAACAGTGACATTCTCTAACAGTGCTCCAACAGGCAAGTACAGTGTAAGTTCTGTTTTCTCCAGGTCCAGGCTGGGAGCACATGAGAGTGGGGAGAATAGGAGCACTAATAACAAGCAAAAATTCCCTGCAGATGTGATGGCACTCGGGCTTCCTCCATTTGCTTTTGGGAGTTACACCAGACCAAATTGCTTCAGGGAAATAGTGAGATTTCTGCCCCTGTCTTTGCTATCCATTTGGGAACTTTGTTGCAGGACTACAGAGCACCTGCAGTGAGCAAATCCTAGCAAGGAGCCTGGACCAAGAACAATCACCCCAAGTGGACTGAACAGCCAGGCCCTGCTGCTGCCTTGAGTTGTGGAGGAAGGAAATGGTTCTGCATTACCTGTTCAGCACCAGTCAAAGCCCAGAGGAATACAGAAGGTCTGCTGTGACGTAAGAGACCTGGGACCTAGAGTATTGGGAAGGGAGGAGAGGGTTTGCACTTCTCAGGAGAAGGAATCAGGTCCCATGTGAAAGCCCAAGGCACTCAGGCCGAGTTCAAGAGCTGGCAGTGCCTCTGCTGTGTCTCTGACACAGGAACAGCTCAGCCCTGGGGCTTAGTAACAGTTATGCATGCAGGGCTCCTGCACTGAGAGAAGTGTGGGGGTGAGCTGGGTGAGCTGCAGTACCCCAGGTACAGCAGGCAACTGCCCTCTGCCGAGCAGGGCAAAAGCCCTCCACAGTGCCTTTTGCAGTCTTCTCTTAGGATGCGAGGGAAGAAGATGCAGCTCTGGTCTTGGCTGGGTCCTGGTGCTGGGAAACAAGGCATGAGGGTTTGGAGTGGGACACTAAAACTGCATCCTCACCAGAGCTGGGTGGCTGCATGAGCCTCATGTTGCAGAGCCCATAGCAGTACTGTAGAACAGGGGAAATGATGCAAACACAGCCTGGCATAGTCATCCTGCAGCTCCTGCCTCGGAGCAGCAGCTGGAACACAGCACCAACCTGTTCTGTGCTGGCCACGGGGATTTCTCACAACTCACACTGCCACCTCCCGGCTGTGACAAACCCGCTCCTTCATTGTGACACCTCTCGCAGCCTGACGGATGCCCCAAGCAAGGCCAAGGCTCCGAGGATCCCCTTCCCCAGGTGACAGCCCTGCAGTTTGAAAACTCTTGTGAGCCTTTGTCCAGGGCTCACAAACCCAGATGCAATAACTACATATGTTACACACGATGTCAGTGTCTGAAGGTCAAGTTGCTTTTATTGGGCTGCAGGTGTGTGCTGATAGTGCTGCAGCTGCCCCCTTGAGCTGGCCACTGTAAGGGGAACCTGCAGCCACCACTGGAGCAAGGAGGGGAGGAGAGTTCAGTACCTGCATCCTACTGATGTCATCACCTCATTGCCCAGCTGTCAGTCCTTCCTCAGCTACATTTCAAAGCAGATTCCACTTCTCTCAGCTGGTACAGACTGAGGGGAGTGGGAATCCTCACAGTGGTTGTCCATGTGCTCCCTGTAGAATAGAGTTCTCCGATGATGTGGCCAGCCACAGAAAGGAGAGATCTCATGAACTCTGCTGTGGAGCTGTCAGAGGATTCAAACCGGTGCTAGGAACATAGTCAGGACTTATCCCCTCAGAGAATGCCAGCACACTGAGCTAAGGTCATGGTGTGGGAGGGTCCGAGTTGCTCTGGACATCACAGGGATGAAGAATGGAGTAAGCTGATGTGCTTGAAGAGCTTAAGCAGCACAGTACCCAGCAGCTATGCTCTCGAGGGCAGGGGTGCCAGATTGGTGATTCTGAAGAAGAGACAGCAGCTCTGGAGATGACATCTACATCCAACAACCCTCTTCCATTAACCCTCAATCCTATCTTTCTGCACTTCTGCCCAAGCTGAGGCAAACTCTCATGCTTTTTGCTCAGCTCCAAATCCTTCACCCACCAGTGGCCATTCCTTTAACCTAACTAGATCCCACACCACCTTGGACTATGAAAGCTCTGCTCCCTTTCTGCTATCAAAGGCTGCACTGCCTGGTCCTTGACCCCTTTTCCCAAAGGACCACTTTGTTCTAGGCTGTCCAGTTACTCCAGCCAGCTGTTCACCCATAGGGCCCTACCCCAGAGCTGCACGAGGGTCTTAGTTCCACAGAAAGGTTGTACTGTTACTACCTCTGCTCTGAGGCTCAGAACAACCCAAGAGGGGGCAGAGACTTTGGGAGTGGATTCTCCCTTTTGCAGAGGCAGCCTTGGCATTGATAGGCAGGGATTCAGCTAACCCACATGGTCTAGGAAATGGGCTGTGCTTCAGCCTGACATATTAAGGACAGGTCCTGTCCCCCACCAGAGCACAGACACACTCTGCTACCTTTGAGAAGGGTTGGGGGGTAAAGCAATGACCATGGGCTGGGCTGTCAGCACCACCTCCCCACGGCTGGCTTCAGTCAGGATATTCTGCAGTGTGTTTTTCAGCACCAGCTCCACAAGGTTCCCAGCAGCTGGCTGCCTAGAAGGACAGAAGTACAGCAGAGGACAGCTATCAGAAAGCAGATAAAGCAGGCTGCTTGCTGTGACTCCTGCCAGGAATCAGTAGGCACAGCAGTGGAGCAGACACTGTATCCTACACACTGAGACCAATGAACCAAAGGCTTGAGCAATGGGTTGCTGACCCTTGTCCCAGAACTGTCACCAACTGGTGTCAGGCCCTGACCTTAGACAGAGCTGGGTGACTATAGTTTTACCGGTCTCTCCCTCCAAGCTGTGCTTAGCTGCTGTTAGTGAATAGGCTTGTAGCAGTGTACAAGGGAGCAGCCACAGCAACAGCAAGGTGGTGAAATACTGCAGTGAAAATAAAAGGTAAGCACATATGGCACCCTAATGTCTAATATGGCCTGGACTTTCTGAAAGTAAAGCAGACCTCATTCACTACCAGCATCCTGGCACTGCCACAGTAAAACTTCTCTCCCCACAAATCACACTTAGGAGAGGGTGGCTAGTGGGGCTAGCATCGACTTCCATCCAGACAACATAGAACACACCAGAAGAAATGCTGCAGGACTGAAGGAAAAACGGATTTCTGGCCAGGCAGTGTGTTGCTATGGCTCTCTTGACTGTGCAGCTCTTGGCTTTTATGTGGGAGCTCTTCCTCACCTACTTATGATCTCCTTTTCCTTCAATTGTTCATGGTGAAACATCTCAAAAGACTCCAGCAAATCACTGAAAGAGGTTTCCTGACTCATTTTTTTCCTCTCTCCATCCTTCTCAAGGTCAAGATCTGTTGAAGCAGAGACACTGGAAGAGATTGTGGAGCCCGGTCTACTGTCCTGGAGCTCTGCTGATTTAGCAGACTGGAACTGGGAGAAATATGGAATAGGCTCATCTTGGAGTATTCTCACTGACTTTTGGAAGTAGCTGTTCTCCAAGAGGCTTCTAGGAAGAGGAAAATAAAAGATGAGTTCCGGCAAATCAGCTATCTGTATGACACCGCAAATCAGAGGAAACCATTGACTGATGTCAGTGTTTAGTCTGTCCCTTCTTGCTTCTGGGCCTAAGGGAGGCAGCAAGAGGGCTTCAGCCAGTGAAACTCCCTCTGTTTCCCCAGTGCTGGTTCTTTACATTTGTGCAGCTCACAAACTGAATAGATGTACCCCAACACAGCCTGTTTCTAAGATCACAACACATAGAGTTCCCTGGTTCCTGGGAACTCTGGAGAGATAGGCTCAGCCCCTGGCTGGGGAGGAAGCTCCTGCCTTGGCTGTCACTCCAGGATCCCTAAGCTCACAGTCCCCAAGACAACCTTTGGCAGGGGGATCCCCCATTCTGGCAACAAGAGTCCACAGATCCCTCTAGGGTTAGCAGAGGGCTGGCCATGCTGCATGCATTTTCTGGAGGACAGGGGCTTCAAACCAGGTAAGGGTGAGGGGACACGCACCTGATGACACCTGTGAGTATGTCAGCCACCATCTCCAGTTCTGGTTTTGAAGCAGCAGCCAGGGACGGCCATTTGGGCTCCATGTCCGTCCTGTTTTTGTACCCTTTTCCATCCACAGATTCGCTCTCTGAGGGCTGGGCGCTGAAAGGGCTGGAAAGGATTTGTTCCATCAGTGGCAGCACTACTGAACCAAACTATCAAAGACCTGCACCCTCCTGGCACTGCAGCAGTACTTCAGGCAAGCAGGGGAGGAATGGGAGCTTTCCTATTTGTGACAGGAGCAGGGACTCTGTGATAGAAGAGGAACACTGAGCTCTGACAGTTGAAATGGGGAGAGAAACAGGTCATGTCAGCTAATTCTGGGGAAAGCAAGACACCTCTTACCTAATTTTGAGATACTGGAGAGGAGCAGAGCAGAGCACCAAGTTCAGTAATTATCAGAGCATGGGCAGCATATGCACTCAGATAAACATGCCAACCCAAAAACTCTATCTCTTACCGGGACATGAAGTATCTCGAAAAATCCAAGGTGAAGTTGCTGAGAAAGTCTTCAATAGTGTAGGACCTGGCTGACACATCAAGGTGCAAGACCAAGGGCTTGGGAGGCTCTGGTTTGACCCACACTTGGCTGGTGTCTTTGCCCAACAGCAGCCCTCTCTCAAGGTGTCCAGGTGGCTGACTGGGTGTAGGGCGACTTTTAAGAGGGGGTAATGTCTGTTGGAGAGAAAGAAATGGCATGCATATAGTTGGTCCTTTGGCCACAAGTAGGCTGGTATAGGTTTGAGCACCCGCATGAGAACTGAAAGCCCAGCAACCAGAGCCTCCAGATCCTGGGTGTCAAAATGATCTTAGCACCACAGTACTGATAACAGGCATGAGCAGCCATAGTGGAAATCAGTTCTGTTCCCTTCTGACTGCCCAGTGTGCCAGCTCCAGGTGTCTACAGGGCTTCAAGGTCTCTCCAAGATACCTGGGGCTGGTATATTCCAATCCATCACTGTGGAAGTTCTTGCAAGCACACCAGGAGTGCTGTGGGAGAAGCGATGTACATGGAATGCATGGGGAAACTGTCCTCCCCCAAACCTGAAGAGAAACCAGGAACTTATTCTAGCCACACTAAATGGGCCAACTTGGGGTTGCATTACCAACAGTCAGATTGGGGAAATTTTCTTAGAGTAGTAGGTGGGATACATGGGCCAGAAGAACACCACCCAGATCTGGAGAAGGTCTCAGGCACCACAGGACTTCAACGATTTCTGACACAGCTGTCCTGACTCTGGAAATGAGGCCAGGGACCTTCACTGCTCCTTACACAGGCATAGCAGGCTCCAAATTATCACTAGAGGTTAAAACCCCAGAGGACTAAATGAAACTGTTGTTACCTTTCTGCAGACATCCTTATGCTCATCCAGTGAATGCCTTGACCTGCATCACTGATCACACCAAACAGCACAGGGCAAACAGTCCAAGCTAGAGTTGACCTGAGCTGATTACTTCACACAGAACAGTGCAGGGAATGCAAAGGCACTCCACAGGGTCTCAGGAGCACTGCTACAGTCCCCCTGCGATGGAATTCCTGAGATAACAAGCTGCATCTCTTTGTTGCCTCAATCCTCTCAGGCCCAACCTCGCCCCAGGTCCCCTAAATCTTCCCACGTCTTGGGTTAGCTGGTCCTCCATGAGCCGTGTCATTCCCACAGCACATCCTGCTGATGGCTATGGGCATTGCTGGCTCTTCCTTTGGGCTCAAGTAGTTCTGCAGAGTACTCACTGGGACCTTGTTTCACACCTTCCTACCACTGCTGGAAAAGCTGCCTTATAGCAGTGCATACAGTTGTGCACTTGAGTGGAAACTGAGATGAACCAGGCAAATTGAGCTTTAAAGCTTTTTGTGCATTTAAACCAAACCAGTTCCTGCCTGCAGCTTCTCCTGAGAAACAGAGCATAGCTCGTCTAGAGGTGAGGGAAAAGTCTGCACCACGTTCTCTCAGGATCCTGCTGCTTTCTGCTGTGACACACAGTCCATTATGGCCCCAGAATGAAACCACTCCAGGTACCAAGTGCCCTGTCTGTGTGCATCTTTTCTGCTTATTTGAAACCTTTCCCCCTTTCTCCAGTCATGAGTGCACATTTGTTGCCAATTTCAGTTCCCATTCACCTCAGCTGGAAAGTTACTGGCCACAGAACACAGCCAGACAGTCTGATTCTTCTGGCTCCTCCAAACAGTCTGTCTCCCAAAGCCTTGAAGCTACAAATCCTGCTGTGCTGTCTGTCCAGACTCCCACACTGTGATAACCAGCATCTGCCTCTTTTCTAAAGCAGTCAGTTTGATTCTACCACGAGTGAGACAGGCCTGACTTACCTTGTATTTCCTGATCACAGCTGAGGAGTCAGGAAGATTTTCTGTTTCAGCAGAATCTGATAACCTCTGAAAAAAAAATTAAAAAAAAAAAAAAAGAAAGAAAAAAGAAGAGGAATTACCATGTAGAAAAGATATGGAGCAGAACAAGACTTTAGGATTTTTTTTAACTTTGTGCCAGCTGAGAGTCAATGATCTCATCCTCCATTCTTCATTCAGACCACATTCTTACTGATATCTACACATTTCTCTCCAGTGTTTATTCATGGTTAAAAATCCAACCACTGGTTTCCAGAGCCACTGGCTTTGTTTTTCCAAAGGCTTCTCATGCACTTCCAAATTTCAGATGGTCACTACCAATTTCAGAGTTTGTAAGATGATTCTTGGCTTGAAAACGAGATCTCATTTTCCACTAATCACAGATCAGCTTTGAGGTCTTTAACAGATCAGAGCCTCATGTCCTCTTAACAACTTGCCTAGGTTTTCCTAAAGAACTGTCAACACTGGCTGCTGTTTCTCGAGCCAAGCTAAGCTGGTGCAGGGTTTTGAGAGCACTTACCACTGAAGGTGATGTTAGCTTCTTCTTAGTCCCAAGGTCCTTCTCTGTGATGGTGAATTCCACAGCCTGCCGTTCCTTCTCTTCTTCCCACTTGTGCAGGTCCCTCTCATACTGAACCAGGGACTCCTGAATGTACACCTATGAAGCAAACCATAACTGAAGAGAGCAGGGCTAGAAAAGAGTTGCAAAAAACAGTTTCTAGCTCAAGTCTATGCCCATTTCTCCCCTTCAGGAGAAATCCACTTGCTTTCCATGTAATTCCAGTGGTGGGAAGTGGAAAAAACAGTGGCATTTTAAGACTCAGATGGAAAAGATATACTCTTTTGCCAAAAAAAACTTGGAAGGTGTCCAGGGGGACACTACTGTTAGTCGAGTCCCCAATAATATTAAAGCAGAGAGACTTGTCTTTGTTTACAGATATCAAGTCTTTGGCATCCACTGAAAGCCATTCCCATTCAAACCATCACCTCCAGCAGCTGGGTTCCCCTCACAAAGCCATGCATTGCACACTTATACCTCATCTAGTGAGTCACACAGACAGAAAGACACTTAAAGCATCTGGAAGGATGAAGCTAAGTGTCTTCAGGAATGAGAAGTGTATATCAAAGGATTCCTTCAGCTGGAAGCAGCAGGCAGCTGACTGCTGGGGTGAGCCATTCGGGAACCATGATAACATGGCCAGGTCATGGTAATACACGAGTACCTCTCGGGTCTCACCTTACACACCAGATTTATACTGCAGATGGAGGGCTTCCTTGTAGGTTGTAGGGTGATGAAGCAGGGGATACTCTCTCCAGGCTGGACAACCCCTGACTCTGGAGCAATCTCCAACATGTGTGTCTGGGGGGGGGGAGGAGAATAAAATTTTAAGAAACAAAGAAAAACCCCCAGAGCAGCTATGTCACTGTCCTGGGACCTTCCTGTGTGCTTTCTCTTTGCAGGAAACACACCTGCCCTTCTCAGAGCTATGTGGCATGAGAGAGATGCAGTTGATATATTCTAAGAACAAACATGGCCTTTGCTGGTGGACAGAGTCCTGAGGTTTATTATCGCATTCTGTAGTTCCAGCTTCACGTAACCTCACCAAAGTCTTCAGATTTCCCTTCCGAATTCCTGTCGTTCTCCCTGTCCTAACCCTGGCCTTCACTTTTCCTTTCATCATCTAGTAGAAAGCCAATTCCCTAGAATTGAGTGTCTTGTTGAAAATGGAGTTGTAAGGTCCTTTCATGGCACAATAGAGATGGGCAGGAAGGCTGTAGATCAAAGAGGACTCACCTTTTCTTTACAGCAGCTTATCCGCCAGGAAAACACAACTGCCTTGTTCTTCAAGATATTGTTGAGAAAGACAAGTCGATCAGCCTTGGTGCAGTCTGGGATATCTCCAAGGAAAAGCCTGTGATGGGACAAGGTGGCTGCCTGTAGAAAGAAAGGAGAAACCAGAAGGAACAGCAGGGAAGGAAGATGGGATCTAGCCATTGGGGAAGGGCAGTCACACAGTCATCTCTAAACTACCCAGCAATTCACAGGTAATATTAATCAAGTATCTGTAATATAACAGCTTGAGGGAGTGTAACAATTGTCTCATTTTTGCTCTGGTTACAATGACTTTACCTCAAAAGGCCAGCTCTGTTGCAGTGGGATTGAGTGAGCAATGAATAAGACAACACCTGTGCTGGACAGGAGAGGATCTCAGGAGCACAGAGGACCAGTAACACCCCGATTCTCTCTGCAGCACTTGTGGTTCAGGCCTGTTCCTACTTCAGTTGAGAAACATGAGGTGTGTGCTTGTGCAAAATCCTTATCAACCTGATTGACTATTGGGAAATTGATCCCTAATACACTTTGCTACTAGTATGCTACTAGTTTGTCCCATTCTCCAGGCACAGAGCAATCTCTATTTCAGTACAGTAATCATTAGAGAAAGAAACTTGATTTCAGACAACAGAGCCTTGCAGAGTGCCATTTTCATTGTCAGACTGAGGCAGTTTTCAATCATCTTTGCTGTTTTCAATCGTCTTTGCTGTTTTCAGAAATATAATCGCCCTGCTGGAAGCCAAAGAGCACAAGGAGCTGTGGCTGGCTCCAAGGAAGGCATGCTAATGTCACCAGGATGAATCTTTACCTGGCAGGAGAATGCCTCTGCTGCTGTGTAACGCTCATTCACTGTGCTTGGATCTGTGGGTGAGTTTAACAACAGATTGTCCAGGCTGGCAGGCCAGCTCTAGCCAGGACAGACAAGCTCCTGCTGAGCCAGCAGCAGGTCAAATAAGTGCATTCCTCTGCACGTGCCTGAATAGGTGACCATCCTGTCAGCATTCAGGTTACGAGTCATCTGAGTTTGGCTGGGAAATGGTGGCAGCCAAGCCCTGACAGGGTATGTCAGGAGTATAATGGTCTTTTTGAGAATGATTTAGCAAAGAAAAAGGTGGTGTAGTTGCATATGAGAAAGGCACCTGTGATGGGAGGTAACTTCTAAGAAAAAAAATCAGTACATAAACAAAGCCTAAACCTGTTTTTGTTCTAATGGTGATGGAAGCTGGAAGGAAGACACCTTTCAGTTTCCATGAGTTAAGCTCTAGATCACCTGCTGGAAGGGAAATATCTTGTTCTATCACATGGCACATGCAACACAGGCTACTGCAAGATGGGGACAGTTGTATATTTCAGTCTCTCTCACACATTCCTGGACTGATGACACTGCTCACATCCCACACTTGGACTTACCTGCCCAGGCACAGTTAGCTTGGCAAAACCTGGAGAAACTGTAGAAGAAACAAATTGGCTGTGTGTGTTAGTCTCTTGTACAGTATTTGGATTGTAGCCTACTCCCTGGAAAGTGACTGGGGTCGACTCTCCCTCCAGGATGTGGATGGGAACATCAACCTGCCTTGGACAAAATAAAATTTTTAAGTCCAGAATCATATTTTGGAGAGATGTGCAATACGCTAGCATACTGGCTAATGGACTGGTCTAAATACACTTCATGCATGGATAAAGAAAAATCCAGTCTATTTTGCTCTTTCAGGCCTTGACCTTTCCTGCTAGCCCAGGAAAGCTGGTTAAGTAGTCAATTAGTCAGTTACAGTATGAGATGGACAGAGACTTCCTTTCGGAGCAAAGGTTGGAGTTTTAAAATTAAATTTATTTATTTTTCCATGCATTCACCACAGACTAGACCAATAAGTAGTGCTCCAGCTCTGGCCCTGCCTGCCTGCTGCAGCCCAGGACAGAGCTCTTTAGGAAGGCTGTTTCCAGAGGTTTGCAGCAGGATACACTGCAATGATGGAAGACACTGACTTCAGCCTCTTTGGTGTGAAATTTTGGAGGGCAACAGTTAACCAGAAATCTGAACAGTTACTATTGATATCCCCAGTTACTGTTTGATCCTTGAAAAATATATACTGGGATGACTCTGGTTGTGGAAGATATCTCTTCTTGGGAAGAAAAAACTTTTGAGACAGCAATTTATCTGCTCCATTTCCAGACCAGACCAGCCACTCATTTGCTTTCAAGACTCTGCTTCCTGGAGGAATAGAGCTCAATTCAGCCATAGCATGACTGGGACCAACCATCAGTAAGAAACCCAAAGAATTTTAGGTCAACAAGAGTCTTTCAGTCATGAGGAGGGTCTTACCGAGTATGTTTTAGCTTCCAGTGGTGAGAAGATCCACTCAATGTGGCCTGTTTCACCAGGGGGAATTTTTCCTCTAGGAGTTAGGCAGACAAACACAGGATGCTGAAAATTCTTCTCCTGTGTCTTCACAATGTTGTCCATCTGAACCTCAAATGTCACAGGCATGGAGCCACCATTGTAGAGTTTATAAATCTGAAGTGAGTCAGAAAGAGCAGTGCTTATAATACTAGATACAAGTTAAACTAGTTAACACTTCCCCAGAGGATGCTCATAAGCATTAATATTTAATTAATCAGCTTATCTCCTAAGAATAAGAAGACCTCATAGTGTCAAGATTTAACACTGAGGCTCTGATAAGCGGCTGTGCTGAAGGTTTATCACCACACATGTACATTGATAACCAAAGTGCCTCTCCAAATGGTGCCCTGCCAATTCACAGTCGGGGAAAATTAATACCAATTAGCTAAAGGGATCACTGTAAAGCAGATTACTTAAAATGCAAAAACATTTGTATTAAAGTGATCTTAATTCAATTTAGACTTGTTCGTTTCCCGAGTAAATTAGGCAGAACAGAATCAAAGCTGCCTTTTTGCTGAATAAGTGTTTAAGGAAGTTAAATTAATTTACTAAAAACTAATTAGGATTTATTTCCAGAGTACTTGGAACAGCTAGGCAAGTTTTCATGCAGACCCAATGCAAGAGAATAAGTTAACAGCCCAAAATGCCTCATAAGCATTCTGATTAGAGTGAACACCACATCTTGTCAAACTGGAGATGGTGAGAAGTACTTTCCCTGCTGCCATCCCAGCCACTATTTTCCAAACTCTGCCTAGAACTATCCTCAAAATTCTCCTGGGATGCTTTCCTGTGGAGGCCATTCCATTTCCTGAGAATTGCCTCAGACACTGCCTGTCCTTGGGATACAGTAGTACTAGCTCCTTCCCTACACTTGCACTTGGTTTGGCTCCAAGATGCTCACCTGTATGGGTGGGTGGGAGACTCCAACAGCAATGGGTGCAAAGTAGTGCTTATTGGATGCAAAATGAACGTACCGCTGGTTGCGTTCCACTGTCACACTGCTGAAGGTCAGCTACAGTGGAAAGAAATGCAGTCACTTTCTCACAGGGCCTTGGTCCCATCACTAACAACTGCACAAGGACTCTGAAGTACTTGGCAAGCTGAAGGCCACACAGTTACAGGCTTAAATTTGTAATACCAGGATAGCATGTCCTAAGAAAAAAATTAAGGAGATGGAGAAACTACTCAAGATTTTCTCTGAAAGGTTCTCTTCTTGTATCAGAAAGACTGTACTTTTCTCTCTGCTATGCATCAGCATCAGTGCTTCTCCATGCAAGTGTGTGGTGGAAATTCTCCATCAGTGAAAGCGTCTGGACTGTACATAGGAGAGTGTGCAGCTCTCACAGCCAAGTACTTTGGAAAGATAGGATTTAGGTAAGTCATGGCCTCCTCTTGGAAAGGACCAACTGAATGTCCTCTGGAGTGCTCCAAGAATGTGTCTAACAGTCCAAAAGCTGGAAGCAAGTCCAAAAGCAAAAAGATCCCAGCTGAACTTTAAGTGATAAGTCATGATCAAGAGTATCCTGCTAGCAAAGCAGCTACCAGGCACTCCAAGCAAAGTGAAGAGATTTATGGAGCTATTTCATAGAAGGGATTTTGTATTCACACAGGCTCCTGCATTTTGAGAAAACTGCAATCAGGCTGAAGATGCACCAGCGATGCACTGTTTTCTGCAGGATCACCCCAATGTACCCTTGAGCTGCCTGCTTTGGGGCAGAGGCTGCAAAGAAGTCATCTAGTAAGTAATGTCTTTGCAGGGGTCAATGGGACCCAAGTTGCTGCAATTCACAGTAAATTAAGCCTGAACCATGGTTGTTTTTCAAATGCATGTGTAAAAGACAGAGAATGTTTGCAGACATAGACACCCACAGGAGATACTCTATCAGCTGCTTTAAAAAGAGCAGAGAAAGACAACTCCTTTAAAAAAACCCATTCCAGTTCAGATCTATAAGCAAAATGAGGAGGGAGAAAGAACTAGAAATACAATGTTAGTGAGGTCCCATATGGGATCTTGTCAAAGCACTACATGAGCATTCAGCCTCCTGAGAATCACAGTTTGCCAGATGAAGTGAAAACAGGAGGAAGACAAAAGCTTTGCTTTCAAACTTCAAGGGAAAAAGGGACAGGAACCTCCCTGAGCTTTGAGAGTGAAACATCCATTCATATAACTTCAGTCAAAAAGCCAGCTTGAATTCTGACAGACCAGAATTGCTGAGGAAAAACTGTAATCAGTTTCCATTTGACACAGGGTATGACATTCAGAGGATTATCAGTTAAAGAGAGACAAATGGACAAAAGCAAAGACCTGCTACAACCAATTCTCCTTCTGGAGTGCATAGACTTCATCTCACAGTGAACACTTAAGAGCATAAGAGGGGTGCCAGGGGATGCCAGATTCCCCAGGGAGGACAGCTGCTTACAGAATCCGTGCTGCAGGTGATAACATCTCAGAATACCTAACTAGCAGCTATGAAGTGAAGTGCAAACACTTGCAGTTTGTAGAACCTATGTGCTCCGGGCTTCTCTTTGGGATCCAGCCCTTCTGTCCAGGGAGTTCTGCAAACCAGCCTACCTCATCCTGCAACACATGCAGCTGGCTGGGCTTTTCCTACTAAAACTGCTGAGGGCTGCAAATTCTGCCTGGCCAAATGACCTCAGAACTCTGAGAGCAAGCAGTCTTACAGGTGAAGAGGCAAAGGACAATCTGTGAGTGTCAGGCAGTGGGAGGCCTTGTTTCTCTACTGCACAAGGAATTGGGTAACACACATATCCCACAGATGTCTCTTCCTACAGCCAGAAGAAATTGCAAATGAGAAATCAGTTTGGGTCCTTCAGAGTACCTATAACTCATCAAAGGACTAAAAACTGGCCACTGAATGGAGAAGGAAGAACAGAGAAGGAGCTTCTCCTGAAAATGAAGTACACAGGCTCTGTTGGGGAAAAAGAGAAGCAGGAGGTCAAAATTGATCCATGTAGGTAAAGTCATCACAGAAGTGAATTTAAATCCAAAAAAAAAGCAGACAACGGCTTGCAGGTGGCTAACATCACTGCTCTAAAGCCAAATAGTTTGGAATCTTACAGAGTAACTAAGCACTACCCCAGCCCAATGGTCTCCTCCCCTGTTGATTGTTCCTGTCTGAAATTTCCAAAGCCTAACTTTTCAGATGACATTACAGCATTTGCTTCCCTTAAGGTTAGCAAATGTTGTACACATTTCACCAGAATTGCAGGTGAGGATTTGCTCAGCCCTGGACTGTGAGCACACTTAGGGCTGTTTCTGCCACAGGAGCTGGAAACTGTGCACTTCGTACCATGACTGCAAGGAAAGCAGGCACACTGTGTTCAGTCCCTCAGCTGCCCTCTTTGTAGAAGCATCTCCCACTCCTGTTTTTCAATATTAGCAGTTAAGTAGTGGCACTGCATCTCTGCAGGTTGCAACCACCTGCACTGCTCCATGCCTCTGGACTGGCTTCTACAGCTCCTATTGCCACAGCTCAAATGCACCGAGGGATCTTTACATCCCCATGCTTTTCCAGCCCCTTCTGCAATGACAGCATGACAGAGGGCGGTGGCCTCTGGTAGCCACCAAAGCCAGTGGCTATATGGCAAGAGAAAATGTATGCCCTATAGGCTTCTGGTGCTCCAAAGCCTCTTCCCTCACTGGCCAGCTGGTGAAAGGCTCAAAGCCACTCTCAGGATTGTGCCAGGCAGGCAGAGCACAGGGAGCCCATCCAAGGGCTTTGAGGGAAGGCACAGTTAAGCCACTGTTTGAACAGCTTGGTGAAAGGGTTGGATTTTCAGCTGACAACAGTCCTGAAAGAAAAGAAAAATAAAAGAGATGTGTGAACACAATGGTTTCATAGGAAACTTCAGAGACAGACAGGAAGGCTCAACCGGGCATGAGTGGTGCCTGGCAGAGCACAAGGTGACTTTGACTCTAACTGACAGTTTGAGAGAGGGGGAGAGAGAGAAATTAGTTTCAAGCCTGAGGAAATGCTCAGGGAAAACACACCACAGATCAGCTCTGGGATGCTTTAGAAAGCAGCAAAGCAGGAAGAACGGGTAAGAATCTCCTCCACCATTGGTAGGAGAAATAAGTGGGTGGACAAAGGCTGCAGCCAACCAGGAGTACCTTCTGGGCTTGGGAAAGCAGCAGACCCCATAACCCCAGAGCTGGAAGATGCTCTGCCACCCTGTGCATTCCCAAACTACCATCACAACAGGTGGTATATCTGGAGAAAAGCACATTCCAGAGGGGGTTGAAGAGTACAGAGAGTTGATGAGATAGAGAGATTCAGGAAAGCTGCATGTAAGAGAAGCAAGATGGACTGCAGTTCTGAATTCCAGGAACATTGCATGGAACAACTCACAGTGAGGCAGATAAAATGAGGGCAAGCATGCACAGGGATCCTGACCATGAGTTACACCAGAGTGTGAAAAATATGTAGGGACTGTAAAACCTGGGAAGGCTGTTTTGGACTTGGAGCTGTCTTGAAGGAAGAAGCAATTCTGCACCAACACCACTAACAAAATACAAAGGTTAATAATAAATAAAAAACAGTTCTCTTGCTGAAGAACCCAGCAGATGCAACATCCAAGGACCATTCTGCTAGTGTACTGCCCATATCACACTGTGCTGGAACCACAAGTTTGTCATATTGGTTTTATGTCTCTGCTTGGCCCTCTGTTACTGCCTGGGTAGTGCAAATTCCAAAATAAGACCACAGCCCCCTGTATGTTATGCAGCTTCTGGGGAAAACACCTCTTAACTCAGTTCCTCCCTGCTGTTTTTCTGCAAATGGAAGGAAAGGACACCTGCTATCTTACCAGAATCTCATGGCCATAGGAAATCTTCAGCAGGACAGGGAGGCGATCAGTGCCAATGAAATCATGTCTAGCAGTGAAAGAGGAGGGAGAGGAAAACAGCAGAAATCAATCTTGTGCCCAGGATGACAGTCACGCAGAACATTAGAGACAATTCACTTCCCAGCTAAAGAGTCACTGTTGCGTAAGGGCCCCGGGGAAGTGGAGGGGAACACAGTTGTGTTTCAGTGGGAATGAGTGATACAATGTTGATTTTAGTCATACACCTATTTAGGGACCCAAGTTTCTAGGCCAAAAAAAAATGCCAGTACTCCTCAGATATGGTCTGCTTTGAAAGGGAAAGCGTTCAGCTTTTTTCATACCTTCTGCAGGCACACACAGGCTAGCAGCTCTAGCTGATGACAAAAATAAGAATATCACTACATATCAAAAGCACAGCAAGTGCAGCATCTTGTTTATCTCCTCAACTGTCAGGTCAAGGCAGACCAGTGTCCCCAGCACATCACACTAAATGCCTTTTGCACTGCAGTGTTAAAGGACATTAAAACATTCTCCTGAGGAAGTCAAGCTCTGTGGGGTCCAGAAACTGGACATGCTCACAAACTTTCTACTTGCCCACCCTCTGCTGAGGAACATGTGAAGAGGAAGGAAAATCTGGCATGGAAACTCAGGGGACTGACAGCATGTGTTGTCCTGGCACACAGCATGAAGCTCTGAACAACAGGTACTTGTCATCACCTGTGGGAGAGCTGGACAGATTCCTCCTGCCCTGGGAGAAGTGTTCCTGACTTTGGGGAAACACTGAAGAGCTGGTTATCCTCAATTCTCATCAGGTGCAACTCCTGGGGGGTAAAGTCAGTGTCTTCTGCCCAGTGCTCCATGTCCATCTTCTGGTCAGAAGGAAACAAGAAGGCCCTAGGGAATCAAACAGCTGGTCAGCAACAAGCATATGCAACTTCCCCCGGGCCACAGTCAGCATATTCAATCCAAATGGGCTTAGCCCAGCTGGTGGTCACATCACATTTCATCGGGTCTGATCTGCAGCTCTCTGACTGCTTCCCCACCCAGACTCACCAAGAGATCGAAGCTGCAGCTGTGCCTACAAACCCCACCCTATTAATATGCAAATTTCTCACAGCCCTTTGAGCACTTCCAGAGCCCCAGAAAGAAAGTTGAGCTCCAGGGAGCACTGCTTACCAGTCCGCAGGTACCACACCCTTGTTCTCCAGCAGAAGCCTCACGGTGGTAGGCTCTGAGCCTACTGGGGCAGACCCAAAGTCAAAATCCAGCAGGAGAGGGGTGTACACTGGAGGGATCAAGCATGTGCTGGTCACAGGAGAGAAAGAAGATATTAAACTGAAACAGGAGGAAGGGTCATCAGGGCATGACAGGGGAAAGATCATTCTGTACTGGCTGTCTTCCTCATAATTCTTGTCTGACCTTATATTCTTGGCCCTTTTGAGAGAAAGGATACTGGGCGTAAGGCAGACTTCCTGGTTTTCTTTTTAAAATCTTTTATACATGTGAGAGTGAGTGACATAAGAGAGCCTTGCTTACCCTGAAGTATCTCTTTAGCTCCTCAGTACAAGGAAGTCACTGATGTAATGGAGCAGGCCCAATGGAGGGCCACCAAAATGGCTGAGAGCTAGAGCACACTGGCCAGGCTGGTTGGGGCTCTGAGCAACTTGGTCTAGTGGAAGACATCCCTGCCCATGGCAGAAGGGTTGGAACTAGATGATCTCCAAGACCCTTTTCAACCCAAACTATTCTATGATTACAAAGATTGACTGAGAGACCTGGATTTGTTCAGCCTTATGAAGCAAGGGCTCAGGGATGGCAACTGCACAGTTTGCAAAACAAGATGCTCTGATGAGATACTAGGAAAAGGGTTTTTACCATAGAAATGGTTAAACAGGAGCTCAGACAAGCTGTGGTTTCTCTGTCCTCAGAGATATTCAGCACTGAACTGAATAATGCCCTAGGCAACCTGATCTATATGTCCCGGCTTTGAGCAAGGGGCTACACCAGAGACTTTTGGAGGTCCATTGTAATTAAATTATTCTCTGTTTCTGTGACTCCTTTCTAGGGAGCTTAAGCAGAGAAGTGGAGGTGAGCAACTGCCTGCAGCAGTTAGGATGGAATAACAGGGTGTCACGCAGCAGGGAGCTGCAACATATGTCAATAAGCATCTCCATCTGGCTCATGCAAGGGACCCAAGATCCTCTGAGCCATTTCCTCGTCTCACCTGTGCCTTGTGGGAATCGTGTAGGTGAGCTCGCCAGGAGTTGGGTCTCGCTCCAAGTATTCATTCAGTGTGTCCAAGGAGAAGAGTTTCCAGATGTGCAAGTTGCTGGCACTCCCTGTTATAGTGGCATCTGTGATGTGCAAAATTGGGTAGGCGCCTGTTGCTACAATGCAGCAGAGGGGCTGCTGCTTCTCTTTTGTGCTTGCAAGATCTGCAGCTTGGGAGAGAAAGAAACACCAAAAAGTAGCTTTGCACCATTAGGGAGCTGCTGCCCGGGTCATTTTGACTGCAGCAAAGGGGAAAGAGGCCCTACCAAGACCAAAGAAAGAAAGAATGGGTATTGTACATAGTCTTTTCTTTGGCAGCTTCTCAAAACCCCTAAACCACTGACTTCTAGTTGTACTTTGACTTCTGCATTTAGACATCACCAAAAACTATGAATATAATCCTTTTCAACAGTGTCTTTACACAATTAAGTTCTGTGCTATGTGAAAAAAAACTGTTTTAATTTAATCCTACAGCCTAATTATTTTGTTAAGTGCCCCTTGTTTTCACACTGAAAAATCATAAACATTTATTTATATCTTGTCTTGTCCCCATCATTCATGTGACATGACATTTTTCACTTTCCAAGCTGAAGACTTCTTGTCTAGCTAGTCTCTTCTTTAACAAACACTGTCCCCCGCCTCTTAACATCCCAAAACATCCATCTCACCTGTGGCTGTGCAAATAGCATATTTGATTGACCAGGTGTAATGCAGACGACGGGCTGGCCTTACTTTTATTTGGACAAAAGCTTTTGATCTTGCGGAGATTGTTCCTCTTGAGTGTTCCAGCTCTAGAGCTGTAGGATACAAGAGATGGCATGAGCTCTTGGCATCACTGTCTCTTACACCACACATGTGGTGGCACACAAATCCCTAAGTCTACTTGCACTCCAGCCACTGACACCCCTTGTCTAATTGTTAGGATTAGCTTCAGGTGCTGAATTTGGGATTCCCAGGCTACAACTGCAGGCAGCTCATCGGGAGTACCCAGATTGCCTTTGGCAAGCAAAGAATAGGGAACTTCCCCACAGGAGCTCCTCCAGAAAGGCAGTTAAGAGCTGAGTACCACCACTTCTTCTGGTAAGGTCCTTTATTTAACTTCCTTCTCTGCTGGGAAATTGCATCTTATTTCAAGGTCCAGATTGGTCTAACTTCAGTTGTCAGACTCTGGACTATTATTTTTCCAGCAAAATAGAAGACTCACTTCCTATGCAAAGGAGCAGACAACTCGAGGTTTGAGAGAATCAGTGTAAGCAAGCCAGTAATCACTCCAACCTCCGAGTTCATTCTAGACTGATTTTGGAGAAAAGAGGGGAAAGCTAAGGTCCTGTCCCATGCTAATTCCTTTACAGTACCCAGTGGATCACTGCGGACCTCCTCAGGGTTACAGGACCCTGTGATGAATTGTTCCACACTGAGGATGTAATTCAGAGTACAGATCCCATCATTTAGCAGTACAATGCTGCAGCTTTGATGACCACCAACTAGAATATTTCCAAGGTCCAGATGCTCCTTTTGTGCCTGGAATACAAACCCGCCATGCTGAGGTCACTTTAACATGTCAAGCATAGTGGCTGAGTGTAGCCACCACTTAGGAAAGATCTGTGAGATCACTGAGTCTAACCATTGATCTCACACTGCCAAGTCCACCACTAACCCATGTCCCCGAGTGCCACATCTATGTGTCTTTTAAATACTTCCAGGAATGACACCTCAACCACTTCACTGTTCCAATGAGGGACAACCTCCTTCCTAAAGAAATTTTTCCAAGTATTCAATCTAAACCTCCCCTGGTGCAATTTGAGGTCATTTGCTCTTGCCTTTTGCTTATTACTTGGGAGAAGAGACCAACACCCACTTTGCTACAAACTCCTTTCAGGTAGTTGGAGCACAATAAAATGTAGAACAGATCTGCAAGGGACTCAATCTCTCCTCCAAATGCTTTCTCCCACTGTTTTTTAGGGTGTTTTCTGGGTAGAATGTAGCTTATTCAGAGCTGTGAGACCACTAGCTGACCAGCTGCACTTGGGCCAAGGATGAGAGATATTTGCCTTCCCCTTTTGTGACAGCTTAAATAGTCCCCCTCTCTTTTGGCTAGTTGTGCGCTCATACACAATTTATAATGACTAAGTACCTTGAAGATATTATCACCCAGTAATCAACATGGTTTATATGGGGAAATTATTTACAAAGTATTATTTTATTTACCTCTAGTTCCTTAAGAAACTCAAGTAAAAACTAAGGTGGCTGCACAGACCTGCAGATAACAGGAAGAAAGCCAGGTGGAGGTGTACTGGCTATGCCACTTTAAAAGGTCTGCTACACTTAGAAATCAGACTAACAGCAAAACAAATGGAGAAGGAGAGCAGACAGAATGAGAGGAGAGAACCATGATTCCCAAGAAGCCAAATGACTTGCTTGGTTTAGTCTGGAACAGAGCAATCACAGAGGATTTGTGAAGGTCATATTTGAACTGGCAGGATATTTACAACATGCTGCCCTTAGGCCACTAGAATCAGTACTGTCATTTAAGCTGAAAGCAGTGCCTGGGAATTTTGCTGTGAATCCTTATTGGCTGCCTCCAGTACAGATTGTGCAAAAACGGAAAGTCCAAGACCCCATCCCACCCTAGTACCCCCTACTACTACTCAGTAGGCCCCTGTTCCTTACCCTGATGGTGCCCAGTGCCCCCTCTCCAATGACCCGTAAGACATAATGGACACCTTTGGGAGACATGAGGTCTGGACTTTTCCACCTCACAAACACCATGGCTTGCAGCAGATACTTGGTCTCCTTGTTAGGAGTAAAAGTCCATGCCTGAGCCTGCAATCACAAGAGGGAAGAGGGCTCACAGGAGCTCCAGTCCAGAGATAAATCCAAACACCTCAACAACTGCATTTAATGTACAGTCCCTTCTTCTATTATAGCTAACCTAGTTCTCTACAGACACACCACATCCATCTGTTTCAAAGATTCATACAGGGAATGAACATCCAGATATTCAAAGCTAGGCTGTGGTTGTATTGTAGAGAGCAAACTACAGCTTTGGTAGAACTTGAACTTACCATGGCTTCAAAGGGCTGGAGGATCCCTGCAGTGGGACTGACAGACAGGATCTTACTGTCAGACTCACGAATCTTCCATGTGAAAACCATAGGTAGCCTTGTGCAGTTTTTAATGGTGTACATTCGTGTAGAGGAGGTCCCTATATGGAGAGGCTTGAAGTAGAGATTTCCATCACCTTCTAAGAGCAAAAGAAGGGACTGCCCACAACTCTGGAGAACTATCTCCTGTGGAATTAAGAGAAAAAGTAACAAGCATTAACTAGAAGTCTCAGCTACCTCTGAGGGGACCTCGCAAAGATGTTGCTCCTTCCAAGAGAGAAGCAAGAACAAACTGGATGTTTATGAGGAGGGGAAGAGCCTTAGGCTGTGCTGTCAAGTAGGGCCCTTAGCATAATACAGGGTATTACCAGAGATGGAAATGCAAGGAACAAGGGGTACAGGACGTTTGGCACCACAAAGGCCTTCTTTCTACAATGTTGACCCCATAGTAACTGTTGAAAATATTCTTTCATTCCTATTTCCAAAGGGAAAAATCCAAACTAAACATTAGGAGACATAACAGGCATCACAGTACAAGTCATTGTGAAAAGGGAAAACTACAAGGGAACAAAACAGTGCTCACCATCTTCCACTTCCCTCTCCTTACCTTGGTGTATGCAGGATATGAGTTCAGCTGCAAAGGCAGGACATGCTGCTGCCTGACTGTGTTAACTGGGTGAGTGGAGAGAAAGAAAATCTGATGGCCTCCTGGCATGATGTGTCCTGAGCTGGGCTTGACCAAAACAGAGGGACAGGCAGTTTGGTTCACACTGAAGGTTATCAAAGAGTTACCCCTGTTGGACAATAGCATGCTGCAGTAGGTATCAGTGTCACAAACCACTGGAGGAAAAGTCTGGTGAAGACAAGCAAGAAGGTTTCTTTTTACTGGGTTTAAAAAACAGTTTTTAAAAAAAAGTTTTCACTATACTAAGTTCCAAATTCCAATAAGCACTATCCTGAGTCTATGGAGAACTAACTGCTTATTTTCAAGGAAAGAAATGGAACCACACAGGGGTACACAAATGATGGTCTTTTCCCTTCCCACAGTGGCCCTCATGGGCTCATGGGTCTGGTGAAGCTATTTTCCATCATGCAATGCTTTATGCCCATCCAGTAAATGAGCTGTTGGCTGGTGCCTGCAGCTTCTGCATGGATAGTGACATCCTGGATGAAGAATTCCAGCAGGCTAGAATTCGCTCCACTTCATGCTTATCAAATAAAGGCTGCATGGCCTAGATTAGCTGAGGAGATCTTATAAGAGGTTCTCAAGACTATTCTTACTTCCTAGGATCAGGTCTCACTTTACCTTACAGGAAAAATACTTTATTGTGCTACAGAAAAAGCAGGGAGAGAGAGAGAGAATCCTCTTTCATAAGTGAGGATTCTGTGAGCCTAAGTGCGTGCAGAGTTTTTGAGGCTCCTGGGAGGGGACTGAACACCCTTGTTAGTGCCTATGTCCACTTAAACAGAAAGGAAGGAGATCCCAACAGCTTTTCTGTCAGAGATAATGAGATGGTCAGTACAGCTGGGAAGCTAATGCAGGAGAAATAGCATACAGCTGTTGTACCATAGCAAGAGCCTTCACACCATCAGAAACCACCAAAGACACATCTCAGTGCAATGGGAGACAAAGTAAAGAATTCAGAGGCAAACACTGAGTATTTCTGCAAAGATCCAAAGGTCAATTAGTAACACACTTTGGGGACATCCAGGATGTACTGTGGAATGAAGTGGTCCCGTTCTGCTTCATATGTGTGTGCTCTCAGCCTCACAGTCAGGCACCACGATGGACAGATGGTGGCATCATTCTCAATGTTGGTGTAGTGTCTCATCACCTGCAGACACACAAGGGACAGCACATTGCATGCAGGAAGGGAATGTGGCAAGGTGCCTTCACAGAATCACAGATTAACCTGAGTTGGAAGGGACCAATTGCACATACTGTCTCAAGCAACTGCTTGTTCAATGACATCTCTGGGGCTTAGGAATTGACATTTTCGGGAAGAAGGACTGACCAGTGCCAGATGAGAAACAGAGAGAGTGACTTGCACATGCTAGGTTTCACTTACCAGAACATTTCTGGGTGCTAAATCTCCTTTAACTGCAGACTTGTGTAACATGAATCCCATATCACTTGGGAGAAGAGTGACAGTGCCCTCAGCAGCTTTACTTGTGGGGGGCCAGACACAAAGACCAAATTATTGCCCATCACCCAGGCCATAATAACCATTCTTGTGCAGGTTCACATCTATACTAATAGTGCAATAATTCACAATAATTCTTCTTCAGTGAGGTGTACCATGCTTCATGCTCCCTAGGGGTAAGAGCAAGTGTACCTGTTCACATGCATGACCTGTGACTTGTTTATTGCATTTATTTGCCAGGACACAGCTGAAAGAGAAACTTTAACCCAATAGTGTATCAAAGCAATGGCCAAAAGAGTTAATAAAGGTGTTGGTTTGTTAAAATCAAAATTAAGGGTTTAAATTGAATTTCAACGCCTCCAAAATACTTTATTCTGCAAACAGTTGCTTGCTAGGTCGTCTCTGGTCTTAGTAATTCCTACTAACCTTGTAAACAGCAAAACCTTCCAGCTCTGCTGCATAGAGACTGTTGACCTGAGTGGGCTTGCAAAAGACATAGAAGGTTGAAGACTTCAATGGTGGCAAGTCACAGATTTCAGGGTGCACTTGGAAGACACTGCCATGGCTTGGAGTCCAGGCAACAATGATATTTCCTTTGGTGTGATTGGTCACACAGAGAAGAGTTTCTGCCTTGTGAGGTGGCATGCAGCATCCAAAATCATACTCCGTGGGGCTGACACTAACATGAGCAGGAAACAAGGCCATGTCACTGCTTACACCACCATAGAAATATTCAGTCATGGCACTGGGTTCAAAGTATTCCTTGGGTGGGTTGTCCTCCATCTACAGGACAGAAATATCACAGTGTGAGCATGGAAAGTGTGCCTGTGGGAGACACCAGGCACTGATTGCCTCCATGTGCAAGAGGGCATGCAGGATGCACTTCATTAAGAGTTCCTAGGATAGCTCAATGTCTAGGCTTCAGGGAGGCTTCTCTTTGTAAGCCTCAGTCTGAAACTACACAAAGCATAAGATGACCCTATGATTGAATTAAAGCCAGAAAGTGGCTTAGTGACTGAGCCAGGGTAAAATCCAGCTGACAAAGATAGTGGTGTGTGCTGGGAACACCACCAGCAGAAATACTAAAGAAATCAGTCCGGCACCTGCAAGCCCTTCTAGATCTGTCTTCTGTTCAACAGATGCCCAGCATATATAGAGAACAGCTGGAAGTGTCTTAGATTCCAGGGAGGGCAGCCCATACCTCAGGAGGAAGCATGAGGGCTCCCTTTCCATCCATCTGCAACTTCCCATCCTTCAGCATCATGCTCAGGATATCAGGGGGGTAGAAGGTCAATCCCCTCACCATGTTGGTTCGGTACCAGGAGAGGTGTCTTTCCTGAAGGGTGGTTGGCTTAGCTGTGTCTGAATGGCAGGTACCCAAAAAGTCCACATACACGGGTTCCTGGGAAAACACAATATAAGATAATAAGAAATAAACTGTCCTGTGATTGCTTTGAGAGTTACACCATACCAGTATCTCACTTCCAAAACCATGTCTGGGAAAGTCTTAGCATCCGCAGTGTTAGGCTGCCATTTACGTTATGTCTTGACGTGAGACAAGAACTTTCTTGAAACTGGAGTGAAAATTGAAGGCATTCAGTGCACAGCTGTACAGTTAAAGTTAAGAGAGAGACCTAAATGGACACGAGCCATGGAGGAGGCACCTCACCCTATCCATAGGCATTACTGACTGTCCACATCCTATTGCTGATAGGAACCTGCACCATGGGGATTCTGCTCAACAAAAGCCCAGGTCCTGCACTTGGGTCACAATAACCCCAGGCAGCATTACAAGCTTGGGGCAGAGCGGTTGTAGAGCTGCTCATCAGAAAAGTACCCGTGGGTGATGGCTGGCAGCAGCTGAACATGAGCCAGTGTGTGCCTGGGTGGCCAAGAAGGCCAAGGGCATCCTGGCTTGTGTCAAAAATAGTGTGGCCAGCAGGACTGAGGCAGGGATTTTCCCCCTGTACTCAGCACTTGTGAGACCATGCCTTGAATACTATGTTTTGTTTTGGGCTCCTCAGTACAAGAAAATCACTGAGAGGCTGGAGTGTGTTCAGAGAAGGACAATGAAGCTGGTGAGGGGTCTGGAGCACAAATCTTATGAGGAATGGAAGAGGGAGTTGGGGGCATTTAATCTGGAAAAATGAAGGCTCAGGGAGAATTTTATTGCTCTCTACAACTACCTGAAAGGAGGGTATAGCCAGGTGGGGGTTTTTCCAGGTAAGAAGTGATACGACAAGAGGAAAAGACTTCAAGTTGTGCTTGGGCAGTGATTAGATTGGATAATGGGAAAAATTTCTTCAACAAAATGGTTGTCACCCCAGGCTGCCCAGGGGTGTAGCTGGATCATGATCCCTGGAGATATTTAAAAGACATGTAGATGTAGAACTTGGGGACATGGTTAGTGGTCTCGGAAGTGCTGGGTTAATGGTTGGACTCAGTGATCTTAGAGGTCTTTTCCAATCTTAATGATTCTATGATAGGTATCAATGAAAATGCAGTGGGAAGAGATTTGTAGGGACTACTAAGTGAGACAGGCCAGAACTGTTGGGTTATACTGGAAGATATCTCTAAAGTATCACAGCAATGAAACTACCCTTTGCCTCCCATACCTGGTGGTGGACAAGGCATGCGACTCTGCGGTGATAATTCATTGGGTGAGTAGGTCGAAAGGTCACCTTCAGTGTCACTGTTGTTTTGCCCTCCAAGACTCCACAGGGGTGATCCAAAGAGAAGACACTCCCTTTGTCATCGATATCAAACTGGTAATAGGCCATGACATCTGACATGTTGCTGATTTTCAGTGTATGCATCAAACTCTCTCCAAGACTGATCCAGCCAAAGTCCACAGAATACTGGTCCAGGGACACAGAAGGACCTAGCACAACATGCAAGATAAGATCCTGGACCTGTCATAGCTGTTTCTTCCAACATGTCACAAGCCACTGCTGCACTTAACTGATCTTCCCAAACCACAGTCAGCTCATCAGCAAATCTACTAGTCCCAGGAAGCAGATAGACATTCACTTAAAGCAGTCAAGCAAGTATAAATCCCAAACAGTACACCAGGGACAACCAGGACCCCAGCAGAGTTTAGTCTGTGACTGCAGGCTATGATAGTTCCTAGTCCTTCCCCAAGCACTAACCTTTTCCCTCCAGTGGTAAGAAGCTGACAGGGAGAAACAGGAAAGGCTTTGGTACCTTTACATGAGCCAACCACTTTCAGAACAGTCTCCAAGTGATGTCTAGTAGATGTGATAGTGAAATAGGCAGTACTGTGCTCTCCTACTATTTGAGGCTGAAACCGTATGCAGAAGACCAGCTTCCCTTTGGCAGGGACAACACCATGGGACATATCACAGGAGAAAACATAATCACGAAGCAGAGGGGGTTTTTGTTGTTCTATTCTACATGGTGCATCAACCTACAAGTAGAAAAGAAACAGGTTAACAAAGGAACCAACACGAGGCAGGACGGCTCTGAATGCAGGACACTAATCAGGTAAGAACTGTACTTTTCAGCAGTGCTGAACACCACCAAGAACACCAAGGCCACCACAGAAATGCTGTGCAGCAAACCTCTGCCACCTTGTTCTGATGGAGAACTGGTGGCAACAAGCTCCTATAACATGCTCAGAAATCAGCATGCTGCAGCAAAACTCCTGGTGATCTCTGGGGTTGGAGTGCCCCTCCTGGTAGGGGGAAGATGGCTCAAAGTGTCCATAGGGGCCAAAGTAGCCTAAGTGACTGCTATGACCAGGGGAGCATGCAGGCAGATAACTTATTTCCCTCCACCCACAGTTCCACCTTGTTTATGGATCTTCTTTTCACAAGAAAACAAAGCTGGTGCTCTGACACCTTCCTCAACACCCTTAAAAAAACCCTCCTGATCCTTGCCTGGCAATGCTGAGCACCACTGCAGTGTGAATAAAAAACAGTACAACAAATGAGTGTGTCTTTTCCACTCCCAAGTTGCAGGGCCTGTGGAGGAGTCAGCACTGCTGTCATCCATGTCAGCAGTCTCTAAGTACATCCATCAATTATGAGGCTGGGATGGGCTGAGCTGGCACAGGTAACAAGGTGCTCAAATCCATTTGACTTTCTGAGCAATTCACTGGGCTGCCTGGGACACACACACACACACACCAATTTGAGATTGACACAACTGACACACAGGTCTGATGGGCTTGTCCAGGGTGAGCAGGAGAGCTGCAGGATTCAAAGGACATGGTGGCTGCCTGATCTGGACCAAGCAGAGAAAGGAAGCAGGGGAAAACAGCAATACCATGCTGCAAATGGCTAAGTTGCCAGCACTGTAGCTGGAAGGCAAGGGTGAATGGCCTTCCTTGGTAGGGGAAGGCTCATCATCTCTGCTTCATTCTCATTCACACTTAGGTTATTTTCACAGCATTAAGGGAGATACACAAGACCACATATCCCAGAGAAACATGTCAGCATGCCAGCTTCTCACAAGAAGTCAATCTCCCTCTCCACGTACCACAGACATGTTGAAGATTTCCACACACTTCTTCACAGTTGTCCCCACTGGTACTGATCCAAAACACAGGACATCCTGAAACTTTCCAGGCTGTATACCTTCATACTCCTTTCCTGTCACACTTACACGCAGGCAGGGGTATTTGGCTGTTAAAGACAATAATATACTGGATTAGGAAAGATAGGTGGAACCTCCATTCTTGGATATTCAACACTCAACTGGACAACCCTCTGACTGATCTCAGATAACTCCAAAGTTGGCTTTGCCTTCAAAGTTGGCCCTGCTTTGAAACAAATAAGCTCCCTTCCAGCCCCAATTTACTTAACTCAGAATTACATTTTTTGTTTGTCAGTGGCTATACAAGTCACTTCAGGCAAGGACTTGTAATGAAATCATTGCTTATTTTAGCATGCATCCAGAAAGCTTTAGAAATTTCCCTCTGCTTCTCTGTCTAGCAGGGATACACTGAGTGCAAACAAAGCCAGGAGTTTGTGGAGGTTTTTACCAGTGAATTCCTCTCATTTCTCCTCTTCTGTCAACTTAAACAAGCCTTGGAAAAGCTGGTTTGGCCAAAGCATGCCACAGGGCATATTTGACCCTCTGTCTCTTCGGGTAACACTTCCAAATTGGCAAAAGTACATTAGAGAATTTCACAGGCCCCTTTCAAACCATGGGCTTCTCTTACTCATTACTGGGTTGAGCCAAATTTGGCAGAGCATCCATGGAGTGCAGGCCCTCCATGCATCCCTGGGGAATGCTATTCCAGAGTTAGGGGTAATAAACATTTTTTTTGAGTGTTAAATGCAAGAAAGACTCACCCAGGGCTTTAAGCTGGATTGTCCTCTTTTGTTTCCTTTCACCTCCAAACCAGCATGTTGCTGCCGCACTATGCACCCCAGCCACCTCTGGCTGGAAGGTCACCTTGACCATGCATTCAGCACCTGGATCCAGTGTGCTAAGGTCAGGATTGATGAAGAAAGGGCTTGGTGTCTCCCAGGAAAAGATGCTAACGAGATCACTAGGAAATGGAGATACATTTTAGGGAGATGAATGGATCATTTGCTGCCTGTGTAGCCATGCATAGGATGGGCCTTTCCCAACAGGTTATTTGGTCAGGATGTGAAGCAACCAGTGCTGAGCGGAAGAATTCCTAATGCATCTGGACAAATATGTGATGCTGTGAAGAAATTTTTCTCTTGTCTCTGCAAATGCTCTGTTCACACTTTAATGAATCCTAGTTATTGCAGCTAAGAACTTTATTAATGGCCATAAGGTGATAGCAAGCAAATCAGCTCCAGAATTAAGTATTTGCTTTTCCTGTATCTAAATTTGCAGGTACTTAATTACAAATGAACATTTGTTCCTCTGTTATATGGTCAAGTGAGAAGACAGGATTGAGCCATTTCCTTAATACCTCATTCAGTTTTCAAGAACCCCCTTTGCTTGTTTGATTTCTGCAAAGAACATGATATGCCATCAGCTTTTTTCTATTCTATTGATCCAAGCTGTGTGTTTCTTACCATCCTTATCCTCCAACATCCTGGGCCTCTCAGTTGGTACAAATTATTTCACTAAGTGGAGACTGAAACACTTGAGATGGCTGGAATTACTTGGTTGAAAATATACCTCCTCCTTGCCTGGGAACTTCACTGCATTACTTTATGCAATACTGTCCTTCCTCACTAAAATAGGACAAACCTTGGTAACCAGGACCATCTTTGCTCCTAAATGACTAAAATGTTTCCAGATGGTAGCTCATCTCTCCCTGTTCATGCTGAGCAGGTTGCCTTTGGTTAAACAGAAGCCCAGGCGTGTCCTGTGAATGTCGGATGTTCTCAGTGGGACAATGTGCTTGTCCCCACCTAGTTCTGGTGCATAAGTGGTTCTCAACATTTGCTGGCAACAAACAGATGTGAGATGCCAAGATGTGCCCATAGTGACCTGTACTACTATTCTGCTGTCTTTTCTTCCAAGACCTCAGGGGAGGCAGAGACTTGCCTCCTGTTAAGGCAGCCAGCAGAACTAATAACCACTGGAATGAGCTGCATTCATTGGAGAGTCAAAAAAAGTGGAAAAATACCTGAAAAAACTGAAAGATTGTCTCCTTAGCCACCTCTCACTCACCCAACATTGCACACAGGAAAGGTCATCTCTGTAACACTGTGGACAGCACAGACAGGCAACTGGACAGCAGCTGGCATGGACAGACCGAAGCATGGAAGCAGAGCACGCAGGGCAACAGAGAACTCACCCTCAGCTTTCATAAAGAAGATGCTGTCTTCATAATCCCTCTGCAAAGCAAGGGGAGACAGCAGTTAGATGGACTCCACCTTGCAGGTACTGCAGCTCCACCCATGAATACCTGTCACCTTCACCACTGTGCTGCAAGTGTTGGGGAAAAAATGTTGGCAACAGAGGCACCAGTGGAGGCCTCTGTGCAGGACAGAGAGCATATGAATCACTAAGAAAAGGCAGGCAGTGTGGAAGGTGCTCAGTCATGCTCCTCTGTCAGGGAACACACAAACACCCTCAAGGAGAGCAGTTGAAGGCCACATTAGTTTCACCTGATTTGTTTCAATGCAGATGGATTTCTTTCAGTATTTTCAAGATCCCAATTCAGCTGAACTGAAGCATGTACAGCCTTTTGTGGAGCCTCTTTGAGCTCCACAAGCACAGAAGTATTAATCTTTGATTAAATTCTTTGTCAGCTATAGATCCAAGCAGATAACACACAACTTAAAGATGCAGTGTTCACAGCACTGTGTACAAATAGCCTCAGGACATCTGCTAGCCAGACAAGATAGAAGGAATTGAAAGATATGTGTTTTCTATGCTTCCCATTTGTCACCTTTCCTGAGTAACACTCATACAGGTAAGGAGAGACCTTGGGCACTGCAGCACACACACTCCTTGCTCTCTTTAAGAAAGGCAGCCTCCTGCTTTAGTGATTGATGTGCTGCAGACAAACTATTCACTGAAAATGGAACAAGGCCAGCAGCTTATTTCATAAAGGGAACACTGAACAGTCATCAAAAAATCATGATACTAAGAGAGCAGGGTATTGGGAATCTATTCAATGACCATGCTCTATGGCTAGGACAGAGATACACATCAAAGACATACAGCTGTCCACAACAGCCAGAGATCAACACTCAGAGCCAAGACAGACACTACAAACAACCTGAAAATCAAGAAAATGGTCTAGATGAAAAGAATCATTGCTGTTTAAAATAAAGCTTAAAGAAACCAAATCCATCCGAAAGAAGGGAGGCCCCTGACACATCCCTTTAGAAAACTGGTAGCCCTCAAACGCAGAGGCTTTGAGATCTCCTGTACGAAAGCAGAAAGTTAGCTCCTCAACCCAAGGTTCTGCACTAAAACCACCCAATTGTGCTTCTCTGGGATCAAACCAGATGTGAACTGTTTAAGCACTTTATCTTACTGAGTTGAAAGCCAGAAGTGGTACGTGAAAAACTGGGAATATTTCTTGTGACGATCCTCTCATAACTACAGGCAAACTCTGCAGAGAAGTCAGGGATTAGGGCTCCCTCAGGTAATGAAAAGTGGAGAGAGCAGGAAGGTCATTCTGCCCACTCTTTCTATGCTAGAATTTCCCCAAGGTCTCATGCATTCAAGCAAAAACAAATCAGAAAGGACAAGAGAGGCAGAGGCCCACTACCCTCCCCCAGAACACAGCCTGAGCACTGAGAGCAGTTGTGATGTTGCTGCTTTACCTTTTCACTGGGCCGGAAAACGATGGGCAGAGTTATGGACATACCAGGGTTCAGAGTAATCAGCTGCGGGAAAACAGTGAAGAAGAATGGCGTGGAAGGAGCTCTAGATAACAAAGTCAAAACAAGAGATTTTGTCTGAGGGCATGCAGCTTAAGTTAGACAGCAGAAAAGACAATAAATAACCAACACCTCCAGACCCCACAATTTAGAAGCACTTTACACATTGGACCTCAAGGGTACTTTGGCAGCAAAACAGTACAGAGGGACAGAACCCAGGTGTCCTGAAAACCCACTCCTGGCTCTAAGCACCTACCCCCTCCTTGAACAATATTTTATGTTTTCAAGCCATGCAGTATGAACAAAATACATAAGGCAGACACATTTGAGTTTCAGAGCAGGGAGGGTCACAGGGACTGCTGGAATGGCTCAGCATCCAGAGGGACTCTGGGAGCAATGGTTTTAGGTCACACTAGTGACTGGCTGGCATACATCCACAATTAAAATCTCACTAGACTGGAAATGCCTCACAGACAGAAGTATCAGCAAAACAGAATTTAAACAAGGCATTTCATTTAACAGACTTCTGCCAGGAACAAGGGCTGTGTTTCTGAATTAGCAGGTTTCTGTCCTGCAACATAAGGGTGCACACGTTGTCTCCAGCACAGCACTCAAGGGGAGAGAGGGAAGGTGAATCTGAGAAAAGGTGCTGAGGTGACTGATACAGCAGGAGGAGTGAAGATGCAGCAAGAGCGTGAGGAGTACAAAGGACAAACAAACTTCCCACGCACCTGTAGCTCAGCTTCTGGGCTTTCCCACAAACATTTTTCAAGGTCAGGTGTCTGATTATCTCTTTTCCGAGTTCCCAGCCATGCCAACTGAGTGTTTCAGGCACCTCAATGCCCCAGAATGTGACTTTCTTCTTCTTTGCCTCTCTTGAAGACACCTTAGGGAGTACAGTTTGGGAGGAAGGGAGGAGAAATCGCTCAAAACGGCCGTTTCTCGACGCTAAGGGTTTTTTCACTCTGGTAAGGATGAGTGGAGCCACCCCGCGGCAGAACTCCAGGAGCCTCCAAAAGCCCTGTTCCAGGAGTCCAGAGGGGACACCTCCTGGCCACAGCCCAAACAGCAGATACTAAGGGGCGCGATGAACGACGGACTCAAAGTCTAAACGTTTTTTTGTTTCTCCCCTCTCCCTGCCTGCCTGCCAGCCAATCCACCCCACGTCAGTAGCACTCTTTGCTCCTCCGCTCACCTTCCTGTCATAGCCACTCTTCCGAAAAGAGCCATAGCTTTGGGGCTGGCCATGCGCCTGAGCAAGCATCTGAGAAACAAGAGGGAAAAGTCCTCACACGTGCTGCTCCTGCACCCGCAGCGCCTTTGCTGCCAAGAGCGGGGCACTCCTAGAGATCAAATGCCCCCTCCTCAGGCTCATGGTGGCGCTGATCCCCCTCCCTGAAGGGGAGCAGCCTCCGCTGTGTCCCCATTTTGCAGCTGAGTCCAGCCCTCTCCACAGACCACGGCTGTGCCGATGACCTGTGGGTCGTGACTCACAGCCCAGCCCCTGCGGAAGGGCTCTCCTTGGCGCTGGATAGCACAGACCTGCCCTGCCCACTATCGGCCCAGAGAGCCCAGTACAGCAAAGCTGTGCTTTGTAGCCTGGGCTGGCCCCCTCGAGCCCGGTAGGGATGACTGTGGCAGGACCTTGCTCCCTACAGCGAGCGCCTGCCCAGCTCCCTGGGGCACGGCCCGCTCCGTTATAACCGTGCCTGCCCCCGGAGCGGGGCAGAAGCCCGGGCCTCGAGTCACCATCGTCCCCCGGCCAGTCCTGCTCCCCTGAGCCCAGCCCAGATCCCTAAAGCACCGGGAGCCCGGGGCACCTCGGCGCCGTCCCGGCCCGGTCCCGGCCGCTCAGCGCCGTGCGGGCCGGCCCGTGTTGCCATGGAGACCGGACGCAACGGCTCCCGGAGCGACGACGGCGGCCGCCTCGGGTCAGTTCCCGCGGGCAGCGGCGGCCGCCAGGGGGCGGCGGAGAGACGCGCAGGGCGGGGCAGGTGGCGCGGGACCGGGACAGCGAGAGGGCGGGGCCGGAGGGGGCCAGGGGGACGTGAAGGGTTGAAGGAAGCTGGTGAAGACTTCTCAGGGGTGCAGGGGGGAGACAGAGATCAAGGGGAGATGGGAAGTTCAGGGGCAAGGAGATGGAGGAGGGAGGGTGTAAGAGGGAGGGATGCAGAGGTGCAGGAGAGAGCGCGGGGTGAGGATGAGTGCAGGGGCAGGCAACAGTGTAAAGCTGAGCCAGCAGAGGGGGGGGGCCGTGAAGTCCGTGGGTGCATGGAAAGGATGAGCGACGACAGTGTGGGGATTGCAAGGTGGCAAGGGGGCACAGGCGACAGCAGGCTGGAGAGTTCTCTCAGGGATGGAGTGACACCTTAATGGGACCGGGCCACCCTAAGCTCCTCGGAGCATTGTTGACACAAGTAACAAGTTGTTATCATTGCCAAAAGTAGTTGTGGGGCCAAGACCAGCAAAGGCACAGAGGGTGGGGAGCCTTGGCTGCATGAGCCCATCAGGTCTCATTGTCATGGGGCATCGCAACCACCATGGGACGGTCCTACATCTTCCCAGTGCCCTGGATGACCCTCAAGGAGGCAGGACCTTCATTTTCCCGGTGGGGAGGGACAGATAGTGCCTCCAGGGTGCACAGGCAGCGCTGTGGTGGAGAGCCGGGCTGGCCACATCAAACAGCACAGGGAGGATGCCAGGGCAGAGGCATGAAGGAGATGCAGCTTTAATGGCATTTGTCGATGTTTACAAATGAGTCATCCAGCTAAGCAGACCAGCTGTAAATCAGCACCCTAACTCTTCCAGCATCAATTGCATCCCCTCCTCTGTCTCCCCAGCTCTGGACAAGTGCCTGACTCCTCCAGAAACAGCCTCATAAATAACAGCAACAAAACAAACCCTCCTGCAGCCACGGTGGGCCTGAGTGCACCAGGCGCGAGATGAACGCCTCCCATCCATCACTTTAATGATTGTACTCTGGAAATTAAACCTGTCATGGCCCATCAAGGTGAACGTTTTAAGCCTGTGACATGCGTTCAGCTCCCCTCCTCCTTCCTCGCAATTTTGTTGCTTTCCTTCTTGCCTTTTCCTCTCTGCCTCTACCGTTCCTGTCCCCCCATTTCAGCCCTGCTCCAATGTGCCCAGCTCCAGTGTGTGGTACTCCCTGTGGTCTCCTGCTGAACCAGGTTGCACATCAGGTGTTATCTTTGGCCCTGCAGCCATGGGCTGGCATGTGCCAGCATCTCTGTGGCCAGCCCTGTGTTCCTGCTGGGAGCTGGCACAACTGTCCTGGAGCAATGTATCTCCCCTGCTCAGTTGTCCCCACATGGCAATGGCAGGGAATTAAGTACCATCCTTCCATGCTTCCCCATCTCTTCCTCCTTTCCTTGTATTTTTCCCCCTACCCCACATTTATTTCTCTCTTGCCCCATGTTACACCAACCACGGTAGGCTCCTGGCACCGTCTCCTACCCTGGCTCATATCTATCCCCCTGGAGCAAGGACTGAAGCCTCCCCAGAACCAGAGGTCCCCACCAGGCAATTCCAGGGGTCTGGACACCTGCGTGTCTTGAGACGGACTGCCTTGGGAGAGGGAACCTGGCAGTGAGGATGCCATGCACCCAGGGGCAAACTGCTGAGCTGCCAGCAGCCACTGCGGGTCACTGTCCCTCCACACAGGACCGTCATCCTTCCATCCGTCTGTCCCTTCCCATGCTCCTCTCTCCCATCACCTGCTTCCTCTGCCCACCCCTCTGTACCAAAAGCATCGCATCTGTCCCCCTGCCCAGGGTGCTGCCCCCAGACACTGACAGGCCTTTCCCAGCCTTGCGAAGTGTGTCAGTCCTGCATCAAAGCTTACCTGTCCCTTCCATCACCGGTTGTCTGCCAGAGGTGACCCAGGATTCCAGAGGGAGTTGCCCATCAGCAATTCCCACCCCGATCACAAGTCCTGGGGCAGATAGACCTCCCTGCCACTCCCAGGTATAAACAAGGAGAGGAGAGGACAGCAGGATGTGGCACAGGAGGGACATCACGGTCTGTTTGGGAATGGGTCACCCTGGCCCAGCCTGCTCCACTCCTGCAGCCCTACGTGCACTGGAGTGGTGAAGCAGGCCTGCCCCTCGGGATGGCCCTCTGCCTTCATGGCCATCTCAGCACCCCAAGGCGAGACCTGGTAAGTGCACAGGAAGCATGGGAGGTCTGTAGAGCCTTCCAGGACCCTCCAGCATCCTGTGAGGACAAGGACAGCATGCTTACTTATGGGGAGTCAGTGTGCTTAACCCTGGTGCTTCTAGGGAAGTGGTAGAGGATATCAGTCATCATCCTGCTACCAAGGGTTGATTTGAGCCCAGTCAGAGTGAGCAACATCCCAAGAGCATCATGAAACAAGCCCAGAAAGGAATTGAGAGAGGTTAAGCATGGAAAAAAGGGAGTTCACCACAGCACTGAGCCTTTACAGCCTGAGCACTTCTGTGCCTCACTTCCCTCCCCCCGCCCCCCACCCCCACCCCACCGACTTAGACAGGACCGACTTAGACAAATGTG
>JACBWW010000014.1:11040398-11071389 GCA_020086605.1 Lanius collurio
TGGAGCATCCTGGCTCCAAAGATGTGCCCTGCTTGGCAAGGGCCACTCCAACTCATCCACTTTGCTGGGCACGGGGCACCCTTCATGCTATCTCCCCCAGATTCCAGCTTTGATCCCCACCTGCCCATCTCCTGAGGTGTCCACCAAGCCCTTCACAAACACAGTGATGACGCATGAGGCAGGAATTTACGAAAGAGGCATTAACTGATCACAACACAGGTTTGATCACAAGTACCTGGATGCTGGGTGGGTCAAAGAGATAGAACACAGGCTGGGCTAGGGCTGTACAAACTCCTCGTGGGAGCAGGATAGACACAACCCCTTCTTGTGCCTGTAACCCATCAGTGCCAAGAGAGACAGCCTGTGGAACCCACCTTACAGCCACCAGCCAGTTAAACGAGGGACTGACTGAACAGAGACACACTGTGCCAATGGTCCTGACACACACAATGCGTTATTTTGCGTATGAAATACATTCAAGGCTAAAACCAAATGAGAGGTTCAAAAGATTTCCAGGACAAATACAGATTAAAGATGTCTCAGCTCTGCAGAGTTCCACAGCCATCTGGGCTCTGACTGGCTGTGGATGCTCTGGCTGTACAAATCCTCAGTTTCCCACAACATGACACCAAACAGACCTGCAAAGGTTTCCTCCGGCTAAGGAACGGAGGTGTTACGAGAACTAGCATCTGCAGGCATGGGGAAGACCAAGCTCACACCCTTTGCAGCTCCTCAGGGAGGGAAAGGCCAGAGATGCATCATAGAGAACTGGAGGGGAAATTCTTTCACTTTTTTGGTGAGGGGCACAACACAAAGCACCCCCAGGCAGTGTCCAGCAGTACAAGGATTCTAGCTCCCTGTGAACCTCCTTTGCTGAGACAGGAGGGTGCCTGGAGCATCTGGAGCCCCAGAGTCCCTCCCTGCAACAAGGCTGCACTGTGCAAGTTGGCTGTACTGGGTCAGGGAAGAGTCCCTCTGAGCAGCTCCTCTTTCTGAGCATGGTCTGTAGAGAATGTTTTGTGGAAAGGGAAGAGCTTGTGCCCACTCAATATCCAGTAATCCGTGAGTTCTGTGTTTTCTGGAGCTGGAGGGTCCAGGGGTGAAGAAATATCACATTCCCAGTCTGAACTCCCCACTCCAAAGCAGAGAGCCCAGGTTTCAGCTCCTAGGGCATTGCATCCTGGCTCCAGGGAGCACAGAAATCCTTCAGATCACCCTGAAAGGCTCCTCTGTGCCTCCTCTAGCAAGGTCATATGTGACCAGAGTAAAACCAGATGTGGGAAGAGTAGAAGCACAGAAGTGCCTCACAGAAGAATCTCAATCCTAAGAGCAGTGCAAGTTTGGTCTGTCCAGCTCCAGAAGAGCCTGGAAGGCAGCTGGCTTTAACAGCACCCTCTCAAGGGACTCACTCTTCCTGAGGTAAACTGCTGAGGACTGCTTGGTCTAGCAGGGAAAAGAAGAACAGAAAGTTTGTCCAAAAGTCAGTTGAATCCCAGCAGGATATATCCCAAATGACTACCAATGCAGGGGTCTGATTTCCGGACCATGGTCCCACTGCCAGCCCCAATTTCTCCTTCTCAGTGTCCAATTCAGGTTCAGTGCAGTGTGTCCATTACAAACATTGTACAGAGCCTGACTTCCTTGGAAATCCACCCTACCTCCTGCCCCAGTGTTGACAAAAAAACCCTCCAATCCTCAAACCCCTCTGTGGTGCTGCCATATAGTCTGAGCCACCACCAGTCCAGTGCCCATCATACAGCGGTATGGCTGGCCACCTGACCTGTGACCTCTGCTAACAATACATCCTTCAGCAGCTATAATTATCCACCACCACTGCTCCCCACTGTGACTTGTTCAAGATTTGGCCTCCACACCAGGTGGAGTAAGCCCAAGGCAATACAGCTGACCTTCAGCCACCCACAGCAGCAGGTTTTCATGGACCTGAATGACCAATATCTCTGGCACCAGCTCTGCTGTTACCTTTCCTAAAAGGCTCTAGCTCCTTTGTGTGGAGAGAGTATGAGGGAAGAGGGTCTGCAGTTTCTCACTGGGGAAACAGAAAAGGCAGGAGGTAGAAGCTGAGACTGAGGGAATGAAATATGTTCCAGTTTCTTACAGAAAGAGGAAATTATGCCTAGTGGCTGCTGGTAGCTCCAGCCTGTCCTGCCAGTGTGCTTTGTGAAGTCCTGTCCCTCCCTGTCCTGTGGCAGGCTGCCACATGGACAAAGAATCCTCCCAAGGGGTGCACAGCAAGCATCGTCCCAGGGCTTACCTCCTCCAGTAAGTGTCAACTGAGCTATAAACCCATACCTTTCACAATCAGCATTTCATAGAAAGAATTACCCTTTGGGAAGGCTCTCCACCTTATCCAGCTCCTACCAGCAGACCATCGAGTGCCTCAGTGATCTTCTGGTAGGAGTCAAAGGATTTATTATCTGCTCAGCCACCTCCTCCAGCACTCCATCCAGGATCAGAGCTTGTCTCAACATCCCTTCAGCCTGGCAGGGCTTGGACCCCTTGATGGGTGCCTGGCATCTGGCTGCAGTATCAGTAAGTAAATTGCTTGGTCAGGGGCCAGGAATGCCCTCAGAGTCTGAGGCCAGGAGCTCTGCAAGGCAGCTGCCTTCTGGATAATTAGATAAAGCTTATAAAGAATTGTTGGTTTATTTGATACAGTTCCGTTCACTCGATAACAAGGGTAATCCTAGGTTGATATTAACTCACTTGTTTTTAATTTGGTTTGTTTAACTATAGGTCACTTAACTTTGTGGTCTGGCAGATAAAGGAGAGGAAATTAACACTCTGACTGCTTTAGGAGGTGTTTCTCTAGACGTCAGATCTGGAAGGGAGTGAGGTGGTCTCAGCATCAGGGTCATCACCAGAGGCTTTTTCTGACCTGCCAGCAGCCCTGGCAATTATCTGTGGGGCAGCATGTGTAAGGGCACCTTCTACCTCTGCTAGCCTCTTACTTGCTCCACCATTAAACCTCGAATAGTGCTTGCCAGCTGTTCCCCAGCCCATATTTCTGGCTGACACCAGATCACTGTACACCTGGTGAGCCTTGGAAGGCACTGCTTTTTGAACAAGTTTGATAAGACTTATCCTGCCTGCTCTCCTAGCCCAGCACAGCCCATCAGCAAGCTCTCTGTCATCATGGGCAGTATCTGATCTGGGCTCCAGGCCATGAAGTTAGTGAGTGGGTGATGCAAGGAAGCGGTATGCAAGGAAAGCCACCTAAGCACCGGATCCCTCAAAGAGGATCCTTTGCTCTTCCTGAGAGTCTACAGCTGTATGTCACTGCTCCCCACTCCTACAGCTCTCAGCTGCAGTGGCTCTCTGCACTTGGCTCCCATCATCTCACTGCATTTCTACACTGACAAACAGGGCAAATAAATCACAGCTCCCAGAAAAACTAATAGTCATGGCACTCTAGTGCCAAATGCTTTCCCTGTGTGGTTCAGGAGGTGCTCAAAGCCCCAGGACAGGGACCCAGGCTGGGGATAGTGGAACTTGGGCAGGCAGCATCCCTGCTGTCTGCAGCAAGGGCACGCCTGCTCCTGCACCCAGGCCTTCCACAGCCCTCTGGCTCCGCATTGCAGCAGAGGCAAGCCAGGCACTGCATGCGGCTCTGCACAGGCATCCAGTGAGGGAGGCACGGCACCCGCCTGCCTTGCAGCAGGGGCACTGCTCTGAGCAAGCCCAGCACCCAAGGCCAGGCCAGGTTCCCAAAGGTACCAACTGTCTCAGGCTGTCCCCCTGGCATCCTACCTCCCCACACACAGGTGATAACAGGGAGAATGTGTGCAATGCATACCCACAGAGCCTGCAGTTCATGGGCTGTCCTGCTGCTTCCCCCACCCTGACTGTTCCCAGGAGATCAAACTGGACCTGCAAAACATCTCTACATATGCACCCAAAAAAGAAATTTGGTCCAGAATTTAGTTCTGGAATTCCCTGTAAATAAATCTGAAGGGTGATCTCCCCATGGAATAATCCAGAGTGTGTCCTAGGAGGCTTTCAGGTTCATCAAGTCCACTGCTCCTGGAAGAGCTAAACATGACTGGCACCAGCAGCACTGACACTTGTACTCAGCCACTCTGGACACTTCAACCAGGCAGGTGCATCTGTCTGTCTAGGCTGGGTGGTGGGACAGGGACTCCCACAAACTACAGGCATCCCAGGAGCCGTATGCCAACAATGGGAGGCTCCTGCCCAGCCCCTCACCCTCCTCAGAGAGATGAGTAAGGGTTGTGGAGGCAGCACATCCTAGGCAGGTGCTCTTTCCTGTACCTGCCTACCAACGCCACTGTCCCTGTCCCTATACCAAGGCTAGCACCGTGGGGCAATATGAGCCCAGACACAGCCATGGCATGCAGCTAGGGCCAGTCCTGCTTAACTACAAGGAGAAGTCACACTACAAAGGAACCTGATTTCAGAGCCTCAGTGGGCTCACAAGAGCAAGACACACTTGAGAACCATAAGGTTACCAATGGACAGAAATAAGGATCTGAAGCTGGATGAGGTTCTGTCCCGCACAGCAGAAGAATTGATAAAGTATTTGACAGGACACTCTGGACAGAAAGAATCCCCACTGCAATGGGCTCCCCAGAATTGGGAACAAACACCCTATAGTAAGGACATGGATTGAGGCAGTGGTCACTGATTAAAAAATTTACAGCTTTGGCAGCTTTTGCTGCATCCTTGTTACACCTCCACATGTCTACCCTGCTTTGGGGTCTCCAGAACCAAGGTAACTAATTCCTGGGTCAGAAACTGCTTTTTCTCCCTCTGAGCTTCCATAGGAGCCCTGTTCAGTGTTTTCCACAAGACCCACTGACATTCTGGTCCAGTGCATTCTGCAGAGCTCCCTTCACAAGTTGTTCTCAGGCTCATAATTTGGAATTTGTTTCCTTTTTATGAGGTTTTGGATAAAATCAGCTGTAGAGCAGATCCTGCTTTTGAGAGGAATGGGGCTGATGTACAAATACCTCTACATTATCCCACCCAGAAGCTGTGCTCAAGGCCACAGGATCAGGTCCAGTAGAGCATTCCTACTCTGGTGAAACACAACCCTGTATGAAGCTACCAGGATGCCGAGACACACCAACAGACCCAGACCCTTCAAGGATAACATGGCCCCTGCAGAGGAGCAGGAAGATGTTTCACCCCCTAACTAATAAAGAATTTTTTTTCTTGTCTTAGTGAAACGTTTGAGGAGTACACATAACCCATAGCACTGGAGGCTTATTCTGAACCTCAAGATTCAGAGATAGACCTTTCCTAAAGTCTACAGAAAGCCAGGTAAAAGGAGACAACATGGGGGAAAAAAAAGCCTGCTTCCCTTTAACCTGACCAGGAATAGTCGGAGGTAGGAGTAATACATGTAATTTTTCAAGTTAATTCTCTCTATTTTTTTGCACCATTGTTTATCTAGCCTTTTTAAAATCATTATTATTTTGTAAATAGGCTCCCAGCTTTTCAAGACACTGTGCTCAGCTAACAAATCTGGATATTCTGACAGGGCTTTATTAACTTAGTCACTCTTAGTTGAATGCCCATCTTTGCACTGACCAGCACAGGGCAGGGTCCAGGTCACACTGCCGGGGGTGCCAGTCCCCAACGGAACAAGTGCCTGAAGTCAATTCTTGTTCCGTCTGTGCCCTGCAGGACCCCTCACAGCCGTGGCCCATCATAGCAGTGCGGGGAGCCGGTGCCTGCCCGCACCCCTGGTGGTGCCCACCAGGAGGGAGTGGGGCAGGGTTGGAGCCGAGCACGCCCGGTTCCCGCAGCTGCCGCCAGCAATGAACTCACCCCTGACCCCCATGAGCCGAGCGCGACGCTGGGAAGGACCCGGAGCCCCGTCCCGTCCCTGCACTGGTTCTCCATCCGGCCGCGCATCCAGCACGACTCGGGCGGGTTCGTTCCCAGCCGCACCGGGAGGGGTTTATTCGTTTCCCGGTGCAGGTTTTTGCCACCATCTCTTTATTTTCGTTTCCTTCCCGCCCCGCAGGAGCCCAACGAGCCCGCGGCGCCGTGCGGGGCCAGCTGCCTGGGTCGGCGCCGTTCGGCTCTGCCGGCAGCGGCACGGGCAGCGGTTCTCGGAGCTGCTTCGGAACACCGGGCCGGCGTAAGGCGGGACTTTGCCCTTCGGATCGGTTCCCCAGGGCCTCGCAGCCCTCGGAGGTCTCCGGAGGGCGAGTGAGGTCCCCCTCAGCAGTGGGACACCCCCAGCCCCAAACCCTGCCTGAGAAGCAGGTCTGGGTACAGGAAGAGCCACGCATCGCGGTCAGCCCAGAGGGCTCACTGTCCCTGCGGGCTCCCGACCCGAACCACTGGAGGGCCTCGAAGAGGCGGGCTCGGGAAACCTCAGTCCCGGGTTGTCGAAGGGACCTGCACCTGATGTGCCGGCGGACGCACCTGGGGATTGCAAGGGCCCAGAGCCGTGTTCCGCCTGGCGGGAGGGTCGGTCCCCGGGTCACTCACCGTTGAAGTCGGAAAGCCTCGGCACCAGCATCCCAGCTCGGATCCAGTGCTCCAGCGGGAAGGAGCCGGCCACTGCCGCCTTCAGGTGCTCTGCGCCGGGCGGCGGCAGGTGCGGGATGCCGGTGTAGGCGAACGCGGGGTGCTGGCCCCCCAGGCTTGGGAGCGGGTACACGGCGGGCGGGTAGAGGGCTGGCAGGGCGCCGAGCCCGGGGCCAGAGAGATGCAGCAAGCCAGGCTTGGGGACGAAGCCAGCCGGGGCGAGGGGCGCGGCGGCCGGGAGCACCCGCGGTGAAGGGGTGTCGGAGCGCCCGGCGGGGCCAGGGCTCGCCGCGGGGCTCCCGGGACTCAGCCCCGGCGGGGAGGCGCTCCGCGCCGGCTCTTCAGCCAGGAGCGCTTCAATGCGGAAGTTTTGGGACTTCTCCATGGGCTTGTGCATGGCCCTGCCCAGTGCAGAGCCGTCGAGCCCCCCGGCGCCCCACTGCTCCCCTGCCAGGGCACAGCCCGGCCGGCCAGCCCCGGGCCAGCCCCGGCACCGGCGGGCATTCACCCGCGGGGCCGCGCCGCGCTCAGCGGGGCTGCCCTCGAGGGCAGCCCTCCTCTCCGCTCCGCCTCCCGGGCACTCGCTCGCCCGACGGCACGGGGTGGGTTTTAAACCCCCTCCACCTGCCCCAGCTCCCCATTGGCTCCGCTCCGGCCCCCCGCCCCGCCGCCCTCCCCCGACTTCCTCAGCTCCCGGACACAGCAGTGGCACACGCCAAGGACTGAGCCGGGCTATTCTGCCCCTTCCCCAGCCCCTCCACACCCAGAGTACCCACTGCCCAGGGCGCTGAGCCCATCATCCTGATCCAGAGCCCCATGGCAGGGAAGGTCTATGGAGGAGAGCTGGAGAGACTCGACAGACTTCAGCAGATATAGTCAAAGCCCTGCTGGGCTGCCCTGGCACCGTGGAGCCCCTCGGCACTTGGAGGGCAGAGTGCTTAGCTGGGGGGGCAGGAGAGGCGCTCACTCACCAGCAGGCTCCTCTGCATCCTGTGCAAGAGGGACCACCACCATTGCCCACCTGTGCTGTTTCCATTGCATCACTGTGATCCAGGGAGATCAGTGGACCTGAGCTGGACGCACAAAGGACTACCACACTTTACCACCCATGTCTGTCCAAGATGCCAACACAGGAGGTGCATACAGACAGATTGCTACTTATTTGCTTGGTCTTACCTTTCCTAGACAAGACACAGCTTGGAGAATGACACCTGGGAAGGACAGAGAGGAAAGTCTTGGCTGGTCTGGGAATGGTGGGTAAGCAGGAGCAGAGATGGTCCAGATTCCCTGGCACTGGCCTTCAGGGAGAGGCAAAGTGCATGTGAGTGCTTTAGGGATCTCTGCCATTAAGGGTCTGCACCTGCATGTCTCTGGGTCACACTTTTTTGTGCCCTTCTGACACAGTCAGACAAGCCTCTGCTGTTAAGTGCCCTAGGTCCTGCTCTTTGGATGGGAAGTAAGGCAGCTGCTATTGCCCTGCCTAAATGTAATAATAGCTAAAGGAAGTTCCTGTCCCTGTATTTCTTCTCCCTTCAGTATTTCCAGCACTGCTCTATTCACTGAGCAAGAGATGGTCCACCCCACTGTATCCTGCATGCCACAGAGGCTGCAAGTAGATGCCCAGAGAGGAGAAAGACTGAGGAAGGCCTCATATGCCCCTGCCTTCTATGCTTTCTCTGCTCAGTAACTCCAGGGACTTCTCTTCCCATCACCAACAGAGTCTGGTATGAAGCCTGCTATCTCCCTGCACACACATCACCCTGCTGAACAGAGCTACAAAGGTCCTGCATGTGCAAAAATTTCCTCCTTCTGCTCACTGAGCCCAGCACCAAACAGGTTCACTGAGTGGCCCGAGATCCTCCTGTGGGAAGAGACACACAATAGCCCTTTTTCAGATGCCTCCCTGGGAGACAGAAGGGCAAGAATTAGCCCCATTGAAAGCTCAGAGCTAGATTTGCTCAGAAGGGATTTGGGGTGGATATCACCCCACAGTAATAAACCTGACTTGGCCAGAAGGTACAGAGGGTGGAACAGTGTTCCTTTCCACCTCAGCTCAGCTGTGCCTGCTGCTCCAACCTCTCTACCATCAGGGAGGCTGTAGGGCTCCCCTCTTCTCCCCCCAGTCCATCCTCCTCTGCTTTCCCAGGACACCAGCCAATGTCCCACAAGCAAAAGGACACCAAGCATTTTCTCTCTCCCACCATGTAAATTGGCAGCACAGAAAAGCAGCAGGCACAGATGGGACAAGATGTGGGGAGGAATGGAGCAGACAGACTCCCAAACACAGGGAGAAACTACAAGAAATATCCAGGGAACAGAGAGCACAGTGAAGGTAGGACAACTCTTCCACTGCAGACCAATAGCCTACATGGCAAGGGGGGAGCCACCACTTCCTTATCTGAGCACTCAGGACTGACTTCAAGCATTGCAGTGGTTTGTTGGCTCTGTACAGGGAATGTGCCTTGAGACCTGGAGCAGAGACTGGGACACAACAGAGAAATCACCGCCTCAGTCACCACGATGGGGTAACAGACAGCCCAGAAAAGCCCAAGTAACTCCTGGCAAGCCCTGAGACCATTTGTGACTGTACCCAGTATAGCCCAGGCAGTGGGAGCAGGGCTTGAACGAGGCACCTGGGTTAGCAGTGAGTCACAGCTTACCGTCCTTATGGAAGTCCCCTGCACTACCCAAGGAGGTTTTCCAAAGATAAGCAACTCCCCCAAGGATCAGCAGCCCATGCTACTGCCTAATTCACTGATGCCAGGGTGATGCAAGTACAACCAGCCAAGCTGCAGCCTTTGAGTTGCACAAACAAGAAAACATCACTGACAGAGCCATAAAACCTGTGTGGAAATATCCAAATAAAGAAATCTAGGAAAATCATGGAGGGATGATGAGTGGAGACACTTGGACCAGACCCTGAGACCCTGCAAGAGGGTTGTCCAGGAGTGGTGCAGCTGGCACACAGCCCATGCCATGCAGGGCAGAGAGATGGAGTCCAGGGTTGTGTGCAGAAGAGCTGGGCTGGGTGGTGGACAGCAGAAGGGGCAGGAAGCAAGGCAGTGATAGATGCCAGGGTGCTGATGAGTTCACACTCATCAGGGTCGTTAATCAGATCAGAGCTGGATTAAGGTGTCCAAGGTCTGATTAGCTTCATTTCCCGCCTCAGGAAGGAGGGAACTCTCTTTCCCATCCATCAGGTCCTCCAGTGACAGTTCACCTGGTTGCTAACTAAATCAGAGGACTGTAATAAGTGAATGTGATTGTGGCCTGGCCCCTCACCTCTGCCCAGCATCCTTCTTGCAGAGGAGGGTCTAAGGCAACCCTGAGCATCAGCCAAGATACAAGCCAGAAGAAGGGCAGACCCCAAGATACAAGCCAGAAGAAGGGCTCATTCTCCCAGTTTGAGGGTTCAGAGCACTATGGACAGAAACTCTCCCAGGAAACCACCTTAGTTCAGGATGAGGTGGAATTTAGGGGAGATGTTCCCAGTATATATTGCTCCCAGTCCCCCCACAGCTCCCCTGTGCTGAAACCCACCCCATCAACATCTCCATTTGCCTCCTGCCTGATGCCCCTCATATTCAGTGGGCCCTAAAGTTACCTCCACTTTTAACCACTTAGACTATTTCTGTCCAGAAAGTGCAGACCAGCAAGAGGTCCATGCTGCCTGGGCAGCAGTAAAATTCCTCAGCTCCCTCACCTCTCTGGGGCAGACCTTGATCACAGCATCCCAATCTGGGCAGTAGGCATCACCAGGAGCATTCACATAGCCCAGAGCTTCCCGGGATTCTTTCATTGGCCTAGGTATTTTGGGGGGATTTTCTGTGTGTGCCTCAGCTGGACATTCAGAGTTCAGTTCTCCTTCAGTCACCTGAAAGCAGCAGTCACAGCAGTATCCCTGCAGGTACATATAAGCCCTGCAAAGCCTTTTACTGCTGATGGGAAGGTGTGCAGCTGGACAACTGGAGCTCTTTACTGTGTCCATAGCCCCAAATTGATTGATTCCATTGTGACTCCCATCCATGTAAGGTCAAGAACCAGGAGTAAAACTAGAAGGGAAAACTCCCACATGGCCACCAAAGATACCTGGGTCCAGTTTACAGAAGTTTTCAGCAGCTGTAGAGTCCTGCAACACTACCAACAGCACTTCACATACTTCCCCAATTTGTTGCCAGCAGTACCTGAGCCCTCAGAAACAAGCCAGGGGGGGTCACAGGTAGTATTTGGGAGCACAGTTCAGTTTTACAGCCCCACTACTTCCGCAGTATCACCTTGGGAAGCAACGTAATGTCCCTCAGCAAATCCAACTGCCCCAAGATCAAAGCCAAAGGTGCCGAGGAAAATCTATATCCTGATAAAAAAATTCCCAGGTATCTGGGACCAGACTTCCATTTTCCCAGGATCGAGTCTTCATCCCAGACACAATATATGACATGACCCACATTAGGGTGTCTTGATTTTAACCTAACCTTTGATTTTGGCCTTTCCTAGATGAACAATTTAGTACCAGGTCTTTCTGTCAGCTTTGGGTCACCTCCTGCCTTGAGTCAATAGAAGTTACCTTTGACACAGAGACTGTGCAGGAGCCAGTGCTTTGCCCATCCCAGAGAGGGGAGAGACACCCTGATTTCTAACCAGGCCCTTTAGGCTTTTAAGTGTTGAAAGAGCTCCCAGTCTCCAGGACGGCTGTACTTGTTTGCTAAGCATTAACTATTCACCAGGTCACAGCCCCCAGAGCTTTCCATCTTTAGAAATTACTTCTCTGTAAGAAACCCACAGTGTGTCAACCTTGTTTAAAACATCTCTGAAGCAGCAGAGATCTTGCTGCTCTGGATCTGGTGCCTCAGGTCATCTTGCACCATTCCAAAGCCTGTAGCCAGCTAGTGGAGAAATACAGCCTGGAGTCACCACCAGTGCTGGAGACAGGATGTAAGCCTGCCCAGAAACTTTTTTCTAGCTCTTCCCCCATAAGAGAGGCTGTAGAAGCATCCCACTTTCATCCCTGAGAAGGCTGAGCCTCTAGTAAGACATGCTAAGTGTAAGAGCCCCTTTTGGGGTGTCACAGGTTTTGTCACAGGGAGCCATGACTATTGCCCACAGCAGGATGTTGCCCTTCCCTTGCCCCTTACAGCCAGGCCACCCGCTGTCTCCAAAGTCTGGGAAGCCACAGGCAGCTGGTGGGGAAGGTAAATAAACTGCCAGCCCAGTGATGATTTGTGGTTAAATGAACAGCTGAAGTCACCTGTGAGTGCCTTGGGGCTGTTAACCAACCAGATAATAGGTCTTAATAAGCCCTGCAGTGGTGGGAGCTGAGTCTACCTCGTGTCAGATCTGGAACAGCCGGTTCCGAGGTCCCAGGTTGCTTGGGGGCTGTTCCCTCTGTAGAAACATTGGTAGAGGTATCCACACTGCTGCCATGGGAGCAGAACAGCTATCTTCAGAAATGGGCTTCTCTTCTGTCTTTAGGGGACTGCCCCTGCTCTGATGGTGACAGCAGACAAGTCAATGAAGCCACCTCCCTGCCTGCTTCCAAGCTCCTGTGTTCAGCGACTGCCACGCTCTGTCCCTGCCTGGATCCCCTCTCATATGGGTTGGCCTGACCCTACCCACCCCTGAGATTTCCAAGCTAGCCACAGGCTCCTGAGGGTTTCTTCATCCTGGCACATCAGCTGCTCAGTCCAACAGGTGGGGATCTGTCCTGGAATGCAGAAATCCCCGTGCCTCCATCCCCCTGCCCACGGTACCCCATCTCCACCCTCCCTCTGCATGGAGCCCCAGGTAGCAGCCCCCAGCGAAGGGGTTAACAGGCAAAGCAAACATGGCTCAGTCCCTCCCAGACAGACCTCCTGCAGGGATTTCTGGGCAGCTGTTTATTTAGCCAAGCAATTCCTCAAATAAGCAGCTTCATCTCTGATGGGACATGGCAAGGCTGAGCAGAAAAACGTGTTAACAGCTCCCACTCCAGAACAGGGGAATAGCAAGCCAGCACAAAAAGGCAGGCAGTGCAGGGAGGGTGCCTGCCCCAGCAGAAACAGCCCGGGCAGCTCTGCAGTGTCACAGCTGATCCCACTGCACTGCTGAGCGCTGGGACACCAGTATGCTTTAGCATCAGCCACAGGGCTGCGGGGGACAGGCAGGGGATGCCCTAGGGCTTTTAGCTTCCTGGGATTCAGCAGTGCACTTCAAAGGTGCTCAAGTGTGGAGACACGGGGCTTGTCCCCCTGTAAACATATGGGGACCGAGTAACACATCCACACATGGACTGGAGTGACAGGGACACAGTCAGCTTGGATCTATTTCTTACAAGGACTCAGATTATAACCCCTACATTTCCAGTCCTGTTAGCCCCTGACTGCTCTGAAACACCTGATCCTGAAATACTATGAGCCCACAGCATCCACAAAGAGATCTCTTTCATCCTCTTGCCCCCAAATGAGGAAGCAGCACCTTGGCTCATCCTTAGAGTGTCCTCACCCCAGGCCATGTGCTTGGCGGGGAGAGATAAACCAGCCAGCATCTCCCATAGCTCAGCATCATCCAGGGAAGCAGGGAAGTGACTGAATGCAGTGTCCCTCCTGCTGCTTCCCCATGCCCCCACCCTCACAGCCCTTGCCGGCACAGCTCTCCAGCACATTGTGTCCAGTGTCACACATCTCTGGCACAGCCAGGCTCACCTTCCCCCTGGCACCACTATTGCTGGGCACACAGGAGGATCCCCCAGCTCTGATTTTTTCCCATCACCTCAACAATCTTCTGTTTTGGCTTCACAGCCTCTTGTCCCAAAGCCAGAGCTGCTTCCTGTAGGGGGGACAGAGCAAGATTTGGACTCTGGGGTTGAAGGAGTGAGGGGGAGTGACACCCTCACACACACCACTTCCCCACAAACACAGCTTCACCTCTTCCCTGTTAATGGCCTTTCCATGGAGTCAGCACCTAACCTGCTCCCGGGGTGACAGGATAAATCAGCTGCTCCTCTCAGGACCTTGGGCTCTAATTAATGTCAGCTCATTAACAAGATAACGGCCATCTATTACCCTGTCTCCCTGGCTGCTGATTAACCCTTTCCCAAAGTAGGGGCGGGGGTGGTGATGCCATGGGACAGGAATGGTGGGAGACGGTGACGTCTCTGCAGTGAGACCCAGGGACACCAGAGAAGGGGAGGTGAAGGCATAGGCAAGCAGGGCTACAGAAGAGCCTGAGTGAGGAGTGAATGGGAAAAGGAGGAATGTCTTTCCCTAAAGGTATGGCAAGGGCTCACTAGATAAAAACCTTGAAGGAACTACCAAGGGTTGTGGGCTTTCCCTGGATTATCACTGCCACCTCCAGCACATCCCTATGCCTCAGTGTCCCCAGGTGTCCCTTCCCCAGCCCATGGGGGACAGTGTGGATGAGACCTAGAGCTCAGCACAAAGCCCCTGCACAACTCTGGTCCTCAGCCCCTGTTTTGAGAAGGTGCCACACAGACCCACAGGCAGTGGAAAGACACCAGTGTCTCTGTCCCTGCATCCAGAGTCGAAAGCAGCCCCAGCTTCATGTTCGGGCTCTGTCTATGCCACAGAGCCACGGGGCAGGATAATCTGTCCTGGGGCAAGAGGAAGCCTTTGACATGCCCTTGACCAGGGCCTGGGTATGCAGTGCGGGAGCAAAGGGGCCGGGCCGGGCACGGTGCCCCCGCCCAGCAGTCCAGCACCAGGCTGGGGGGGCTAATGCTCTCCATACATCAATCATGCTTCTCGGCGGCTCCCTATTAGCGGGAGCAGCGGCTGGTTAATCAGGCTGAAGGCTTCGGCTCGTTAAACTGACACCTCCGTTGTGAGAGTGAGACATGGGGGCAAGCAAGGTGCCACTTATTTATTTTCTTCTTTCCCAGGGAATATATTAAACAAATTAAATTCCTGGAGTGTTGGGTCAGCACAGCCGGCTCTGCGCCTGTCCCAGCTCCACCTCGCTCAGCGACGGGGAGGGGATTGTGCTGCCCAGCCAGCCGCAAACTCGGGCACTGCTGCAGGTCCCTGCCTCTGCCGTGGCTCCCCAGCTCCCTGCAGTAAGACACAGCCCACCTAATCCCCCTGTTTCACTCCCTGGGCTGTGCCGCAGTCGTGACTTCTTGGCAGTGCTGGGGATGGATGGGAAGGCAGATCTTGCAGGAAATGCAGTCCACGATTTAATACGGCACATCCCCTGGGGACCCGCCTGCTGTCCCTGAGTGGGCTTCCTTGGCCCCACAGGGAGTGGAGCTGTGACATGGCCCTAGCTGCTTTTGGGGCAGCTTGTAATGCTCTCTGCTCCACGTAGAGCCAGGGGCTGATTTCAGCCACAGCACCAAGTTGTCTTCTTTGCACTCTGGTGCTAGGGACATCTGGGTTAGTGGCAGGTTGACACTAGAAGGTCTCTCTGCAAGAGGGAGAGCTAGGAGGGAGTGCACTTGTTCTCTGTAAAACAAGCCTCCATGACAGGTCTGCAGGAGCTGGGCATTTAGAAAAAAATACTGTGTATCCCAAGAACAGCTTTATGCCATAAGCATTAACCTCATTGGTGTTGGCCTTAAATTATACAAAGACGTGAAAACAAGAGCCTTTGTTGAAGCAATCCCCTACACTGGACCTTTTGCCTGCTTTGGCATCAGTCACCCCTTCGAAGTCAAGTGCTGTCCCTGCTCAAATTCCCTGAGGGTTGGGATGCTGTTTCCTTGCTGCTGGGCTGCTCTGCTCCATCCCTGCACCGGCTGTGTTTCAGCCCTACTCCAGTTCTAGTTAGGTGACAGGGATGGATGGAAAACTCACAGCAAATTAGTCATTAGTCCCCGGAACTGTTTATTTATTGACCATTTGCAACTCTTCCCTCCATCACCACCTTTTTCCTCCCTATTTTTCCAGCAAAGTCAGTGGCAGCCTGTCCTGCTCCTCTGTCCCACCCCATCCCATCTTGTCATCGCCATCTCTTACATCGGTCCCTTCTACCTAACCTCAGTCCTTCAAGTGCCTCTTCATTTCAGCAATGGACCTACCTATTGCTGGTGGAAGGGTGACTCCCTGGAGGTTAGTGAAGAATTAGAAATAATTTAATTTACCTCCCTGTTCGGGTGCTTTGATGAGCTGAAAGGCCCCTTGTCAGGAAGTGAATCCATCTTCCTCCAGCCTTACATCAAATTTCATTCACTAATTAGAAACTCCTGCCCTAGACCATGCTGCCCCCACCCCGGCCACCCCTTCTCCCCACCAGCACCATTATGAAAATAAATTGTTCCATTAGCTGCATTGTTGTGGCTGTGGGGCCAACTTCTGGGAGTTATTAGAGCAGGAGGGAGGGTGTTGGACTAAGACAAATGATTTATTACGGAAAAGGACTCTGATTAGATTCTTACTTGTCCCCAACATGTGGGCGCATACTCACACCCCCCCCCCCCATCCAAATGCCTCCCAGGGCACCACACAGCCACTCGTGGCAGTCAGTGCTGGATGGCAGTGGTGTTTCTCCTGGGTCTGTATCCTGCTGGCTGCTCTCACAGTCTGGGAGCCCCCATCTTGTACTGGGACACAAGGTAGCAATTGATGTCCCCTGTGCTGACCCCAGGTACCCCTGCCTGCCTCTCACTTGTTTGGAGGGTGGGGACCACTGGCATCACCCCCAGCTCTGCCAGTTCTGCAGCAGGGACCCACTGTGGGTACTGAGTGTGTTCTGGTGACTGGGGAGGGGGTAAGGGAAGGGAAAGGGTGGCTTTGACATGTTCGCTCTGTACCTCACACTGTGGGAGCAGGAGCTAAGGGTGCCTCACCATCTGGAAGGTTGGCATGGCTCACTCTGTGTGGTGGGAGAGGTTGTCAGCCCCCTCCATGGGTACAGAGTACTCTCCACACCTGGCAGATGTGGGGTGGGTATGGTTGCAGGGGTGGGTATGGCTGCAGAGGTGGGCACTGCCAGGGGGTGCCCATGTCCTGTTGTCCTCACACTGCCTTGCTGTGCCTATAGGCCAAGTGCATGTACTCCCCAGCTTGTTCCTGGAGGGGACGGAAATCAGGGACACAGGGACATCTAGATGCTCCTGAGATATTAAGGATACAACTTGGAAAGAGAGTAATTTGTGGCCCTGGATGGTGGTTCTGAGAGCTGGTGGGTGTCTGATGGGTGTCTGGTGCGGTGGTGGGCGGGTGTCTGTCCAGGGGATAAAGGTATGTGTAGCGGGGGGATGTGTGCACCTGTCTGTCTGTCCGCGGTGTTCATCCAGGCACAGCAGGCTATGGTTGACTCCCGGAGGCTGTTGCCTGCTAAAACACCTCCATCCCCGCCCGGGAGAAGCTGCCACGTGCAGGCAGAGGGGCTCTGCAGCACCTGCAGTGGGGAAATGTTCCCAAAGTTGCTCTCACACGGGTGTCACGGTTGAGAGAGGGGCAAGAGGTGGGGGGCTCGGGACAAGAGGGGGAGGTGGAGGAGGAGTTCGGGGTGCAGGATGGGCTCAGCAGCACACACCACGGGCCCCCCTCCCCGGCGCTCCATGGGCTCGGGGACAGTGTGTTGGGACACCCACCCTCCAACCATAACAGCGCTGCAGAGAGCGGGGTCCTGCCCCTGCTCCCGGAGCAGAAGCATTTCGAAAAGCCATCAAGTTTAATTAGGCTAATGCAAGTGAGAGCGGGAGGCTGGTACTGGCTGCCTCTGCGGGCACCTGCGGGCAGGCAGCATGCAGGGCTGAGCCGGGCTGGGCAGCTTCCCCTGGGATTTTTGGCGGGCAGCGAAGGGTCAGTCAGCCCTCGCTGGGAGGAGGCTCCCTGCAACCCTCTGTACCGATGTTCTCAGGCACAGATATTTTGGGGTGACCCCCCCCCCTCCCCCACTCCCCAGTCACGTCACAGCCCGGGCCATGGGGACCTGACTGGACCCAGAGCTCAGGGACGATGAGGACACACCACGGCCATGCCCAGAGACACTGCCCCTCTGCAGGGCAGGTTTGGCCTTGGACACCGGTAGGACCCCACTCTGCTGTCGTCCTCGTGCCACTCAAAACTGCCACAAACGGGATCCTTTCACGAGGCTCCGCTCCCACTGCCCAAGCCCCGGTGCTCCCCTGGCGCTCCGTTGCCGGGGCCCCAGCACCCAGAGGGCCAGCCGGGAGCGAGCTTGGCTGGTGCTGCCACGGCAGAAGGCCGTGGAGCGAGGGACAGACGGGAGAGGCGGGGACGGGGACCATGTCGCCTCTTGTTAACAGCGCCGGACCCTGTAGCCTTTTCAAGGCTCTGAATAGGGGGTGGTCCCTCTCTTCTGCTGAATTAGAGGTCGGGGGTTGTTTGAGCTGGTTTAATGCGCTCAGACATGGTTGGAGGGGTGGGGGGGGGACGTGCTACCCCAGATGGGAACATGTGGGGGGTGTTTCCTGTCGCCACATGCCTTCCTCTCCCTCCCACCCACCATTCATATGGTAACGAGGACAAATTGATGGAGATATATCCATTGTGGGACCCTCCAGCCCGACCCTTCTGCCGGCCACCCACCAGCATCCTCATCCATCACCGCCCATCTGGGACCCTGCTGGGACCACCCCTCGCCTGGGACTGGCACGCCGGGAGATGGGACTGCTTCAAGTGCCATGGGGCATTGGGGCAGCTCCCAGGCTGTCCTTGTTCTCCTGGGGCTGAGTGACAAGATAGGGGATGACATCCAGGCAAGGAAGAGACACCCGTCCTGTCAGCTGGACATAATTTTGTCCTCAACATTCTTTACATGGGGGGTTATAGAGCCATGGGGGAGTTAATAGAGCTTCAGAAAGACCCCAGCATCTTACTTATCGGTGTTTCCCCTTCCTCTCACTGCCCCGAAGCCAGCTCAGAGCCAGGCCCTCCCCGCTTTCCCTGCCTCCACCCCAAAGCAGCCACCATATACCCCGCAGCATCCTCCTAATGGGGCAAAAAAATTCTTCCCCCACACTCCCTGATTCCCTAAAAACCTGGACCTGGTCTCCCCCAGCAGTCACTCCAAAGAGGGTATCCTCTCCTTATGCATCCTCTGCCTCTGGCTCCCCCTGCCTGCGACAACAGCCTGATTGAAATTTCACTCCATAAAGCACCTCTCGTAAGCCTGACCCCGTGGACCCCCCGGGGACCAATTTGTCCTTCTCTGTAATAAGAACCTAATTAAATTAGCTCTGCCGCCTTGCAGAGCCCTTAAATTAGTCCGGTGATGAGGGCCCTCGCTGACAGCCTGCTGCCGAATTGCTTCACACTTGCCAGGCTGTGGGGCTCAGGGAAAGCTCTAGGGAGATCCTGATCCCAGCACGGCCCAGGAGACCACGGCGGGGCAGCTTGAAATGGGGCAGGGTGTGTACAGAGAGGGGTGTGGGTGGGACAGGGGAGGCTGTGTGGGGTGCTGGCTGGTGGACTCTCTTTGTGCTTCCGTGGGGATGGAGTACAGGGGGGAGAGGGCTGAATGGGTAAGGGACAGCACTGACTGACACTAGTGACATTGGAAACCTGTCTACACGATACAGAGTCTATCTTCTGGGTCAGTGGGTGTTGTGGTGATTGGGGGTGGTATGGGAGGATGGACAGGCACTGAGGTGGGGAGTCCGGACTGGAATGTAGAGGTGTCCCTGGCAGTCCCACACTGGCTGTCCCTACTACATCCTGCCCAACTTGCCCTAGTTTCCAGGTAGCCCTAATGACAGTTTGGTCCCGGATAGACTGGGTCACTCCCACAGCCTCCAGCTGCCCACTTCCCCTGGGTATGGATGAAGTAGTGAGGAGGGAGATGTCATCCTTCCTGGTCGAGGGCACTAGGGTTACCAAATCTTGCTCCTAGAGAAGCACAAGGTGCCCTCTAGCCCTGCCTGCCCTTTAACAATGGGCACAATAAGCATCCCCGATCCCTGCCTGCCCTCCCTGCACCAGAGTTCAGAGCTCCCACCAGGGAGACGATGGATTTATTGGGCTGCGTCCCCAACCTGAAAAGGTACATCCAGTGAAGAGACAAAAATACACCTGCCATCGGCCACGCTTGCGCTCTCTCACTTCATCCTGGAGAACAATCACCATAAAAGCTGTGCTTTAAAATAATCTTTAAATAATTTCTGCTTTTTGTTTAAAAAAAAAAACATCACCCCCCCAACCAAACAATTTCCCACCCCTGCCCTGCACTTCCGTCTCACCCTGCATGCGCCCACACTGCCTCTCATCTATGGTACATACAAAGAGCATTTAAATAAATAGAGACGTGTGATGCTATGGGGGGGACATGGGTCACAGCCTCCCTCAGCCCCCTCCCCTCCACTTACATGGAGCTAGGGGAGGCTGAGGCTTCAGCTAGGATTTGGAGTGGGGGAACTGTGGCTGCAGCTCTGATGGGACTCTCCCCATATCCCAGGAGTGGGTGAGCAGCAATGAATTGGGGGTTTGGGGAGGGGCCCAAACATAAAAAAAAAAAAGGAAATAGACCAAATTTGGTCTTTTATGTTTGAGTCTCAGTAGAGAAAATACAGAAATTGTGCTGGAAGCAAGTACCAAACCTGAGGGTTTGGGGTACTGGGAGCTTGGAGAGGTCAGGCCAGCCAGGGTCTGAGGCTTGAGGAGTTTTTTTAGCATAGGGGTGGGGAAAGGCTTTTGGGCTGAGCTAATTCAAGGTCAGACTGAGAAGGTTTTCTCCTCTGCCTCTTTCTTCAGACTCCAGCAGGCTGGGGTTGCAGCCCTGACTGTCCCCACCCCTGCTCCTACCAGTGTGTGGCTATGCTTGGCTGGCATTTGCACCCTTCTGTCCATGTGCCTGCCTCTGCAGCCCCCTCATCCCAGTCAGAGCACCCCATGCTGTCACAGCAACCCCACAGGATGCCCAGCTGGCTGGCTCTGGTGCTGGCTTGGGGCATCTCAATCCCCAAGTCTATCACTTCAGTGGCACTTGTGTCACCAAGTCAGAGCAGTGCCACACCCCACACCCCTGCTTGTTTTGGGTGCCCCCTGCACTTGGGCTAAGGACAAGGCACAGTCTCAGTACTTGGGTCACCCTCCTCCCAGCTGCCATGTCCCAGAGGTGGAAACAGCATTGCCTGCATTCCCACCCAGGCTACCTAGCAAAGGGCCCTGGGCCCCTCTCCCAGAACTTCCCCACTGGTTTCAGGCAGGCTGGGAGCTCCAGTGGAGCAGCCAGGGCTCTCTCCTCTTCCCCCTCCCACTCGTCTATCAGATCTCCATCATTAGCTAATTTGGCACATGCACACACACATCGCGCACACACACACACACATAGCAGCATGTGGATCCAGCCGGGGGCATGCCCTGTCCCAGGGGAAAACCCTTCATGCCTCTCTCCTGTCCCCAGGAACAGGGGGTGAGGTGGTGAACATGGAGGAGGCACACCATGGAGCTTCGGTGCTCCCCAACCAGGAGGTGGCTGTACCCCAAGCAGGCAGGTCTGGAGGCAGCTCCCCATGGGTACCCAGCTTTGGGAGGGGGTGCTGGCCCCCAGTGAGTCACCCTGCAGCCACCACCTCCACCAGCTGTGCTGGCTTGGGGCTGTGGTGCACCCTCAGCTCTCTGCCTGGGATATCCCCAGTGGGTGGAAGCTGTCAGGGGGCAGGAGCAGCCTGCCCAGGCGGTAGAGCAGCCCTGAGTACCAGTGCACACCATCCTCCTGCACCCCTGGCCACCCCACCAGGCTGTGGTAGAGCCGGAGTGGCCAGAAGGCCAGCTGTGCCAGCTGTTGCTCCTGCACCAGAGCAAAGCAGGAAGCCACCACGCCGTCCACCACCAGTGTCCCATGGCGTGTCAGCGGGGCAAAGGCTCCCACGTCTCTCCGGTCCCACACCCGCACCACTTCGGCAGGCTGCAAGCTGCCCCCCCCAGCCACCACCAGCACGAAGTGTCCCGGGTGCACAAGGCTGGCAAAGATGGGGCGGAAGTGGGCGGTGGGAGCCGAAGCGTTCTCTGCCACAAAGAGAAGGTGGGTGGGCGTCAGGACCAGGCGCCGGGGTGGCTCCTGTGTCTCGATGACGTGGAAGGTGGTGAGGGCACGGGGCTCCTTGTCCAGAAAAGCCAGGAAGTCACTGTAGATGGGCCTGCCTGCCCCGTCCATTGCCAGCACTCGCTGGCCCGGGCGCAGTGCCCACAGTGGCGTCTGGGCACCGTCCTCCAGCGTTGCCAGTGCCCGCCCGGGAAAGCAGCCCCCCGTCTTCGCAGCGGCCGAGTGCTCTGCGCAGGGAGAGAGAGGACAGGAGGGTTACCCATCAGCCACACCCTCAGTACCACCTTTCCACTGTGCATAGACACCTTCCCAGTCTGCCTGGCTTTGCCCACCCAGGGATAACCCTGCCCTGGCATCAGCAATGTGAGCTTGTTCCCTACACACCCCTAGCCACAAATTTCCCCTAGGCACCTCATCCCCCAGCTACCATGTCACTTGAGGTGTCACCTGGGGACTCCAGCATGGTCCCAGAGCATTGAGCCTGCTGTACAGAGCCAAGTCCCAAACCCCAAAACAGCCAGGGGGAGTGGGACACAACCACAGCCTGAAATGTGCAAAACACTACCAGGGGGCACAGGAAGTTTGGAAAAGCAGAGGCAGAGCACTGAGACGGTGGCAGGCTGAGAAGTGGAGTGCTTGGTCTCCCTCTGCATACACTCACAGCATCTCAGTTCCCTGCAGTGCTGGTCCTGGGTTCTGCTTGGGAGGATGCTGCAAGGAGCAGCGCGGGATGCAGTGCCCTTTCCCAGCACTGCAGCACCCCTTCACCCCATGAGGCAGTCCTGCTTCCTTCTCCCACCTGCTCACCCCTGCACCACTGATGTCAGCCAGTTCCTGCTTCTCTGGGTTGTCAGGAGTCGGCTACAACTTGTGGCCATCATCGTGCAAAAGCCACCAGCCTCCTGGGCAGGGCTTCTCTAGTGATTGTCACAGGGTAAAAAAAAAAACAAATTCTCTGTGGCTTGTCTCCTGGGATGGTGGCACAAGGGTCCTACCCCTCTCCAGATGAAAAAATTCAGCAAGTCACCAGGTGTCACCAGGGGCCCATTCTGGCTCTTAGCAGGGGAGCCCTGGCTTCCCAAGGAAGGGTGGTTAGCTACCTCAGCAGCAGTGTTCCTCCCCCCAAGTCCCAGCGACTCCCATCTCGGTGTCTATATGATGCCCTCTCGCCATCTGCCTGTGGCATCTCATCTTAGGGTCCTGCTCCTATCCCTGCACAGTTACATCATCCATCTCTAAGCGCCCTCTCAGGGCCCTCTCCCAGCTCCCTCATCTAATCCCTGAGTGTCCCCACCCAGATGGCACTGCCCCCATCACTCCCCAGGTTTGGGCAGAGCCAAATCCCAGCCCCCAGGCCCATGAAGAGAGGCATCCATCTCTGGGACAGAATCCTTTTATTGCTCAGATGAGGTGCAGTGTCCGCTCTGTCCTTGCCCCAGAGGCCAAGTGCCAAATCCTGCACCCTGCATCCCCTGGCAGGCAGCAGAGCCATGGGGAGCAGTTGCAGGAGGGTGAGAGGGGTGCCTGGCAGAAGTGGAGGGCATAGGTGCTGGGCATAGAGGGGTAGTTGGTTGAAGGGAAGGACCCGAGGAGACACAATACATACAACAGGCCATGTGGCCATTCATACAAAAATAAAAGCCATTTACTAAGAGGTAGGGGCAGCCCGGCTGCCCTCTGTACACAGTTCTGAGGGGATCAGGATGTGTACCCCACAGACTCCACCATGCACTCATGGGTTCCCCATGGCCTTGGGAATAAAAATGGGGGACCCAGAGCCCTGAGGAGCTGCTGCAGAGTGAGGGGAATATGACTAGCCTCTAGAAGCCCTTCAAGGCCTCAGGGCCCCAAGTCTGGTGCTTGGGGTATGGCATCCCTCTTCAGCTGGTCCAAGGGGAGCATCCCAGGATTCAAGAGCCTCTGTCTTTCTCCAGGGGCACAGCCCCACTCCTCTGGCCAGCCTCACGGCTGTGGGGTCATGGTCCTTGCTTCAGAGCCTGGCCCCGCTCCTCCTGCCAGCCCCACAGGATGCCTCGGGGCACAGGAGCCCTGGTCCTCCGGCCACGTTTTGTCCCTCTTCTTCGGGGGTGCATCGCTCCCTCTCTGCGGCGTGGTCGGCCCACTTCCATCGCCGGCCGGCGTTGTGCCCGTCCTGGCATCAGCACGGGGAGCGGGTCAGTGCGGGGGGCCAGGCTGGCGTCTGGGGGTGTCGAGCCGCTGGCTGCGGGCTAGGGCAGTAGGACAGGCACAGTGCGGTGGGAACTGAGCCCAGGCATGAGAGACGCAGGGCAGCACAGACACACCGGCCCCGGCACCGCCGCCCATGGCGTGTGGCACTCGCGTGTGCGGGCACGGGCGCGGGAGTGCGTGTGCTGGCACGGCCATCTGTGCCAGCGTGTGCGAGGGCTCTGCGGGCAGGCACCGCCCTGCCGCACGGGGAGCGTGTGCCAGCGACCGCCGAGGCCGCCCCTGTGCCCACGCAAGCCCACGCACAGGCAGAGCCCTCCCCCGGCTGTCGCGACAGCACGGCCCCTGCCGGCGGTGGCCGGCGCCGTGCGCGGGGCGCTGCTGCCCTCTGCAGCCCGCAGCCAGCTCCGGCGGGAGCCGCATCCCGGGCAGCGCTGCTTCTCCCGGGCTGGGGGCGGGGGCTTGCACCCCATGCAATCTCCTCCCGGCCACTGGCAGGGCCTGAGAGCAGCTCTCCCACCCTCCACCCCGCCGCCCCCACTGCACTGCACAGGAGGAAGCGAACGCCACCAGCGATGAGAGCACCCCTTAAAGCACCACCCAGCTCTGCTTCCCTCTGCAGATGGTGCTACACAGCTAAGAGCTGATCCCAGGGTGACCTGGCCTGTCCTGCCTGATGTCCCTGACCCCACCTCTGGCTAGGCAGGGATGGACAGATGCTGCTGCTGCGGCAGAAGCTCAAAAGCAGCCAGCAGTGGAGCAGGGCGGGGCTGGATGAGGCTGAGCATGGGCACTAAGGGGCTGCAAGGGCAGAGGCAGGGCAGACAGGTGCCATGGTCAAACTGGGGGGTCAGGCTGGGGGAGAAAGGGATGTGAGCTGAGAAAAGGAGGAGGGTATAGTGGGTGGGTCAAGATGTAGGTCTATGGGAGCCAGATAGGGAATTTGCCCCATTGCAGTGGCTGGCCACCGGTGTGTGACTCACTCCTCACCTGACTGCCCAGATACGGAAATCAGGATGCAAGAGCCGGCACCCCCTGCAGGAGCACCCCACACAGCCAGCCAGGCTCCCTGGGTATGCTGCAAGAGGGGGTCTGGCCCCTGGCTCCACTCACTGCCCTCCACCCAGTCTTACCTGACTTGACGGAGCAGTGGATGTGTGCCTTGGACTCGTAGTAGACCCAATCGAAGCCAGCCTCCACGGCCAGGCGAGCCAGCATGCCGTATTTGTTGCGGTCCCTGTCCGAGGTTGTGATGTCCACAGCTCGGCCCTCGTAATGTAGTGACTCTTCTGAGTGGTGCCCATCCTCATCCCAGCCCTCTGTCACTCTCAGCTTCACCCCTGGCCACTGATTCATGACAGAGATCGCCAGGGAGTTCAAGCGGTCCTTGCAGCGCTGTAGGGCAGAGGGACAGAGTCAGTAAAAGCCTTTTGGAAGGAGGAATTAGCTACCTGGTTGGCAGGCTGCATCCCACCATGCTTCCATTAAGCCTCCCTGGGCCCTCAGGCCCTTGGGGGTTGGTCCAGCAGAGGAAGATCTGAGAACATGAGGTGCCTTGTCTATCCCATGGTCTCCAAACTCCCTGCAGAGCCTGATACCCCACTGTTGGGCAGAGAAGTGTGCACCCAACAGGGCACCCTTCTCCTCCTCTCTCTCTCCCCCAATTCCTGGCTCATTTGGAAGCCTGTTGGGCAACGCAGCCTGGTCTGGGCTGAAACACCCTCTCTGCTCTCCGGACTCCGGCTCTGTGCTAACTGTACCCCAGCAGTTCCCATCTGACAGGAGGAAGATACAGGAGCTTCAGTCCTGCTGCTTCCCAGCTGGGCAGAGCTCCCAGGTTCTCTAGGGCTGCCTCCAGGCACAAATGAAACATCCTGCCCGGTGCTCAGCACAGCTCTGCTTGGTCTGGCTCCTCAGGTCCTGAGTAACCAGGACACAGCACTGAACAGCCTCATAGCTTCATCCAGCCTCTGCTCCTGTGGGAAGTGCCAAACCTGCCCAAGAACTCTGTTGTGCTAGAACAGAAAGGATGTGGTGTGAAGCCCCCTTCACCTCTGCACCACAAGGGCTGAAAATCCTGGGCTGAGGAAGAGCAGCAGATCTTAAAAACCTTAGACTTGGTGGCCACAGGGGTCACACATGCAAGTATGGTGCCCATGGCAGTCCTCCCAGCAAGCAGAGGGATGCCAGCCCCAAATGCCTGTTTCACAGTCCTCCCAGCCCCATCCTGCCCTGCCCCACACTCCCCAGCCACAGCTGAAGGTCAGGGAAAGACCTCTGCAGGCTTGACTTGCAAAAGTACAGCCCCAGCTTCTGGTCCTTTGCCCTGCTGCTAAAGGGATGGAGGAGAGATAGAAAAGGTGTAGGAAAAGCAACATGGGAGCTTCTACAGAAAACCGTGTGAATGGACTAAGGCTGTGCAGCCCAGAAAGGAGATTCTGTGAGGTCCTGAAGAATCACAGAATAGAGCGAGTTGGAAGGGACCCATAGGATCAAACGCCTGGCCCTGCACAGCACACCCTAAGAATCACACAAAGTGAAACTGTGTATAAAACCAATGACAATTTAAAAGAGACAACTGAGACTGGGGTGTTTTTATGCTGTCTCCAGAGGCTGAGGTTCACAGCCAGAGGTACAGCTGGTTCTGAGGCATCCAGCTGGATCAGGAGTCCCACTGTCACTGCCCAGTGCTCGCTGGGTGGGAGAGCTCTGCCTCTTTAGAGGTAAAAGACTCTGGTGCTCCTCTCACTGCCATTCTCCAGGAAACAAGGAGTCCCATAAAATCAAGGCAAAGGACAGAGCATTCATGGTCATGCACAAAGCCACTCCTGGGAAGCATTAAATGAAATTACTGGACAGAAGCTTAAAAACCAGCTGCTGCTGGGGACGTTTTTGCAGGATGCCAGCTCAGTATTGGAACTCCCCACCACCATGTCATGGGTCTTGAGACAGTTACAGCAAGCATGAGCCAGGGCTCTAAAACCTGATGCTGGCTACATCCCTGGGCTCAAAAATGCCCCAGCACTGCTTCCGCAGGGACCAAAAATGTAGGTCCTCACCCTATCCCCCCAAGCACCTGATCCCATCCCAGGAAGGTGGGCGCTGCTGCTCTTGGGGAAACCTGCTTGCACTTGGCAGGGTCCAGGCCCTGGGAAGGGCAGTGCCAGGCAGGCCTTTGCCCCACATGAGGTCTGCCGTCATCCCACAGCTCCCTGGGCGTGGGGAGATAAGCCAGGAAGGTGCTGGACAAACAGTTTGCTAGGTGAGGGGAGGAGGAATAGGGAGGAGAGTGACTTTTGTCCCCGTCCAGCACCATCATGGTGCCACTTGGCACATGAGACAAGCTGTTCTCAAGGTCCCCAGCCCCAGCGAGACCCCGCAGTAAGGCAGTTCAGCACTGGAAGCAAGGAGGGAATCCCCGAAGCCCCCGTGCATCCCCCGGGCAACACTCCAGGCATTCCCTTGCCACTACCATGCCAGCACCCCGCTCTGGGCATCCCTCTGGCCCTCACTGCCAGCCCTTCTGTCGTCCAGAGGCACTCTGCCCGCACAAAAACAACGAGACTGTGCAAGCCTTTTCCCCCAGGCAGGAACAGCGTCAGGCGGAGCCCTGGAGGACCCTGTCCCCGGTTCTGCCGGTGCCATCGGTGGCCAGCAGGTGTCAGAGCGCGGGAGGGGACCGGCAGGGACGGGCTGGAAGCAGGTACCGATGGACAAGGACCAGGCAGGCTCAGGAAGGTCAGGGAGGAAGCACGTACTAACGGGTGGGGAACTGGTGGGTAGGACAGCAGCGGACAAGGAACAGCCATGGATGGGCAAGGAAGAAGCAACTATGAAGAGGAAACAGGCAGGGATGAGCAAAAATAAGTAGGGAGCAAGCAGTGATAGGCAAGGCTGAGCAGTGATGAGGATGAGCAGGGTGAGGATGAGCAGGGAGCAGGCACGGGAGGCACAGAGAAGACAACAAAGGACAGGGATGGACAAGGATGGACAGGGATGGGTAAAGAGCCAGCAGCAATAGTCAGGGAGCAGGCATGAGTTGCATGAAGTAGGTAGGGATGAGCATTGCCTGCCCAGGGGCTCTGCTGCTTGCACAAACAAGTAGGCAGGGACCAGAAAACTCAGCAGCATGGGCTGAACTCAGGGTCTGTGTTTGATGGTGACTGCAGGGAGGGCACAGCTTGTCCCTGTCATGGTGCAGATGACCGGCACCCCCAGCTGACATGCAGGATGGGGTCTCATATGACCACACTAAGCTGGCGGTTCTGCTGTCCCATGCACCTCATGGTGAATATCCCGGGGATGTTGGGCTGGGCTAAGCAAAGGAGCTCTACCCACCTTCTGCCCAATCCTTGCATCTCCCTTTTTGTGTCCATAATGGGGACAGAAGCATGTCCTGTGGGGCAAGCCAAACCACTTTAGGGAAGGCAGCAGGGCAGAGCTCTAAGATGGGGTGCAGTCAGCAGGGATTCCAGGGTCATCTCAGGGAAAGTATGAAGGACACTCAGGTGTGACCACAGTCTCAGAAGAGGTGTTGTGAATGGAGTGTGCTTCTCCCATGTCCAGAGTCTGGCCAGGAGAAGAGGGGTCTTACTAGCATCTCCTCCTGAAGTGAGGCTTCCCCCAAAGGAAGCCAAAAGTCCTCCACCAAGGTCTGTATGAGAGATTCCTCACCACTGCAAGGACAGTCTCTGTGTCAGCTGGGCAAAGAGTGGCTGCAAGGGATGATGGTTGGGGTAGGGAGAGGCTGAGCTGGGGACTCTATGGGGGCAGGGGACCCATGGCATTCCTGGGCCAGGCTCCTGGGGAGAGGTGAGGCAGGTTCTGCCTCCAGCCTTATCTCAGCACCTCCGAGTGGGACCAGTGAGAGCAAACACACTGGAATTCTTGAGGAAGATGAAACGATAAAGGAAAGGCGGGCAGAAAACAGCACTACCCACTCCTCTAAGCAGGCGACATCTTCCGGCTGCCTGGGACACCCAGACCCTTGGACTTGGGGAAAGAAAACAGGTTTGAAGTGAGTCAACAGCAGTAAAAGCCAGTGCTCTGGGGGAAGGGACAAGGAGTTGGGTCAATGGCCTTTCCCAACCCATAGCAACACAGGACATGGTGTCAGAGCCAGAATTCCCATACCTGGGGGCATCTCCCGCAGCCAAGAGCCACAAAAATATTCCAGAGGGCTGTGGGATGGCAGAAATCATGCCACCTCCATAGCAAGGAGGAACAATTCCTTGCAGAGCTGCCCAAGGCACTGTGGTACCCATCTGTGCATGGATGCGTGGTGGCCAGGGACCCTGCCAGAGTAAACCCTCATTTATGCAGCCCAAGAAGACCAGGATGCTTCTAGGTACTCTGCCAACAAGGCAGTGGTACAGCATGGTATGTTAGGCTGACAGATGCGACACAGAGCCCTGCCTCTCCCAGCTGTGCTGAGAGTCACTGGCTGGATTAGAGAAGGTGGTGGGAGCACTCTCAGGAGAAAACACAGCGAGAAGCACTCTCTTGCCTCCAGTGATGTCAACCACTTCCCTGATGCCTGGACCAGCGGAGGTCACTGCTTCCTCAAATATCCCTGAAGCTGCTCCCCAGGGGAGGCAGGTTACAGCCCAGCCCCAGGGCTCCAGTCACCAGCAACCACAACTTGTGCAACTCCCTAAGCTTACTGCCTTTCAGGGGATCCTGGTCCCTCTGCTACAGTCCCTAGCCTTAAAACCAACCACAGCCATGATCCCTGCCCTAAAGGACCTGCTCTCAGGGCACACGGGGCTGCAGAGCTGTCAAGCCAGCACCCAAGAAGCTTCTCCTCCTAACGTTATCAACACCTTGGTCAGAAACTATGGCCAGGGCTTTGCCTACCATCACAGTCACCCATGTTCACCCACCCACTAGCCCCTGACCGAGGGATGCAGTGGTCAGAAGGACAGCCCCAGCTGCCCTCTGCTTCCCCCAGGATCTCGTTAAGGCTGTAACCCTGCTGAGGCTGGTGGCCAGGTTTCTTAGCAAGGCCGTGCGGCTCCTTATCTGCATTCCTGAAACCCTCAGGCATTCTCCTGGCAATATTAAAACAGAGAGTAACCTTCGTCCAGCATCACCCCCCTCTTCTGCTGTCGTCTGTGTCGTCCACCCCCCCATCCCTCCTGCTGGCGCAGGGCACTTGTAAGCCGACTGCAACAGGGCATTTGCAGTAACAGGTTGTCCCCAGCCCTGAGCACAGCAAGCAGTTCCCACTGAGCACCCTTCACCATCCTACATGAGACATGCAACAAGAGGGGGCACTGAGTGTCAGAGTGGGGACGAGGTCAGCAAGAGCACTCCTGGAACCTACTCTCCTCCCTGCCAGCACACCAGGCTCTGGTCTGTCCTTCAGATCCAACAGGCAGCCTGCCTGTTCTGCCACTGCGTAGGCAGAGTAGAGGGGCAAGAGCGGGATGGTTGCATGGGGCAGGGTGCTGCCTGACCAGAGAACAGCGCGGCACAGCCCTGCCGGATCGAGGGTATGTGGAAGGACGCTGCCGGATCGGGGGCAGTGTGGCATAGCTCGGGGTCACCAGGGACGGCTGCTGCCAGCTTGAAGGGTTATGCCAGCCTGGGAGCCAGTGGGACGAGAGTTGAGGGGCAGCACCACAAAGTGTTGCCAGCTCGGGAGTCACAAGGGCGTACCTCAGGGTGCAGCCAGACACGGCTGCCACAGGCTCTGAAGAGCAGCGGGGCAAGGTGCTGCCATCTCGGGGGACAAGGTGCTGCCGGTTCCGGGAGCAGGGTGCTGCCGTCCCGAGGCGCAGCGTGCTGTCCGACGCGCACAGCGCAGCCGAAGGGACAGAGCTTTGCAGAGCCCGACGAAGGGAGATGCACTCACTGCACGCCGGCAGCCCGGACCCGGCACCGGGATGCCCGGGGCAGGACGGGGAAGCCGCAGCGCCGGGCCCGCATGGTCCCCGGAGAGTGGGCAGCAGGGCGCTCTGGGGCAGCCCCGGTGCCCGCAGATGCCCGGCGCGGGGGTAGAACCGGGAGGCAGCGGGGCCGTACCTGGGTCATGAGCCGGTCGGCGCCAGTGTTCTCCTCGTCCTTGAAGATGATGTCGGGGTTGTAGTTGGGCGTCAGCTCCTTGAAGCGCTCCGAGTTACGCGCGATCTTGCCCTCGTAGCGGCCGCTAGCCCCCAGCGTCTTCTCGGGGACGTTGGGGCTGAACTGCTTGTAGGCGAGCGGGATGAGCTTGCGGGGCGGGCGGCGGCGGCTGCCCACCACCCTGCCCGGCCCGCAGCAGCGCACGGCCGGCGCCAGCAGCAGCGCGCACCCGCTCAGCAGCAGCAGCAGCCGCGCCGGCTTCATGGCGCGCCCG
>JACBWW010000014.1:11071735-11160172 GCA_020086605.1 Lanius collurio
GGAAGCAGTCGTTGTACTGGTGTAGGCGCGGCGGCTGCCCGGCGCGGGTGCGCTCCGGCTGCCCGGTGCGGCGGGCTGGCGTCGGCCCGCTCTGAGCTGCTGTGGCCCGGCGGCGGCAATAAATAGAGAAGGGCCGTTTGTTTTGGCAGGCGAGCGGCCGCTTGCGGGGCGCGGGGCGCGGGGCTCGGCGCTGCCGGAGCCCTCCGCGGTTTGCGCCTCGGCGGTCAGCGCGGCGGGGCTGGAGCCGGAGCCGCCGCTGCCTCCGCTCCCCGGGCAGGAGTGAGAGGGGAAATTGAAGAGATCCGGGACCGGGAACCGCCAGGACCGCACCCTGCCCGTGTCCCAGCCTCCCAGCGCCCTCCCTCTCTCGCCTCCTCCCCGTGGAACCTGCCCCGGGCCGCCCGCAGCCTCCTCCCCCCTGCCGAGCCCTGCAGCCCACCCCGCTGGGGGTGCCCGCCGCCACCTGCCCCCCGGGGCAGCCCCGCCGCCGCCCCAAGGCGCTCCCGGTCCGCCGCACACCCTTTGCCCCCCTTCGCGGGGCGTCCTGCGGGGGCTCCCTCGCGGCGGAGTGGGCGCGGGGTGGCACCCCCGGGGCTCCGGCCCCCACCGCGCCGCCTGCTCGCCAGGGGCCCGGGCCTGCGGGCGGGGATCAAACAGAGCAGGGAGGCAGCTGGTTGAAATTTAACCACAATATTCTCGCTCCCCATTGTTTCCAGGGAGGCCCGATATTTCCACAACAGGATTATGGCATCTGATTAACTCGCTGAGACAACAATGAGGGGCTGGGATGGGCTTCCCCTTCTAGCTGCCAAAAGGGGAAAGTAAATATAACACCCTGATTTCAGGAGCGAGGGTTTGCAGGGCCCCCCCGGTTCTCCCCCAGCTGTGTGCCAGGGAGGGGTCCGGCACAGGTCCACTTGCATACCCTCTGGTTCCCTAGTATCTTCCCAGGTGAGGCAGTGCCTTGGGATGCCCACACACACACAGCTCTCTCAGGGATGTCCCCTAGCCAGCTTCTTCAGTGGGCACAGGGCACAGGTCACTCACAGGGATACACAGTGGCCAGGCTGGAATAGCCAGCCAGACATCCAGCTCTGGCTGCAGAGCTTTGCTGGCCTCAGCAGCACCAAGCAACCTGGGCAAGAGGGATGCAGGTTGGTAAGCCAGCATCACCCACAGACTTGAGATGCTGCTATCCACTGCCCCCAGTAGACCATTTCCTTTGCAGGAGCTGCAAGCAAAGTGCAGCTGGCCAGAGGTGTCTCCATCAGATTTTCATACTCAGTAGCCACGGTCCATCAGATTTTTGTACTGGTTTTCATACTGCTTACCCAAAACCAGTTCCCAGAGCCTCTGTGATGTCGTGCCACTGAGCAGGATGCAGATATCCCACTGCTCCTGCACATGATGAAACTGGGGTGTTTGGCCAGCAGCCCCAGGCCACCCCACTTCTACACCTCTTCAACTGATCCTCCCAGTGCAGCATTATAAGGGCATCAGCAGAGAGAGCAGAGGGGATGTACCACAGCACCATTCTCCAACCCTGCCCTTGGCTTCTCAGGGATGCAGAAAGGACGCAACCCTCTGTGCATCACTAGCACAGGAAAATTAGACCCTATGGACCCTGGACTAGATTCACAGAATCTTCCAGGGTGTTTTGTACTCCCAACAAAAGGAATGAGCCTAGCTTCCTACTTTGCACATCACAAGAGACTGTGAAGCAGGATCCTCTGGGATAGCAGTGCATCTGGAGGCTGCAGCACTTCACCAGGGAGAAGTTCCCTATGAATGCTAATGTCACAAACCCAGACCTCCAAATAACCTCTGCAGCCTGCCAGCATGCAGTGTCACAAGCTTCTGTCCCCCTCCCAGCAGCTCCAGGCTCACAGTAAGCAGTCTAGCCCTGCACTTGCTGGTAATACTGTTCATGTCCCATGGAGGCCTAGGATAGAAGACAGGGAGTTGGGTTTAATGGTGACAGCAACTCCTGCCCATGCAGGGACCGTGGCACTGTCATCGGTCCTGGCCACAGCAAGCAGTGACAGTGCCCTGTTGCTGGGTGCAGAGTCCATCACCTCTCCATGCAGCATTCCCAGTGTCAGCCAGTGCTTCTGCCAGGCAAAGCCCACAGGCACATGGGGCTGAGTGGGACAGGGACACCAGGCACAATAGGGTAGCCAAACTGGGCGTATGGGGAGGCAGCTGGAGGCTGAGACAGGGTCGGGATAACCAGTGTTTGAGGGAGAAAAACTGCCTGGGGAGGGGGACTCCTGCTTGGGCAACTGATGGGAAGGGACCTTTGCTGCTACAGTGGAGGTGGGAGAGTTGCAGCGTCTGTCCCTGTATCTCATGGCATTTCCCTCAACACTCGGCCACTCTCGGGCACTGCCGGGACACACTGCTCCTGCCTGCATTCCGGCAGTGCACCAGTGCCTCTTTCCTCTGTCCTTCGGCTCTCCCCACCAGCGCATCCCGCTGTCCCAGCGCGAGCGGCAGTGCAGCATCCTGCGCACCCCTTGCTGGGCTCCCAGGGCTGCCCGGAGCTGGGCTCTGCGCAGGGTGAACGGGCGGCGGAGCCGAGACAGGCAGTCTAGGTGGTGCTATTTCTCTATTTTTGCACTGGACGGATTTGGGATTTTCCTCTCCCTATTCGCTGCTTTGGTCGTCTTCTTCCCTCTCTCTCTCTCTCTCTTTCTCTCTCTCTCCCCCTCTCTCTTTTTTTTTTTTTTTTCTTTTCCTTTTCTAAAAATACTTGACAGCGATTGAAAGGTCCCTTTAATCGAGGCCACAGAGCCCTTATTAAGGGCACGGGTCGGGGTGCTGGGCCGTGCCCAGCATAACGGCTTCATTAAACCCTGAGAAAACTAATATTTATGGAATCAAATTTATGGAGGCCAAGGCCGAACTTGTGGCCTTTAATGTGTGTCGGGAGCTCAAATCCAGCCGGCTCCAGGGAGGAGGGGGTGGGGACAGGGAAGGAGACCCCAGGGGGACAGGATGGGACAATGTGTAGTGACATTCCCCGGAGCTGGCGACAACCTGGGCCAGGGAGGAACTAGTGGCCCTATGCTGGAGTCTTGAGGGCCAGGGTCCCTGCGGTTCCCTGGGGGACATTGGCAAAGCTCTTTTTCCTTCTGTGTTCACTCTCCTGCTTTTATTCACCCTCCATCCATGCTCCTGCATCCACACCTTCCATCGCGTTGGAAGAGGGGTGAATGGAACAGGATCTATCCCTGCAGCAGGTCTTTAGGGCTGCTGGGCACTCCACAGGTACTTTGCAGCAGGACAGAGTTCATGAGCAACAACTCTGCAGCATTCCTGGGACTAGCTCCCCCCAGGCTTAAGCACCGCAGGGAGAAGCAGAGACATAGTAACTCACAGGAAAGACCCAGGGGTGCAGGTGCTGGTTTGCACCACCCACTCCTCCCCCACAGAGTCCACCAGCCACTGGCGTAGACAGGTTGGGATTGCTTCAGCCCTACCTCTCCCTGTGATGTCTCCTCAGACCCAAAAGGGATAGACAAGCCAGATGCCCTCACAGGGGCTATAAGCATTCCTGAATGTGCTGGTATGCATGGGGGAACAGCACAAACCCCAGAGCCAGAAAGGACCTGAGGGACAAGGCTTGCAACAGAACAACTCCTGTGCCAGGAGATGGAGTGGAGTCCATATAAATGGAGCAGGCGTTGCACCAGGGACAACCCGGCAACAGAGGATATAGGAAACCCTTAAGCTGCTGTCCCAGTCCTACCCTCAGCTAGTAGCAGGACCCTCCCCAGGGGCAAGTGCCTAGCAGGCAGACTCAAAGCTGCCAAGATAAGATGCTTGCAGATGGGAAAATGTAGGATGCATAAGCTACAGCAGTCACCACAAGCTCCGCATCCCATGGCTTTCCCTTCTCACCACCCACCCTGCTCTGCATGCTGCTCCCTCAGAAAGGAAATATAAAAAGCAACCAGTTGCACTCGCCCTGGGACTGGTCGGCTGTGGCCCAGAAAAGGCCCTTTCATCCCCCTTCTACAGACACAGGGACTGCTCCGGATGTTTTTATTTCCCCCTTTCTGCCTAAGAGAACAGGCAGCTGGCCCAACCCCAGGGAGCAGGGCAGCTGGGGGCATGGGTCCCTGTCCCAGGAGAGCAGCACCACTGGCTGCAGCCTGCCTGCTGCCTGCCTCCCTGCTTGCTGCTTTAGGACCTGGCTTGGGCACAGGAATGGGGTTCCAGTCCTGAAGGAAGCATAAGGACCCAGTGGCTGGGAGAGGAGAGCAGGAGTGGATGGTGGATGGATGGATGGATGGATGGATGGATGGATGGATGGATGGATGGATGGATGGATGGATGGATGGATGGATGGATGGATGGATGGAGTGTGAAGGGATTGAAGTGGTGGTGTGTGTCCAGGGAGCATCTGTAAGCTGTTCCAGGCCTGCTCCCGGACCTGGGAGCATTCAGTGTGGTAGTGTTTTGGTTGTCTCCTGCTCTTTGGAGGCCAAAGGATGAATCAACTCCATATCACCTGCACAATAACTATGGTGGAGGTGCCTGCAAATGTAGGGTGCTCCAGTCCATCCAGGGCCTTTGCCAGCCTGCTGCTGCAGGCACCAGCACACAGTGTATATCCTGGTGTGGGACAGGAACAGGGGCTCCAGCCCCCTTAGCATGCTGTGCCCCCATGATCTGGGCATCCTCTTGTGCACACCCCAAACACATACTGCTGTTCAAGAGGAGGCACAGCATGGCTGGGAGTGGCTGTGCTGGGCCACAGCAATGAGCTGCTGCCACCTCCTCACTGTCCAGAGTCACTGCAAGCCCCTGGGACATCAGGACTGGCCTGAGGGGGACCCAGCAGCACGGGTGGTTACATTCCTTCCTAGACATTACAGCCCTGGTGAGACAGAGGAGAAGGAATCCCACCCAGACACAGCCTTTTATTGCAAATCCACTCAAGAGCAGCCAAACCCCACAGCTCTGCCAGAGCCCCAGCTGTCCCACTGGCAGCATCCCTCCCACTTCTCCCAGGTCCAACACTGGCTCTGCCATGAGAGGAAGCCTGGGCAAACTCTGCACCAGGGAAGAGTTAAAAAAGCTGTTTCCTGAAACACTGTTGAAGAAAGGGGCTCCATCTCCCCAAAGGGAGACATCTTGTGAGGGGACCATGACCTGGGTAGGGTCCACCAGGAGATGCAGAGAAGAGGTAGATGATACATGGGTGCTCTGCACTCCCTCTCTTGGATGCTGGGGGAAGCAGAGACCCTTGGCAGGGTTGGCAGCAATCTTTCAGCTGAAGAGCCCTTTTGCCTTCTTTGGCTTGGCCTTGGCTGCAGGCAGCCGGGGCTTCTGAGCTGGGGAGGAGGCTGGCTGTAAACAAAGAGGAGGCAGTGTCAATTCCCCATTGGGGGGTCATACAGGGTGTGTGCAAGTGTGAAAGCAGTGATATTCCTGTAATCTCTGTTGTGACAGTGCAAAATACATACACATGTGCAATCACACACTCCCCAGTCAGGATGCATGCGGCAGAATGGGCTAGGAACCAAGCTGAGACTCTGAGCCCATCCTGGATGGGCACAGTGCTTGAATGAGAGGATGGAAAGGAGATGTGGGCCCCATCCTGCCATTGGTACACAGAGACTGTTCTAGAGCAGCACTCACCGAGGTTCTCTCGCTGGAAGATGTTGTTTCAGCCTCCTGGGATGGAGGAGGTGGATGGGGGTGCTCTGTGGTTTCTGCAGTGGGTGATGTGTCCACGTCATCCTCTGGCACCAGAAAAAGATGCAGTTTGGGACTGAGATAAGGGAGCATGAGGCATTGACCAAACCCACTCCAGGAACTGTGCTTGGATGGGGAGCCCAACCCCTGGGGGGAAAGCAAAGGGGGATACAGTTGCATGGGGTGAGCTGCACCCAGGGCCACACTTCCCTTCCCCCAGGATATGGGGCTCAGCAATCAAGGGGATGGCTGCATCACATCCTCCCCATGCCACAGCCAAGGAGCTCCTCACCAGAGCAACGCCGTTTCCGAGCCTGCTTGGCCTCCTGCTGTGTCACTGCAGTGTAGAGCTGCTGCAGAGCAGAGGCAAACTCCCGCCCTTCTTCCGCACCGCAAATCCGGGGCAGGGTCTGTGGGAGAGAGTAGAGGCACCATCACCCTGCCAGGACATCACCTGCCAGGTCACCCTGCTGTGGTACCGCTGTGGGGCAGAGAAGGGGCTGTGCCCCCCTCTGCCTGTCAGGCTGCATCTGTTTCACCCCAGCACTGCAGCACAGTTTGTGGGAACAGGCAGCTCAGGCATTGGGTGGGATGTGGCTGCTGCCAGCTGTGCACACACCCACACACCTGCTCTGGACACTGGGTTGCCTCCCCATTGAGAGGCAGTCTTCAGAGGCTTTTGGGTCATTCATGAAATGCTGGAGATAAGATCACTCTGGAAGGGCTCTGGCTTCCCTGCCTAGAGCAGCATGGGCTGCAGCTTGCAGACATGGACAGCGAACCTTGGGCAGGCACATGACCTCAAGTGAGAGGTGGGAACAGGTAGCCCCTGCCTGCCACCACAGCCTCCAGCACAAGTAATCTCTGATGGCCCCATGGAAAGTGGAAATGATGTGACGGTGAGATGAGGGATGCCCAGGTTTGTTCCCAGTCTGCCAAAACAGCTCCTGCCTCCCTGCACACATTTATATTCCCTCCAGACTTAACACGGGAAGCCCCCATCCTCCTGCCTGCACCCCTGGCCAGTGGCATGCCACCTTTCCTGCTGGGCCATGCTGATGCACATGAGAGAGCTTGGCGAGCTGGGGAAGTGCCACACTCCACTGGGAACATAACACAGCTCACAGTGAGCAAACAAACATGCACAGGGATGGGGAAACGCATGTGTGCCCTGGAGGGGTTGCTGTGGGGGGGGGGTGTGGGGCACAGTGTGGGCCTACAAGTGCAGGTGAGTGTGAGCATGATGACGTGCATTGGGACTGTGTGTGCAGCAGTGTGCAGATGAGCATGGCTGCGGATGCATGCATGGCTGATTGTGTGGCTCTCTCTCTGTGTTTGTGCGTGTGTGTGTCAAAGGTCTGCACACACTAATCTCTGCCCTGCTCCACACCCAGACAGCAGGAGAACAAAGTGTAACAGATAAGGTAGGATCCTCTCCAGGCCAGGAAAGTGGGGAGGGGATGGGGACACTCAGACCCACTCAAGGCCAGAGTCCAAAGCCTGACCCCAGCTTCCCAGTGGCAGAATGGATAGGCTGAGCCCTCCTCACTGCTCCCTGCCAGACAGGGTGGCAGGATAGGGCTGATACCAGGATGGGTTGGCTGCTGCCCAGAGAGACACTTTCCATGCAGGTCTCATCTCTTCTGCTGGAGTCACAGGCATGAAAGGCCCCTTGGCTGTAGGAAATGCATAGCACCGGCCTCTGCTTTTTGACCAGCTGCTATACAGGTCACCTTCTCTGTCCTTGCCCACTGCCACTGGAGGGAGCGATGCTCTGCTCCCAGCATCCCACCAGCATCCCACCAGCATCCCGCCAGCATCCCGCCAGCATCCCTGGGATTGCTTGGTACTGGGCAAGCACACCTCTCAATGCCTCATCACCGAGCCACTGAGCTGTTAGCTGCACTGGCTCATCACAGGGTCTCAGAGAGGAGGAGGAGGGATGCTAAGCACCTCAGGCACCCCAAAGATGCTCTTGCTTTGCTGTCTCACCCCACAGAGCCAGAGTTGCACCCAAGGTTGCAAAAGCAGCATCCAAGGCTGGGAAGGTGACTGCACTTCAAAGGCAGAAGAGGGCCTGGTCACGGGTGGCTGACACAGCCCAGATCAAAGGCACAAGCTGGAGTCATAATTCAGTGAAAAGCAAACAGCAGCTCCCAGGAAAGTCAGGAATGGCAGTGAAGTGAGCAAAGTGTACCAGATAGCGCTGCGTGGGTCAGTGCCCCAGGAGGGCAGGAGAGTCCCCCACAGAGCCAGCCAGCTCTAGTGCCACTACTGTGGTGCCCACCCCCTCTCCCTGCCACCAACCGATCTCTGGGGAATGCCAGGGCAATGGGGCAGGCTATGCATCCAGGTGTAGGGTGCTGCACAATCTCCTCTGCTCGAACCCATCCAGGATGGCACCTGGGATCTGCCCCAAGGCCCAAGGCTGCTCAGGCTGCTCCACTTCACAGCATTCATGCAAGGATCTGGGCAGGGCGGCTGCACACTCAGTGCTCAGTCCCAGCTACCCAGAGTCAGCACAGTGTCCCCATGAAGTCCCTGGGGATGAGGCAAACCATCCTTGCAGCCAGACAGTGTCCCCAAGAGCAGCACACTCACATGCACTGAGGACACGCCCTGGGGAGGCAGTGGGAGAAGAGTGCCCAGCGCCCCTGGGGGGATTGAGCATCCGGAGTGACACAAGGGTCTGCAGGTGCAGGGCACCTGCTGCCCACGCCTGCTGGAAGGGCTTAGCTCCAGAAAGCCCAGGGTGGAATTTGGGAGTCAGCGGCCACTTCCTGCCGCTGCCCTTCCCGGCGGCTGGAGCCCGCGGGCTCGGGGCCATGGGGTGGCCGGAGCTGGCCCGCGGCGGGACTGGGAGGCTGCGCTTCACAGCCCCGGAGGGAAATGGGTTATAACCAGAGCTGGAAGCGTTTCCCTGCAGAGCTATGACTCAGCAGGGAGCAGAGCGTGCTGTGCCAGCCACCGGCCACCTGATGGCCCCGAAGGCTGAGAGGGACAACAAAGTGTCCCCAAAGGGCTGGATGGGGGACAAGCCCTGGCTATAGGTGATTTTCCCCTTCCTCCTTGCCCCACTGGCTCCATTCCGAAGCTGAACCCTGCTGCAGACAAGTTGTCCCCACTGCGACATCAACCCTCGCCTCTGGTGACTTGTTTTTCCCTGATTACCCATCTCCAGGATAAACACGATGTCTGAGGTCCGGGGAGCCGCACAAGCAGCGGGCTGGCAGCTGGGGGAGTGCTGGCCAGGCTGCTCCACACGACTCGCCAGGCACCAGAGTGATGCCTGGGGAGCTGGCATGGCTTGTCTGTCCTGTTATGACTACCTGGCCACAAGGCCAAGTGGGATGCCCCCGTATCAGGAGGGAGTCAAGGCTGTGGAGGCGGCACGGGAGGCTCCCCAGCACACCCTGAACTGCAACTGGGGTGGAGGTGCCCAGCAAAGGGGGGCAGGTGCTTGACCTCATGCTGAGAGCAAGTCATGCTCACCAACAGCTCCACGGTGTGGACGGGCAGCTCAGGGGGAGTTTGGCTGCAGCCTTGCTCAGTGACCCCAACCCAGGGGGCTCTGCTATGGGGCTGCACCCCAGTGTGGAACGCAGCAGGGTCAGTGGTGGGCAGGGTACAGAATCTATCTCCAAGGCATTCTGCCTTTACCCACCCCCTGCCCAGACTCCCTCCTCAAGGGACCATAAGGGACAGCAATTTGCAGTATGAGCAGAAGGGGCACATCACCCAGCCCGGCACCATGCCACCAGTACAAAACCATCACCTTTCCCTGGCCCAGGATGGGTTTGCTGGCAGGCTGGATCGTGCTGGGCTCCTGCACCAGCGCCAAGCACCAGAGTCTAAATCGGTCATGCTCAAAGCTGGGGACTGACCCTTTCATTATCACACCAGACATTCAAAGCGGTTACCAACATTCTTCACTACAAATCCCACATTCCTATTTTTTAATATATTTTTAACTGGAAAACAGAGCAAATGGGGCCTGTTTGGAAATTACAGCCTGGCTGCTGTGGCTTGTATGTCAGATCTGCCCACATTCCCGTGGCCAGCCTCAGCACATGCTCCACAGGGGCACACTTAATAATTCCTGCCGGGGCGGGAGCCAAGGGGTGTGGGCCAAGGGGGAGGATGGCTTCCCCAGGCTGTCCCCACCAGCGGGCTCTGCGGAAGCAGCGTGGTGGAGTGGCAGACCAGGAATGGCAGACTGGATCTCTGACACTGGGCACAGCTGCTGCCACACTGGCATGGAAGAAGTCTGGTGATGCTGTGGCAGTCCACAGTGGACAAGGGAAGGGCTCTGTGGCTGGTGCATTCCTGTGCCTCAGGGCCAGGCTGGCCTTGGCACTCTACCCTGCCACAAGCTTTGTGCATGCTACTGGGAATGGGGCTGGCATGGCTTAATGGATCTGTGCTGGGCATCTCTGCCCATGGTTACGCCAATGTCAGTCAGGCTAGGGAGAGACCCGCTCTGGGATCCAGGTAGATGCTCACTCACCCTCTTCCAGCAGCAGAGGATCTGTCTGCAAGAGAATAGATGGAGAGAGTTAACTGTCCCCTTCCAGCTGGTATCAAGGGCAGGGAAGGGGTGCTTATTCCCTGGGATGAAGCAGGGCACACCAGCCGGATCTTCTGCCCCAGCTCCCTTGTGGGGAAATGGCCATCTTCCTGGGGGCAGAGCTGCCTCCAGGCACTCCAAGGTGCCCTACACTTACCACTGATGCCCTTTCCCAGCTCCTCCAGCCCTTAGATCTACTTGCACCCAGCCCAGCCTGCATCACTCCCTGGGGCACTGCATACTCCAGAAACAGGTGGCTAAAGGACCAGCCGTGAGCTCGAGCTGTCACTGTCCCCATCCCCCCTACCATGCAATCCCAGGGGATACGCAGCAGATATGCAGCAGCAGCAGCAGCAGCAGCAGTAGCTAGGAGAGCTGGCGGTGCTGCCAGCCCGCCCTTGGAGCAGGCACGGGCAGGATGGCCAGGGTTTCACAGGCAGGCAGCCAGGCTGAATACACCTGGCAGGAAGTGGCGGTGCCGGCAGGGGAAGGCAGCCGGAGAGCTGCTGAGAGGTGAAGGGGTCACCCCGGGGAAGAGCGGGTGGTGAGGCCGGGACAGAGGAGCATCCCAGCCCAGCCCGGCATGGCACAGCACTCCTCCCAGCACCGCTCTGGCCCTGCTGCCGGCAATGTTTTCCTTTCCCCCTGACTTCAGGGGCCTTTCCAGCGAGCAAATGTCAGGCACATAAAGAGCGGCACTGTGAGCGGAAGATGGAGCGAGAATGCCTGCCCGCGTCCCTCCGTAAGTGCTGTCTCACACTTCATCAAGGCAGCCTTTGCAAGCGAGGCACTCACTTAACAACCAGCAGTCTATGCTGGCCGGCGACCGCAGCAGCCCCGCCGCTCAATACCCTTTTCTTTTCTCCTTGTGCTGCTTCTGTGGCTTGGGTTACAGCCTTTCTCGCAGACACTGAGCGGAGGGGCGTGGTGGCAGCGGGGGCTCTGCATTGTGCCGCCGCCACGCCGGGGTGGACGCTGGTTCCCCCCAAGCAGAGACACTGGGGGGGTTCTATCCCTGCTCTGCCCACTCACTCCTGCATCCAACGGGCAGGGATAAATCCCAGGGAAAGGAGGATCGGCGGCAGAGCAGAGGTGGGGCAGGAGGTTGCATCTCCTCCCCAGTCATGTGAAGACCAACCCACCAGGAGCAGCCTGGGGCTTGGCAGAGACGATGGCGGGGGGTGAGTGGTTCCACCCTCAGTGGGCACCGTCCCTACCCCATCCCATTTGGAAAGAGGCCCAAACCCATGGGCATTCAAGCCCTCCCCCTGCCCAAGTGCCAACAAACTCCCTGAAAAAGAGTCGTGTCCAGCACTAGCACTAGCATTGCCTCCCCACCTGGGCAATGCTGGAAGATGCTGGGTCTTGCTGCTCAGGGTCTGTTGGCAGCTGCTGGTGACACTCCTGGCTCCAGCTTGACCACTTGTCATCCTGTCCAGCAGCCCATGGGGTAACAGCAAAACCTTTGGGGAAGCTGGCACTGGATGCCAGTTTGGCAAGGGAAAAGGACAAGGAGGCAGGTCCCAAAAAGTGTGGCAGGTCCCAGCATGTCAGGACTAGTGAGGACTTGCTTCCAGAGTCACAGGCTGATAGCACCTATGGCCTTCACCTCCACCAACCTGACCCATCAATGACACAGGCTGCCTTTTCCAGGGTCAAGAGCAGAAGGCATGGAGACCTGGTGGCCTCCTCTCCCAGGGGGACAGCTCAGAGACCACGCTTATCTGTGAGCAAGTTGGATGGCTCACACTGCCTTGTTATTTTAGGCTGACTCGGTGAATATAGATACATCATCCAGGCTTATTATTGTAGGATTCCTCCACAAAGTGTGCCAGCTCATGGGGGTTTATTATTGTCTGCTCAGGAAAGCTGGACACATTGCGCTGGTCTGTTATTGTAGGGTTGCTCAGGAAGGCCAGCCAGCTCATCCCAGCTTGTTATTATTGCACAGAGCTCATGGGGGGCTGGCCAGGAAACTTCCTGCAAAGTGGGGTGATGGAAAGGGAGCCACACCTGGTGAATCACAAGGATGCTGTGTGGCGATAAGGAACAGCAAAGGGTGGGATCCAGCACCTCAGCTCCACCCAGCGAGGACAGGCCATTCATTCATGGGCACAAGCACTCATGGTTCCCCTGGATCTGTGTGACAGAGGCAGCAGGAGTGTGGGTCAGGGCTGGGAACTGGCAAAGCAGCCCCCATACTCCTTGAGAAACAAAATCTGGGGATGACAGGGGAACAACCATGGAACTACTGCACCCAGTACATCCCTAAACCTGGCACACAAGGGATTAGCTGAGCTAACAGGGCCCAGAGAGGAAGCTGGTGCTGAGCCAGGTGGGATTAGGGGCTTTTGGGGGGAATCTGGGCGTGTTTAGGACCAAGGTTGAGCAGGAGGCAGCTACTCCACCCTTGTGGCTTTGCAGTTCCTCCCAAGCACGGGTGCAGCCATAGGGGCAGCCCCTGGGGATGCTGCCCCATTGTCACCCGAAACTACAGCAGGAAGCATTTCTGTGTAGGGCAGGGGGGCAGCAGGCTCCCCGCTGGGCTGCCTCAGGCAGGTCCCCAGGCACATGGCCCCAGTAGGGTTGGGTCCAACATGCCCCAGCAGCCCTGGCACTGCTGCTGGCACAGCCACTGAGTCACCATCACTTCCCCTTGCTCTGTGACAATCTGTGTTTCCCAGGCATGGCAGTCTGCTGGAGTCACCCCAGACTGTGCCCAGCTGGTACCAGGCACCCAGATGTCCCATGGGTAGTGCCCAGCTGTGCCAGGTGCCCAGGTGTTCCCCCAGGCAGTGCCCAGCTGTTCCAGGTACCCAGGTGTCCCATGGGCAGTGCCCAGCTGTGCTCAGTGCAGATGTTGGTCCCCAGCCAGGCACCAGGATTGAGTGTCAAGAGAGCTCTCCGTACACAGCAGCGGCGGCAGGAGGCCAGCCTGCCCTGTGAGCACACAGCCCTTTCATTCATGGCAAAAAATAGCCCCCCGGGGTGTGGTCCAGGCTGGAAAAGCCCCCTCCATCCCTGGCCAGCCCATGTTTATTCAATACGGGGGGGACACACTGCCCTCTCCCTGCCCCCCAGCCCTGCACACCATCTCCCTGCCAGAGTGGCTGCTCTTGGACGTGATTCGTCAGGTCCCCCCTGGCCAAAACACACAGGCTGGGGTGGGGGGAAAGGCAAAACCCTAAAAAGTACTGAGTTTGTCTCCAGGAGGAGCAGCCCGTGGTGATGTCATGAGAGTTTGCACGTGGCCACATGAAAGGGACTCGCTGCCCAGGAAATCCACAGGTCAATGATCCTTCAGACAAGCCAGCGATTCTTCAGTGGGCCAGGAAGGAAACCTCAGGGAGCCCAAGCCAAGCCTATCCTTGCCACAGGGACAAAGCCTGCCCCCAGCCTCATGGCCCCCCAGGATCCCCAACCCTGCTCCACAATCCCTTCCTTTCTCAGCAGCTACAATTCACAATCCCTCTGCAAAATGATACCAGCTTCTGCCCTGCGGTTCCTGGGCACCAAGCCTCTCCCCCTAGATTACCAACATCCTAACCCCTGCTTTGCAGCCTCCAGAGTCTGGACCTCTGCCTCACAGACCCCAGACCCTTTCCCTCTGCTGGTCTGGTGGGCAGCACCCCTATTTCCATGGTGATCCATCAGGCTGGGACTGGCAGGTGATTTAGAGTCAGGCAGCACTGCCACCTGACAATGGGGATGCAGCAGGGCAAAGGGTTCTTTTTCATGAAGGATTACACTGGGGACAGCTGGGAACACACAGATGCAGCCCTTCCCAAGAGTCAGCCAGATTCTCAGTCTGCTCTGGCAGGCATTGCAGATATTGGCTCTGAAACCAAATCCGCCACCCAGGGCTCCCCCTCCCCGTTTTCCATAGGTGCAGGATGAAGTGGCTGGACTGATAAGGAAGATTTCCCTGATTTGCCTTCCTTGTCCCCATGCAGGAGACATCTCTGGCCTCACATCCAAGCCCAGGATTCCAGCTCTGCACCTCAGTCTGCTCTGCACATCCCAGCCTCTCCATGGATCCTGTATCACATGGAAATTGGGGATGGAGCTGCCTTTCTGGCCCCTCCACAGGCAGCAGTCCAGAAGGAGCTGAGTGGCAAGTGAAGCTCAGGGTTCATGCCCCCAGCATCTCCCATGCATCATTTTAGGAGGCTGCAAGCAACCAGACTGTCCACCTGCAACTTGCCCATGGAGACACTGTTCTGCTCCACTTGCTCCATCTCCCCACTCACAGGCACTAGGTGATAAGACCCTCTACAACCCCAAAAGTGCCTGGAGACCAGCAGGTACCCCAAGCTGGTGCCACAGCACGTAGAGACATTGGCTGGGAAATCCTTGGTGAAGCAATGGGCACAGGTGTTGCCACAATGTGGTGCCAGGGCTCTCTGAGGCCAGCTGAGTGGTGACTGGAACCCACTGCCCTCAGCAGACAGAGGGTCTTTGCAAAAGAGCCAGCTCTGAGAAGACCACAGCCTGGGACGTCTAGGATGTGGGGCAACTCCATGCTGCTGGTACCCAAACCGGTCCATGACAGCACTGGACTCATGGAGGGCACAGGGACAGTGGAGAAGAGATGGGAACCCTTACATTCCATGCAAGGCTCTCAGGAGTGTTCCTTCTCCCATCTGGGCCCAGGCTGGGATGTTTACTCCTGCAGTCCCTGTTATAGCAAAGAGAGGGGACTCAGTCTCTATGACTGTCAATCAGGCACTTTTCACCAGAGCTAAAAATGCACTCACAGAAGGAAAACAAAATAAAAACACAAAACAAAACAGAGAGGTGAAAAATTCCTTGATATTTCTCTCCTGCAAATCCCCAGAGCCAGCAGAGAGGCGAGAGCCCCCGGAGTTTGTCAAGCAAACACTTTCACACCCTTGGCCACGCTCGGCACACTGCCGCTGGAATGCCAAATATATATTTAAGCCCTGCTCATCAAAGGAGTCTGTTCGGAGTCGGTTTCGGGCAACGTGCATGTGGGTTTGGCCTGGAGAGAAAACCAGGGATGCGGAGAACATTTCTCGGGGATGGGAGACAGCTCGCGTGCGCACACACACACACACGCGTGAGATAAATGGCAACCTTCAAGGTCGTGTGGCTGTGAGGTCGCGGGCTGGGCACGAGATACCTGCCTGCTGTGGCACTCACCCTTATCAGCGCCTGTCGCACTGTGGGGTGGGGATGTTTAGGCTGGAGGGAGGCCAGCAGCCATTCTGCATTCCAGCGCTATAAACTTTGTCAGAGCTAAATGAGCTCAGCCAACAAAGCCAGGGTCCAGTGAGACAAGCAGGAAGCAGCGCTTTGGGAGACGGCAAGATTGCACGGAAGTGGAAGGCTGCTCAGGGCTGTGCACCTCACCATGAGGTGATAAGCCTCAGCTTGATCTCAGCACCATGCAGTAGTGAGACACAGGTACAGTGCTCCTGCAAGTCCAAGGTTGACATTTGCCAGGGTGCCACAGATCATGCTCTGCCTCCCCTGCCATCACCTGCACTAGGCTGCCCGCCATCCCACAGGGCATCACTGCTCATCTGCTGCCAAACCACCCCCAGTCCTGTTCTTGGAGGCATTGAGGGCAGGGGACTGCTGCTCCACAGCTCCTCCTCTCAGACATGGCTTTGCTGGAAGAAGCTGGACACAGCAAGGAGCACTTTGGGAGGTGACAGCAAATGGGAGACTGTTTCTGCATGGATCACTGCTGCTCCTCTCTTCTTTACAAGTATTCCCTTGGTTTGTTCCAGACAGCCCAGGGACCCATGCCCATCTCATGGACAACCTCAGCATCAGAGAGATGAGGAAATCTCTGCCTTCCTCCTCCTATTCTGTGTGGGGTTTGCAAAGCTCCAGTGCTGGCTGCTGGGGTTAAAGGCAGGTCTGGGGGATGCCACATATGGGGTGGTGACAGGGCAGGAGCTCCATCTCCAGAGATGACAGGCTGACCTTTCCCCTCTCTGTCATTGCTCCAGCCAGGATTTTTTAGCCGAAATCTTGTACCTTATCCCAGCTGACAGAACTGCACGCTGGGGTCTGGCCAAGGGCGGTAGTCGGACAGGGCAAGAGAGATCATTGCCACAAGCAAACAGAGCATGCCAGTGCTGTGAAATCAGGCATTACGCGCCTGTCTCCTGCAGCAGGAGCAGCCCATCACACTGCCAGGGAGATGCTGTGGTTATGGCAGGGGCAATCCTAGCACCGGCAGGGCCTGACCCTGCACAGCCACGTCTCTGAAGCTGGGTTCATCTCCAGGTGAGGGGAGGGATTACTACACCACCACAGTTGGATTTCAGGCACCTGCTGCTAATAAAACACTCTGTCAGGTCACCTTCGCCCTTTCAGCCCTTGGAGAGAGGGACAGGATCCCTGTGGTGCTATCTGGGGGGGCACAGAGGGCTGAGAGAGCTGGAAGCCAACTCTGCCCCATGCTGTGCCACTACACATGGGCAAGCAGATTTCCCCTTGTTGCTGCAGCCTCTTCCATCTCTGTCCTGCCAGGTTCAGCCACTGCAGCCCAAGTTGCTCCTCGCTTTCAAGGGCAGGGATTCCAGCCTGTGCTGGGAGAGATGCTCTGAGCTTCACCACTCCCCTGTGGGCAATAAGGAGCAAAGACCTCCTCAGCTCTGGTGACTGCTGCTTTTTCCAGCCCCCTGCCTACTCATCACACTACTCCCTCCATTCATGCTTGCCTTGCTCTGAAGGGTCCACCCACCCCTTCCCATCTCCAGACAGCAAAACCGTGCCCTTTGGCTAAATACAGCATTTTTTAAAAGCCTCACCACTTTCATCCCTATTTTTTCTAGGCGTTTTCTTCCATGCAGCACTACCTGTCAGCAGCAGCACTGGAAAACAAGGCATCAAGGGCACCTGCTTCCAGCTGCCCTGTGTTCATGTCAAACCTCATCTGTTCACAGTCCCTCTTTCCTGGACCACCATCACCCTGCAGTCTAAAACTTGGTCTATCTCCAACCTTATTTAATAATAACATGCTCAAATACATTGTCTCCTATACAATGCCAGGCTACAAAATCCTCCTCAACTTAAACCCCTGTCATCACCATGGCCAGGTTTTTCTGCAGGCCTGGGGGAATAATAAGGGACCTCTATAGACTCTGATGGTGCTGCCATCAGCTGCCATCATCTCAAAACATGAGCCTGTCATCAGCAGACATACAGTGGTAGTCAAGGAGCTCTTTCTTTGCTCCCAAACAACCCCAGCTCCTCCAGCAGCCCCAAAGTGGGGAAAACAGGGTTCCCTCAAATGCCCTGCCCCCAGGGAATGAGGTTGGGGAGAGAACCTCTTCAAACACCTGGAAACTCAAAAGGCAGCTCTTCAAGTCAATATCAGAGCCAAGATGAGGACTGGGCTGCTCCTCAATCTGCCCTTGCTGGCTCCTGGAGCCAGTGCCCACAGCCCACTGCCTCCTACCAGGCTGCACATCTGCAGCCTCCACCCGTGCAGGAGAGCAGGAATCAATTACAGAGCTGGCAAAGGCAGGGCTGCTCCAGGGCTGGCACATGGCACCAGCTCCAGCGGCCGCAGAGCACGTGGCACAGCACTGGAGGCTGGGTGCAGATGTGCCACTGGCTCATGGGGAAGAGGCAAAGGAACCACTTGAAAGCCATGGTATGAAAGTGCTGGTAAACCAGGGCCACTCCTCTGCTCCTCTGGCTTCATGTGCTATTTATAGTGTTCTGGGTGCCCACCCTGGGGAAGTTCAACCCTTGGGGTGCAGACTTAATTCAAGCCAGACATTGTCTGCCATTCAGCTCCCCAGATCCCAGCAAATTCCTGAACCCTCCAGATAGCTAAGATGCTCCAGGGTGGGCTCTAATCCAGCCCATCACAAGGACTCATCACATGGACACATCAGCACGCACTGGAAGGACGAGCCCTCATGCAGCTCTCTCAGACAACCAGCAGGTACAGCAGGAACGTATGGACAAGCCCCGCCACACCAGTCTGGTGACAAGGAGAGACCCAGCCAAGCCGTGGTCACTCCTTGGGAGGCCCACCATTAGCTCCACCAGGTGGCTGCAGCTGTGGTGGGGGATGTCCCTGCCCTCCCCAGGGTGAAGGGGGAAAGCAATGGGGAGACTCCCGTCAAGCCCATAGGCTGGTTTCCTTGTTGAATGGGAAGGGTTAGGTCTGCGCTCTGTGTCCCAACACCCAGCAACTCCTGGACATTGAAAAGGCTTCTTGAGACTCTGCAGGCAGAGAAGAACTGAGTTTGCACTAGGGAAATGTGATTCTGTTAACCCACACCTCGCAGGGGCTGCCTAAGGGCTTCAGGGAAGGTGGGACGTGAGGAAGAGGAGGAAGTGCAGCAGTTCCATGCCCTCGGTGTCTCCCGTAGTGCTGGTCCTGCATCATGCTCTGTTCCTACCAAGCAGTACATCCAGGCATTACTCTGTGCACAGTTCTGTCTCTGTACCTAACCCCAGCTCTGTCTAACACCAGCTCACACCTGCGGGAGCAAACGTGGCTGTAGCCCAATGCTCGCCCCTGCGAGCCGAGGTTTGTGGGCCCCCGGTGTCTCCCGAGGGCTGCAGAATGAGGATGCTGCCCACACAGCCCACAACTGTGGTGACCCCTGGGGTAGAACTGTGCTGATTGGGAGCAGGTGGCTGCTGACGGTGCTCCCCCAGCCAGCAGCAGAGGAGGAGCTAAATTTATTCCACCAATATGTGGGCAGGGGGCTCCTCCAGCCTGTCTGCCCCACGCGTGGCCAACCCTGTCCCGACACCAGTGACGACAGCACGGTCCTTTAGGACTGTCTCTTTGGCACCCGCATGTCCTGATGACTGGCCCTGAGCGGACCCAAGTCCTTCCTCCTCTGACCACAGAGGGGAAAGTTTCCAAATTAAAAACCTAAATCTGGCAACAAGGTGCCCATGGCAGGAACCTTTTAAACTGGCCATTAAAGTTTATAAGTTAGACGGGCACCAGGAGCAAGCGGCGGAGCTGCAGAAAAACAGCCGCCCCTCCTTGAGCAGCCTAACCACGGCTGTCCCCAAAGCCGCAGGGCTGACGTCACGGCATGACTTCACCTCCATCACCCACTGCCTGGCCGGCCCCAGCCCCGTGTTTACCCCTGCCCATCCCTGTGCTGTCCCTCGGAGCCTGCTTTTCCCTTTGAGGTGAGTCAGCAGCCCCGGGGCCTGGCGAGGAAGAGGAAAAGAGCAGAGAGAAGGAAACCAAACCTCAGCGCCCACAAGGCGGGCTGCAAAACACGGAGCCCCAGCAGCTGCACTGCGGGGATGGTGGGCTCTGTCCTCTCTCTCTCCTCCAGTTGCACCCCCCCTTCCTGCCTCTAGGCTCCTGGAAAAACTGCAGCCAAGGCTGTTCCCACTGTTATTCTCCCATTTTTCCCACAGAAAACACATTCTATGCTGCCGGCAAAAATGGGCTGGGGGGAGGTGTTGGATCCAACTTGTTGACCCATCCTGCCCCAGGATGCTGGAATGCACCGCAGGCACCTGAGAGATCCTGGCCTCTTTTCCAAGGAATGAGATGGTATGTATGGGGTGAATGAGTGGCACAGCCTGTCCCCAGGCCCAGCTAGGGTACCTGCCCCTGGGTAAAGCATAGCCTGAGGTTTCAGCTAGAGGAGCTTTGAGAGTAGCAGAAACAGAAACCTCGGGTGCCTGGGCACAGATCAGGCCAGAACCCCTCCCCTCCTCTCTTCCAGCACAGGGCACTTCAGCTCTAGACCTCTCAAAGAGGAGCCACCAGCCTCGGTGACATATTGCAGGTGCATGTGGGATGCAGATTTTTCTTACCTGGTGGGGTGGGAGGGTGGACAGGGGGTCTAAAACCCCATGGGCAGTGATACTGAAAGAGCCCTGGAACCAGCCTGAACAATGTGCTCAGCTGGGAGACCTGTGTTGCCAGAACATGGGTGAGAGCCACAAAACCCACATGGGTTCAGAAGGGGCAAGGCTGGGGGCTCTGTGGCTGCACGGCTGCCTGTACCAAGCCCAGGGCACCAGTCAGAACAGGCTGGGAAAGCCACTGGTCCCATTGGCTGCTGTTCAGAGCCTCACGGGGCACATGTTGCCCGCTGTCACCTCCCGGAGAGGTTTGTGGGTTGCATTTATAGACTCGGCCACAGAGCCTGAACCTTATCTTCTGGACCACATAGTGCTGCCCCTGCATCCGGAGCATCTTCGGGAGCGGGAAGTGTCACTGACCCCCTCTGCACCCCAGTGAGTCAGTGCACACACCCGAGCCACTCACACTCCTCCCCATGGGCATCGATCAGTGGGGAAGCACACACACACACACACACACACACAAACAGGGCAGCCTCTGCAAACAACTGCTTGTTAAGTTAAAATTAAACTCTGCACAAATATTGACCTTTGGAGGGGATACAAACTCTGCCAATATATTTACCAGCTTTATAAATGGGCCTGACCACAGTGCCCTATACGCTGAGGTGGAGGAGGTGAGGGATGCAGAGATCCCAAACAAGGCGCATCTCTCCCTTCCTCAAATGGGGTTCTCCCTGAGCAATGTCACTGTGCCCCCCAGCTGTGCCCCCACCATCCCCGAAGTGCCCACTCCAGCCTGAAGGATGATGGATGGTGGGCATGAGGATCCACTTTTTCCCTCCAACTTGTGTTTTCTTGAAGGAGCAGCCAGCAGCTCACAGAGGACACAGGGGAAGCTCTTGTAACCTCCACCCTTGTGAAACTGATCAGCAGAACAGGCCTGGTGCTGCTCCTTATCTTCCAACCCTTCTAGACTTCTGCACTGACCAAAGCTTCACTGTCTGCCAGGGGCACCCACTACCAAGCCCAGTGGCCCAGCCCTTGGGCAGGTGACTCTGCCCAGGAGGCCGTGTGGAGTACTTGGCACAGCCTAGAGAGGTTCTCATCTCTCAAGGGGGACCCAGAGATCAGGGCTTGGTCTTGAAATGCTTCAGGAGCAGAAACACTCATTAGCCTGCTGCTGGAGAGAAGGCACAGCATTGCTCTGCAGTGGGAAATCACCCCTCTCAAACCCACCAGAGATCTCTGAAGGAGCCAGTATGCCCAGATGAGCATCTGGGATTTGCAGTGGGAATGGGAAAATACTTAGGACAAGATGTTTCCTAAACCAGCTTGCCTGTCATGGGAGAAGATACAAGCTCTTCTCACAGCCTACACCTAAGGTAAAACACAGGAGGCAAGCTGGAATAAATGGTGGCTTTTGCAGGCAGAGGGTACAAACAGGGGGGCATGGGAGGCAAGAGCATTGTCAAGGATATTAGTGCAACAAGTTGCTGTTGAATAGTTGGGCAACGAAGGAGGACTGGAGGAACAGCCCCAGCTACTGTGTTAATGCAAGGGGAACACACTGGCCTGGAACTCATCAAGGAGAAGATGACCTCGCACATCTTGAGGAGACCAGGATGGGACCACTGTGCCTGAGGCTGTCACTGATCCTGAATCCTTGGGCAAAGAGGATGACATGGCTGTGGGCACACCAGCAGGCAGTGGAGCTCAGCATGTAAGAAGGATGATGGAAGGTGGATTCAGGGGATGGCCCAAGGAGCTGAGCATGCAGACCCAAGGCCATACATAGGCAGGAGAAGGGTGCCAAGAGCATGTGCATGCAGCAGGCACAAGTCCTGCACCCAGAGCAGTGCATGCACTGGCTGGGCAGTGGGAGGAAGGCTTGTGCCCATGCTGGCTGCCTGGTCCCCAGCCCCAGGGATGCAGGGAGGAGAGCACAACACATACAGCAGGGGATGCCCAAGTTCCAGCTCTCGGAAATACTGAATAGAGTCTTATTCAGGCTGATGTAAAACACTGTTAAAACACACAAAAATCCTTTGAGTAATGGGCGAGCGGGAAAGAGGCATCTATAATTAACAGTAACTGTTCGAGACGGTCGCTGCCCAGAGACGTGTACTGTGCAAAACCACTTGAAAAGGCCTCGTCTGAAAGGCGAAGCCTGGGGTTTTTCAAGAAGCCCGTCATGTAACGATCCTGGCCCTTCCAAAATAATTCTGCCATATTAAAAAAACCCAAAACCTCAGCTTAATCACCCTGCAGCACTGGGACTGGAGAGCTCTGAGAGGAGGGGAAGGGAAGCACAACCGGCTTCCAATTAGAGCCTCATTAGAAAGGAAAGCTGGGGAGCTATTAGAGAGCTGGCCATGAGTGAGCTGAGCCAGATGCCTGGAGACCCACTGCAGGAGGGGTGTCCCCATCACTCCTGCCCCATCCCCTCTTCCTCCTCAGTGGGTGCTCTGGGACATCAAGGGTGACATGGTCCCAACTGTGGACACTTGACCTGAGCAGAAGAAGAGGTTTCTGTAGTTGCATACCTAAAAGCCATCGTAGAAATCCTGGTCCTACACATGGTAGAGTTTGGGGATGTTCATGGAGCTGGGCAGGGAACACTAGGGATGGGAGAAAGGGGAACTGAGGCTAGAAGGATATTGCAGCTGGAGAGGGAAAGCAAAACGGGGTCTGTGGGCTCCACTGCCTCCTCCCACCCTCAGAGGCACAGAGCCAGGCCAGAGACTGCCCCAGCCTGCATGTCCCTGTTATACCAGGATGAGGCTTCCATTTTTGTCAAACCCAGAGGGGAAAATGACAGTCTTGCTGTGAGCACATACCTTCTTCTGCCCTGCAAGCACAACCTGCCACCTTCCCTGCCACTTTGGGTCCCTGTCCCCTCCCATGTAGACCAGCCCTTGTGCCCAGTGTGCTGCAGTCCCACGATGATGAGTGCAGTGGCTACAGACACTCGTCCAAGTGCCAAAGTCCAGCCAGGTCAGAGTGAATGCCAGAGCATCCTTACCCACAGCACAGGTTCAGCCACAGCATCCAGCCCAGCTCATTTGCTTCATTACTCTGGCTTTAATTGTGCCCACCAGCCCTGCCTGCCTGAGCCAGGGCAGTGGGCATCTCCTTGCCTGCCTGCAGCCTGGTTCCAGGGCTGTCCAGGCAGGAGGCACACTGCCCAGAGCAGCCTCCCTTCCCATCCCACAGCCTGGGACCCATCCAACACAAAGTTAATTTCTAACCATGGGTAACCACCAGTGTCCCAGCTGGGATGATTTATCTCCTATCTGCCTGGGCTGGATTTATGAGCCACACATCCCCTAGGCTGTGATAAAGGCCATGTCTGTGCTCCTCCATCGCTGCCTTCCCGTAGCCAGTCCGTGTGGACTTGCTGCTCACCCGCCCATTTACAAGCCTTTCCCCAGCACGGAAACCTGACAGCCCGCAGAAGAACAGTAAACAGCACAGAAAATAGAACATGCTGGAGGCCAAGGAGAGACACACTGGCCGGGGAAGCCACAAATGGTTCCTCCTTTCAGGACCTGTTCAAGAAAAGAGAGTGGGATGTACCCTGGACTCCCACTAGCCCTCAAAAGGGAAGAGGGGAGGTGCTATTAATAGCTGATCCAGAGCACTGCTTACATGCAGGCCTGGGTTGGATGATGCCACAGCCATGTTTGGGATGGCTGAGCATCAAGGAGCATCAAGAAGCAGTCCTTGAGGCAGTGTTGGGAGTGGGGATTTGCCCTGAAAATGGGAATTCACACACAGGGTGGAAAATTCCTTATCCTATCAGTCCAGTGTGAGGCCAGGAGAACTGGGGACCTGAAGTGAGGCCAGATGCTGCTATGTTTGCCCCTGTCAAGCAGCAATAGGTTGTGGGGTTGCTAAGAGTGGATGCCACCCTGCATGCACTTGTCCCAAACCACCTTCCCCTGCAGATGGTGCTTAACAGCCCAGCACCTAGACATAATGTCATGGTGATGCCTTAGATTTGCACTTCAGGCTGCTTCAGGGCTTGGCCACAGTGGAGATAAAGACACATGTCACCCAACTTCTTTTTAAACAAGATCTGAGGCTTCTTCTCCTGTGCTGGGAACACAGTCAACCCCTGTGCAGAGCTGGGCATTACTGCAGTGCTGGCAGCCTCTGTAGCAGGCCAAAATATGTGCAGAGAGCTTCATGCACCTGGATCTGTTTTATGTCCCTCCACCAGCCAGAAGCTGCCGTGCCAGAGCTCAGATGTTCTGTTTGCACTGCAGCAGCTGCAGTTCAGAGCCTTGTGTGTCAGAGTCCCTGCCCCAACAGCTTGGGATGGCATCACTCTCTGCACCACCTCTAAGGGCTTCCAGTCCCCACAGCCAGCTGGATGTGCCCAACAGGCAGGCAAACACGCTGGATGCTGGCAACCCAGCCATACAGATTGTGGTCCTGAATTCAAGTAGTCCCTTGCCAGTGGCATCCATCTGGAAAGGGAGCAAGGGGCAGAAGTCACAGGCCTGGGGTTTGCAGCATGAAGCTGCAAGATGCAGGATGGATGAGGCTGCAGACAGCATCCTGGCTCTTGAGGCTGGCATGACCAGCCCCAAGCCATCCCCCAGCCCTCTGCAGTGCTGATAGCGGCAGCCCCAGCAAGGGAGAGAAGAGAGCCTTGTTCTGGGGCCAAGACTAAGGCGATTCAGTGCTCTGCTCCCCTGAGGTTTCTCGGGTGAAACCTGGCTCTGTAATGGCTGTGTCTGTAAAAAGTATGGAAATGCCCATAAAACCTGTATCAAATGCTATATGGATATATATGGATACATGGAGAGAACTATGAAATTAGGAGCATGCGGGGAATTGGGGCAGGACGGCTCCCTCCAAGCCATAAAAACACATAAGTAAAAGGCAGGGGAGGCAGCAGCACCAGGAGCTGCACAGACAGACAGGCACGGTCAGGAGCCAGGGGAAAGGCACCCTGGCTCACACTGTGCAGCTCTGCTGAGACCTGGGCCCGTGGGAAGCCTCCAGAATGGAGGGACTTCTCTATGGAGCTGCATGGGACAGACCACTGTGTAGGTCTGGGTAAGCCTCACCAGAGCTTCCCAGCAGCCCAAACCCTCGCTATGGGCAGAGGCAGGAGGCCTGGCTGTGGGGAGAACCTGGCAGTACCCCTGAACTTGGAGGCAGCTGGAAGATGAGCTATCAAAGTGACAAGTGAAAGGCAGGAGAGGGAATACGACAAAAATCTCTGCTGTGGGTGACAACAGCACACAGTAGTATTGATGTCTGAGCAGAATAACTGCTGATTCCAGCTAGAATGAAAGAGCCAGCACCAGCCGTGCACTGGTTGAGCACAGTCGATGAAGCAGTACCATCACTTCAAGAGCTGAGGTGTTAGTAACATTTCTAATCTCTCTATCAACAGATTTTGCAGCAAAATCATAAACAAATAGCCCAACAGAGGCCCTTTCTGAGGAGTAAGCAATAAATTATGAGAGGAGGTGAGCTGTGGCCACTGATGCTGTTTGATCCCCACATTGTACTGGGCAGCAGCCAGTTCAGTCCTTCTTGCCTTGCCCCAGCAGGGGCTGGGGAGCTGGGACCCCAGTTCTCTGCTGCTCCCACCAAAACCTTTCACTCCTTGTAGCCTTCCTAAAGCAAAAACAGGTTCAGAACCCCCAAATTTGGAGCCTAACCCCACTCATCTGCCCTGATTCATTTCACCTGAGAAAAGTAAGCGTGGAGGGACCTCTGCAGCAGGGAGACCAGGGCAAGACCAGCTGCAGGCACACCCTTGCTCCTAACCCACATGGGGCTCATGCTGTAGTGATGGGGGAAAGCTCCTTGGCTGCCTGACAGCCTGCTTGGCTCCTGCTGCACCACTGACCAGGGTGACAGCATAATGTGGTTACCAGCCCTGCTGCCTTGAAGCATCCCTGTCTTAGAGGCGGCAGCCAGGGCGATGCAGCAATGCAGTGCCAGGGCTGCAGTGATGCAGTGCCCGGGATGCAGGATGCAGTGCCCGGGATGCAGAGGTGTGGTGCCGGATCCGCAGCCCCCCCGCCACCGCCGCCGCAGCCCATCCAGGCGGGCGCTGACCGGAACCAGGGCGCCATCTGCCGCGTCCCTGTCACCCACCGCGGCCACATCTCCTCGGCTCCGACAGCCAGGGCATCCAGTTCGCAGCAGTATGGCAGCGATGAGGATGCAAATGCCTACGGGCTGTTCCTCCTTTGGGCTCCAAGCCCCTGGGGCTGGGGCTGGGGGAGGGGGGGGAAGTTTGGGTTGTCCCACAAAATAAATCTGGGAAGTGGGGCATTTGGGGGGCCATGCAGGGGGATGTCAGCAGCAAAGCAGAGGAGAGATGGAAGAGATGGGAGGCACTTGAAATTCTCCTGCCACTCTACTCGGCACCAACAGATGCAGATCCTGCCCAAGGGCTTCCAGAGGCACTTGGCAGCTTTTGGGGGTCAAGTTTAGAGGCAACCCCACCAAGGCAGGGGTGCCAAGGCAGGAAGAGGGCTGCAGCAGCTGGAGAAATGCCAGGCTGCGAGAGAGAGCAGGGACATTTGAGGTCCTTGTTCCAGGGCACTACCCATAGGTCTGCTCATCCTAAAGCTCAACAAAAAAGGGCAGCACCTAGGGAGAGCTGGTCCCCAAATTCCCATGGCTCATCCTGCACCAGCAACCATGGCCCTTGCTCAGCTCTGGCTGGTGGCAGATTGGCACCTCCAGCTCTGCACATTACTACTTTCGGGGGCACTACACTACCATGAAAGTGAAAAACATGCAGGAGCCACACTGTCAAGGGATGCTACATGACTATGGATGAGGTAGAGTGGGCTTATGAATATTAATTCCCATTGTGGCTTTCAAGAACATCAACTCAGCACAAAGACCTAATATTACTCCTGGCCATGCAAACACAGCTATATCCTCATGTCAACCAGGTCACAGTCTCTGTTCTCCAGCTCTGCAGCTGGCCAGAGGAGTGGGGAGGGAGCTTTCTCTGCAACCCTGAGGTCTCAAAACACATGGAGCAAGAGCCAGGCAGGCAAGGACCTGAGCGCTCTGTGACTGTGGCACCTGCACCATGACAGGCACTTGTAGTCACAGTGTCCCAGGAGGCAGCCAAGGGATGCTGCCTGGGGAGCTGGGCAGGGTGTGGGACTGGCTCACCCCGTGGCTGAGAAAAATTGCTCTGTCTGCCTGCTTTGAAAAGCATCATTGATGAAGGTTACAGAGACAGAGGATGGATTCCCCAAGAACCTGGATGTGCCAAGAGCACCCTTCCAGCCATGCCATCAGTAGGCTCCAGGGGAGGGAAGGGCAGGCATGGCCTCAGGGAAGCACAGGGGGCAGCAGGCGGGATGTGATCACACTTGGAACACACACTTAACCCCTGTCCTTGGGCATGTTGGGACCTGTGGAGAAGCTGCCCTGTGGTTTCCCAAGGATCCCAAGTTAGAGAGCTACCAGGCTAGAACTTGAGGAGCCACACTGATGGCCATGGGAATGTAGGGGTGCTCCCACACATCTGTCCTTCCTCTCTCTCCCTCAATATCCATTGGTATCTCCCTCCAGCAGCCACAACTCCCAGGGCCAAAGAACACATATCAGCTGAGCACTGCTGCCAGCAGGGACACCCCTGGGAAGGGTTTTAGGGGTGTAAGCCTTTTACCTTAGCAGAGCCCTGGGATGGAGGATTCTGCAGGCCACCTGCATCCCCTTGGTGAGCACAGCAGCCCCTGGGCATGGCTCCCATGCTCGGCCAGTGCAGCACAAGGTCACACCCAGGCCTGTGAACCCGGGCAGGCACAGGGGGGACCTTCTAGTCACACAATTACAGTATTATGTAGCACTAATAAAAAAAAATAAATAAAAAAAAAGAAGAGTGGGGGGAGAAAGGGCTTGAAGTTTTCTTAATGCCACATAGTAAAGTATTTATAGAAAGCCAGGCGTGAATGGGCTGCTTACAGGCCACACTCCTCCTCGGCGTCAGGATCTCCAGGAATTATTCTGTGCAGTCACATTGTTGTATTCACCCAGAGATTGAGTTTAATTACAGACACGCAAGCAAACAGGCTGTCAGTGTTCCAGCCTTGCTGGGGAAAGGGCAACTGAGCTCCCTTTAATGAATGTATTTTAAAAAGACCCAAGGTTGAAATAGAGAAGGAGGGAGCAGGGCTTACAGAGGTAGCGCTGGGGGCAATAGGGATGAGGGAGAAGGAGCCATGGGGAGATGTGGGGTACCAGGGGAGCTACTGGGGCTCTTTGCACTGGCGAATGGGGCTGGGATGCTGGGGAGAGGTTGGGAACAGTTGGACATTGGGTGTATGGGGCACACAGAGCTGGAGGCACGTGGCCCAGATGTGGCCAGAGCAGCTTGCGGGATACAGGGCCCCAAGCATCCACTGCACACAGGATGGCAGATCCCCTTGGAGACCCAGAGGAACTTCCCAAAGAAAATGGGGGGAGTGGGGAAGACTCCCAACTTATTACAGAGCAGTGTATAAACAGAAAAAATAAATATAGAGCTACTTTATTACAAGGCTGGCCAACTCTGGTGGCTGGCTGATTACAGGGCAGGCTGCTCCAGAGCTACGCAAACCCAGACCTCAATAAAGGCCAGATTGGAGCTGCCTTTCACCCATTGACAACTTTGGCATGCTCTTGCCATGCTGCTCAGCCCCAGCATGCCGCCGGCTGTCCCCACACCCCAGCACGAGGCAAAGGGGTAAATAAAAGCTTAAACAAGTAGTGAGTAAACGATGAGCAGGGGCAGGCGCATCAGCAGCCTTGCACACAGGCACTGAAAATACAGTTTATTTTCCTAAGGAGGCAGTAACTTCTAAAACTGGAGATTTGAACAAAAAAATAAAAGTGAAGAATAAAATGCTGTAAGAATTATAGATCCATGGGGGCGTGGGGGAAAGACCCAAGAACAAGGAAAGAAAAACACAGTGATGAGTAAGATACACACATGACGTATGTAAATACACCGAGACGGAAATGCATAAGCCTCCTGCACACAGAGGCACACACAAGCACATGCAGAGGCACACGTGCGGGGGATGGCTCCCAGCTCCCCATGGGGATGGAGCCAGCCCATGCCCTCTCCTCTCCTCTCCTCTCTTCCCCAGGGCCAAAGGCATTAACCTCTGCACACACACACAGACATCTTCCCAGGGCTTAGGCTGAAAGGGCACTTTGTCTCTCGGTCCACAGTGCTCTCCACACCTGGGCTCCCAAGCCACCACCAGCGAGGTGGTGGCTGCTGTCCCCGGGGACTCCTGTGACCACCTCAGTGCTGAATCCCTGGCGCCTGGCGCAAGCCACGGACCCCACAGTGGGGTAGAGGGTCAGGAGCTTCCTGGCCAGCAGCCGAGGCAGCCCCATGCCCGGGCAGCTGGCCAGCGCACCAGACCCCAGTGTGCCCGCAGGAGATGAGGGAGGGATGGAGACCGGCACGTCTGTGGGGCTGCAGGTCAGGAGGCTTTAAAGGAGTTGATTTAGTATTGTCCTACCTGCCCTGAAATGAGTACTTGAGCAAGGGACGGAGGTTGCTTCGGGTCATCGTTGTGCTGAACAGAGCCATTATAGCACAGGGCAGGAGAAAGGGGCTGCTTTGGGATGGACACAGCTGGGTGAGACTGCTGTGGTCCCCCACATACAGCTCTGCCAAGGAGATGCTGCCCCAAACATGTCCCCACAGTGATAGATAAACACCATTGTGACCACCAGTCCCATCAAAGTCCCTAGGGCACCTTGGCATCACTGCACCCTCCCCAAAGCAAGAGCCTGGGAGATGGGGCAAAGCTGGAATGGCAAGTGGGCAGCTGGACAGCCTTCCTTGGCAATGTGCAAGGATCCTTTCTCTGAAGGCATCACTGCCCCAAGGGATCCCTGCCACCCCCAGCCCTGCAGACTGCCCACCCTACTCCACAGCAAGGCCTGGCCATGGTGCTCTCAAGGAATTTGCATGGGACAAAGCAAAATATAGCAGAGTCCCAAATCTCCTTCCACACCACACATGGGATGGCAGCATCCAGGCCATGCCAAGGCACCTGCCGTCTCTGCATTTCCTCTGCCCTCACCATCCATCATCACTTGCAGGGGCAGATCTCCTCCCAGCCTTATGGCACACAGTGAGCCTGGGGCCAGCCAGGGCCATCACGGCAGCCCCCACCACTGTCCCCCCCGAGCCCGGGGAGCGGAAAACGGATCTCTGCAAAGGGCAGCTCATGCGGAAGCTGTTCGCATCCCGTAGTGCAGGCTTGACGGGTGAGGAGCAGGGCAGCTCCCAGGTCGCCAGGTTATCGGATGATAACAAGCCAGCACAGCCCGAGCACGCGACTTCCAGCAATGCAAGGCTGTTTCCTTTGTTTTGGGAAAACAAGAGGGGAACAAGACCTTTTCTGGCACGTTCTTGCCCAGCGTAAAGCTGTCCCTCACTTGCACTAGTTTGGAGAGGAGCCATACCCTCTGCCTGCTCCTGGCAGGAGGAGGTGGCCGGGGCAACTCCTCGCCCTTTTTGCTTTTCCCACCTCTGTGAGGAGCATGGCTGGAGCCAGTGACTTGCCAAGCAGGGACAGACGGCTGCTCCTTGCATCCCCCACACCCTGGTGGGGATCTTGGTGGCCTGGCTATGACTTGAGCTTGCAGCCCCGTCAGAGATCCCCTGGTCTTGCCTGCACAAGTTGAAGTCCAAAGCAGCTTCAGAGGGTGAGGCTAAGCATCAAGGGAGTCAAGACACCCATGCTTTAGGCTGCAGGGACCCTACCACACTGGTGTTAGCTCAGTGCCTCCCCCATCCCCAAATGAAGGGCTGAGTCCTGTATTAGGGCAGGAGAGCAGCACAGGGTTTTTGGGCAGCCATTCCCACCTTCCCCTATATCCCATGGTACCCCCCTGCTCTCCAGAGAGCTGTGAGTTTGATGGGGGTGTGGGAGACACCCCCCCACACCCCTTCCCCAGCAGAGGAGGAGGAGGAAACATAATAAGAAAAATAAAATTTATAAGCGAGGCAGTAATTACAGTGTGGCTACAAAAGGCTGCCTCCTCAGGGCCATCATTATGTGGCTAAATTTAACGCCCTGTGCGGCTGCTCCGGGGCGGGGGGGAAGCCGCGTCCTGGGGCTCTGAGCATCCACACAGACGCCGGCTCCTGCTACCTTCCCTCCGTGCCGGCCAGGGCAGCACAGCTGAATGGCAGCCAAGAAAGCCATAAAGCGGGTCAGAATTTTTTTAATAGTCTATTTACCAAGATGCTGTTTTTACTGCCGAGGTTTCTCTCGTTTTATCTCTGGCTTTTCCCCCCCCTCCCCCTCTCTCTTCCCCTGACTCCTGAACAGACTGGGCTGTATTTTCTGTTTTAAGTTCCTCTCTCTCACTTGCTCTAAATACTATTTTCAGAAGTCTAATTTTATACGGTATGTCCCTTCTTTTTTCTCTTTTTTTTTTTAATTTTTTTTTTTGGTAAATATTTGCCATGACTAAGCCAGGACACATCCCGTTTAAAAGGTTCCCATCCCACAAAACATCAGCCATTTAATGACATGAATCTCATTAGCTCTCCCCATGAAAAGAGGTATAGAAAGGGAGCATCATTCAGCTCCTCTGAGTTCCTGTATCTGCATGGACATATATTTAGCTGTGTGTACTGTACAGTCACAGGAGGGGACAGTCTGGGCACACGCACACCACCTCATTCAGCCAGAGGGACCCAGCATGGGAGCCCCTGGGACCAGTGGGTTTTGGGATATCTGTCTGCCTGAGATAGGGCTGGGAAGGGCTCTAGGCCCAGTGGAGCCAGAGCTGGACTGCAAGAGCAGGCAGCCAGGCACAGAGGCGCCTCAGAGTCCCTCCAAGCTGGAATTTGGGATTCTCTGAAGGGCCTTCTCCAGTGTTGGGGAGCAAGTTGTGTAAAGCCCATCCTTGCAAAGAGCAGTCCTGCCAGAGGGGCCCAGCCACTGCCCTCTCCAAGCCCTTAGTCCCACCCATTGGGTTTGGCACTGGATAGCAAATGTCGGCTACATACTTGGAGATTGATTCAGAAGAACCAGCACAAGATCCCAGGAAAGGTAGTGGGTCCAAATCCCCAGAGAGGCTTCCTTACTGAAGTGTGAGTCTCTCTGACCAAGTAGTCTCTGCATCAAGCACAGCATCCCTGGGGAGCAAGCAGAGTCCCCCCAAAGGCTCAGGCTATTTCAGCCTTCCTCCCCAGCTGAGAAGGAGGCTCTGTCTCCATCCATAACAGCATCTTCTGCTGGGAACCAATCCATCCACAGTCCCATGTTGGGTGTGGTCATTCTGACTTCAGTATGGTCTTCACTTCTCCAGTATAGCTATCCCTTCCTTGATGTAGTCTTTCCTTCCTCAGCATGGCCATCCTTTCTTTGGCACTACCATCCCTTCTTCTGCACAGTCATCCACCCGTTAGGATGGTCAGTCTTTCCTCTTGATTCACCAGCTGTCTGATACCAGAGGGAGAAATCCCAGGAGATGCCAAAGGCTTGCCCAGATCTCACACACTGAGATCTCATTCACAGAGCCTGAAGAACACAGGTGGAGAAGTCTACAGAAAAGAATTTACCCTCTCTTTCCCAGATCCTCTCTGCATCTTCCCTCTTATTTCCAGTCCAAGCAGGATACAGTGCTATTTCTCAGCCTCACGGCACCCTACCATTTTGGCATCAGGTGAGCATGTTAGCACGACCTCCTAGTTGTCCTCTAGAGCTATTCCCAGCAAACCAGCTGTGAAAAATCTGCAAAGATACTGCTGAGTCCACAGCATGGAGCATGGCTGTGCTCACTACATTCACATGGATGCTCCTCCACATTTTGGGGAGAAAGAGAAATAATACCAAGAAGAGCTGCAGACAGGCAGTGCTGTGCAGAGACCAGTGCTGCTGCAGGCGTTGCAATGACTGAGCAACACAGGCTTTCAACCCATAAATAAACCTGGGGGGATTTCACTTCACTTTAAATTGCTTTAAAGGTTTGGTTTCAGTAGCTGAATAGACCCAGCCCTAAATGGTATCCTCAGCAGCAGATGACCATAGTGGAAAGGGAGCACATCTCTCTGGTGTAGGACCCTCTCCCCCACTGGCAATGAGGACACATTTCCAAGTGTTTCCACAACGCAGAGAGTGAGACATGACTAGGAGAGACTCACACCTCCCCAAGTGCATGGCTCCCAGAGCTGGGGCTTTCTGCAGCTGTGCCGGAGCCCATGTGCGGGCAGGGCTCCATGTGCTCATGCTGCACTGAGCCAGGTTCCCCACTGGCCCCCAGCAGCCAACATTAATTCATTAACAGTCCCATTAACACCCAGCTGTGGTTTCCCCCCAAACTCAGGCAGGGACCCGCTCCCCTGTGACAGCTGCTGACAGACCAAGTTTCCACCTTCAGCCCTTCTGGAGTTCTGTATAAAAATAAGCAGGGCTTTTTTTTCAAAAGGAAAACTGTATTTCCCCTATCCGCACGCCCGCGCACACGTGCAGGACTCGCAGCAGGAATTTGCTCCAATTTCCCCCACCCACAAACATATCGCCTTTGGCCAGAGACCAAACATGGGCATTTTCAGCCCAAGATACCAGGTTTTTCAGCATCCAAAAGACAAGAAGCCACCGTGATCCTGACCTGGGCTAAATAGGGCACCGGCTCCCTGGCCAAAGGTGCTGGGAGACCCAGTCGTGCTCCCAGCAGGGCCTCATCCAGGATCCACAGCAAGGCAGCTGCCAGCACCTCCTGAAGAATTGCCCTCCTGGCATGGCCAAGCATCCTGTTTGGGATCTGGTACCAAATTTCTATTTTCCCCTTTTCATTGTCATTTCCAAACAGCCATGAGCACCAGATGCTGCAGCATCCCAAGGAGATGCCCAGCCTAGCACCTATTTGGGACCTGTTACCCAGCATTTATTTTTTCCTTTCCCACATCATCTTTCCTCAAGAGCTGAGAGCACTAGCTGATGTTCAGGAGACAACTCCTGACGCTCCAGAAGCCCTGGGCCACCCTGTGCCACAGAGGGGTTGATACCTTGCTTTACATCATCCAGCTCCACATCAAGCTCTGCAGCCTGTATTAGCAGCACAGGGGTTGGTTCACTGGGGCTCTCACTGAGAAACTGAAGGCCAGGAAGCAGAGACCTCAAACAAATGTAGGCACCACAGTATCAGAGCACTGCTTGGGGCTTGGTGGGTGTGCTACTTTGGGCATGTCACCAACAGGGCGGCTGGCTTCAGGTCCCTGGAGAGGACAAAGAAAGTGCCAGCGATCTTCTAAGATGCATGATCACTAGCAGAGCACCCTGCATCCCTTTGATCCAGAGGTGTCTGCCTCGCTGAGAACCCTCTAACCTACTCCTTCCTTTAAATAGCAAAGCTCACAAATGCCCTATACGGCTCCACGTCTATACGTTGTCTATGTGTTTGCGTACACACACGCACACAACACACAGAGATTTATTCGTGTTTTCAGAGCGGTTCAGGATACATTCCAGGACGAAATTCCAGCCGGTGCTGGAGCCAAGAACATCAGTGGCCCCGGCATTCACTGCCCCCTCTGCCTGCACACACACTAAATACAGAAAGGGAGAGGTATAAATAGAGAGAGAAATACATGAATGGCCCTGTTTCCTTACACAGATACATAGGGTGCGAAGGTCTGAGAATAGTGGGAGCAGGCAGACTGAGGAATCCAGTGGTTGTACCCCTTGGGGTGCAGAGCAACCTGTTTCCCAGGTGCTGCTGTCTGCCCAGACATCTCAGCTGTTCAGTGTCACCTCTGCATGGGATGGCACAACTGGAAGAGGCTACAGGGGCTTTGACCCATGGGATAGAGAGGGATCAGCTTTCAGATACACCAATAAAAGCTGCCAGTGGATGCCACTGGAGAAGGGATGCAGCTGAGGGTATGGAGGAAGCTAGTGAAGGGCTTGGACACATAGGAACATGGTGAAAAATCCTGACAGCCCATTTCAAGCACAGAAGGGCTGCTGGAAGCTGTGGAGGGCAGCACCATGGGTGTAGGCAGCACGGCTCCTCTGCCCTTGGAGACAGTGGGGATGGCAACACCCCAGTCCAAATCCTATCAGCTGGAGACAGAGATGCTGCCACATCCCTTGCTGATGCAGAGCAATGCCTTTAGTGCCTCATCAAGTTCTACCCTGTTTTCCTCCAAAAGGTCTTTTGCTTCCAGGAGCTGCCACATCCTGAGCTGAAGGGCTGGGACAGGTGGCTGCAAGGCACAGCGGTGAGGGGCAGACCATGCCCCATACCTCCTCCCCTGCCAACCATCCCTGCATGCCCCCTTTGCCCTCCTCTAACCCAAACACAGCCACAGAGCCCAGCCTGGTGGGGCTGGGACCCCAGACACCTCTGCACTCCCTGCTGCCCCTCATGCGCTCTCCAGGGCTGGGCAGCTGCCTGCAGCCGTGGGGCCAGTAATGGCCAAGGATGTGGGAGAAGGGCTGGGGGTGGTGGAAGGGGGATTGCTGCTCTGCTTTCAGGAGGGGGAAGGGGCTCTCCCCCTTCAATGCTCCCATTTGAGCTGAGGCCTGGCACTGGCTCAAACCACCGCCTGCTGACACGAGATCAATCATCCCCCAAGCCGAGCTGTTCCTCAGCAGCACTGCACAGCCAGTGCCCATGCACAGACTGGGGCCTCTCCCGCAGGAGCAGCATCTGGGTCCTTCTGCCAGAAGATCTGTGACACCCCTCTTCCAGCCGGCATGGCATGGCATGGCATGGCATGGCATGGCATGGCATGGCATGGCATGGCATGGCATGGCATGGCATGGCATGGCATGGCATGGCATGGCATGGCATGGCATGGCATGGCATGGCATGGCATATCACAGCAGAGCATGGCACAGCTTTGCATGGTATGGCACAGCATGGCACGGCTTGGAGAGAATGAGGAGCACCCCAACTGCAAAGGAGAGTTCTCTGCATATGCCAGACCACATATGTCAGAAAAGGGCTGTGCAGTACCCCAGGGAGGGTGGCTGTGATGGTGCTTGTCCATCCCTCCATCCCCAAACAAACCACCAGGTGATGCTGGGCTGAAATGGGCTGGGACCAAGCAGATAGCTGCCTGTACCTGGTTCAGGTGCCACCCACTCTCTACAGTGGCACAGCCACAGGGAGTTGGGCTGTAAAGCCCCACATCCCCAGAAGGAGTATCCCCTCAGGGCTCATGGGACAGCACCCACACTCCTGGTAGAAGTAAGGGGCTGGAGCAATCACAGCCAGCCTAGCCCTGGTCCAGCAGCCAGGGGCTCATTGCTTGCCCGTGGTCTGAGCGCTTTTGGGCAGACTGCTACTCTGGGATGCCTGTGCCAAGTCTGGTTTTAGCAGCATGTGGCTCCACTGACTCACTCCTTGTGCAAGCAGCCTGTGGCTGCTGGTGGCAGCCCCAAAAGTGCATCCTGGCTGGGTGCCCCTCACCTGATGGGGCCTCAGCAAACAAAAAAATAACACCACAGCACCGACCACCATGCACCTCTGTGGCAAACACCGCAGGGGGCTGGTGCCCAAGCAGCGGTCAGCACCCACACAGTGATGACCACCAGTGCATCAACCCAAGTGCACCACTGTGGGCACAAAGTGCTAACCCATGTCCCCCGTACTCCTTCAGCCAGTAGATGTGGCACTCTGCCCCTTGTTCCATCAGTACTAGTATGCACACTCCTAGTCTTGTTCTCACGCTCCTGCTCTGGCACATGTGCTCACACTGAGCACAAGCAGCCCTCACCCCACTCCTGTGTCCTGCTCCGCTCAGCACAGCCATGACCCGCTGCATTTCCAGTGTGGGACTCAGACCCCAGGGCAGCGATGGCATGATGTGACCAAAGCTTGCCCAGGAATGAAGCAAGGACCCCCAGATGGCCCCAGTCCAGAATAAGACACCAGCACCCATGGGGCTCACTGGGCAAGCACAGTACAAATGCTTGGCAGCATACAAGAGCTTGCTCTGCTCATCTGAGCTGCCCCACAAGCCAGCCCTATGCTGCCACCTCTGCCCTAAGCCAACCTGCTCAGGGCTGTGCAACTTTTGCATCTCTCAGCCCTGTTAACAACAGGACTGTGGTCACCAGCTCCTTCCCCAGCCCCATGCCAAGGGACCCCAGCCCAGCTGAGCACCCACAGCAGGTTCTCCCTGAGCTGTGCCCCTGCGTACGAGCAGTCCATGTCGTACACACACCACTGGCCCCGCTCTGGCCCAGTTGCAGCTGCAAAGCCGCAGCTACCTTGTGCTAATTAAAAACATCCCTCATTTGAAGGACCCAAAGGGCTGCTTGCTCTCCACTGCACTAAGCTGGCGTGGGTTTGAGGGATGCCGTCCCCACCCTGCAAAATACGCAGGCCACCACCGCCTTCGTCCTTGGCCACACTGTGGCCACTCCGCTACCCAGGGCTTATTTTTAGTTCCTATTAAAAAGGAGAGGCAAGGTGCTGGAGGCAAGCAGTGTGCAGCCAGGTACCCAGCTGGACCCTGGGGTGGCAATGGCCTGTGGCTCCAGAGCGCGTCCTGGCCATCCTCCACCTGCCCAGCCGGCCTGTCTCCCCACATGGGACGGGGACGGGTGCCTGGCCCTGGTCCCAGCCCCGGTGGGAAACAATAAGAGGGATGCTGACCCCCGGGCGCCCTGACGTCAGCCAGCACCGCTGCCGGCACCACCGCCAGCCCTGGCCCCGGGGCTCCCACTCGCCCTCGGCTGGGGCCGCACTGGAAGCTGCCTGTTTGTTTATCTTCCTCTCCAGCGTTGCTTGTTTTGATGGTACATCCTCCTCCTCCTCGCCGGGCCCCGGGGTCGAGCCGTGAACCCGCCGCGTCCTGTTTGCCAAGGTCCTGCGCTCCGCTTGCGGAGGTGCGGAGCAGCCGCCCCCGCGCCAGCCACAGCAGATAAAAATACACAGGGCAGAGCATCCTGGGGGGCGGGGGCTATATTTGCACCGATGGTATCCGTGAGCTTGTCCTCGAGGTACCTGTCCCTGCCCTCCTCAGAGCAGGGCGCACGGCGCTGCAGGAACCTGCTCGCCCTTCCCCCTCAAAGTCAGACCGCAGACTCTGGCATAAGCTGCGTCATGAAACGCTGACCATAGCCAAGCTGGGGCAGACTCTCAAAACCCATGGGTGGGCACCCCACCCTGCCCTGTGGGGTCATTTCTGTAACCCAAAAGGATGCCTGGGGACAAAATATCCCCAGCATGCTGGGTCCTAGACTGTTGGGAACAGTGCTGGGGCAACTCCGAAACAGCGAGCCCTCTCCAGCCGCCTGCTCCTTCCCCTCATGGCGTGAACCCCTGGGCTTGCCAATAAAAGCCACTGGCTTTGCCTCAGCTTGTGCACAGCCACTGCTCTCCTTCCAGCTCTGCTCAAGCCTAGGCAGCTGCTCAGCAGTGAACCCTTGCCAAAAACTGTGTGTGTGAAAGCATCATTTCCTAAATGTATAAATATTACCAGGGCTTTGCTGGAAAACTCCCCATGATTAGTTAAAATGTCCTGGACAGCCAAGTACACACAAGCCCAGAGAAAGGGCATGTCTAAGCTGAGAGGCTGTGCAGCTCTGCCCTGGGGGACTGACAGGTCCTTTCCTCTCCAGGAGGGATACAGCAAAGGTCTGGGAAGTGAGCAAAGCTGTGGAGCACTTGCCTGCATCCAGCCCTGTACCACATCATCACAACCCCTTTCCAGCCAAGAGGTGCTTACCACTACCAAACATCCACAACCTCTAGCCCCATTTTGCAGATGGAGGTATTGGAAAGTCCAATAGATCTCTCTCTTTGACCTCCTGCCCACTGATATTCAACCACGCACATCCCAAGACCAAATCCAGCAACTCAGTTTTCTTCCAGACGGGCTCCCAGCCCACTTTTGGAGACATTAGGAGATGGAGGATCAACCACTGCCCTTGGGAGCATGCCCTAGTCACTTGCGGGAGCAAACCCAAGTGCCTCCATTCCAACTTGAAATTGCCTGGCTCTGTCTCCCAGTGCCTGGCTTGTGCTCCACTGTTCTCTGCAAGATTAAAGAGAGCCCTTCACTAACCAGCATTTTCTCCTTGTAAAGACCCTCACACACTGTAATCAAGGCGCCTCTCAATTTTCTCCCTGATAAGCTAGACAGAGCTCTTCCCTTCCAAATCCCTCAATGCTGGGCTCTCTCCGCAGCTCTCAATTCATTCCTGTGACTCTGCGCTGATTGTCTGGCATATTTTGGAAAACCTAGGCATGGGAGTGCTCGCAGCATTCCCAGCTCCCTGCAGCATGTCCTGAGGGACCCCAGCTCCTTGTGCTGCTCCTTTTAGGAGCTGACAGAGTATTAAATTGCCTGGGGGCTCTGAAATAACTGCACAGAGACAATGAAGTCATCCAGACCACCTCTCCACCACAAGATGAGAGGAAAGACTGGGGTGAAGAGCCAACTTTGGTGGTGAAGAAGTGAAAAGCCATGTTTGGTGTTCCTTAATAACACAAGACCTAGAAGGCATCAGGAGGAACGATGGAGTACCTCATTCAAACCAAAGGCAGCAGCTGTTTGCATCTCATAGCTCCTTGCTGCAGGATGGCACTATCAGCGGGTTTATAAAGAATGGGATGAATGCAGAGAGGACAGACACCCTCCCAGCAGATGAAACACACAACTGCATCCTTCCTTCCAGCCTCTCCCCTGAAGCCAGTGCTCAGACCTGGCTACCAGAGGATGCAGAGGGGCAGCACCTCCCAGAGCCTTCCATTCCCTTGCCAACACTTTGGCTCCAAGACACTGCTCCTGAACTGTTCTCAGGACACACAGCACCAACTGCCATCCCATCTTTTCAGTCTCTGCCAGATGTGCTCCATACCAGCTGCTTTTGCCAGGCTCTGTGCAGAGCTGCCTCACTCCCCTCCTGCCCACTCTGCACCTTTTCCATGCCCCACACCCTACCAGCTCTTGGAGGACTCTGAATTTCAAGCCTGATGTTCATCTTTAGCAGATGTTGTTCAGATGACTCTTGGACAAAGACACTTCATCATCCCCTTATCCTGGCACATCTGCCTGCACCCTTCCAGTGACAGCACCGAAACCTTTACCAACTGCTTCTACCATGTCTGGTCCAGTATCAATCATTTCACCACCTCTGTCTACTAATCAGCTTATCCTATTGCTGGGAGCTTGGGTTTTTCTCCTACTGAACTAAATAAAAGCCTTTCCTTCTGTTCTTCACCATGATTTTTCCCTGATGTCTTTAGCTTCTGTTACCCATTTTCTACACTTCATAATTTCTAATTTATATTGATTGCTATCTACTCCCGCTCTCCCATTTGTTATAAACTGCTCTTTTATTTCTAATTGCTGCCTTCACTTTGCCACTGAACCAGAACGGGCTCTGGGCCAGCGCTGCCCTCCTTCTTGATCGTGGAATTGTGGCTTTTTGTGGCTTCTGAAATTCTTCTGAAAGAGCTCACCATTTTCATTCACATTTTTCTATCTAAATGTTTCCTCTGAGCTGATTTCACTCATAATTTTCCCCCTGCTTTGGGAAATTAGCTCTTTCAAGGCATGAAGGATATAAATTACTGCTTAGGAATGTCCTTTCTTTGCCCAGAGCGAATGTAATCTGGTCATGATCACTGGTCCCTAGGCAACCTCCAAGTTACAGTCCAGCAGTGAATTCATCTCTATCCTTCATAACCCAGGGGAAACGAAAGTTGCCTGCACTGGATGCAATGCCTCGCTTATAAAAGAGGGATCATCTCTAATTTTTAGAAACTCTGCAGCTCATCTGTTGTTGGCTGCACAACAACATCAGCTCATCTCATAAAGCGACATTGTCCCAAAGCCCATGTGGTACCACTGATACCCTGGCTGACTCCGTGGTCCCCAGCAGGTACCACTGCTCCCCCCTCCTGCGCCTTCACCGCAAGCACAGGAACACTCAGAAGCATTCCGAGTCTTTTTGCACCATTGGCCATCAAGCATTTCTGACCTTGGCACATCAATCTGAAGCATTTTAATGCTCCTGTGATGATCTCAAGTAGTGTAAAAGGATCAAAGACTCTCTCCTTCCAGTTCCAGTTTCTCCAAAGAACATGTCTGATTTTAGAGCTGAGTGTGCCAAGGGAACAGTGATAGGCAGAGCATGGATAACATGCTGAAAATGCAGAGTCACCGCTAAAAGAAACAGAGGAACTAAAAGGAGATGGCTTCTCCTCATTCACCTAACCCCTGCCTGCCATCACCAGAGCAAGTGTAGGAGGCAGGTGAATATGCCCCAGTGATGGCACACTCCTGTGGAGCAGACAGCCTGACTCACACCTCTGGCAGCTCCCAGCAACCAGGTACTTCCCATCCAGCCATGTCAGGCACATTCCCAGCTCTGCTAGCCCTAGAGATGAGGGGCAAGGACACAAAGAGAGCCATGGGAGAGCTAGAGGGCACGTCCCCTCTGTAGGCAAGTCCAGCTATCCCCACCAGTGCCCCCATCCAGCCTGGCATACCTCACACTGCAGCTGCTGCTGACAGCTCCCAACCACTCCTTTGCCAAAGGACAGAGGACTTGCACTACCCCTTACCTTAGCCATTAAGTTCTGCTGAAATGTCTCCTCCTGGAAGGGCTCTGTCCGCAGGCGGTCTGCAAGGTAGAGAGGGATCAACCTGGGCAGGTTTGGTCAGACCTCCCACCCCAGCTTCCCCTTTCCCTGTCTGTTGGGGTGAGGGGAAAAGCTCCAGCACACTCATCCCAAAATCATCAGGAAAGACCAGCAGGCCTCTTGGGCTAGAGACACATCATCTGGTTAGCAGAAAGTGCAAGGACCACAAGGAAGCTGGAAAAACATGGTTGAGCCTGCTTATGCACAGTGCAGCAAGACAGACCCAAGAGTCCATCCACACTTGTCCCAGCACTCCCACACTGAGGAGCAGGGAACGGTGGCAGGACATGCTCAACACCATTTCCAGATCTTACAGCTGGAATAAGCTGTCTGAGTCTGTGGGACAGGTCACTGCTTGTCCAGCTGCTCTTCTAAAGGGGAGAGTCTGCCTGTGTCCTCCTCTTGCAGGACAGGGACAAACCCCTGTCATACTCTTCTCTGCACCTTGTCCAAAACACAAGTTTTTCCACATTGTTGCTAAGATGTGGTCTGGAGAAGCACATGACTGGATTTGCTCAGCCACTAATGTTTCTTCCCAGCTTTCTGCCCTGCACCAGGTAAGGGACAAAACAGGCCAGCTGCTCACCAGCATCAGTTCCTGGACCCAAGCCAGGTTGTCCTGGGTGCTCCATGCCCTGCAGAGCTCACACACAGCAGAACATGCAGCTGGCCAGTGCAGTTCTAGTGTACCTCCAGGGCAGATCCAGGCTCCTTGTCGTGGGACAGGGTCTGGACCACAATATCATCCTGGACATGATACACAAGCCAGGGCTGACCCCCACTACTCCCCGCATGCCCAGGAGGCAAGGCTCCCACAGAAGTGCAGGTATCACCTGCAGGACAAAGCATGGCAATAGCAAGGGATGACCCAAAAAACAGCACCTAGCTAACCTCCATAGGTGGAGAACAAACCACACACCAAGGTGGCTCCCACGGCAGGTCCTGACCTATGTCTTACCCAAGGGGGCTACTGTCTGCCCATCACCCCGATGGCAAAGTGGGCTGGGCACTGGAGGGGGGCCCATGAGCATGACTGCACTTGCCACGTTTGGGAGAGCCGGGAGCCCCTGGTTGCTCTCCAGTAACTCAGTGAGCTACTGCACTTGGGAAGGGAGCCTGACACCACTGCAGGGACAGCCCTTGCTGGCATCCCTGCTGGCTCCTGGGGACCAGCCAGGTGCTCTGAGAGTAGTGGAGAGCCCCTTGGCGTCTCCCCAACTTCTACAGCTATCGGTCAAGGCTGTTCCTCCCCCAGCTCTCCCCAGAGGCTGCTCCCAGCCTTCTGGCTACCGTTGTGCTGCCGGCTCAGCTAAACATGAAACACAATCCTGGCTGGGCAACAGCCAGAGGGAACAGAGCATGCCAGCCCAGTGCTAAGGAAGAAACCTGCTCCCTGCCCCAGGCATCCCTCCTCACCTCTGCTAAGAGTGGCCCCATTCTCCCTGTAATCTTCAATCTCAGCATCCTTCTGGAGCAGCAGGGAAATCAGCTCTTGCACCTGGCACTGCAGCACGAGGTTCATCTGAATCAGGGGCCGCACGAGGTGACGAAACACCTACAATGGATGAGGCACAGTCTAGGAAAGGTCCATGTCTAGGGAGGCCCACAGCTGTCCACAGAATGGTCAAAGCAGGGCAGCCAGCAAGGTCCTAGCAAGTGCTGCAGCCCAGGTCACACAGGGCTCCCCAAAATACCCCACATCTTGCCCACATCCAGTGGGAAGTGGTCAAAAGATGTGAGCTGGGAGAAGGCAGGCCAGATGCTGTAGGACACATCCCTCCATCCCAGCCCTATCCTTTCACAGTTGGGGGCTGTAGCAGGGGAGAGCTTAGGTGAGATAGTCCAAAGGAAACAGAGTGCAGGGAATAGGCAATGCTCCACCCACCATTCAGGGTGCAACAGACAACAGAGAGCCCCCCATGTGCCACCCAGCCCCTCCCCATGGCTCTGCACACCTCACGGCATGTTCCTATCAGGAAACAGGCACGGCTGGGTGAAAAAACAGAAAGACCCAAGGTGTCAAACTGTGGCTTGATGAACAGGAGAGACACTCCCAGGGAGGTGAGATCAAAAGCAGAAGAGATCCCAACGTGCAGGACTTGTGCATGCTCCCCATTGCAGCCCACCAGTGTGCCCTCTAAGCTTACACCCACACAAGCCCCATGCAGAGCCCTGGGCATGTCCTCTGCCTCAGAGCCCAGCTGAGCCACCCTGGCCTACCAGGCACACAAAGCACCCCCCCTCCTATCAACTCCTTCAGTCTTTAGAAGGGTCTTTGAGATTCTCCAGCCTATCGTGCCCCTTGCTTCTGTGGCCAGGCTGAGCCCATGGGTGAGAGGACAGTAAGCCCAGCAGTGTTCCTGAAGCATTCTCACTCCTATGGCAAGCTCTCAGTGGGCTCTGTGCTTTGCTCATCCCCAGACACGAGCCACAGAGGTGGTGGGCATCACCCACTGGAGCACTTGGAGTGCACCACCTGCAGCAGAGATGGGATGGGCCAAGCCAGGTGGGCTCCATGGTTGCCTCAAGCCCGTGGCTGGGGCAGAGCTGGTCCCCACTGCTGCATTCTCACTGGTTGTGCTCAGGACCCTGGTTGCTTCCCACCTTCCTGGTGTCTTGCAGACATCCAGTTCATGTCCAAGACAAAATAAAGGAGCAGCCGGGAACAAAGGCTTTGCACCTCCTCAGCTCAGCATCTGAACGCCTTGCCCGAGGAGGAACATCAAGTTCCTGGGATAAGCCAAGCCAGGACCCCGATTATTTGCTCCCCAGTTCAATCTTGACGGTGAGAACAGCCCCCGCAGCAGCTGGGGAGCCCGGCTCTCCCCCCGCGATGCCGAAGCACAGCCGTTCGGGGGCAGAGGAACCGCGCCCCGCAGCGGGACCCGGCAGGAACGGGGCGCCGGGGCTGTCGGGCGCTGCCTCCCGCCGGCGGCGGAGCCGCAGGGCCGTTCGGGGCCGGGGCTCCGCCGGGCGGTTCGCGGGCGCCGGGCGCCCTCTTGTGCGCGCAGGGACGCAGGGCCCGGGGGGAGCCCGGCCGCAGCGCTGCCCCACCTGCCCGGGGGGCCGGCGGAGGGGCTGCCTCCCGGATACGCATCATGCCGGGCAGCCCCGTGAAACAGCAACTCCTTAAAAGTCGGGGAGACCCCGTGGTAATTCCGCCCATCATGACAGACCACCTGCGGGTCCTTTGGGGGTACCTGCTGCCCTGTGCCCTGCTTCATGGCTTGCACCTAAAGAGAACAGGATCGCTCTGCTCTACAGGGCACTGGCAGAGCATCACCCCACACCGGACACAGAATTATAGAAAGGTTTGGTTTGGAAGGGACTTTCAAGATAACCCACTAGTTGCTCAAAGCCCTATCCAACCTGGTTTTGAACACTTTCAGGAATGGAACATCCACAGCTTCTCTGGGCAACCTGTTCAAGTGCCTCACTGCCCTCATAATGAAGAATTTTTTTCTAGCAGCTAATCTAAATGTCTCCTCATTTAGTTAAAAAACAGTTCCCCTTGTACTATTACTATCTGCCCATGTAAAAAGCTGTTGTCCCTCTTTTTAACAAGCCCTCTTCAAGTACTGGAAGGCTGCAATGAGGTCTCTCCAGAGCCTTCTCTTCTCCATGCCAAACAATCCCATCTCTCACAACCTGTCTTAGTAGGAGAGGAGCTCCAGCCCTCTGATCATCTTTGTGGCTCTCCTCTGGACCTGCTCCAACATGTCAAGGTTTTTCTTGTGCCAAGGACCCCAGATTTGGATGCAGGTGGGCTCTCACGAGGGCATTTCACTCATGTCCCAACAGCAGTATGTGCTGGGCCATCTCTGTGTCACTGCACAGCACAAGATAAGGTGCCAAAGCCTCAGCAGGAAGAAATGGGGACAGCAAACCTTGGGAGAAGGAGAAGTCAGAGTCAGGCAACCTACAGTCACCTACATGGCTCAAGACTACTCAAAAGCTCCAAGCATAAGGGGACAATCTTTAATTTTGGCCACTCCCCTCCCTGAACTCTCTGCAGTTTCGCTCACCATCTCCAAGGGAGCAGGGCAGCAGTGGAAGTCCCAGTAGAAGGGCAGACCTGACAGCTCGCTTTTCACGTGCAGCCTGAGGCCACTGGCAGAGCGGTGGCAGGAGAAGGCGGTGGTGGCATCTGGCTTCCCGGCCAGCAAGGGGCACATCAGATTGCATAAGTGGTTCAGGAAGGAGGACACGTGAACTGTCAGCCGCTTGTTCAGCTCCTGGTAAAAGGCAAGGTTAGGGTCCACAGCACAGCACTGGGGAAAAAAAACAGCAGAAACCCCAGCACCAAAGGAATCAAAGCATGTCCCACAGCAAAGAGCCATCCCTGGGCCTTGGTCTCCAGCCCTCTGACTTGACATTCCTCATTGACTCTCCCAAGACAGCCATGCTGGGAAGGCTCCCCTTTCCTGCCACTCCAGGATGGGCAGGGTGCAATGGTCTGCAGTAGCACGTCTGTTCTGCATGCCACCACAAGCACCACAGCCTGGCTGAGAGCCAACAGCAGGACAACCTGCCAGAGCTGGTGGATGACTGCAGCCATATGCCCATCCCTCCTGCCACCAGCTGCTCAGCATTATGTGACACAGGGACATGCCACTCCAATGGCACGTGAGGGCCAGGGCACATGGGCTGAGGAGATGAGGCACAGCTCCATGCATTTTTGGGGGCAAAGCTGACAGCATGCCCCATGAAAGACCGAGCTAGCTATGAACATGAACAGAATCCCTCTGTCACTGAGTAGAAGGCAGCCTTGTTTCAAGCTCCTCTTTAGTACACTGGCCCTGGGGAAACCAGCTGCCCATCCAGCCCACAAGTGAAGAGACTGTGCCAGCCTCTGTACACAGACACACCCGGCTGCCCTGGACATGCTAAACAGTGTGGCCCACTCTCCCAGGAGAAGGGTGTTTGGCCAAGTGGGGTGACAGCACTTGGGCAGAGCCACGCAGGGACTTCCCAGGTTGGGCATTTGCACCCGAGCCCAGTCAGACCCAACAGCCTGTCACCAAGCAGTGTGTGCTTGCCACCACAAGCATACAGATATGGCAGCTGCTGGGAGGAGAAAAGGAGGTCCCTGGCCTTTTCAGACACTCACCTTGGACCTTTGTCCCACAGCCTCGACATCTGCACTCTCGTACCAGACACTGTTCAGGTCAGAGATCAGCAGGATATAGCCAGTATCCCTGAAGCACACTTTGGCAAGAAAAGTGGACTCGCCAAAGTGAACAGAAGCCCAGGGCTGGGTCAGGAGGCTGCTTTCCAGCTCCACGGAGCCCTCCATCTGCAAGAGAGCAACCAGGTCTCTGCCTCAACCCCCACCCAGGAAGACACCTGGGGTGGCGTCACAGGGACCGTCAGTCCCGGCTGGCCCACTTATGATGCAGTCTCACCTGACAGCACAGAAGTGAGGGTTGCTTAGCCAGCTCTGGCCACACATGCAAGCAGCAGAGCTGGGGTGTGTGTGTTTTTAGGGAGCTTTGTGCAGAGCAGGTCCTGCCGCAGCTCACAGTAAGTACCCTAGATGCGCCAGCAGGAGCACGACAGTGGAACTGCTGCCTCCCCGCGTTACCCGGTGCTTGCTGGAGTTAACACGGAAAAACCTCTACGCCCAAATTAACATTTAGGTTGCCCCGCCGGCACCGGGCAGGTAGCAGGTGCTGCACCCTCCTCCTGCTGGGGAATCCCGTCCCTGCGCTCCACGCGAGCCCGCGCCGTCCCTGCCCGCAGTGAGACCAGCAGAGCGCCGGCAGCGCACTGCTGCTTCCTGCTCCTCCCTAGGACGGGCTCCACGCCTCCCACAACACTCGGGGACCCAGCGCCCGCCAGGTGCTCGCAGGCCTGGGGCTCTGCGGAGCCGCAGCATTACCCGAGGACGGGAGGAGCAGGCGGCCGGAGGATGCAGAGGCAGGGGATTGCGAGCGGCGAGCGGCGCTGGGCCGGAGGCGAGGGCAGACTACGGCTCCCGGCATGCTGCTCTCTTCCGCGGCGGGCGGGGCCGGGGCACGCCGGGATGTGCGGTTCCTGGCGCACCGGGACCTGACGTCCATGCGACGGAAAGCGTGGCTGGTGTTGCCTTGCCTGCTCATAAGGACAGCGAACCGATCTGGTGTGTCCCTCTAGAGCGTCTGCGGATGCCGCAAGGGGTGCCATGGCCGAGACACTGATGGGGACCGAAACGCCTTAGGACCTCATTCTGCGCTTGCGCTGTTACGAAACGTCCTGGTACAAGTGCTCTGCTGGGGACAGAGCCCGGTACAGCGGGAGAGGTAGCGGCGGGCTTCTCCTGTCCCTTGGCCCCAGGTTTATTCCTGACGCCCACGGTGCCAGGGCAGGCACGGCCAGGGCACGCACCCGCACCGCTGTTCTCCCAGGCTTTGCGGGGACTCGGCTGCTGCGCCACAGCGAACCCTTCATAGCTGAGCACTGGGCTCACAAGGCGGCACAGAGCAGCACTGTGCAGGCTTGGCACACCACGCCGCCCCAGTTCCTTCCGCACTGATCCCCACCCTTACCCCAGGCACTGACTTCCAAACTTCATCACCCATTCTCTGACTGTGATCCCCCACCAGCCCTCCATGCATTGAGGCCATCCACCCTAAGCCCACGAACTGCCCCCGTTGCACTGCCCCTGAGTTTCCCATTTACACTCTTTGCACACAACCCTCTACTCAACCCTGTCCCCAGGATCCAGGCTGCAGTCACCTCTCAGGGCAGTGCCAGGGGAGGGTGGTCATCACACAGGGTTTGCATCCTGACAGGGTGCCAGGGAACAGGGGAGTAGGCAAGGACTTTGCAGTGCAAGACAGACTAGGTTGCATGACCAGGTTTGGGGTGCAGGACCCAGGTGGACTTGGGGCACAGCTGAAATTTAGGGTCAGATGAGGATGCTGGCTGAATGAGGATGAGCTATGGCTTATACTGCTGTGTACAGCTGTGGGGGTCACAGAGAGCTGGGGAAAGAGGGCTCACACCTGGGCACCTGCACACAGAGTGCCACCACATCCCTCCCACCCTGCATCCACCTTTGGGTGTTTCACCTTGGGACCAAGTAGAGGGAGATGTTCTTCAGGGAAAGCCGCTGTTGGCTAGTGTAGTCACAAGAGCAATGCCTAGGGCATATATATATGGTGAGCACTACTGGGACCATCCTACTGTAGGTGGAAGGGTGTTCACTGTTTTGGGAATCTCAGCTCAGTTTCACCCCCAGCCTGGAGCATCCTGGACTGCCAGAGCTTTGATATATATACCTGGTGCCATGGGCATCGATGGGCCATACACAGAATTGGGACACAGCAGGGAGGAGGTGGAGAGTCAGTCCTTCCTGAGCACAGTGCCAGCAGGTGAGCATAGCTACCATGACAGTCCTTTGGGACTGGCCAAATCACTGAGCCCCTAGGTGATGGTGGATTTTAGAGGCACCCACATCCTCAGCTGCAGTGGCACCAGGTGGCCCTGCCCTCCAGTCACAGTCCTCAGGGCACCAGGGCATCCCCTAGGTAAATCCCATTGGGAAAGGAAATCCCTGGAAAAGGCAAAGTTGGTTGAAGGTTTTTATATCTCGCTCTCAAGCAGGGAAATTAGGTTTGTGTTGGGAGGGTGGAGGCTCACGTTCCTCCAGTTCTTGAGGGCTTCAGAAATGACGAGCAAAGTGGCTCACAAGCTGCCTTGAGGGCACAGCCCTGTTTTCACATGAGGCACCCCTGCGTGACAGGGTCAGGCCACAGTATGCCATGCAGGCATGTCGGTCTGGCTTGGCCTTATTACTGGCTGCAGCTCCCCAGAGCTGGGTTTGGGGAGCAAGTGTGTCCCCTCCCCCAGGGCAGCAGTCCCCTCCTCCATGTCATGGCTGCTCTCCTCCTCCTCCTCACTCCTCGGGCAGAGGAAGCAGCATGGAAAGGCTTTGCAGGAAGATGGCAGCAGCCTCCATAGCCCAGTGGGGAGCCTATGAGCTTGGCTGGCTTTGCCTCTCTCTCCATGGAGGTGACAGTCACCAGCTCTAACTTTCCATGGCTGCTCAGAAAGCAGCCCTCGTTCCTCCAGTGTTCCTGCAAGCAAGGAGGTAGGCAGTGAAATGGGAGCCCCTTCCTCCAGGTGCATCCTCCCAGCCCACACCAGCCCCAGAATCCTCAGTAGGACTGCCTGAAGGCAGAGCTGATGGTTTGTCCAATGGACAGATCCAGTCCTCAGAGCAGAGCACCTAGAGCAGCCCCTCACCTGAGACCGTGTTCTCCAGAAAAAATGACAAGAAGCCAGTTAAGAAGACAGGCACCATAAGCAGGGAGAGGAAGAGGAGGTCCAGTGGCACCCAACCTGCAGGGACAATGCCAGAATCAGCCAGGAGGCCCCAGCGCAGCCAGGGGAAAGGGGCAGGAGCTGCCATGACAGAATCAGGGACTGAAGAGAGAGCTGCCTGCTACCATGAGCTGACCCAGCCTCTCAGAACACTGGAGATGTGTGGTCACCATGCCATGGGACTCTGGGGAACATCCCTCCTACCTGTGACCAGAGGAGTCAGAGCTGTGCCAAACCACCGCGGTACCAGCAGTGCCATGAACATGGCAAAGCCAACGATGAAGATGTTTCTCCCTGAGTCAATGTCTGTGTACTGGAAGTAGGAGATCCCCGTGCCCACAGCCATGGCGTAGGTTACACAGAGCACCCCTCCTGCGAGGAGCAGGAGTCAGGCAGTGCCAGGCAGGCTGCAGGTGCTGCAGCAAGGGGCAGGGCAGGGTACCCACCATGAACCGCCAGTGGGATGTGAGTGAGGAGCCCTGCCAGCCTCGGGGACATGCCCAGCACCATGCACACCAGGGCACTTACTTGCACCGAGAGGAGAGAGCCAGCCTGGCAAAAAGAAGAATGGGAAAGTGAGGATAGGTAGCATCACCCCCTGCTCTGTCTCCTGCCCCATCCTGCTATACACACCTGCCTTTCCCAGTGCTGGTTCAGTAACAGCCTGGCCATTACAAGTCCCGCACACCTGCACAACTGCCCCCCAGCCCTTGCCAACCCATTTCCCCCACCTTGGCATACCTGTGTGAGGCCAGTGGCACAGGTGTTGGCAATGCTAGAGGCTGTGCCCCCCAGGGTGCCCAACAGTCCTGCCAGGAGGCTGCCCAACCCTTCCATGCAGAGTCCCCGGTTACAGGCGTGAGGGGGGAGCTGGGGGACTCGCAGCAGCCTCCCACACAGCACGTAGCAGCCCACAGAGTTCATGCTGCAACCGATGGCCATGGCGATGCCCACTGCCAGCGCCCGGGGGGTGAGCAGTGGCCACCTCCACTCTCCTGCAGCAGAGGGAAAAGGTGATACAAGTCCTGTCCAAACGTGGATGGCTGCACTCAGCCCTGCTGCCCCCCACCTGCATAGGGGATGCGGATCCAAGGGGCATTGAAGGTGCTGTTGGCCCAGGACAGTTGTGCCGTGGCTGGGTCCGGTGATTCCCATGGAATGTGGAAGTAGCTGAGGATGGCACAGACAATGCAGACACCAGCAAATGGGAGCAATACCTGCAAGGCAAAAGGAGACCCTCAACAGGGGACCTCCCCACCACCTGCCCTGGCCAGCACCCCATCCTTGTCCTGTCACCTCTCCCAAGGAGTCATACCACGTCTCCCCTTACCCCTGCAAGAAGCATCCCAAGCTGTTCTGCTCCAACACCCTAGGTCCCCAGCACTTCCCAAGAAGCATCTATGTTCTGGGAGCTGCACCAGAGCTTCTCACCCCTGCCTGTGCTCCAGGTCTTACCTAAACCCACACCAAAGAGCCAGGCTTGGAGAGAGAAGCCTGGTGACAGTGAAGAGAGCAGACAAACCACAGTACCGAGAACGTGCGCAGGGTGGGAAATGATGACTCTGTGGAGCCCTCCCAAGCACGGGGCCAGGCACAGAAGGGCAGGCGGCAGGACCGCAGGTGTTGGGAGAAGGTGACAGCAAGGAGCATGAGCCTAGGAAAGGGAGCACAGGTCACCACACAGCATCACAGTCAGTGATGGGGCTCCAAATGTGTGCCATGCACTGCAAGGGTGCCCCATCCCTATCCCACTGGTGAAAGAAAGCCCCAGGAGCCGCCCGCCAGTACAGTCCCAAGCTCACATACAGCAGTGCTACACCCCAGTTAGTGGAGCAGAAGAAAGCTGCTTCCTTGTATGCAGACAGCCCGATGATGGACAGGCTGGGGGCCAGGACCATGGGCCCACAGTGCCGGGCTGCCCACCCGCACATGCCAGACACTCCCAGCACCAACTGAATCAGCCCAGAGACCAGAACTGCTCCAGAGACCTGAAAGAGGAAAGGATGGGCCTGTGGGGCAGGATACATGGACAGCAGTCCAACACCTTCCCTTAGCCACATTCCCACTGCCCCAGCAGCATCACTTGTTTTACATGCTCCCCTCACCCAAGTGCAGAGAAACATATACATGGACATGCGTTGTGATCCCCATTGCTTTCGCACCTCTATTCATGGCAAATCACAGAAAAAGAGACTGGGGGTACAGGGATATGGGTGACAAGGGGAAAACTGATTGAGCAGGATGGAGACCTCCATCCCAGCATAGCAGCACCCACCTCTCGCAGTGAGTCAGCCCAGCTCCCTGTGTCTCGGCAATGAGGTACAAGGCATGTACTAGCCATGGCTGTGCCTGGAAGGGAATTTTGGAAGGGTGTGACACATGTGGGTCCTGGGCTCCTGGAGCTGTGTCCAAGAGCATGCAGCGAGGAGACTGCTGGCTGGAGAAGGACCCGTGTGCCAGCATCCCCATCCCCATAAGCCCTGACCCTGGGGAAGTGACCAGATATGTTGCAAGTGCACTCAGGAGTGAGTAGGATGCTGTGCACCATCACCAGAGGAGCCAGCAGGCAGGACCCTTTGCTACCCCTCGTCCCTACCCCACCTACCAGGCACCTCATTATTGCCATTTCCCTTGCATCAGCATGGCCCAGACCCCAAAGGATAAAGGCTCCAGGGCTGTGCTCACCATTCCTGTTTGTGCTGGCACTAGGGGACAAGTGGGAGCTCAGCACCATGGCAGGGACCAAGTATTCAAAGGATGGGATTTGAACCAGCGGCAGCCTGAGGAAGAGAACAACAAGGACACATTATGGAGGAAAGCTAGGGAAAGGAACAGGGCTGCTGCAAAAGCCCAGGCTGCCAGAGGAAAAGAGATGGGAAGAGAAGAACCCCAAAGTGGCAGGAGGTTACCCCATATTCTACATGTGCCCTAGTACATCCCAAGGGACAGCACATGAAATGTGTGCAGAGGTCAGAGGCTTTGCCAAATCCCATACCCAGGCCCTGTGTGGGCAGTAAAGGCACTGGATGGTCTGAAGGAGCTGTGTAGGACGTTAGAGCAAAGCAGTGAGGAGCTAGAGGGAAAGCACAGCAGTTTTTCTAGAGGTATGTGCAAGAGGGAGGGGACAACTATGACAGCTGTGCATTGATGCAGCACAATAGGTTTTCCTTGTGCCCCTTCCCACTTCCAGCAAAGTTCATCTTCCCACATCCCAGAAGGATACAGGCATACCCTGCCACGGCATCACCCTCCTCCTCATGACAGCTACTCCCCCTTCACACCCCCCACCTTGCTCACCGGCTCCCCAGGGTGGTCTGCAGCACTGTGGAGATGCCGCAGGCAAAGAGGCTGCATGCCAGCAGCTTGCTGGTGGTCTGGGCATGAGGTGGCTCCTGGGGCAGGGTGGGCAGCAGGAGGAGGTGGAAGATGCAGAGCAAGGAGGTCTGCACAGCCAGGTGCTGCACAGGGAAGAGATGGAGCAGTCACAACTCCTTGTAGCACCTAGAGCTGCAGCTCCCCATGCCCAGTCCCCCTGAGAGGGCAGATACCCACTGACACCACCTGGGCAGCACTCACTACTGCCCACTCCCCTCCCAGTACACACTGATCAGAGCCCTACACATCCTTTGCCTGGCAGGATGCAGCCCCCACCCTGCAATCTGAGAGGATCCCAGCCCTCTCCTCATCATCCCATCATTCTGGCTGCTCACCGTGGCCCCCCTTACCTGAAGGGCTAAACAGAAGCTCACTATCCATGAGCACATCTTCGGGGAGGAGCAGGATGTGAGCATGGGGCTCCCAGCTCCAGGTGCTCTGCCATGGCCCCCATTCATGCTGCTGCCTCCCCACACCGCTCCCAGTTTTCAGTGCAGAGAGGGTGGGCAGGCTCCCACTCCCCCTGAGACCTCGCAAATCCTCACATGGCTGAACTTCCACCTTCCACAGGAGCTGCCTCAGGGTTAGCCATTAACTTGAGTTGGTGAGTAACCTGCCCTTGTGGCCAGGAATGCAAGTGTCACCCTGGTTTGTCACCACACAGGCCAGGTGACAGGCAGCCACAAACAGGACACCAGACACTATTATAGTGCCAACTACCCCCGGCCCGGGTCCCATCACTGCCTCTGTGGGCAGGGACTGGGTAAGCCACAGCCTTAACACCTCTTCCTCCACATGCTTAGACTACTCCCACTGGCAGCATCCTCCAGCTTCTGTGTGCCCATGCTTGTTTCTCCCCAGCACAGCGTCTCCTGCTCTCCCACTCCACCCTGGTCTCTAATGGGCGTTTATTTTATCCCCCATTCTCCTAGGAGAGCATGGAATCTTGCCACTGGACAAGGATGCCAGAGACAAGAGCTGCCTGCTTGGCTGGAAAGCATCCCAAGGGTGCACGGGCAGGGGATGCTCGTATTTTTGTCACGGGGCAGAGGTGGCTGTGTCAGTGACCTGGCCAAGCCCTTGCTGCTCAAGGCTCACTCATTAACAGGTAAGACTTTGGAGAGCAAAGACCAGTGGAGAACATGCATTCCCCACATTCCCAAGGATGGGGATCCTCCTCTCTCCTGCTGTCCCTGCCTGCACCAGACCTGATATCCCTCCTATCACCAGAGAGAGACTGCAGGACAGGCCTTGCAGGTCTCCTGGGCTCACTGGCAGCACCTAGCATCTGTCTTGCACAGCGGCTTCAGGAGCAGGCACAGCTGCATGGACATGGCTCCACTCTGGGGCAGGCAGGCATGCTGCCAGTATGGAGCAGCTCAGCAGGACAAGGCAGGCACACAGCAAGAACTACTTTTATTGGAAGAGATTTGCATCTACAAAAGAGTGAAAAACAGGTGTAAAATCCACAGTAAAAAGAAGGGGCACAATGAGCTGGCCTGGTCAGCAAGACAAGATGCCTTCTTCCTGCTCTGAGGAACAGTCAGGCACTGCTTGCTCACAGACACAGCTGGGGTTTGGGATGGGGTCACAGAGCACCCCAGATTCAAAACAAGAAGGATAAGGAAATTCAGCCCTAACCATACCTCATCCCCACCAAGCCCAGCAGGGCACATCCACATCAGGGTACCTGCTTGGTGTAACTCTTGCAAGCTCCAAGAAGTGGCCTAACAGCCCCCAAATGTAAGTACTGCTATGACCAGCCAGCCCACTCCCACCTCCTTCAACCTCCTCTCCCCTACCCCAGGCACCCCACCATCTCACTGGGGTCACTGCCTTAGTCCCTCCACCCTACACACACAGTCTCAGCCTCCAACATCCCATATGCCATCTCCGTCCAACACCACTCACTACAGGAAGAGGGACAATAACCCCCTTTGCACAAGCACCCCAGCCCAAAGGCAACCCATATTTACCCTCCAGCTAGTAAGTTCCCACCCCAGCAAGCTAGCTCTATCCCAATCTGCCCCAGCAGCCCCTAAGTGAAGAACATCTCTGCCCTGGGTGGGGGACACACAAGTGCTGGTTTGAAAGTAATGCAGGGGCCTCCAGCCCCATGCAGTTCAAGGATCAGGGGTCTCAGAAGTGCAAGGAAGTGAGTTTTGCCACACTAGAGGGGAAGGGGAAAGGGGCTGCTGTCCCGTACTCCTAGCTGGGAAAAATGAAGCTCTTGATTCTACTGAGATCCATGGCAGTGTGCAAGAAGCACTGCTTCAGACCCAGGGGATCCAGCCAGTCCTCACGGTTGGGGGCTGCATCCCATGTGGGGCCCGCAGTGGCTGAGCAGGCGTGGCAGTGGAGCACCGGAGGAGCTGGGAGTACAGCAAGTCCGAAGGGGCCAGGCTGGCTGGGGGCTGCAGTGGGGCTGGTACGGTTGGATCTCTCACAGGCTGTGGGCACTTTCCGGAAAGGACCTTGTGGGAGGCGCCTGTGTTGGGCTAGATCAGGTGCCTTTGGGTAGGACAGAGCTGTCATCATGCTGCCCCACAGGTAGAGTGCAGTCGCTGTGACACCCCCGCGACGTGGCTCCTTGGTCATCTCATTCTCCCCCAGGCAACGGGTGCAGCTGGCTGAGGAGATGTTGGGCAGCTCGGGCTGGGGTTGGCCAGGGGCTGGTGCTGGCTGAGCATCCAGCTGGCACCTCCCCTCCTCGGGGAACAGTGCAGGCCGCGGGGACGCAGTGCTGATGCTCCTCATGCACACAGACCGATGCACTACAGTGATGGAGGCGAAGATGGCTGCGAAGCCGGTCAGGTACACCACACCCAGGAGGCAGGCCAGCTAAGGAGAAGCCAAATGTTAGCCAGCAGCACCCCCCACCAGCTATGATGCAGCATGGCCATGACTGACCCTGCAGCTGGGATGGGAAAAAGCATCCCCCTGAATGCCTAAAGCTGGCAGCCACACTGCTAATGGTGGGTGGCACACAGCCTGCCCAAAGTGGGGCCTAAATATCACAAGCCAAAATGTCCCAACTAAAAGCCAACAGCTCATGTTTAAAACCCTAGCCAGCACCCAGTTGCCTCCATGCCACCACCATGCCCTTGCACCATGACTTGTAGGGCTGTGGTCCAGCACAGGGCACACCACCCAGCACCAGGCTGCAGTGCAGCTGCAAATCAGCATCTTCTGACAGCTTCCCTTTTCAGCAAGGAATAAACCAAGGTGCTGCTCTCAGTGGAAAAGGGGGTCCTGCTCCAAATCCAGAGCCTACTAGGTCCCATGTTCTTGCAAGCAGCTGCTCTCCTATGCCCTTACCTTCACCACTTGCTGGTAGAACTGGCCTAGCACATGCTGCCACATGGACTGCTCCATGAGGACACACAGATCTGTGTAGGTGAACCAGCCACGCCACATGCCCTGTTTTTCAGCCACACTGCAAGAAGAAAAAAAAAAAAGGGGAATTGTGGATGTGGTATAGACCTTCCCCACAAAAGCAGCTTCAACCCAGGCAGGCTTGGAGAAGACCCTGCTTAAGCTCTGTAGAAGGGAGCTGGAGAGCCTAGCTAAGGCTCACAGGTGTCCCAATCTCTTATTTCACTGCAGCAGGGCTATCTCCAAGCAGGGGCAGAGCCAGGCTGCAATACAGATCAAGGGATCACCCCCATCCCAGACACCTACCGTCCTTCCAGCCAGCTCAGCACTTCAAACAGCTCCCGAGGATCTGTGTAGAGACTCCAGTCCTGTCAGGACAGCAGTGAAAGATCAGCGCTGTCAGGGCAGGTTACCCAGCACCCAGACACCATCCTTCTCTATCCCTTCATGGGAGCATGTGGGGGAAAACCAGAAATCCAGACTGCCCTCAATGCCTCTTTTCCCCTGCTCTGTGAAACATCTGGCAGCAGTGACAGTTTCACTTACAATGGCGCTCAGGAAGTTCATCTCCAGTGTGTTCATGGTCTGGACGTCCACCTTCCCTGCAGCTCCCCACTCGTCGTTGAACACCTCCTCCTCCTCACCCTCATCATACAGGTACTTACTTGCAACCATCTAAAAGTAGCACAAAGGACAGGATCTCAGCCTCCACTGCACTCCCCCAGACTTCCCTCTAGCCTAGTCACCCTCCTGCCCACCACTCACCATGGAGATCAGGAAGAGGTCTGAAGATGAGATCTGCTGGAGGTATTCGGGGTTCCGGTGCCGGAGTCTCTCAATATAAACCAGTGCCAACATCATGGAGCAAGGCGAGATACAGGCTTCCCTGTGGGACAGGGCAAGAACCAATGCTACAAATGGCCCAGGCACCGCAACACAACTTGGTTGCTCCCTCCCCATGCAGGCAGTAGGAAGGTTTAGCAAATCACTAAACAGATCACAGCCTTGCCAGCTCTGTGACAGCTGTCCTGAGCTGCAGCAAGAAAAAATGCAGGGGATGCAGGGTGGAGAGGAGAAAGCCCTGGTTTCTGTCCCCAGGCACAGTCAGCTCCCAACTGAGCAGCCCTGCCTGCAGAAAGGAATGCTGTGAGGGCTCAGCTGCCAAGAGGAGACTCCAGATTCAAACCTGGTTACCCAGGGAGCTGCAGATCCAGCCAGTACAGACTCCTAGTAACAAAAGCACACATGCATCCCAGAGAGCAGGACAAACTTGAAGTAGGCCTGCCCGCATGAGGAAATCACTGTGCCTGCTACCTCTTTTTGCTCTTTTTGACACTAATCAGGCCTAAGCTCAAAGCCAGTGGCTGCCCCAGGGGACAGAAGTGAGTCACAAGTAAGACCAGAGCTCCAATTTCTGACATAGGACATGAAGAGACAGGTTTTGCTTCTTACCGAGATACATGAGACACATATTTCTTCTGGAGTCTACGGATAGGACTGGGAGCCACTTTCTGCAGCAGCTCCACAGCAATATCTAGGACAGAAAAGCACCAAAAAGTTAGTCCCATGTGGCACACTCCACACTCGCCCTTCTCTCCACAAGCCCATCAGGTTTTGGCATTTGCTCAGCCCTTCAAATTTAAATTAATCTATGAAGGTAGGACAGGCTTTATCAGAGGTCAGGGACAAGTGAGGAACAAACAAATATGCAGGTCAGGCAGATCACAGCAGGAAGAGGATGTGAGTGACCAAGGGCCTGTGGCAGTGCCAGATCAGCTGGTCTGTGTCACGGGGAACCACCAGCAGTCAGCCGTAGAGAAGCACTAACCCCTCACCCTGCAGGACCTCAGACAGCCCTTCTAGAGGCCTGCTTGGACTTGATGTCACACCACATCTTTGTGGTCCTCTGCTCCCCTCCAACTAGCAGCATCTTCCCCCTCCAAATCTCATCAACACCAATCCAGCTTCCCCTACACAACAGCCCCAGCTCTTTCAAGATGATGATGTACAAGGTACCTATGTGAGCAGGAGCCCAAAGGCACTAACAGGGTATCAAAGCAGCAATTCAGGGTAACTGCAGCAGCTCAGCCTGCTTTTCCTGCACTCAAGGACGTGCCCCAGCATTCAGGCCCTGAAAAGGCCTGACTGACATATACTGGCAGATGGCTCCAGCAGCTCCCATCTCACTTCCCTACACAATAGGACCAGCTGGGAGCATCCCAAGCAGCACTATGGTCTGATGCTTGGCAAGAAGTGCTTTAGACAGGAAACTTCAATACTATTTTGCTTCCAAGTTCTTGGCTGACAGAGTTGAGAGCAGAGTTGATCCCAGCAGCTTTGCATTTCCAGCTACCAGGGGAAACATCACCACACTCCTCCTTTCTATGTCTCTCCAGCAACTAAGAGAATGGCTTCACTGACGCGAGTGATTTGTCCAAAGTGCAGCCACCAAGCTCAGACAAACACTGCTCTAACACCATTCAGGCCACACCACTACTATGGTGTACAACCAGGCAGACATAGCTCCAGCCATGCATTGGCTGCTCCCCGCCTCTCCCACTGCTGCTGCTCTCTCAGTCCTTCCTGACCACCCTTGTGCCATTGCAGAGGCAGTACCAACATCCCAAGGGATCCCTACAAGCTCTGTCCTAATATGAAACCAAATTCTTCAGCCCACAAATCCAACTCACAACAGTGTCCTGCCCTAGAGGGCATGAAGAGCAGCTGATCAGTTTCCTCATCTCACAGCCATGGCACACTGAGTGTGGCTACTGTTCTTCTGTTTTCAAAGGAACAAATTCACTTTTCAACTTCTCTCCTCAGCCAGCCCCATACTGCCTTCTGCATCCAACCCCCAATACCAAAGACTTTTTCCTGCTACTCCATACTCTCCTAACAAGCCTCTACCTTGTTTGAAGAACAGTGCCATAAACTTGCCATGTAGTTTATGGCAAGACACAGTTGTACCAATGCAGATGTCATAGTCCTGGGCCCCATTTTTTGACAGCAGCTGGTGAAGGAAGGCTGTAAAGCAGATCAGCCCATGAACACATTCTCTGTGCACCACTCTGGCCCCCAGCTGCTGAAGCCATGGCATTTCCTGAGTGCGAGGCAGTCCTTAGAGATAATAGCCCCCAACAGTTTTCTTGCATGACTGTACCCTTTGAACTTTCATCCATGGAACAGTCCCACCTCACATCTGGGTGTAATGTCAGCCTCAAGCCTCCCTCGCACTGCTTGTGTTGGAACTGCTCTGTGTTGGTGGCTGCTCTGCCTGGGTCTGCCCTAGCACCACATGCTCAGAATCCTCCTCCTCACCACAGCACATCACACACAGCCTTCTGGCAACTTCAGACCGTTTCCCTAGCAAGCAGATAATGGAAATGCTGATACAACCACACAGCAAAGGCCCTCTAGCAAAACACTCTTGCTCTTTTCCACTCCTCTCCACCATCACCTGCACCAGCTACTCAACTTTCACCCAGCCAAGTCCTTCTGCTCAACACGCTGCTGAATTGACAGGAAAAAAAATGTAATCCAGATAAACACACAGCAAGAACTTGTCCCCTTGGAGCTCACAACTAGAATTTGAGCAAACTTGAGTGTTTTGCAGAGCACAAACAATTGTCCAAGATAGTTCTTATCAGGAAGTTCATAACCTGCTCTGCCAAGGAATTCACAAGCAATCTAAAGGACTTTACACACCAGCGAGATGTCAAAAATGCAGCAGCAGGCCAGATGGGGCAACAAAACAGAGAGCAGAAGCCATGAGGCTCTGGCATCCTGCCCTGCTCTGCTGCACCGAGTGGGAAAGGCCGGGCAGGGGTGGGATTTGGCACTAGGGAGGAAGCAGGTGACCTACTGGTCTCGGCCCCTTGGGCTACTTCCAACCCCCTTGACTCAGCATTCCCATCTGGGGACAATCAGCAACCCACCTGCCACGGGGCTGGAGAGATTATCCAGGCTGCAGTCTTTGTCCCAGCCATAATAGAGTCGCTTCCGCACTCTCTCGCTCAGCTGCTGGTGCCTGGGCAGGAACTAAAGGCAGACACAGGAATGTGAGGAAAGCCCAGAGCACTCTTCATACCGTGCTTTCCACCCCAACTTGGCTCAGGACTACACCGGGCCGGGGCCTGCGGCCACACGGGACTCCCCGGGAGTGGGGGATTACCCCAGGGACTTGCTAAGAGCAGGCTGGGCCGCGGATACTCACCGTGAACTCCTGGAACCCACTGAGGGAGAAGGCGCCCTCCTCGTCCAACAACAGCTCGTCCAGCTCCATCTTGCCCGCTCGCAGGGCGGGGGCTGAGAGCTCCCCTTCGGGGATACAGGGCCGGCTCTGAGGGCGCGGTGCCGGTCCGCTCCGAGGCCGAGGCCCGGCGCACTGTCGGGAGCGGAACCCTCAAAACCGCTCCCAGCCTGACCGCCACCGCCCGCTCTTCCGCCCTTCCTGTTCCGGCGCGGGGGCGCGGCCGGTCCCCGCCCCTGCCGCCGCCGGGCGCACGCGCGGCCGGTGTCACCCGGTCCCCCCCCGTCTCGTCCGTCGCCGGGCGCACGCGCACGGCGGCAGCGGCCGCCGGTCCCTCAGGCGGTGCCGCCCGCCTGGGCCGGTGACAGCGGCATCTCTGCCTTCTCCCTCCCCCCTCCCCGCGCAACCATGGCGAGCGGCCGCGCCGAGGAGGCGGCGGCGGCGGCAGCGGCCGAGGAGGAGGAGGAGGAGGCGGCGGCGGCAGCAGCGGCGCGTCTGGCGGCGGCGCTGCGGCAGCGGCTGCGGGGCTGGGAGGCGGCGCTGGCGACGGCGCAGCGGCTGCTGGTGTGGGAGAGGCCGCTGCACAGCTTGGTCACCGCGGCCGCGCTCGGCGGGGCCCTCTGGTGAGCTGGGGCGGGAAGGGGGACCGGGGGCTGTCGGTGCCGCCCGTCCGGCTCATGCCCGTGCCCGCAGCGTGCGACGGCTTTGGGGCCCGCGGTGATGTCCCTGGGTTCCGGCGGTGTGCGTTCTCGCAGCTGCACCGCCGTGGGATATGCACAGCCGGGAGTAGCCGCGCTGTTTTCCTCTGACAGGCATAAACAGGCCCCTCCCTGAGGGGAGAAAGTGCCAGGACGATTTGCCTTGTCCTGCGATAATAAAATGCAGATGGGCCCAACTGGAGCCTCGCCCAGGCATGTTTCTGCTTCATTTTTGCATCCGTGTTTTTATCAGTTCTTTTCACTCAGTAACTGCGGTCAGAGATCTCCACGGCCTTCTGCATCGGCAGCTGCCCTGGGGCGTTTTATTTAAACTCTTCCACTCGGTAATCTTTCCCAGGAGGTGCTGATTTCTCACTCGGTTCTGGTGCGAGAGTATTCCACCTCTCCTGTTTTCCCTTCTCTGCCTCTCTGGCGGGGCAGCAGCATGAGGAGATGGAAGTGTGAGTGGCAGAACCCAGCTATGGAGGGGAATGAAAAACATCCTGTTTGTTTGTATAAACAGTGAGTCAGTTTTACTGATGAAAACGTTCTCAGTCAGTGGCATTCCCAACAGAAAAGGTCAGAAGTGGCCAGGGAAAGAGTTAAATGTTGATTGTGGATGAAATTGGAAGGGGCAGATTCTGAAGTGAGACGAGGGAAAAGTATGTGACTGAACAGCCTTTGAAGTCTCTCTGATGAGGCAGTTTACGTTCTGTTCCTTCATCCATACAATTATCAGAGGTGTACGTGGTAGCCAGGTACATAAACTTTTTTGGGTTACTCTACCACCTGAAAAGTCTCAGAGAAGAGCTATGAAGTGAGAAGGAGGGGAAGAGGTGCAGGTGAGATTGGCAGGGGTAGTAGACAATGACAGCCCAGGGGTTGTGTGTGAAATGGTCAAGAAGAACAAAAAGTGCCCAGAATATGGGACAGCAGAGAGAGATTTAAGTACAGCAAAGGAGGAAAAATCATTTAGGGTCCCATGGAGGATTCAGCCAGCATCCTTTAACTGCAATCCTTAAATGAGATGAAATAGGAGGAGATTCTTCCTGAGATGATATGTTAAGTTACAGAACTGCTCTTTAATGAGAAGGAACACAGACGTTGTTGTTTAGGTTGTTAAAGTTCCTGTAAGCCCATGGAAAGCGCAGCTTTTGTTCTGTGCTGCCCAGCGAGGCACATTTAACTTCCAGGTTCTCTACCTGTAACTGTGGCTTGGTGAGAAGCCCTCTGCTCTGCACTGTGAGATTCTCCCTGACTCCAGTCACTGGTGTATTTGACATTAGCTTCTGGCACACACTCACTGAAGAGGAGCAGGGTAAAAGAGCAAAACGGCTCTTCCTTTCTGGAAAGGAATGTTCATTAAAGAGGTGAAGGTGAATGCATTTCCCTGGTGTTTTTTTCTGGAGTGACTTAAAAGCAGCTCCTCTGAACTAGAGAAAGGGATGAATGCAGACAGCCACTGCTGGCACAAGTGCCACCCTGGCACCTTTGCTATTGAATCTCTGTGGAGTGGGGAGATAAACTCTTTGAGTGGCATTGCCCAGCTGTATGTGAGTAGTATTGTGTGATCTGGCAAGTGGCTTGATCCAGTGTGTGGATGAGGGACATGAAAGGTTTTATGATAAAGTCAAGTGAGCAACTAAACCATTTAAGTGCTGGCTAGGCTCTGGTGAGAGCCAGAGGAGAGGTTTGTGATAAGAAAATGGGCATCTAGAATGGCAAGATGCATTACCTGCTTGTAATGCTGGACCTTGCCATGACAAATGGGATGTAGGTTTCCAGCAAACAGGCTGAGTTGTAAACAGTTTTCTGATACAGCAGTTTGTCTTTATGTTATCTAAAGTCTTCACCTTGATGCTTTCAAGGGACTTGTACAGGGGAGCATTAGCTTTGTTCTGCAACCTCAGGAGCTCAGAAGCAGGGGAGGAGAGCACTGGGAGATGTCAGGGAGTCAGCTGTCTGGTGGTGGGCAAAGGCACCATTTGAGAACGTGCTGTAGTGTGAGTGGGTGTCTTCAGAGTACAATGCTTACTGCAGTAGCCCATAGCAGTTGGATGTTTCTGCTTTGAGCCATATCCATTTGCTGATCAAAAGCAGTAATTTGCTGCCTCTTCGCTGCCTAATAAGTTCTTGTTTGATTTCTAGGTTGTTTTCCTCCACCTCCCTGAGACCCCTCTTTCTCCTCAGCATGTCCCTTCTTGGCATCCTCTTGTTGGAGAGGTGGAAACCCAGGTTCCTGTTTGATTTCTCAGGTATGTGATGATTATCACTGTAGGTAGTGACACAGTTCTCGTGTTACTAGCTGCTGGGCTTTGGCTATGGCCTTTCCTGGACTCTCTCAGTGGTTGTGTAAGCCCTATTCCTATTTTAACTGCAGGCCCAGGTACTGATGCTGCCTGTTATCTGTGTCAGAGGATTAGGATGTATCCTAATACTCTGGGCATGGGGGAGAATTACTCCCAGTGCTGAGAAATTCTGGGAGCGGCTCATTTTGAGAGTGGCTAAGGGGCCCAGCTAGCTTGCCAGGGAAGCTAGTGACAGGGATCATGTGTTTCTGCTGTGTCTTTTCTCTCCTGCAAATGTGGCAAAAAAACCCATCTCAAGTCTGAGCACATATGGCCAGCTGAGCTGAGGAAAGGAGGGGATAAAAGTGTATTGGTTTTAGTTAAGTTCAGCGTGGGCCCTGAAAGAAGCAGAGCAAATGTGAGCCACTTCTTGTGGAAGGTAGCAGAATAGATGATGAGGTCTGCCAGCAGCAACAGTTAGTTTATTGTACCTGTACTGAACAGCATCTGATCTCCAGCTAATCAGTGAGTCTGATCACCTGTCTTATCTTTCCCATTTATTGAAGGGTCTGTGCCAACATTAGACACAAGAGCTGCAAGAGGAATAGCCTCATAAAGATGATAGACATGGACTGGCTGCTGGCTGCTTTGAGTGCCTCCTTCTTTGGAGTTAATTAAACGATGGAACCCAGACCTGCTTACTGTATCTACTGCTACTGTTCAAAGGCAGCTCAGGGCCCTCCATCCCTGTCCCTCTACTCTAAGGAGACTTTCTGCATGAAAGCCCCTCTATATGTGTGTTTGTAAGGTGCCCTTTATTTGACCTAAAACGGTACTGACTTAAAGGGTGCTTTCACAGAAATCCTGATAAGATTAGATATGTTACAGCTGTAGTCTTGAAACTGTTTGCTCTATGTGGTTCAGGTAACCAGGCAGATAAACTGGACTGGCCAATTTAATTTCCTGCTTATTCACATTGTTTTTTTAAGGGAATAGTTTAAAGCCAACCCAAACCACCTCACTTGAAACATGTCCAGAAATGCAAAAGCCTGATGTCCAGTACAGAATGGTGTCATTGAGACAGGTGGGGGTGGAATCATTCCAGCAAGTACTTGGCCTATAAAAGTTGTGTTGTCATAGAAGAAATAGGAAATTCATACTGAAATCTATTTATATGATGCAGAGCCATGAAGAATTAAAAAAAGCAAACAAAATTGCAACACCAGGGGTTAAGCTCGTCCTATGCCATCAGCTCTGCTAGAAGTCAGTGCGTATCCCACTGTGCCTCTCCTCAGTGTTCTTCACATATTTCACTGCTTCGTGCTCTTCTGCTGCTGACAGCAGAGAACAGGGACACCTTTCTGATTTGCCTGGTTAGGTCACAGCCCTGATTTTGACATGGTCCACTGGACCGTGTTTCCTTTGCTTCCACAAGGAAGGAATGGTGCTCTGCATTCCTGAGGGGCCTCCTGCTGAATTAGTACTCCTGAACACTTAGGGGTTCTTGTTTGGCTCTCACTTCCTGCTGAAGCAGAGCTGTAGCTTTGTGGCTTACCTCCTTAGTGCTTCCTGTAAGCCTTTTCTGGAGTTCTGGAAGATGGGTCAGTACCATATCTTAAAGAGTCAGCACGTATGTCTCAGATGACTGCTTATAAGATGACTTCTGAAGGAATGCTAGAACATGTATTTTGCAGTTACTCATACACTGTGATCAGGGTCACACTAATAGCATCAAGCTGTGCAACTTTTTTAGGCCCTTTCAGAAGGGACTGCATATTTTCAGCTCCTGTGCAGGGTATTTTCTCAATATCTACATGGAGTTCTACTTAAACATTATTTAAGGACTTAGGAAGCATCTCCAATTTCTCCTGAAATGGGTATCAAGTAGGGATGTTTTCTGCAGCATTGCTGTTTGGCAGCTGTGTTTTGGTCAGTGCAGGAGAGTGCAGTGTGGAAGAGCTCTAGCAAAAGTTTTGTTGCAGTTGAATGCTAGTACTCCTTAAAAAGGGCCTCTGCTTTCTAGCTAAAGTTTACATACAGATGAAGAATGTCTCTTGGAGAACTGTTGAAAACCTGTAAGAGCCAAGGAATCCATCAGCAATAGTTTGTCAGTACCAACATGTAACCTGAACTCCTGTACGGCTGTCTGATCTCTCAGAAGAGTCTGGTGTATGTCAAGTGATTTGTATTAATCCACAGTCCAATGTGAAATGCTGACGGAAAGATTTCAACCAGTTATTGATGATCTGAGGCCAGCTCTGGGTGTCCTGCTTGCCAGCTTAGTTGTGCTGGTGCTCGGCAGTATTTCAGCACAGGTTGGAGTTAAGCCTTAACTAAGGGACCGTTTCCTGTTGGAAATGCTCTGGGTTTTTTGGAGTTGGGCTGTTCTTTCAACTAGTGTAAGACTCCAGTGCTTTGTGATGGCCAGAAGGCAGACTACTACCAGAAGCAACATGCTGTTGATCTTGAAGACAGCTTGTGTTTTGCCAGATAGCTGAAATCACATGAAGACCTTGCAGCCTGCTGTAATGTTCTGCTCCCCAAAGTGTCTCTGATACCTTCAGGATCAACTGAGAACTGTTTCACTCCCTCTGCTGGTGTATTTTGGATGGCTGGGATGACTGCAACCAGTCGGAGAGGAGTGGGGTTCCTGTGCCATCCAACTTACTGTGTTGTTGGCGCATCTGTCCAGCAGAGGTGGCGAGCATCCCAGCACCTCGTTTGATACACTGTACAGCTGGTATAGCCTGCCCTCACAGACTGGCTAGTGCCAGATGTAATGTGTTTGGTGATTTAGCACAGGTGATAGATGAGGCTTAGAGATAGAGCTGGATTTCTGTGTGCTGCGATTAAGCAGCTTTAGATTCCTGAGCACAATAACAAAGCACAGCAATGGCAGTTGCAGGAGGGAAGCAGCTGCCCTGTGGGGGAGGAGCTGCATCCATAATACTCACTTTGCAGCCCAAGCTCCCTCTGTTAGCTGCCCCAGACGCCATGCCAAATGCTTGTGAGCAGAAGAGAGAATATGCAGCTCAGTCTGAGAGCAGTTGACTCCTCTTGTCAGGCCTGATTACTGGAAATCTGGGTCACGCTCTCAAGGAATTGCCTCCTCCCTGGGTGATTGGCCTTCTGCTCCACTGCTCGAGCGGGCTAGTGCAGTCCCTGCAGTGGGAGGAGTCTGGCAGACTTGGCCCAACATTGTGTGTCTTGGGAGAGCAGTGGCAGTGCTGCTACAAGCAGTTGGTCTCTTGTGTGGCTGGAGCTGGATGGAGTCTGAAGTGTCACTGGGTGATTGCAGTGATCGTTGTTTGCCTCTTTGGTGCATTTCCCTGAGGGAGTCACTGCTACTCTTGGGCTTTGTGCCTGACTGGTGACTGCAGGGAGGATTCAAACCCCTTTTCACACAAGTTGCATTTTTAACCCATTTCTAACTGTAAGCCTGGTTTCTGAAGATAAACTCTCCTCCTTTATTTTAGTTCTGTTTACATGGTGACATGCAGTGTGGGGGACAGGGTTAGGGTTATAACTTCATGCACTGAGTTTGCTGCTGGTCAGACAGCATCAAAGATACATCAGCCCCTGCCAGCTCTAGGACAGTGGGCGGACTGGTACAGGAGGCTAGATCTCAATGAGCTATCACAGCACGAACAGGGCATTGTTAAATATAGGAGACTTACAAAGGCTGATAGAAGAGCTTTGGTTGAGCCCTGTACATCCTGAGACACCAGTCAGCTTGCCAGGATATCCAAATCTGTGAGCAGCCAGGCTCATGAATTTCAGTTGTAGAATTTTTTTTCTCAGTGTTTCTAAAAGCAGAGTATAATCATACATGACCTCTTCTATTGAAACATCACTCGTCTCTTCAGTACTACATGAACTAAGTCCCTATTTGATCATCACTGTGTTCAGTTCAGAGAGGAATGGGAGAGCCTTTCCCTTGCTCTTATCCAGTGACGGACCTTAGGAGTATAGTTATATCTGTGTCTGGCACAAAAGGCTGTCAGGGGATATAAAGAGCCCTAAAATTAGAAAATTATGCACAAGACTACTATTTGTTATTTAATTCCATGGGAAAGGATGGAGACAGCAGGGACATCTCTGGTATTTGTACACAGCATCCTGCCAAGGACGGGGCTGGTCAGTGGGAAATGCAGCTCAGACCTCCTGGTGCCATGTTTAGCTCTGAGATGGAAGCTGAAGCTTTGCCCAGCTCCAAAACTGTGCTGGCAGCCCGCTGTGAATGACAAGTGCTGGCATCCACTGTGGGAATGGCACTGCCCAGACATGTGGGACACCAGGAAAAGCTGCATGATCCCTGGAGCGGAGAGCCCCATGTTAGCACCAGGATACACTTCAGATATGAGTGTCCCGCTGTACGTGTGTTGGGTTGCAAGGTGTGCTGGGGTGCCCAGAGATCAGTGCTCTGCTGCTCCCAGTCTCCAGGCATGCTTCACTAAAGCCTTCAGAGCTCAGGCTCCAAGCCAGTGATTCCTGCTTGCATGAGAGCACAAAGAAGGTCCCCAGGGTGCATCTCTACCTAAGGATGATACATCTTTAGCTCTGCTCTGTTCAACTGGTAAAAATGTCAGGTTGTATTTTTTACTTGGCTGACTAATCTGCTGTGTTCTCTCTACAGCACAGCCATCAGAGGAGCCAGGAGAGAGGTAAGCTCATAGATGTGCTCCTTGGTGAGTGGGGAAGCCTTAATTTAGTATGGTGATCTCACCTGTCCTTTTTTTCCTGTTGTCAATAAACTGCATGGCCCCTGCTGTGAAACATTGCTAGTGTCTTCTGCGCTGGGAGCTGCTTATCAGCTCAGGAGCCACAGTTTGAGACTCTGGGGAAAGCTAGTGTTCTTTCAGTAGCAATAAAACTCAAGTACTTCTGATGATAGGAACTCTTAGGTTTCTTCCCTGGATCTGTCCTGAACTATTTTAAGAATCCTCCAGAGAAAAGGAAATCACTGAGACTGACTTCTACAGGCTGCTCTCTCTGGTGGCGTGGCTTGCATCCTTGGCTGTGGTTGTAGGTGTGAGCACCACACTCTGGCTACCTTGGACTGGTGCCAGAGGGAGCCACATAATTAGTTCCACCTCCTGTGCTTCTGTCTGTGTGGCTTTGAGTAAACTGCTTTGCATCTTGGGCTTGTGGCATGGGGATTCTGTGGCATGGTATCTGCTGCTGCTTGGCTTAGGTGTCTCTTAACTTTCTTCCTGATTAAAGGGAAAAACTGTCTCCAAATCAAACATCTTCTGTAGTTCAGTTAAAAATGTGGTCAAGTATTGTCAAGCCTTTGGTAGGGAACTCTGCTTCCTGGTGCAGCTGTTCCTCCCCCCCCAGGAAAACAGACCATGTTCAAAGATTGTCTTCTTGCTCTTGTCTGTCTCTAGTGAGGGGGTGACTTCAGGGGCACAACCTCACCTGCTCAGTGTCCCTGAGCTGTGCCACTGTCTGGCAGAGAGCTGGGTCACCTTCAGGCTGTACCTGCAGGAACTGCTACAGTACAAGAGGCAAAATCCTGCCAAGGTAAGCTGGAGATACCTACTCTTCTGTGCGGGGGCTTTTATATCCATTACTAGTGGCTTAAGACATGGAAGAATGTAAATTCAGTATTTTTACAATTGCTATCTCTGTCCAATATTTGATGTTCATTCCTTGTAGATTCTATGCTACGGGAAGTTTAAATAATGAGTAATTGACTTCCAGTATTTGTAAACTGGAGCTGAACTTAACCCCTCTTGTGAATGGCTTGCTGTACTTAGTTTCATTTCTTAGCATGCAAAGGAAACTCAGTTTGGGACTGAGGAGAAAAAAAGGGAAGCCTACAGTCTCTGGCCCTTTCACAGGTTCCATTCTTAAGATGGTCCTATTTCACTAGCCAAGACTGTAGCTAGTGAAGTCCAAACATAGTGCTGTTCCTGAGTGCATGGAAACTTGTCATTAAACATGTTCTAATAGCTGTGATGTATGTTGTTAGGAAAGGGTTTGTAGGCAGGAGCTGGCTTAGCATCACAAAAAGTAGGACAGACCAACCACTAGGATTGTGTCAGGCTTCCTGGGGTTCCGTGTGCCAAAAGAAGTGGATTTCTAACACTGCTAATTACTCCTTTTCTGTCCCAGCCACAGGGAGTAGAAGAACAGGTCCAAAGATGCCCATAAAGAATGAATTCTTTAGGAGCAAAGCCCATAGAGGAGCCTTAGCTGTTGCAGACCCTCTCCATTATGGATTAAACTCTTAATTGCTGGGTTTTGTCCGTATCTGAACCCATTCCCTGGTTTGCATATTGTCTATTCTCACTTTCCCCCCCCCGCCCCAGGAGAATGTCAGACAAGCCATCAGGGCTGCACCATTATACTTCACTTTTTCCAGAGGATGAAGGTCCTGGTCAGATGGGAGCATGGGCTCTGCTAATGCTTCTGCCAGCTGATATGGCACAGCAGTGGCACAGCATCTGGTGACTCTGTAACAGGTTCCTGTCTCTGTTAGGGCAGGACAGTTTTCTCCTGAAGTGCTGAGTTTTACAGGAGAAATGTACAAGTGGCAATTTGCAATATCCCATCCTATCCTCAAGGAATGTAATTTACTTCATAAAGAACTGTCTGATAAAGTTTTGATTTATTTTATTGGGCATTGGGTTATCTTGGTCATCCTATGCTTGAACCTCTAATGCTTACAGCTTAACCCAGCTGAGCTGTCCAAGTCGTGACTGTCAGCACCTGAATGTACTTGGTGCAGAGCTGGCTGACTGACTTGGTTAGGACCATCCCTCATGTTGCACTAACCGGGTTTCTGGCATTGGTTGCATAGATGTATCTCTGCCTCTTGTCACTTCTGTTTGTTCCTCTCTCTTCCTTCAGTTCTGCATGAGTGTCTGTTCAGGCTGCCTGATTCTGGCTGTAGTTGGACACTATGTTCCAGGCATAATGATCTCCTACATCATTTGTGAGTATAAGCAGCTTTCTTGTCTGACTTAAGCTGAGACATAACCTAAGTGTGCTGTTGATAGGCTGGTAAAAGCAGATTTGTGGTTTTCTCAAGGGGATCTGTCCTAGATGATGAATCAATATACGGGGAATGTGTGTTCCAGGAAGTCTCTGTAAGCACATGCATGCAGTACGACTGCAAAGGCAGGAGAGGGAGCCATGACTAAAACATTGGTTATCTCTGCTCCCCACAGCTGAGGCTGTGCTGGCCGAGGGTCCAGGGAAGCAGGGAGCTACAGTGTCTCACTTCCTAACGTGGGCAAATCCATATAGAGAGTGTTGTTAACAAAGCTGCATGTTGAGTAAATAGACCTTTTTCACTGCATCGTGAGTCCCTAATAATTCTGTTCTGGTGCTCTGCTGTGAGCACATCTACGTATGAGCTCTGTGTTGATACCGTTATTAAAATTTTGGTGATAATTAGTTTTAATTCTCATTTAAGCTCATTTCAGGACTTCTATTGCATGTTGGGGCTGGGGTGCAGTGGCTGAAGAGAAGGGCTTACACTTCACCTTAACATAAATCTATATTCTGAGATCTGGCAGTTAAACCTGGTTAATCAAGCAGCTTTGTAATGAGTCAGAAGAGCAATGGATGAGGATTTTTAGGCAGTCAGATGGGAAAGCACATGCCATTGAAATGTTTCCCTTGATGCAGACTTTCTCATTGGCACCACAGGAAGAGTTGGGTTGTCCTTGGTCTGTCTCTCACACTTCCTGCATTCCATGTCCACAGTGCTCAGCATTCTGCTCTGGCCTCTGGTGGTCTACCATGAGCTGATCCAGAGGATGTACACACGTTTGGAGCCTGTCCTGATGAAACTGGACTACAGTATGAAGGCAGAGACACTGCACCACAAGCATGAGAAGAAGAGTAAGGACCCACCTTCTCTCTGGCTTTTTTTGGTGCTGTATTCCTAGGGTGGAGCCGTAGAAAAAGGATAATAGGAGACCACATCTGCCAACACTGTGTGGTGAAAGGCTGCAGAGGAGTAGGGGAAAAGAGGTGGAAACTTAAGTGTTATGGGGAGAGCAACTGTGTGCTCCCAGGTGATCCTGAGAACAGCACATGAAAGCAACAGGTTATACTTGTCTCCAAGAACCCTATGCACTTCCACAGGGTAGCAGAAGTAGGGGAAGGTGATGTATAAAGGCAGAAAATTCCTTCAGTGTCATGTAAAGTCTTTCTTCTCTTTCTGACAGAGCGACAAGGGAAGAGTGAGCCTGCAGCAGGTGATGAGCCAACAGCAGAGACGGAGAGTGAGAGTGAAGCAGAGCTGTCAGGCTTTTCCCCAGTGGTAAGAGAACAAAGAGATTGGCAGGAGCCAGTCCCTCCTGTCTGGTCTATAGCAGCTTGAGAGCCAAGGGGTGGTCTAAGTACAGCAACAACGATAACACACAGCAGAGCAATAAATCACCTCTTTGCAGAAGTCTAAGGGGGAAAAGGGAATGTGTTTGATGAAGGCCATCATTTCCAATCTGGGTATTGAGAATTTGGTGCCACAGAGCTGGTGATGCTGTAGCAGGACAGGGCCAGCCATGCCCCAGCCTCTGGCTGACCTCAGAATTACTTTGATGGTTATGCTTCATGCTTAGAGAATGTGAGTGTCTCCTGAAGAAATGAGCACCCCTGGTGTAACCATGCTGAGGCTCCTCAAAACTGGAAAAGGGAGTTGAGCAGCTCTAGTGTCTCTTACACAGTTCTCTGCTTTCAGATTGTGTGTGACCTTTCTATATTCGCACCGCAGAAACAAACCAAGCATCTTTCTTTACACAGCTCTTGGCATGTAGCTGGGCTGTGAGGTGGGAAGCTTGTTTCCAAAGGAATGTGGATACCACTGCTATTTGTAGAAGGTTTTGTTGTGCTCCACATGAATGCAAAAGGGAAAGAGGTGTTCTCCGTGGTGATCCCAGGAGAGGAAGAAGGATCAAAGCCTTCTGAGACTCCTACAGTCTCATCCCATCTTGTGCTGCCTCTTTTGTATTCTTCACTGAGAGCAGGCAAAGCTTTGGGCCAGTGAGCTGAGACTACCCTTCCTTCCAGTGCAGGGAGCACTTTGCCAGCATACTGTCCCTCCAGCAAGGACTTCTGCCTGGAAGGTCTGGAGGTGCCCATAGGCAGCACTGATACTTAGAATTAGAGGAATTTCTCTCTCTGCCTTCATCCCATGCAGGTGGATGTGAAGAAAACTGCCCTAGCACTGTCAATCACAGATTCTGAGCTCTCTGATGAGGAGGCTTCTATCCTGGAGAGTGGGGGCTTTTCTGTTTCAAGGGCTACCACCCCACAGCTGACGGACGTTTCTGAAGGTACATGATGGGACATCTTGTTGCCCCCTTATCCTCGCTGTTTTGGCCCAGAAGAATGGGTCATACAAATGGGAGGGCAGGTAGAGAACCCAGCTATTTGCATGGGAGGAGCATTGAAAGGAGGAAGGAAAAGCAGTGCAGCATGCCCTGACTTCATGGCTGATCATAAGCTGGTCCTGAGTGGACATTTGCCTCTAATTACTGCCCCACAAAGCCATGCCATCTTGTGACTCCAGCAAGGGAGCAAGACCACTCACAAAGTCCCACAGAAATAACTGAGTAGGATAGTCACACACCCATTTATGATGCTCGGTGAAACAGGTCAGACACCCCATCCTGTCAAACTTAATAGCTCAGAGAAGGACTGGTTAGTGGTGAGGAACATAGGGGTAACCACTCAGATGTGGCTACTTGGGTGTCTGGGAAGGAGCAGGCAGGTGACATGCTGTAAAAACAACTTCCCTGACCTTGGGGGTTTTAGGGGGGGCCTCTAGATGCAGAGAGCATGAGCTGGAGTAGGAAGTCCTCTCTGAGCACAGAGCACATAGAACAGGATCACAAAAGAAACTTTCCATGTGAATCATGCCTTTGGCAGATGGAATAACTGCAGACCTCTTCCTGCTGTGCTCCAAGAATAGGGAAGGTACCTGAAAGTCAGCTGTGGTGTGTCATCTGGGGGAAGGTTGGTGGGAGGTCAAGGTGAGGGAACCTGTACCTTAATTCTGGTGCCTTTCAGACCTGGATCAGCAGAGCCTGCACAGTGAGCCAGAGGAGTCGTTTTCCAAGGACCTGGCAGAGTTTCCATCCGTGGAAGAGTATCATTCCAGAGACCTGGGACCACAGAGTGATGAAGACGTGTTTGGTGTGCCTCTGGGTCCTGAGCTTGCCCACGCTGCCTGTGAGCTGGACTCAGCAGAGAAAGAGGCTGCAGACTCTGACCTCTCCATCCTTCGCCTCACGTCTCCTCTCCATTTTGTAAATACGCACTTCAATGGGAGTGGGCAAGCGGCAGGAGGCAGCACAGAGCCAAAGACTGTCCCTGCCCCAGGCTTGGGCATCTGCATTAACACACTGAGCGAGGAGATCGTCACCACTGCCATCACCACGGCGGTGCAGAACACCCTCTCTGCCCTCCTGCGGTCCTCAGAGGCCAGTGAGGGGCCCTCCCTCTCAGAGTTCCTCCCCATCGAGCCTGAAGAGAAACTGAGCTTCCAAGCACACCTGTCGGAGAGCGAAGTGGTGGAGACAGAGACAGAAGCTTCTCCGGAGGATGAGGAGGAAGCAGATGACTTTGAGCTACTGGATCAGGGGGAGCTGGAGCAAATGGATGTAGAGCTGGGGCTCGGAGAGGAGCAGGAGGCACAAGAGGCTGCTCCATCTTCCTCCTCTCACATGCTTGCTGAGCTGCCAAAGCAAGGAGATGAGGAGGAGGCAGTGATGAGAGCAGCATCTATGTCTTAGGTCTTACTTGTGCACCCCCTTTTCCTCCATCATCACTGGAAAGAAGGAAAAACTCACACAGTGAACGTGCAGTGGGTTTTTAGATGTTTGTGTTGACTGGGATGGAAATGCATCAGTGTTAATGTGCTATGTCTGGAATAATGAATCCTTTCCATCCTTCTAGAGCCTGGCCTTCACTGGCTGAGCAGGAGGCCCTGCAGCTGGGAAGGAGCTGGCTCCTAGAAGCCTTACGCCACAATTGAAACACCAACCCCAGCAAACGCTTCCTAGTAATGGTGCAGTATTTCGGTCTGTCTTCTGTTTGTCTTTCGTTTTGCACGCAGAGTACCAAGCTAGCTGTAGCTGCTGCTAATACCCACATCCCCAGTAGGACATATGCAATCTTATTTTATTGGGTTTTTAAATGGCTAAAAGTGTAAATAATTTTAACTTTCATTGGTTTTGTCTGGGGGGAGGGACGGGGTGCACAGTCAAATGTGGCTCTCAGGGGTTAGCAAAGGGAAAGGGGTCTTTGGAGCAGGGGGTAGCAAGGGGACAAGGGCAGACAGGTGTTGTGCAAAGAGACCCCTTCTGCAGACTGTTACTGTCTTTTGTGTCACTGCTGGAACAGGGTGTTGGGCGATACCTGCTTTTTTTTCCCCTGTCTCATTTGAGTTCTGTTTCTGGGTGGCTGTGGAGTTGATTCTTTTGCAATCAATGAAATTCACTCCTGGCCCTGTTCAGTACTCCAGTTTCTTGCTGCCGTGTTATCTCCTGCCTTCCGCACCACTGACCCTTCTAGCACCCCATCTGTGCTCTGCTGGGCATCGTAGCATGGCACCTGGAGACTCCGAGGTGGCTGGAATAGAGCCAGGAGCTCTGTTGCACGGCAGGATCCGTGGTTTGTGCCCCGTGGGACAGGGGAGGAAGGATGGAGAGAAAAGTTCAAGCTGTCCCATGGAGGCAGAGGCACTTCTTGCCGGCTTGGCAGGGCAGGATGGCTCTGTCGCTGGCCCTCGTGGACTCCGCCTTTGCCCTGAGCCTTCCCTCAGCGCCGGGGCGGGTCTCTGGAGCTGGTCTTCCCACGGGTGGCAGGGGTGCCGGAGGAAGGGGATGCGGGGGGCCGCGCGGAGCCGCGGGGCGGGGCGAGGCCCGCCGGGGCGGGGCTGTGCCTGGTCCCGCCCTGTGACGCCCCGCCGGAAGCGGGAGCGGCGGGGCCGCCGGTGCCGGTGGCGGCAGTGCCGCCATGGAGTTCCCGGATCTGGGCGCCCACTGCTCCTGGCCCGCCTGCCAGCGCCTGGGTGAGCGCCGGGGCTGCTCGGGGGGCGGGCGCGGCTCGTACGCGGGCGAGACTGCCGCGGGCTCGGGCCTGGGCGGCACGGGCCGGGCAGCCCGGCCTGCGGGGAGACGGTGGGGCGGCGCCGGGCGCCCGCTTGGTCGCAGGGCTTAAAGGCAGGGCCCTGCCGCCCGTGCTGCCCTTGGCGGAGGGGTCCCTGGTCCTTCCCGCTTCCCGTGGGTGCCCTGCTAGGGCGGAGCTGGCTGTCGGTGCCGGTAGACCGGAGTTTCCGCCGGTGGCTCTACCCGGGTGGGCAGCGGCTCTTGCTCGGGATCGCGGGGCAGGGCCCGGGCAGACATCCCCGCTGCCGGCGCTCGGTGCTGTAGGCTGGAGAGGCCGTAAGCGGCCCGGCCGCTTAGGCCCGTCCATACCCCGGTTCTTCCGGTGGCGAACCCCGTGGCGACTGTGGCAGCATCGCTTCCCACCGGTTTGAGACCGGCAGCCCACGGGGAACTCGGTGTGATTCAGGATGCTACTCCTGATTTCGGGGACGGCAGGTTTTGAGGAGAAGCCTTGGGTATTTCTGGAGACGTGGCTGTGGACCTGCAGCCCTTTTGTTTCCGTGCTGGCGGATGAGAGGTGCGGCCCTGGCTTTGCCGCGGGTCACTGTTGTACCTTCGGGAAGTCGGGGAGGCCCCCGGGCTGCGGCTGAGCAGTGTTCATCTCTATGTTCTCTGCCATGCCATGTCCCTGCTCCTAGACTTCCTCCCCCTGAAGTGCGATGCCTGCGAACAGATCTTCTGCACCGACCACATCGCTTATGCCCAGCACGATTGCACCTCTGCCTACAAGAAGGTAAGTGCAGAGAGCAGATCTCATCCACCCCCCTGCATGGAGCTACTGAGCTTTTCTAGCCACTGGTCATAATAATCTGTGGTGTCTTCGGTCACTTGAGCAGTCCCCCTTGGTATGTGTACTGAGTCTGAAGATGTCCTTGAAAGCCAGGATCTGCATCTCAGTGCCACAAACATCCAGCCCTCCCTTTCCCACTGGGTGAAATGGTTTGGGCATCTCCCAGCCATACCTTCCCTTCCCAGTGCCTCTGCACCTGCTGTGCAAGCTGGTTGGAGAGTCACGAGCAAGATCTGTAAACAGCAGCTGAAACTGTGGAAGCCATGGTAGGCAGGTCCTGAAAGGGAGAGATGACTGCGCAGCACTCGAGGTTGCTCAGCTACCTGCTCCCAGCTCCCTTTTGTTGTCTCTGCAGGATGTACAGGTCCCAGTATGTCCCCTCTGCAACACCCCAGTCCCTGTGAGGCGGGGGGAGATGCCTGATGCTGTGGTGGGTGAGCACATTGACCGTGACTGCAAGTCTGACCCTGCACAACGCAAGCGAAAGGTATGTACCGTGTGGTTCTGCCAGGTCTCTGACGGAGCCTGGGAATGGGATGTAAACAACACAGGTTCAGCCTTTCCCAGTGCTGTCTCTGTTAACATAGGCTGATGTCAGGGAGGGTTGGTGAGCTGGAGGTGTGCACATCCACAGGGCTTTGTGGAGGCAGTCTTGGGACCAAGGCGGTAATGGAGTGGGGCTGGGCAGCCACCTGGGATACAAGGATGGGAAACCGCATGCTGCTGTTAGCTAATTGCCAATTGCATTTTCCTATCCCATCTTGCCAGGAGATGAAATTGCTGCAGGGAGCTGGCCCTGCAGGAATCCAGCCCAGCAGCAGCTGGAGTGCTCTGGGCTGTCTCCACTGCACTGGCATGGAAGGCAGGAGTCCCTGGGCAAGGCACTCTTTCTCCTGCTGTGCATTCTGTGATTATGGAGACTGAAGCACCAATGAATTACTAATGAACTATCTAAAGAAAGCCAGTATTCAGAGACAAACTTCAGAGCCTTGCAGGAGATACGCTGTTGGGGAAGGCTGGTCAGTGCCGAGGGCCTGGCATGGAGAGAAGGGACAGCTCCAGCCCCACAGCACATGCTCCTTTTCACCACTGCTGTGTCATCTTTCAGATCTTCACCAACAAGTGTTTGAAGCCTGGCTGCAAGCAGAAGGAGATGATGAAGGTGATCTGTGACCAGTGCCATAAGAACTACTGCCTCAAGCACCGGCACCCCCTGGACCATGACTGCAGTGGGGCAGGGCGTCCCCTTTCCAAAGCAGGGTGAGGGCCTAGGAACAGACAGTCTGGCAGGGGAGGGGCTGTGTTTGCCAGATGAGTGACAGGGAAGAAGCCCATCTCCTCCTGGCCCATTGGCTGGGACTGCTGCATTCTCACATACCCTGCCCTGCGTGCCAGGGTGTCCTTCAGCAGCGCCAAACACAGCGGTATGCACCATCTCTCCTGCAGCAAAAGTTACCAGTACTGCCTGTTGTCTGCTTTGCTCTTGCTTCTTTCCCCAACCCCTTATTCTGTAGCCCGTGGTTTCTGCCTATCCTGGTACAGGGTTTCAGGGAGAGAAACAGCACTTGAAACTCTTGGGAATAACAGCCACAACATGGGAGGAAGAAGAGCCAGGGAGGTGTCTTGCTTATCCAGCTTCATTTCCCATGGTGCTCAATGCCTAGGAATTGCTCATGATAGTAAAACAGTTTCTCACAGGTGTCCTGTCTGTCCTAGGCACGCTGCAGTTACCAGAGCCCAGGCATCCTCCTCCAAAATAGTCACCGCATCGAGCAGCGGAGCTGCTCGGCCAGCAGACAGCTCCTCTTCTCTGGCCTCTGCCAGGTAAGGTGATGCCTGAATTGTAATTCTGAGGTGGGCATGACCAGGCTCAGCTTTGCTCCCTGTGGAACACCAGAGTGACAGTTCCTTGCTTCCTGTGCCTCAACAGGACTGATAGTTGTACCAGGGCTCCCTGCCTTGACAATAACCCAGCTTCTCTTCTGTTTGCAGGGGAGGCAGAGCAGCTGCATCACAGACTCACAGCACCTCCCCTCCAGCTGTCATGCTGCAGAATGGGCTGGTGAGTGGCTTGGCCTGGGCATTTGGGGTGGTTTCTGTGCTCTCTAGGAAGTGACTGCAACAAATACTTTCTAGTCCATGCTCCATAGGTGACCGTGCTCCTAGCTGGGCCTTCCCTGGCAGATAGTGATCCTCTGTGGGAAATCAGAGCTTGCTCTGGTGCCTGCGTATGACAGCTCTCAGCTGCACTTGGTGCTTAGCCTTCCCCAAAGGGACAAAGTGCACCAGCCATTTTCCTTGGATGTTGTCTTTCTGTAGTACAAAGGCTGGAGGAGGAGACTGGAAGTTGCTTTCCACTGGTATTCTTGGCATATTTCCTGCATTAGTAGGCAGGGATGTGTCCCTGTGGGCAGGGGGAGAGCACTGCAGGTCTGTCCAGAGCCCCAGTTTTTCACCTTGGCTGTGTCTGGCCTCCTGGAGAGAAGACATTTGCCCACTCTTGGCCAGGAAAGATTGTACCTGCCACATGTGCTTCAGGGCTGCCCCCTGTCCCCCACTGTAGCCAAGCTGGTGACAAGATGTTTTGTTTCAGAGTGAGGAAGAGGCACTGCAGCGAGCTCTGGAGATGTCCCTGGCAGAGTCAGCACGCAGCTCAGCACAGCCACCCAGGTACAGCCCCAAAACACGTGGTGTGGTGGGGTGTGGTTTGCACCCACCCTGTGTGTGAAGCATCATGTGGCTCTGGGATAACATTCCTCTCAGCACGTGTTTCCATATGATGCCTCTCTGTGGCTGACAGGGGGAAAAAAGGAAGCATCCAGAGCCATCAGGGAACTCTGTTCAGCAAGCAAGCCCTCAGCCCTAGGGGTGCTGGTCGGGGACTGACACACAGAGTAGAGCAAGCAATTGTCTGACCACTTGTCAGCTAATCATCAGAGCGTGACAGGTGGAGTAGGGGTGTTCATGGAGAGCAGCTAGGAGCTCCTGTCCCCAGGCACAGTGCCCAGTGCTGCTAAAAGCACCCTCTTACAGACTAGACTTAACATGGTTCTCCTTGGCCCAGATTCCTGGCTGCCATCCCCAGCTGGATCCTCTGCTCCCTCCCCAGCCCCATGCCTGTTCAGAGTTGCTCCTTGCCCTTAGATGTGCTAGGGAGTTGCAGTGAGATGCTGAAACCCAGAAGGGCTCTGAGCACTCAGCCGGTGAGCCTGAGGGAGGTTGGGGCACACAATGCACCACTGTCCCAGCAGCACACAGGAGGAGGAGGATCTGGCACTGGCCCAGGCACTGTCAGCAAGCGAAGCCGAGTACCAACAGTCGCAGCGGCAGGTGAGTGAGGCTGCCTATGGGCTCTGTGCTGTCATGGGGTTGATCTCGGCCCAGCTGTGTGAGGGAGGGGCCTCCCTGGGTTCTGCTTCCTCTAGCTCTGTCTATGCTGTGTTTCCTCAGCCCAGCCTGAGGCAGTGGCAGCATCACTGCTGAGCACACAGCTCTGGGAACTTGGGCACTGGATGTGCCCTCTTCTAGGAGAGAGGAAGAAGCCTGTTTTTCCTCATTCACTGTGTGCATCTTTCTGTTTCAGGCACACGGCTCAAAGCCATCAAACTGCAGCATGTCGTAGGCAGGTGAGGCAGGGTGTGCCAGCAGACACAGGATCCCACTTGTGACCCAAGGAGCGGCTCTGGCCTCCCACACGGATGCCATGGGGTTCTGGCACGGACACTGGTAACAAGAGCCCCTTGCCAAGGACAGCTCACCTCCCTGGGAACTGTAAGCTACCAAATATACACTGACACTTCAGCCCTAGTACCTATATAGAATTAGTGCAGCAAATTCCTGATGCTCCTGGGGAGATGAAGACTGTACAGGACAAGGCTGGGCACACACTGACCAAAGGAAGCAGCAGCCCAGGGTCTGCACTTACCCACAGTTGCCACAGCCACATCCCAATAGTGCTGGGACTGTGGGGTGAGGGCAGAGCCGTGTGGGGACACCTCTGCTTGCTCAGACATACAGCTGGGATGTAGCTGCCTTCTGCAGTAGTGGGGGGCTGGATTCCATGCTTTGGGGAGAGCCGTACCAGCTCCTCAGCAAAGAGCAAATGTGGCTGGGATGGTCTCTTGCCTGCGCATGGCGCGACTGAATGTGCAGCCTCCCAGCAGCATGAAGGCAGCCCCTCCCCCGCCCCCCACAGCCCTGGTGCCTCCCTGCTGTTTGCATGCACAAGAGCACATCGGGCTTTACCCTGCTCGGCTGGGGCACAGGACCTCTCTGAGACTGAATGGAGCTGCATTTCATTTCTGGTTTAATATGATAAGTAACCTTGGCAGTGACTTGAATGCAAGTGTCGCCCACACGGGATGGTTGCAGCTGTCTTCCTACTGCTGGCTGCTCTCTGCTGCCCTAAACTTCAACAGGGCCCTGTTTAAATGCTGCTGGGGTAGGAATGCTTCCCTCCTTCCAGCTGTGTTGCCGGGGATCCCCTCCTGGATAGTAGTAGCACAAAACCCCTCCTTACAAACAAAGACTTGAGCCTGGAGCCTGGTTGGGTGGGGAGGATTTGTCCTGCTGGCTTCTTGCAGGGGGTCTGCAGCCATGCAAAACTGTGCTGCTTTCCTACCTGTTGCTGGAACTGTTCCTGCCTGCCAGGCTGTGCCTGGTTCTGCAGAGGACTGCTCTGAGCAGCTGAGGGATGGGGGTTCAGGTTGGGTCCAGGGAATGCTGAGACTTGTCAAAGTGCTGCTTGGGAGAAAATAAAAGCTGGATCATAGCACAAGGTATAGAGGTACCTGAGGGAGTGGTCACTTGGTGTCCAGCCCATAGTGGCACATTTCTGTGGATGGTGGTTAAAGTGGGGGGCACATAAGGGTGAGGGGATGCCAGCTTTTCCATTGCTGTTGGGGTGCAGCCCCCTGCCAAGCTCAGCCCTTTGTGTGGGGTTGGGGCAGGTGCTGACAGCCTGCTCAGCCCCTTGCCCACCTAAGCCCAAGGAGCTCAACCTCATGGCAGAGCTGCCAGTTGACCCAAGGGCACAGGCATTAACACTGCCTGCCCCTGCCAAGAGGTGTGTACCCTGCCCAGAGCACACAGGCATGGACGTGGGAAGGACCTGGTTTAAGAAATTACACAACAGCAAAACAAACATGTTCAAATGTAGTGGAGTGTCCAATCAAGCCCCTGCAGCTCTAGGGCAGGCAGGGCCCCAGCCTGCAGTCAGCAAAAGACTCCCCGGCAGTGTGGGGGTCTGGACTCAAGTCAATGTCACAGCAGAGCTCCTGGTCATGCTCATGATGCTTTCTTGCTGCTCTGGGGCTTCTCAGTATGGTTCTCCTTACTCTCAGCCTCGTCCTTCGTCTGCTGCTGCAGCCACATGCCAGCGTACACACCTCCCTTCTGCAGCAGCTCCTCGTGCCTGTGAGGAGAGTGGAGGGATGCTGAGTCCTGAGCTGGCCCCAGAGCCAGGGAGGGGATCCCCTCTCCTACTCCTCTCCCTGTGCTCACCTCCCTCGCTCCACAATGTGCCCATCCTTAAGCACCAGGATCTGGTCTGCACCCACCACAGTGGAGAGCCTGCAGAGAAAAGGGGATGTTATCCTGATTTGGTGGGGAGAGGGTTCCTGCGGGTTTGCACTCTGCCAGGAGATGCAGGCCCAGGGCCTCTCACCTCCTGAGCAGGAGCCAGGTCTGTATGTCCCTTTGGGGGTCTAGCCAGCACCTACCAGATCAGCCCTTTCCCCTTTTCCCTACCTATGTGCAACAACGATGGTGGTGCGGTGGGCGCAGACCTTGGCTAGAGAAGCCTGGATGTTCCTCTCCGTCTCTGTGTCAAGTGCAGATGTGGCCTGCAAGGGGAGACACAGCAGGGGGAAGGGATAGAGGCAGTGTGGGCAGCTGCAGGGCATGGGGCTGCTGCAGAGCTGGGTAAGGCTGGGCTGGTGCTGCTGCTGTTACCTCATCCAGCAGGATGATGTGGGGACCCTTCAGGATGGTGCGTGCAATGGCGACGCGCTGCTTCTCACCCCCGCTCAGCTTCAGCCCCCGCTCTCCCACCTGGGTGTTGTATCCTGCAGGCACAAAAGCAGAAATTTGCTGTGCTGGTGCCCTCTGAAATGGAGGTGGGGACCTGCTGCCCTGAGAGGTCTTGCTGCGACCACACAGCCATGTGGTGGAGCCTGAGCCCATTCCTGTCCAGGGGCTGATCTAGAGCCCTGGGAAGAAGGCAAGGAAAGACAAAGCACAGAGTCCTGCAGGTGTCCCCATGGGAGATGTCACCTGAGGATACCCATGAGGGCAGCTAGAAGGTTTTAGGGGACCCTGGGATGGCAGGGGAACATAGAGGGAGTGCAGGGGCCTCACCATCAGGAAAAGAAAGGATGCGGTCGTGGATGTCAGCAGCCCGGGCTGCCTCCTGCACCTCCTGGTCAGTGGCCAGGATCCGTCCATAGCGGATATTGTTGGCGATGGTGTCATTGAAGAGCACCGTGTCCTGGGGCACCACCCCAATATGAGCACGCAGCGAAGCCTGCTTCACCTGGGGGCAGGGGGAAAGGGCTCAGGCAGATGCACACCCAATCCAAAGATCCCTTCAAAACCCAATCCTACCCTTACACATGAGCCCCATTCCTTGCAAGGTATGTGCTGTAGGGTTACCCTGCACAACAGGCTTAGCTGCATCTCCACCCAGCAGTGGGGGGCCCTGACAGTGCCCCAGTCCTTCCCAGGGAGCCCTGGTCAGTACCCAACATTTCAGCCTCGGGTCCTGCAGTCATGCCATTCAGCCCACTTCTGGCACAGCCATCAGCCTACAAAGGGGCTGTGGGGGCTGTGTGCTCACCCTTGCCCTGGGGAAGTGCCAGTGCCTGCACAGAGCAGTGCTGTGTGTCCCCCCCAGTCCTTGGAGGCCCTCCCCCCTTACCTGGGAGATGTCTTGCCCATCAATGCGGATGCAGCCACCCTGGACATCGTAGAAGCGGAAGAGCAGACGGATTATGGTGCTCTTTCCAGAGCCTGAAGGTCCCACCTGCACACAAAGGTAAAGGGACTTGGAGATGGCAGCTTCCCAGCTGCTGGAGACCAGGGGCTGGACAGTAAAGGGCTGGCCCTGCTGCGGTCTGTCCTTCCCACCTTCGTATTTTCCAGCCTCTCTACCCCCATTCTTCCCTCCCACAGTGAACCAACACTCAAGTCCCGGTCTCACCAGAGCCAGGGTCTGCCCAGGCATCACAGAGAAAGAGACATCCCGCAGGATTTCCTTCCTGGGAGAGGGAAATGGAGAGGGGCTCAGAACCACTCCATGGCCCCACAGTCCTGTGCCAGGTCCTATAGCAGATTTGTCCCACCCTGTGCCCAGTGCCCCATACCCATCCATGTAGCTGAAGTGCACGTTCTCAAACTCGATCTGCCCAGCCTCCAAGTGCAGGTCGCTGGCGTTCACCACATCCTTCACCTGCCAAAGGAGAGGTGCAGCCTCAGAGCCAGCCTATCCCCAGGGCAGGACCATGGGCCAAACCAGGGAGCAATGTCCAGGAAAGGTGGCACCCACCTCCTGGTCCTCATGGAAGAGCTCAAACATGTTTTCCATGTCCACAAAGGAGTTCTGGATCATCCTGAAGAGGGCAAAGACCAGAGGGAAGGGTGTGGGGAGCCCATACCAACCCAGTCACGCACAGAGAGGGGGACGCCAAGGTACCTCCACAGCTCCCAGCATTACCTATAATAAGTCCCGAACCAGTTGAGCGGCGTGTAGAGCTGGATTATGTAGGTGCCAAAGAGGACAAAATCTCCCACCTGGAAGGGACAGGGTCCATAACCACCAGCCTCAGGGCCCCACCTCAGCAGGAGTCTGCACAGGCTGGCGTCAGCCTTACCTGCAGCTTGTTTTCGGTGACAAAGTAGGAACAGAGCAGGGACCCTGCCAGCAGCCCCAGGCCAATGACCAGGTTCTGGGTCTGGTTGAGGAGGCCCAGCGAGGCACTGACCTTCCACTCTGAGACCTGGAAGAAAGAAAGTCCTGTGGGATGCTGCCGCCTCCAAACCAGACCCATGGTGATCTCCATCATCCCCACAGCTGCCTGTGAGGTCTGGCTTCTTCCCCCTTGTTGCCCACAAAGGTGCTGAGCACCCCCTACCTGGTACTTGACAATGGCGTCGTTAAAGCGGTTCACCTCATAGCTTTCTGCATTGTAGTACTTCACCTACAAGACACAGAGCTGGTATCAGTGCCCAAATAGTCCCCTGCAGCATCAAGCAGTGCTCAGTGACCACCCCCAAGACCTACAGTACCGTCTCAAAATTGAGGAGCGAGTCCACGGCCCGGGACTTGGCCTCATTGTCCCGTGTGTTCATGTCCCGACGGTACTTGGTTCTCCACTCGGTGATGAAGATGGTCAGAGCTGTGGACAGGAGGAAGCTGCATTGGAAGGCTGCCACCCCACAGCCTGGCAGCCCTGCACCCTGACCCCCCCCACTCACTCAGATACAGGCTCATACACACGAAGATGATGAGGCCAAACCAGGCACTGAAGACCGAGGTGAAGTAAACTATGCTGATGACAATATCCGCAATGGTGGGGATAATGCTGAAGACAATGTAGCTGGGGGGTGGGAAGGGGGATGGGACATCAGCCCAGCTTGGAGTGGCTGCCTGGCCACCCCCCACCCACCACGGGCACATTCTGACCTGAGCAGGCTGTTGATGCTGCTGGTGCCTCGGTCCACACTACGCAGGACCTCACCAGTGCGACGCCCCAGGTGCCAACGCAGGGACAGCCCGTGCAGGTGGGCAAAGAGCTGCACCTGCACCTGCCGGTTGGTGAACTGCTGCACCCACACCCACAGGAAGGTGCGCAGGTTGCTCACAAAGCCAGTGGAACCTGCAGGGCAACATGGAAATGTCAACTGAGATCAGCCCCACTGGGGCATGCAGCAGTCTTCAGAAAGCCCAGCTGGGAAAGGGGGATTTGGGATGAAGCCCACTCACTCTCCCTAACCTGGGACCAGCCCTGGTTGCTGATTCCAAGAGAGAGCAGCAGTGATGGGGCATATGGGCTTCCCTGGTCACCTGAGCACTGGTTTGATGTACCCAATACCATCTCTTGTCAGTGCCCCATCCTTCCCAGTGGTCCTTACCAGCACCTCCACCTTGCAGGAACTTCAGCCCCACATAGCTGCAGACAGTCCAGGCCAGGGTGTGCCAGGGAGCGCCCACTGTCAGCTCATTCACTGTGGGAAGTATGCCAAGGGTCAGGATAAAGGGACAGGGAGCATCCCAGGGTGCCTGTGGGAACCAGCCCCAGCAGCCAGCACTGGACCCTGACTCCCTGGACTCTGGTCCTGCCAAACCCCTGCAGCCCTCCAGGTCACTGGCACACCCCCCAGCACTTGGTGAGGCTGTGGCGAGCCTCACACACCAAGCTCCAGGTGCCTCACCAATGTTCTTGTAGTAGATGGGGACGAAGACATTGATGGCCCGTTCCAGCCCCATGAGTGCCATGCAGAACAGCACCAGCCCCTGAAGCAAGTGGTTGCCCCTTGGCCACATGTATGGCACCAAGAGCCGCAGCTTCCTTCGGAAATCCTTCCAGGTGGAGGTGGTCCTGCTGGCATCAGTCAGGAGTGGCTGGGGGAGAGCAGACCAAGGAGTCATTGCCCTGGCACCCCAACCCAGCTGGAAATGGCCCTGGACAATATCCCAAGAAAACCAGCCCCACTCCAGAGTGCCCACTCCATCCTCCAAACAGGACTGCATCCTACTGACAGCAAGCAGGGAGCTTAGGCATCTGCTTACTTTGTGGCTCCCACATCTCCTGAAGACGATGATCCCAGGGCAGCTGTATTTCCAATTTATCCCCAGCTCTTTCCTGGCTATATCCTAAAACTGCTTCAGTCCCAGGACTCACCTGGCTGTTTTCCACGTCCCTCTCCTCCTCATTGACCAGAAGCATGTAGGGCTTGTGGGGCAGCCCCGGGGCCTTCATGCCCAGGACAAAGAGCATGAATGTGCAGATGTAACGCAGCAGCCAGAAGCCAAACTGCACCTGAATGGAGAGTGAGAGTTCAGTGTCTCAGCTGGACCTCCACACAACACTGGGCAAGGGATGGGTATGATCTCAGAGAGACAATGAGCAGGGCATGGGGATGGGGTGCAGTGTGCCAGGGGATACCCCATGCAGCTCAGTGGGAGTCCCTGGTTCAGCACAGCACCTCAGGCAGCACCCAGACCCCCTCCCTCCTTCCTCCCCGCCTCATCTGGCTCCATGCCCTCTGGCTCAAGGTGCACCTACCCTAAGGAATGCAGGGGGCAAAGGGCTGTGGGAAGCAGGCAAATACCCCTACTTCTACACCTGGGTCTGGGCCTGGTAGAAGCAGGAGCTGAGCTGGCTGGGGGCATGGAGAGGTGTGTGCTAGCTGAGTGTGGGAATCAGAGATTCCCAAGCTGGGATTGGGACTGAAACATCTGGCAGATGTGTGTGTGCAACCCAGGACTGTATACACCCTGGGTATGGCAGGTCATGACATGCATACTCCATCCCCACATTGTCATGCATCAGCCCCTCCTCCCCCCCCAAAAGCACTGTTTCCCTCCCCACAGCCCCACAGCCCCACAGCCCACCTTCTGGTTAGTGTCCTCCAGTGCCCACCACCACAGAGGGCTCCTCCAGCACACCAGGGTCAGGTTCTCAGCAGCAAAGGCCAGTGCCCAAAAGAGGAGGAGAACAGTGCCATGGCCTCGTGTCCGGTCATGGGCCAGCACCCGGGTATGCTCCAGCTGCAGGAGGGCAATGGCACAGCCCCAGCTGAGGGCCCAGAGGCAGGCATGCAGCAACATATACCCATAGAGCCGTCTCAGCCCCACTCCTTGCCACAGCAGCCCACCAAAGGGCTGCAGGGCCAGGAACAGGGACAGCAGGACCTGAATGCGGTAGAGGCGGGAGCGGGGAATGTACTTGGGCTCCATGGCACGGCTGAAGCGGGCGTAGCAGGCATACTGCAGGGCGCCCAGTAACAGGCAGACGCTCAGCAGCACGGACGGCACCAGTGTGAAGAAGAAGCAGGGCTGGAAGCCCTGCTGGACCCAGGCCTGGGTGATGGAGTTGTTGCCCTCACAGTAGCCCCCCAGCACGGCCATCCCGGCAGGTGACCAGCTGCGGAGAGAAGAGAGCCCAAGGCAAGGTTTCAGGATGGGCTGTAGTACCAACTGCGTATAGGGACTCGCAGTGGGACGGCACGGCCAAGCAGCAAGCGGGGGCAGGGTCAAGTATCACTGGACATGGACACACAGCAGATGCTGCATGCAGCACACACACAGCGGTGCATGCAAGCAGGGCCAGCTTTGCATGGGGATGGCCATGAGCACCACACCTGCTGTGTGCCCTGGACGGGGGCACAACACTAGACTGGGCCCCCCAGAGCTACCCAGGCCCCTGGGGATGCCCTCGGACATGACAGCGGGAGCCGCAGGGATAGGAAGGCAGAGTGAAGCTGGAACCAGTCTCAGGTGGGAGGGACAAAGGGGGGTGATGCAGCGGCAGTGCGGGT
>JACBWW010000014.1:11175169-11222547 GCA_020086605.1 Lanius collurio
AGTGACAGCCCCAGGACCCCCCAGGTTCCCCGCTCCCACAAGGTGCTGCTGCGCAATGCAAAGGGCCAGCTCATCTCTGCGTACCGCTGCGTGCTGCTCACTGGAAAGGCAAGTCACAGCCCAGCTTTTTGGGAGAGGTTGGTGTGGATGTCTCTTTGACAGTCACCTACCTCCTGTGATAGGAAAGGTTGACTCTGGTGCCAGGTCGGAGCCCCAGACTTGCTGATGGCCTGTTTTTTGGCTCTGGGGTGCTCCCAGAAACCTGCTTCTACTGCCAGCAGAGGGTCCTGGGGGCAGCAAGAGGTAAGGAGGCAATGCCATAGGTGCTAGCAAGGGTGTCTCTGTATCAGGATGGCATTGAGGAGATGGTGGAGCTGACAGCATCGCTGCAGAGCCTCAGTGCAAACACGTGCTGGGTTGTGCTGATGATGGGTGGCGGGCACTTCGCAGGAGCAGTGTTCCGGGGGTGAGTACAGGGGAACATCGGGATTGGCCCTCTGGGCACAGTCAGGTGGAGCTACTTTTGTGTGTTAATCTCATGCACACTAAGCTCTGTTGCTCGTGCCTGCCCTTCTCCACAGCCCACAGGTGCAAGAGCACAAGACCTTCCACCGCTACACGGTGCGAGCACGGCGCGGCACAGCCCAGGGCATTCGGGATGCCCAGACCCCAGGGTCAGCACCCAGATCGGCTGGGGCCTCCCTGCGCCGCTACAACGAGGCTGCACTGCTCAAGGTGAGGAGGCACCTCAGTGCTGGGCTCTTGGCAGGGAGAGTGATCCTGGCTCGCTCTGTCAGGTGGTACCACACTGCTGCTGGAGGGCATGGCAGGGGCGCTGGGGTCTGGAAAAGGGGCAGGGCCGAACTGAGGCCACTCTGTCCTGGATTTGTCCCTGCTCCAGAGCTACGTTTAAGCTTCTCCTTTTTCCCCAGGATATTCAGGACCTCCTGGCAGCCTGGGCACAGCACCTGAATGAAGCTCAGCGCATCTTCCTCCGTGCCCCTCGTCACAACCGTGCACTGCTCTTTGGCGGCAGGAACCCACCCCTCACTCGAGGGGACCCTCGCATCTGTCACATCCCCCTCAGCACCCGCAGGGCCACCCTGCGAGAGGTGCTGCGAGTCCACACCACGCTGGCCAGCCTGCAGGTGTATGGTGAGTTGGACCAGCCCTTGTGCCTGTGGATCAAGGCAGGTGGGGTGGCACAGTCCTTTGTGCATTAGGGGATGTTACCCTATGGGGTGGAGGTGCTACCTCTTCAACCCTCAGTCCCTGGAGATATGGGGTGCTCCCTGTCCCCAGGCAATGACGGGAGCACCCTTGGGGCCCAGGGAAGGACACACCACTGGAAGACATCACTGGGTCCCCCCGGAAGGTCTGGCAGAAGAGGCAGCAGAAACTGGAGGTGGATTCCCTGCAGGAGGACACAACTGGTGAGTTGAACCATGGAGGGAGACACGACTGAGCAAGCAGGAGGGGTCTGATGTTATGGCATGGGCCAGATTTGCAGCCCAGAGGGGATTTTCAGAGTGTGGCTGGACAGGAGAAAGACAGAATGTTCTTGGCTGAGAGCCCCAAGTGATTCGTTCTGTGTGTGGGGCCTTAGCCCCAGTCTTATCAGCCCCAGAGGAGGAGGAAGAGGAGGAGGAGGAAAGCCCTGCAGGGGAACTGGAGACTGTGGAAGTTACACTTGGGACCTTGGACCTCCGGGAGTTCGAAGTGATGCCCAAGCAAAACCGCAAAAGGAGGAAGAAGAGGAATAAGAAGGTGGAGAAAGGTGAGGGGGAACAACTGGCAGGGGCAGTTTAGGAAGGCCATGGCTGGGATGCAGGCTGATCCTCTTCCTCACCATTTGTTGCCTGTGCAGGGCCTTATGCTGAAGAGACTGGACGCCCGAGTGGGCAGGCTGGCCTGGAGCCAGTGACAGAGCTGCAGGGGGAGGCTGAGGCTGGGCTGCTTCTCTGGAGCAATGGAGGTAAGTGGGGTCAGGAGCTGTGATGCTGGATGCCTGCCCCATGTACTGGTGGCTTTTCAGGGGGGTGAAGAGCACGTCGTCATGCGGGTGCCCAGACCAGCTGGGTGTGAGAAGTCTTTAGTGCAGTCATGTGCCTTTGAGTGAGTTGTGTGTTTGGAGCCATAGCTCTGAGCCAGGGAGGCCAGGCAGCACCTGACTAAGCCAGGTGTGTTGGGGGCATCGGAGTGGGTTTTACCTCAGTTTTACTGCTGCCAACAGTGCCTAGCAATGCCATAGCACATTGCCATAGCACATTGCCACAGACTCTGAATATGCTGGAGATCCTGCAGTGCCCAAATCCAGCTAGGGAGATGATGCACTGTGTGTGTTCCCTAGTCAGACCAGAGCACTGCTCTGCCCAGTCTGCCCATCAGACTCCTCTCCTGTTCTTCCCTTGTAGGAGACCCTCAGACCCAGCTCTGCGATGCTCTGTTCACTGCCTGCAAGACGGGGGATGTGCGGACACTTCGACACCTCTTGGGTGTGCCAGAGAACAGGGGCCTGCCAGGAGACAGGGAGGATGGGGAGATGGCACCATCTCCAGATATGGCCCACGCCCTGCTGAACCAGCCTGTGGATGAGCGTGGCTGCACCCTGCTTCACGTGGCAGCACGGGCAGGCAAGGCTGAGGCTGTGTGTCTGCTGATGGAGGCAGGGGCAAACCCTGCCCTCAGGTACGGCTGCAGGGCGCCCAGTGGTTCACAACCCCTGCTGTGGGAGTCCAGCAACTCACTCCTGTCTCAGCCACAGGAAACTGGTGCCACCCTTGTCCTGGGACAGCCAGGATTGGTTTCTACAATCCAGGATGTCTGGGGTTTTTATGGGAGACCTAAGAGCTGAACCACCCTTCTCACTGCCAGCCTGGTCTGGCATGGCATCAGGTGGGCAGTGCCTCAAAGCGCACACAAGTTTCTTGGTAGGCAGTTCCATGGGCCAGGATGAGACAAAAGCCCTATGCAGGGGCTTTCAGAGGCAAGGAGGAGAGGATTTGGAGGATTCTGGTATAGGAATAAGGAACTTTCCCGTCCTTGGCTGTGATACCGTGGCCTGAAGTACACACTGCCCATCTCTGGGGAGTCTCTGGGCTCACAGCCCAGTGGGATGCAGACAGTAAGGTGCCAGTGTGAGTGAGCTGGTCTCCCTTGTCTCACAGGGACAGGCAGGAGAGGACCCCATACTGCGTGTCTGCTGACAGACTGACCCGCAACGCCTTCCGCAAGTTCATGGTGGACCATCCAGACAAGTATGACTACAGCCGTGCCAAGGTGGGCACCTGCCCTCTGCCCTCACCAGCAGAGGGACCCCAGAGCTCTCCTCTCTCACTCCTGCCATTGCCCTAGACTCCTGCCTGCCCTCTGTCCTCAGGTGCCAGGGCCCCTGACACAGGAGATGGAGGCCAAGAAGCTGGAGAAGAAGCGGGCACAGAAAGCCCAGCGGAAGCAACGGGAGCAAGCACAGCGGGAGGAGCGGCAGCGCTGGGAGCAGGAGCAGGAAGAGAAACAGCAGTTTGCAGCCCTGTCTGACAGGGAGAAGGTGAGGATGGGGAAGGGGATCCAGCCCAGCTAGGGCAGTGCTGATGCAGTGGGCTCTGGGCACAGCAGCTCCCAGGGGCTGTGGGGCTGAGCTGTCTCTGCTCCCCAGAGGGCACTGGCTGCTGAGCGGAGGTTGGCTGCACAGCTGCAGGACACCGGCACAAGTCTTGCCAACATCAGGTAACCATCCCAGCAGCATGGCTCTGAAGACAAATTCTCCCATGTCAGCACAGCTGTTCCCTGCCCTTCTCACTCCAGTTCTCATTTCCAGTCTAAAGCTATTCCTCTCCTAAATTCCCAGTAGTGCTTGTGTAAAAGTTTCCTCCCTCTCTTGCCCCCCTCCCCTGAAATAATTTGCTAAGGGTGACTTGGTCCACTTGCAGCCAGATCTACAGCAAGCCAACGTCTCAGCCACTCCTGTGTCCCTGTTCACTTTCCTTTGCCACCCCACAGGTTTGTTGGCAGCCAGTGCTCCCCGTGCTTATCTGGACAGGGGCTTTAAAACCTTTATAGGGCCAAGTCCCTCCATGTTCATTCTGTCTCCAAGTACCTCATACCATGCTCCCACACAGCATCTCCTCCAGGGCGCATGTCCTGGCCAGGCTGCTGGGTGAGCACACCAGCCCTGTGAGACCAGAGGAGCCCCAGCTCCCTCATACTGCTGGTGTCTTGTGTCACAGCCCAGGCAGGGAATCCTTTACTCTTCTAACTATTTTGCAAGTGTTACCTTTGCTCAGGGCCAGCCCTTCTCTTTCCTGCAGCCGCTGCTGGCATTGTGGAGAGTCCCTGCTGGGACGGATCCCTTTCCATTACCTTGACTTCTCCTTCTGTTCCACGGCCTGCCTGCAAACCCACCGCCGGGCCCAGGCTGGCCACACATAATGCTGCAGACTGCTGCCACCTGCCAAGGACCAACGTGGTGGGGACATAGCTGAGCACTGGCTGTGCAGCAAGGGAGAGCTTGTGGAACAGCGATGCTCAGAGGGACTGCGCTGGCCATATCACTCTCCAGGGCACCTCTGGCAAGGCTCTGGGCATGAATATTACTCTGGGTGGTGACTGGCAAAGTTAACAACTGAGAGGTCTCCATGTGCTAATGTGAGGGGCCCAGCCAGGACTGGGCTGCAGCCGGCGGTCCTGCTGCCAGCTTTACTCATGGCTACCTCATAGGTTGCTGTCTGCAGGCAGAAGGACAGACCCTGCAGCCTTGAGCTACCTGCAGCCATGCCTGTGGACACCCTCGAGGCTGTGCTTTTACCTCTCCTCTCCTGGCTGCCATCAGCATCTCAGCCCTGTCATGTTAGCAACTACTTCCTCTGCCTACATTGTCAATAAAGAGGTGCCTTGACCGCCTGGACATGGGGGGAGTCAGCATGAGCACTGGAACTGTTTGGGATGAGTGTGGCATTGCTATGCAAATCAAGCTCAGTCCTCCATCTCTTACTCATTAGCACAGACCTGCCGTCCCCAGAGGAGGGCAGGAGCTCTGCATGTCTGTTCCAGGACTTGTGCCACTTTCCTTAGCCCCTGCGCTTCATCATCCCCTTGCGATCTCCACAGCCCCAGTGAGAAGTGAGGCCAGTGCCCAGCAGTGTTTACTCTGTGGCTGAGGTGCTGCGGCCGAGTGTCCTGTTGTAAAGGGGTCGGTCAAGGAAGAGCAAGCGAGGAGTGGGAGGTGCCCCTTCCAGCTCCAGCACTGTAATATTGTTGGGGTGGCCAACGTGCAGCACAGAGCCAGGCACAAAGAGGGTCTGCTGGGGCCCACGACGGGTCCAGTACCGGCCCAAGTTGAAGCCATTTATCCACAGCAGTCCCTGGAAGATGATGAAGATAGGACTGAGCTGTGTCCTAGTCCACCCTTACGCCCTTTCCCCCTTATGCACTGCCTTACCTTGCTCCAGCCTGGGAACTTCACAAAGGTGTCCCAGGCAATGCCAGGTGTCTCAAAGGTCCCAGTATAGAAGGCTGGCCCCACTCTGCCCCCACTGCTTGATTCTGGCAGGGCAGCATGGGGCCAGCCCTGTTGGACTGCAGTGTCTATGGCGAGGGGATAGATCAGCCAGTTGCTAAGAGGCCTGGAGTTCAATGAGAGGTTTCCCAGCAAGCCCTGAGATGGAACAGGAGGGAAAATGAAGCAGCAGCATTTTCCACAGTCAGAAGGACACTTGGCAGCCCCAGAGCATGTCCCCCTTCCAGCAGTAAAGGTGGGATGGGATCCCCTCCTAAGAAGCAAAGGGCCCTGGCAGCTGTGGCAGCATAAATGGGAGAGGGATGCCAGTCTCTGAGCCCTATCCTAGAGGTTTGAGATGAAAGGAGGACCAGGGAGCAGGACTGGGAGTGGCTCCACCAAGGCTGGACTCTGTTGCAGGTGGCAGTAGAAAGGGTGTTTGGTCACATGGGCTGCCAGTCCATCCCCTCTGGGGCCTCAGGGCCCTCTCCCCTTACCTTAAAGTCACTGGTGTTGGCCCCAAAGCTGATCCTGCCCATGTTCTCCAGGAGCATGTCCAGGGTGTCGCCTGCCTTGCCCGTTACATTCAGTGTTGTCTGCCCATCCCGTTCCAGCGTTCCCTGGTACTCCTGAAGCCACAAGGTCAGTGCTGCTGGCCTGTGTTCAGATCCCACCATCCCCCAACACTACCAGCAGGCACAGCTGCCAGCCCCACCAGAGCCAGGGCTGCTCTCTGCCCTCAAACGGGGCAAATTTGGGCCCGAAAGCCACCCCACAAAGGCTCAGTGTGGTTGTTAGCACCTTGGCTGTCTCCAAGACCCTGGCATGGCACAACCCCACTGCCAGCAGGTCCCACAGCCCTCTGAAGCACTGTCCCAGGGACACTGTCCCAGGCACTCCCCCAGCCTCACCTTCTGCAGCATTACGTAGCCACGGTCACAGATGCTGTGGGGAGGAGCGGCCAGCGTGGCTGGGTCCGGGACATCCCGGGGCAGCTGTGTGCGGTACACCACAAAGCCATGGGCCTGCAGGATACAGCGCAGTGGCACAGGAAGGGAAATGGGGCTGGAAGTGAGCTCTGCTCCTCTGCCCCAGGGCCAGGCAGATGGAGTGTCTCATCAAGTGTCCCCCACTACACTCAGCCTCTCACCTGCTTTAGGTCCTCAAAGGTGAGAGGGAATTGGCTCTGGATGGGCCCAGAGGGGCACAACACATCCAAGACATCCAGGAGGTCAGCATACTGCCAAGAGAGGGATGGGTGCTGGCCAGTTGAGCAGTGCCATGCTGGGGCAGTGCAGCCTTCGGGACAGGCACTCACCTTCTGCAGGGCCACCGAGCCATAGGCATACTTGGGGGTGGCAGGTGGCATCGGACCAACTGGCAGGGGCTGGAACTGAACAGCAGACAGTCAGGTGCCCCCCACAGCAAGCAGGGAGATGTCCCTTGCTGGTAGCCCCTGCTGTCCTCGCACAAGCAGCAGTGCCCAGTACTGTCTCCTTCCTGCCAGGTTCGTTACCTTGCTGATGACCGTGCGAATGGCAAACAGCTTCTCAGTGGGGTCTCCTGCCTCTGAGAGGGGGGCATTGTAGTCATAGCTAGTAGTCACTGGTTTGTACTGGTGCTTGTAGTCAGCACCTGGCCAAGGAAGTGATGTGAGCTGGAGGAAGGGGCTCTGGCACAGCCCAGGCCATGGAACCTAGCCCCAGGCTGGCTGCAGTGCAATGGAGAGGGGCATGACCCAGAACGGTGAGCCCCTGCACAGGGACAAAAGGAGTCCTCAGGAGAGGACAAGCTTGGGTTCAAGAGCCCTTGGCTATGTGTCAACCTGCCCCATAGGACAGAACGAGAGCCTGAAGCAGGCTTCTCAGGGATGGCCAAGGAAAGCCCCCCAGCCCCACAGTGTTCCCCTCCCTCCCTAGGACAAGGCTCTACTCACCGCTCCAGTAGGCAAAGTTCGTCCCTCCATGGAACATGTACCTATGATACACCCCAGAGAGCCTGGTCAGCACCCCTACAGACCCCACAGGGGCTCCCCAGGCATTTCCCCTTCCCTCCTGCACCCACAGGCTCTGCTAGCCTGATCCCCACCAGATGAAGGCAAGAGGTGATCCCCTCTCCCCTGCTGGCTGTGCCCTCTGCCAGCTGACTACTTGCATGTTGATGCTGGCTCCCAGCTGCAGCATGTCCTCCAGCCCCCGGGCCACCCACGCTGCACTGGTGCTGGCATGTGCCTCACCCCAGTAGTCCAGCCAACCTGTGTAGTACTCAGAGTTGACCTGGAGGAGAAAGGGACTGTCATCTGCCTGGAGCTGGATGTCAGGCACATCCTCCCTGCTCCCTGCACCCTCTTTGCCTCGCTGCCTAGAACCTCTGCCTCCCCAAAGCCATTCCCCCCACAGCATCCACGCCAAGCTCACCAGGGGCCCCTTCGGTTCCACGCGGCGCTGGGCACCAAATGCCTCTGTCACATTGGATCCTGTGGAGACGGAGAGAGGGAGGTTTGAGCAGGACACAGAAGGGACCCACATCCTCTCTCTCCTCCTCCTGCTTCTCCCCAATAGGGGTACCTGGCCCAAAGTCGACGGTGGCATAGAGCCCCTGCAATGTGCCACAGCGCAGCTCCTCAACTCGCGTGCTGTCGGTGGTGAAGAGCAGCACCTCGCTCCCCAGCAGGGCTCGAAAGGAGCCCAGCAGATGCTGTAGGTATCCATGATCACAGGCATAGTAGCTCCCATATTCATTCTCCACCTGCAAGCAGGGCAGGGGCTGGTATCCTGTGTGCACATGAGAGGGTTGCAGACAGGTCCCACTGCCCACTGGGGTGAGCACCCAGCTCCCCCCTCTCCTCTGGACATCATCAGATGTCCTGACAACACCCAGGTGGGTCCTGAGCATAACCTTCCAGTCCCACCATGAGCTCCAGCTCTGTCAGTGTCCCTCAAATCACAACTGGGGTGATGGCAGGTACCTCAGATTCCCAGACCCTGGATTTAGATCCAGGTCCAGAAGTTGGGATGGATTTATCTGAGCTTTTCTGGGTAAAATCATTGTGTAGGGAATACAAGTGGCTTTTTTGGGTACATCCAAAGATGACCCAGAGCAGGGCAGGGGGCTGTATCTCACAGCACCTTACCTGCACACTGATGATATTCCCCCCGTGCTGGTACAGGTGTGGCTTGATCTTGGGCAGCAGGATATGGAGCCAGGAGTCCACAGCTGCCAGGTAGGCTGTGGGGACAGAGGGCAGCTCAGCCTGGCTGCAGCATCCACCCCAGCCCACCTGCAGCCAGCCTGCCAGATGGAAGACAGAGCAGATGGGGCAGGGTCAAGCAAGATGGGGAAGTGGAGCTGGAGTACAAACTACAGGGCTCCCAAAAAATGGAGAAGATGATGGGAAAGACCTCACAGGTGGAGGTGGCAGATGTGTGGAGAGGACTGGCACCAGGCTGTAAGGACATGGTGGCCAGTGCCCTATGCTGAGCCTCACCGGGGTCGGAAGTGCGCAGGGTGATGTCTGGTTTCCACAGCAGCCAGGCAGGCAGGCCACCCTGGAGAAACACACACGGCAGAGAGGGAGGCAGAGAAACTGCTCAGCAGCCTGCGCCTGCACAGAGCTGAAATCAGCCAGTGCAATGCTAGTGCTTGGCACAACCAAGGCATGTGGCCTGTGGGGCAGCAGCCTGGGCATGGCAGGCATGGCACTGAAGTCAGTGTGACAGCCAAAAGGGCCAACCCTGCTGTTCCTTTCCCAGACCACCCATCACCCCTCTGTGCCAGGCTGGGGCTCACCATCTCCCACTCTGCACAGATGTAGGGCCCTGGCCGCAGGATCACCAGAAGTCCTAGCTCAGCTGTCAGGTCCAGGAAGGCTTCCACATCCCGGTTCCCAGTGAAGTCATAAACTCCTGGCAGTGTCTCATGGTAGTTCCAGGGAACGTAGCTGGGATGAGAGGGGAGATCAGCACACAGGTCTAAGGGCACACCAGCACAACAGGGAGCCATCCCACCAGCTGGTCCCTCTGCTTCTGGGAACTGGCCTGCAGACTGAGCTGAGTCTGGCAACTCAGGCAGAACTGGAACTAGTGCACACTCATGCTTGTGTCTGGCAGGGGTGACCTGGGGGTCACAGCCAAGTGCAAGTGTTGGTCCTTGCTCCCTGTGGTCAGACAACACCCTTGTCTCTGTTCCTACTGATCCCAGAAACCCCGTGGTGGCTGTGGGCTGTGCCCCATCAGGGTTGTGCCATGGCTTACACCTGCACAGCGCTGAGCCCGCTCATGTACATCTTGAGCAGCCGGTCCCTCCAGGCAGGGCGCGGGACGCGGGCATAGTGGATGCTGCCCGAGATGTAGCGGAAAGGGGCACCGTCCTTGCGGAAGCAGTTGTGTTCATAATCCAGCTGGAAGGAGCGTGCTGAAGTGGAGGCCTGCAGGAGAGTGGCAGAGCTGGAGGGCTGCAGAACCTCCCCAAGCCAAACTGCCCCTTCCCATGCTTCTTGGGACAGGCACTGATGGGGCTGGTTCTTGGAGGAGCCCTCCCCCAAAGTGGATACCAAACTCTTTCTGGGACAGGAGCAGGAGGGATGAACTGGGCGGCCTCCATTGATGGCTCTTCCCCGCTAATCAAAGACCCAGCGACTGAGCTGGTGGTATTTGGGGGGACAGGTGCTGCTGGGGTGGGTGTTGCGAGGGCATGCAAGAGCTGGGAATGCAAGCAGGACATTGGGGTGGGACACGGGCTGCTGCAAGAGGGAGCCATAACCTGAAGAGCAGGGAGACCGATCGGGAAGTAAGGCAGATTCCGGAGGCGTCCCACCGGATCCTTCCCACCTCAGTCCTATGCGCTTCTCCCAAACTTTCCACCCTTGTTTGCTAACCTGCGTGTGCAGGAGCCCCGCTGCCAGCAGCAGGGCGAGGCCCGGCAGCGCCATCCTCGCCGTGCGCTCGGCAGGCCCGGGATGGGGGACGAAGTAGGACGTGGACACCACCAGCACGTGATCCGAGAAGGCTCTTGGCCAGCGCCGGGCGCTTCCTTTTCGCGGTTCCAAGGGCAGGCAGCTGGAACAGCTGGGGCGGGACCATGGCAAAGGGGTGGGCGGCTCCGATCCGTCTGGCCAGCCGCACATCAGCCCCCGCAAAGCCCCCCAGCAGGGGATGCAGGAGACGCAACGCCGCCCGAGCCAGCTCCGGCCGCGGGCACGTCCCTCAGAGGGGTGGTGAGTGACAATCAGAGTGAGGGGACAAGGAGCCTCATAAAAGCGTGACCACCAGGCAGAACTCTTCCACCGAGCTCAGCCCGCTTGTTCCATCAGAGAGGTGGTGATGGAAAGCTCGGCTGCAGCTGTGATCGGAGGGCTGCTGCTGCTGAACGAGGGGAAGGAAAACGTTCCCGGGCCGAGGGCTAGAGCTGGTGACAACTGGTGGCAGGGGTGTCGGGAGGTGCCGCAGGACGGGACGAGTCCACTGCGAGGAGGAGGGATCCCGAAATGCCGGGGCCGCGGGAGGCGGTGGCGCCCCGCCCGCCGGGTGACGAGGAGAGTGACGCGGCGGGTGACGCGCGGCGGCGGGAGATGACGCGGCCGGGCGATGGGGCAGACGCTGTGCGTCTGCTCCCGGGGCACCGTCAGCCTGGGGGGAGCGCGGTACCTCCTGCTCCACCGCCTGGCGGAGGGGTGCGCGGCGGGCTGGGGCGCGGGGGGCTCGGGCGGGGGTTTCCCCGTGCTCCGGGAGGGATGCTCGGGCAAGGGGGTGGGCCGAGGGCCGAGGGCGTGCTCGGGCATGGAGGGGATGCTTGGGCACGGATGAGCTTGTGTGTGGGATGCTCGGGCATAGGAGGTGCACGTGCCTGGGGGTGCTTGTGCAGTGGGAGTGATGGATGTGGGGGTCATGCTTGGACGCAGGGGTGCTTGTGCATGGGAGATGGTTTGGCATTGGGGTGATGCTCAGGCATGGGGGTGACGCTCAGGCACAGAGGATGCTCAGGCATGGTGGGGAGATGCTTGAGCTCAGGTCACGTTGGGGCTTGGGGAAGTACTTGGGCTTGATGAGGGATGATGCTTCAGCGTAGGGGTGCATGGCAGATGATTCTCATGCTGCATGACAGGGAGAGGCTCCTCATTCCCAGAAGTGGGTGCTTGGAGCCATGGGAGTGGGGATGCTTGGGCTAGTGAGGTTTTCATACAGAGAAGGAATGCTTTGGGTTCCTGGCAGGTGCCTGCAAGGTTGGGTGGATGTTCACAGCTGGGGGATTCATGCTGCCCTCTGTCCCCTTCCCCTGGGTGCTCATAGATGAGACTGGGCACAAGGCCCCAACGTGGATGTTACAGCCCCCAGCCCATGCCATTCTTGACTCCTTGCAGGGGCTTCAGCTATGTGGACCTGGTGGAGGGGCTGCGAGATGGGCGCTTCTACGCCCTGAAGCGCATCCTTTGCCACGACAAGGAAGACCGCCAGGCCGCCCTGCACGAGGTGGAGATGCACGGCCTCTTCGACCACCCCAACATCCTGCGCCTGGTGGCCCACTGCATGGTGGAGAAGGGTGCCAAGCACGAAGCCTGGCTTCTCCTGCCCTATGTGAAGGTGCGGGGGGGCTTTCCTGGCTGCCCCACCACCCCAGGAGCAGCAGTGGTGACCAGCTGCTTGTGTTTGCCAGGGTGGGACCCTCTGGAGAGAGGTGGAAGCACTGCGAGAGAAAGGGACCTTCATGCCAGAGCAGCGGATCCTCCTCATCCTCCATGGGATCTGCCGTGGGCTGCAAGCCATCCACAGCAAGGGCTATGCACACAGGTGAGGGGTGGCAGCGCTGGCTGGGGGGATTGGCAGGGGCCCTAGTTGGCATTCGGTGATGTCCATCCCCACAGGGACCTCAAGCCCACCAATGTGCTGCTGGATGAGGATGACCAGCCTGTGCTGATGGACCTGGGCTCCATGAATCAAGCTCGCATCGAAGTCAACAGCTCTCGGGAGGCCATGGCTGTGCAGGTGGGCAGCCTGGGACATCACCCTACCAGCCTGTCCCTGCTCCAATCCCTTCATCCCTATCCTCCTCTCTGCAGGACTGGGCTGCCCAGCGCTGCACCATCTCCTACCGTGCCCCTGAGCTCTTCACAGTGCCGAGTCAGTGCATCATAGATGAGCGTACAGATATCTGGGTAAGGATCCAGCCCTCTTGCCCCCTCGTCCCACAGTGCAGGGCTGCACTGACACCACCACACTCCAGTCCCTAGGCTGTGTGCTGTACTGCATGATGTTTGGAGAGGGCCCCTATGATGCCATCTTCCAGAAGGGTGACAGTGTAGCTCTGGCGGTTCAGAACCCCCTCACGTTGCCCTCCACAACCAGGTGAGGGACTGGGGAGGCCCCCTGGGTGGCCCCCTGTCCTGTGCGCCACATGGGCCCTCCCCTCACTGCCTTTTTCTCAGGTACTCGGCTGCCTTGCAGCGCCTCCTGTTCTCCATGATGACAGTGAATCCCCAGGAGAGACCCAGCATAAATGAAATCCTCCACCAGCTGGAGGGGCTGCAGCCAGCACCAGCAGGACAGGACACCACGCAGATCTGAGGCCATCCCATTCCATTGGTGACGCATCCTGAAGCTGAGCCAGGCGAAAAGCAGCTGCCCTAATCCCTGCTGCCCTGCAGACCTGTTGCAGAGGGGATTGATGCCCTGGGAGAGAGCTGCTGCTCTGTGCCGGAGGTGTGTTGGATTTGGAGTGTTCTGTGCCCTGGATGCTGCTGCCTGGGCCTTGGTCTGTGCCCCTGAGTTGTGGCTATGTGATCTGCTGCTAAACATGGGTCCCTTGCCAACTGCTACCTTCCCTGGGGGTGGCAGAAAAGGATGTTGTGGGACCCCTCCTGGGGATGGGAGTTGCTGTCCTGCAGCTCTGTGCCCCAGGAAGGTTGCTTCTGCCCGGGGCAGAGCTGCAGGCTGGATCCTGGTGCTGTGCTGGAGGGAGGCAGAGGGCCCCAATGCCCATTCTGCCACTGCTGTTGGCACTGATGTTGCCTTGTGTTTGAAGTAAAGTATGTTCTTGCGGAGGTGTGGTTGTGTCCCTGTCTGCAGGGAGGGGTCCTGCTGGGGCATGGGGAGAGCAGGGCACTCTGTCTGGGTTAAGCAGCCAAGCATTGCTGAGGGAAAGGGCAGCAGAGGCCAGCCGAGGCAGCATAGCCAGAGCATTAGCAGTAAGCAGGGAAAGTTAATCCCTGGCCCCAGAATGCTCCTATTGGGAGCTAACACAACTCTGCAGCTGGAGCCCGACGCTGCTGTTCAGAGCCTCTGGAGCTGGGCACTGCAGGACAGGGATCAGCACAGGCAGGCAGGCAGTGGCAGGGGTACAGGCAGAACTTCTCTGCTGCCCGTGAAGAGGAAGGTGGATGCTCAGACTGGGAAGCTGCCAGACCTTGGGAGGCAGGAGCAGCAGCTCTGCTCTGCTGGGGGTAAGCAGAGCATGGGGACAGCACAACCACCCCAGCACTGAGGACACCCCCAGCCCAACAGGCAGCCTTGGCTGGAGGGGCTCTCTGGGACTCCAGCAGCTGGGCTACCCATGGAGAGGGGGTAAAAAAAGAGATGCAGACAAGCAGTTTCACAGGGAGCGTTCCCCTCCTTTAATCCTCTCACCACACACAGCAGTACAGCAGCCGCGGGGGTTCGTGCCATGCTGGGTGCCATTGCAGGGTGCACCCACTGCACCAGAGACAGGCATACCCCTTGCCCTCTACTGTGACCGCAGGGGCAGGGGTGCCAGATTGCTCCCACTGCTTCACCCGCTATCTTTTCAGATGAGCCCACCTATCCTCGGGCTGCACATGGGGAAAAGACCCAGCAGCTGTCATTCTTTTCTTGCTCAGACTAAATCTGCTCTCCTGAGCTCCAGGATACAACATGGGGCCATGTATCACATGAGGAAGCAATACCCACCCCTGGCTGAAGCAACGAGTGGGGTAGGATGTGTACCACAGCACCAGGGACTAGACCCCAGGGCTCTTACCTGCACAGGGAGCAAGCTAGAGCTGGAGCAGAGCACTGGGAGGAAGCATAGCAGCACCAGTAGCAGGGCTGAAGCACTCACCACACACCTGACTTGGCAAGAAACCAATACAGCTGAGGGCATACTGCGAGACACGGAGGCTCTGAAACGGTTTATTGCAAAGGGTTTGCAGGTACCATGGGAAAGAAGCACGGTCCTTTTTTGGCTGAGGCTTCTCTACTCCTCACCCTCTTCTTCATCCTCATAGGAGTCCAGGCCCACTTCCTCGTAATCCTTCTCGAGAGCGGCCATGTCTTCCCGCGCCTCAGAGAACTCCCCTTCCTCCATGCCCTCGCCCACGTACCAGTGCACGAAGGCGCGCTTGGCGTACATCAGGTCAAACTTGTGGTCCAGGCGAGCCCAGGCCTCGGCGATGGCCGTGGTGTTGCTCAGCATGCAGACGGCACGCTGCACCTTGGCCAGGTCGCCTCCCGGCACCACTGTGGGTGGCTGGTAGTTGATGCCCACCTTGAAGCCCGTGGGGCACCAGTCCACAAACTGGATGCTGCGCTTGGTCTTGATGGTGGCAATGGCAGCGTTGACGTCCTTGGGCACCACATCCCCACGGTACAGCAGGCAGCAGGCCATGTACTTGCCATGGCGAGGGTCACACTTCACCATCTGGTTGGCTGGCTCAAAGCAGGAGTTGGTGATTTCAGATACTGAGAGTTGCTCATGATAAGCTCTCTCAGCAGAAACCACAGGGGCATAGGTGGCCAGGGGGAAGTGAATGCGAGGGTAGGGCACCAGGTTGGTCTGGAACTCAGTCAGATCCACATTCAGGGCTCCATCAAACCGCAGTGATGCNTGGCCGACGTGGACGGAGATGCACTCACGCTGGGGAGGGGGAGGCAGGGTCAGATCCCAGCAGAGACCAGAAATGCAGTCACTTCAGGAGGTGCACAACCCTGGAAGGGCAGCTCTGGCCCTTCTTAGCTTGGGCAAGACACACTGCCCTGGTACCTGGGTGCCACGTGTCCATTGCAGTCTGCTGCTTTCTCCCAAATATGGTCCTGTGCCTCTCATCACTGCACTGACCACCTCAGGGGCCCAAGGAGATGGAGTCCCATCTGCTGGAGCCCAGGATACCAGGCCACCTATTCCCTGGACTGGCGTCACTTACAAACCTGGATAGCATCCAGGGAGCATCTTCTCCATTGCCCAAACATCCATATGGCTTAAGGGCTGAGGCCTGGCAGCAGCTAGCACAGTCCCTGTTGCAATTCCAACAACAGAGCTGGAGGCTGAGATGGCCGGGACACTGGGAGCTGAGGAGGTGATGGCACTGAGGATGGGTGCCCAGCAAGAGGGGGGATTTACAACTGTGAACAGTTGCCATGCTCTGAGGCTCAGCTTCCCTAAATTAGCTCTGGAGGAGGAGGAAGCTTTAGCTGCACTTTTTAAGTCAATGGAAAGGGTGAGGTGGGAGGATCTCTTAGCTCACAGCTTCAAGGGTAGCCTCAGATCCTTCAGGTGAAGCCAGGGAAAGGTGGGCTCTGCAGCCTCACTCCCTTCAGGTGAGGCACCCTAGAGCCTACAGTTCTTCAGAGAAGAATGAAAGTATTTAGTGCCTTAGACCTGCTGTTGCCAAGGACTTGGATGCATCATCAGGCACAACTGAGGCAGAGTAGCATCCAAATCAAACCGGATTTCCAGAGCCACGGGTGCCCCACTATGAGTCAGCTGGCAGGAAGCTGGTGGAACCAGCCATTTTGCACTCAGGAGAAGTGCAGTGAAAGCCTGTCTGATGAAGTTGCACAGGATGCAGCAAGTCCTGGCTCTCTGCATCTAAAGTGCTTTCAGTGCTGAATTTCAGAGGCAGCAATGACAGTGAGGGATGGCAAAAAAATAAACCCTTGACACCCATTGTGAGAGGCAGAAGCCCATCTCCCCACCTTTCCCAAAGCTGAGGTGAAAGAAGAGCAAAACAATACCCCACTTATCTCTCCCAGCAGGTCCATAAACATTGTGTAACACAAGGAACCAAGGGTAAGACCTGAGGACTTAAGTCCTGAAGTAAGTCTTCCAGGATCCTCTGTAGAAGGGCACAGAAAACACTTGGCACAGATTCAAGCACCTCAAGGAAGAAGAGATCGAAAGGACTCCTCCCTGGTAAGGGAACTTGTGAATCAGTGTGGGGGTGGCAGAGGGTTATGGTGCATACTGCACTTCATCCCACCAACAAGCAGCAGCCAGGACTGGCTCTGTGGGATCCAGCACTGGCAACAGTCTGGGCAGAGCCCAGCAGCACCCGGACGCAGAAATGCTGGTCACCAGCCAGCAGATATTGCCTTCTTCACGGCAAAGTCTGGCACATGGAGGGCTGGGAGTATGGCCCCGCGGGACAGCAGGCAGGGTGCCCGGGGAACCTTGGGGCTGGGATGCTCTCCAGGGCTGCTGGAGAGCTCATAAGCCAGAACTCACCGCAGGACCACGGCGGCAGGGCAGCCTAGAAGCCCACCCACACTGATGCCCACCCTTGGAGGAGGGCAGTGGGTGAAGGAAGCCGTAGCTTACTGCTGGAGCTCAGCCGTGGGTCGGCAGCGTGGGAGGCCGGCAGGCGGGGCGAACTCCCCGCAGCCGGGGATGATACTGCGGGACACGGGCAGGAACCGACACTATTAAAAGTCGGCTAAAAAGTGGGAGAGGGATGCGAGGTGACGGGTCCGCCCGAACGCCGGTCTCCGCAGCCGGCGGGGCTGGCTGGTGGCTCCTTGTCACGGATACAAGGCAATGCTCAAAGGAGGGAGGCTGCTGAGAGCCGGGGAGGGAGCAGCTCAGGAAGGCGCTGAAGTCAGGCAAAGGCAAGGCAAGCACAGAGGACACTCTGGCCGCCAGCTGCCCGCACTTCTGGGCTCCTGGCACAGCCTTCCCGGGAAGCCACGGGGATCCCAGCCCACTCCAGGGAGCACTCGCGGGACCGGAGGGAGAGATCAGCCGGGGCCGGCACTTACCATGATGCCGCCGCTGCCGCACGATCTGCCTGTCCCCGGACTGCCGCAGCTCCGCACGCCGGGACAGCCGCGCCGCCACCACCTTATACCGGGGGCGGCACCACACTCCGGGGCGGGCCGCCCCTCCCGAGACGGCCCCACGCGCTGTCATAGATTTGCGTGCATTGCGCATATTTTCATAGATTTGCATATATGAGGCTGTGCTGCCTGGTGGGATGCACTGGTGGGGCCTTCGGGGAGCAGCATCCCCTGACTGGGACGAGGGAGAAGCGGGAGTCCTCTCGAGGAAAGGGCAGTGGGCCATAAGTGTTGCTCCTGGTATGCTTGCCAGTCTTGGCAGAGGGGTTCTGCTGAGGAACAGAGATGGCACCTTCCAGCTTGGTGTCCTGCTGGGAAAAGGCACTATCCAGGCACTAACCAGGAAAGATTTTTGGGGGTTGAAACATGAAAGCCAGCAAAGAATTTGGCCTCCTGGTGGGTTTAGGTGCTAATGTGGTCCTTGAGCAAGCACTGAGTCAGGTCTCTGGCAGCCACCCAAGGCCTCTGAAAAACACCTGGGAGAATTTCTGGAGGAAACACGGGTAGAGGAAACTCTTCAGAGATGAGCCCAAGCTTTCCTAACCTCTTTGGAGATCACTGAAAAAAAAAAGCAGGAAAACTGAGTCCTGTTCTTTGTGTCAAGCCCCTCAAGATCAGTTGTGCCCCAGGGCTGTGTCTGAAAGCCCTGTCTGCCAAAGAGCTTCTCCATCTTGGCTCTGCATTACCTTCACTGGTTTGATCTGATTTAACAAAGACTTATGAAATGAATAGTGAGGATGTAGGGAGAGCTTGGGGCACCTTGGAGGGGTTTATTGGAGTCTTCGGTGACTTCAGTGATGTCTGGCCTTACTACAATGAATAGTGTCCTACTGGCTCCAAAATGCTCACAGCATCCACTGTGGTGCAGGACTAGTCCTGCCTCTGCCTGAGTGCTCTGACTTAATGAGTTTTCACTGAAAAGTGCTGTCATCTCAGCTTGATCTGGAAGTTGAAAGCTGGACCTAAATTACCCACCCACAATAGCCTTTCTTTGTGCCTGAGTCACCTGGTAAGTGTCACCTTCACTGATAAGCATGTGTAAAGCAACTGAAAGCAAGAGTACTGCTGAAAAGCCTGTGCTGGTGTCTAAGCAACACATTTTTGAGACCTGCAAAAATGGCTGAGCCAGAGGATCAGAGTGGATTTAATCAAGCTGATGGGAAAATGTTGAGGTTTTGTTCCACAGAGATGCCCCAGGTAGTGAGTGCTGCTGAACCTGCATAGGATTCTGTGGTGACTGGATAACTCTGGAAATGCCTCCCTGTGGTATAAATGTCCTTTGAGTGACCTCAGAGATCACTAGATAACACAGACCATGCTGATGCAGACACTCCATGACAGTGAGAGGGTAATTGGTAGCACCGAGGTATCAAAATTTGAGGCCCAGAAGTTAATTGGAGGCAAAAGGAGTGATGGTATCATCTTCCTTGTGAAAATCTTCACAAAGGTGTTCATTGTAATGCATAGTGGATGCCAAGTCGTCACTTCTCACTAGGTGTGTCCTAGAACCCTCCTTAATTCCATGGTGCCAATTAGTTCTGGGGCATTTATAGCATGAATGCCTGCCAGTGTGGTGGAAGCTCTAATGTGGAACGCAGCACTTTGAAAGGTATTGCATGCTGACCACTGCAACTTAGAAATTATTTTTGAAGGATAAATTAAGTGCTTCTCTTCCTGGGGTGGAGAAACCATCTAACTTGAAACAGCTGGATGTTTTTGCAGTGAAGTCAGAATGGAGCTATGTGGCTCCATAACGTATACAGTTCATGGAGACTATATTGGACATTTTTGCATAAATTGTAGTCCCCCAACCTGACTTATCTTTTCATGTGCGGGTGAAAGTAAAAATGTGTTTGCACCTATGTGAAAATATTTTAGCCTATTTTAATAATTCGAGTGGTTTTGGTGGGTTGTTGGTGGGGTGTTGTGCATGCATAATATGACTCTTCCTATCCTCTCTGTTTAAATCTCATGGAATGTTTAAATGAAAAACCATGTTATCACATGGTTTTGTTTACCTTTGAGCATGCAGAAGACTGTCACCGGTTTGGAGGTTGTATCTCATCCAGGCCTAAAAATTTCTATGCTTGCATATATTTGCTTAGGAGGTAATTCAGAGTACTTTGGTTTGGGAGCTGAATTTACTGTATTAAGTAGAGAGAAATATTATGTTTCAATGTGTGTGAAATATAATGGTTTCCACATAAACTTGGCTTCCTTTTTCCTGTGCTTAAGGGTTTCACATTTTATGATTTTTCCATTTGGGCTGATTTTTCTTCTTTCTCTAATTTTCCTTTATTTCCAGCCTTTTTTTCTTGAAGTATCATCAGCATCATTTAAGCCATTTAAGGAAAGGGTTTCGGTTCAGGTTCAGGTTCGAGGTTAGGGTTTGGGTTAGGGCTAGAGTTAGCGTTAGGATTAAGTTTAGGGTAAAGGTTAGGGTTTAGCTTAGGTATAGGGATAAGGTTATATCAGGGCTGGGCTTTGGGTTACGCTTAGGGTTAGGGTTAAGGGTTAGGATTTGGCTTAGGGGTAGGTTTAGGTTTTGGGGTTTTTTTCACTGTTTTGCATTAGTGTTAGTCTTAAAGTGAGGATTATGGGTTAGGTTTATGGTTATGGTTAGGTTTAGGGGCACGTTAAGGGTTTGGGTTTGTTTTAGGCTTTTGGGTTAGCTTTAGTGTTAAGGTGAGGATTATGCGTTATTTTTATGGTTAGGGTTAGTGTTTGGGTAGCATTAGGTTTAGGGTTTTTGTTAGAGTTAGTGTTAGGTTTCGGGTTTTGTTAAGTTCAGGATTAGGTGTTGCAGTGCTTGGTTTCCTGTGTTGCTTTAGCAAGCTGCAAACCTTCCCGGAGAGAGGCTGTTCTGCTTCCTGTAGCCCTTCCAAGCCACTCTTGCTCTGGCTAGCTGGGCTCCACAACACGGTGGCGATAAAGGAGGCAAGAAGGGTGTCTGCATGGGGACCTCAGAGGAACTTCTATACAGGTGACAATGAGCCCGCTCCCAAACGCAGAGAGACCACCTGGTTAGGGAGCCTGGGATTTTATAAGGGGATGAGGGGGGTGGAGAGAGCACATGGACGAATGATCTCAGGGTGCAGGGGCGGTACATGGGCGCAGTTGGGGTACTGGAACCAATAGGGAGAACCTGAGGGTGTGGCCAGGACTAGGGGCAGGGGAGTGAGGACGGCGCGGGAAGTAAGAAAAAATGAGTGGAGAAATACAGCACTAGAGTTAGGGTTATGTTAGTGTTAGGGTTAGGATTAGAGGTTAGGGTTAGGTCTTTTCTTGGACAAGAAGAGAGTCATCAGTCATTTGGAGTGTCACATCCCCATGTATGTCTTATCTGAAATGCCTAAGCAGATGTTTATGCTTTTTTTGAGATGTTTAGCAACATCTGGCTAAATCCTGGGAGCACCTATCAGCTGTGTCTTGTCAGTTCCTAGCTCCTCAGCAGCCTGCCAGATGCTGGTAGCAGCAGCCTGAAAGCATGCATCAAAGGCTGAGCTCACTCTGGCTGGATTTGTCCTGAGGCAACCCCTCTCTTACAGAGATGTTACCCACACATCTAAGAAGATCCTGCAAATGTTTTTGGATCACATCAAAAATCACAAGATGGCATGAATTTCTCAGGTAACATTTCCAACTATGTTTATTGATGCTCAGAACATGGTTGGACGCTGCATCAGCAACCAGGGAGAAGTAAACAGCAAGTAAGGAAAATTCTAGGCTGTAGAGTCAGAATTCAACCATCTCTTTATTGAAGGATGGGAAAAGCATTGAAAATACCTGAGGGGTAGAGCCCTGCCCACTGCAAGGGAAGCCCCTACTTGCCACTGCTGGAAACCAGCCAGCTCTTGGCAGGTACCTGCTGGTACAGGAACACCTGTGAGCAGAGCTTGCAGTTACCCAAACAAAGCCTCTCACATAGCTGTCTTCCAGAAGTATGTTAAAGACTGCCACACCTAATGCACCCAGAGATGAAACTGGGGAGGAGATGAGTTCAGAGCCCAGGCTGGTACCTCCCATCCACACCCCAGTTCCTTGCTCAGGATCGCCCAAACTATTGTTCCCAGTTTTCAGACTCAGTTCCACCCCAGCCGTTCCAGGCAGAGCAAACAGTGTCACAGGGCAGTTTGGGGACACGGCTTTCTTGGGAAGGTAGAAGAGAGCACAGCTGTGCTGTGGGTTTGGCAAGGAAGCTTATTGTGCCCTCCACTTTAAAGCAGACACTAGTGAGAGGTGCTTCAGGAACAGGGCTCCTATCTGTGTCTCTAACCTCAGCCAGGGGCTTCCCAAAGAGACTGCATCCCTGCTTGCCCTGCTTACCGCTTGCTTCGTCCTTGCTCTGCCCTTAATCCTCTTAGCAGCATGGTCAGGCAGGAAGGTGGAAGAGCTGGGATGTCCCTCCAGCCCGCCAGTGCCCTGTGCAGTTTGCTCTGCAGCAGTGGCACAGGCCAGACTACTAAGTCTGTTGAGAGCATGGGGCTCGACTGCATGTTGCAGACGTTGTTAGTCCAAGCAAGGCCCTTGTGATGCTCACTGCTCCAGCAGTATCCCACTGAGCTATTGTGCAGGGTCCCTGAAGCACAGCTGGTTCTGGTGATGCCCAGAATCATATGTCTGACTGCTGCTGCCGTTCTGCTATGGCAGCATTTGGGACATGCTTTGCCACCCTGAAAAGATCTAGCAGAGCATGGAGGTGGGCAGAAAATGCTCCCTTTGCCATTCCTTACGCTATGCATGCCTTGTCTAGGTCAGAAAGGGCTCTCTGAGTACCTCATCCTTCATCTGAAGTAGGTAGAGATGATCCAGGGATGAGAAAGAAAGGTGACTGGAAGGCTAGATGTCACAGACTGCAAGGAAAGAATGGAGAGCACTAGAAGACCAAGCAGAGACTCAGTAAAGGCCTCATTGAACATCTTCAGCAATCCAAGTGTGGCATTTACTCCTAGACACCTGCTGGGATGTAAGGCAGGGTAGTGATCTGACAGAAATTTTCTCTGCTGCAGCTGAGCAACAGTAGCATAATTGCTGGTTCAGATTTAATGAAGTCAATTGTGCAACGCCTGCTGCATTGCCCAGTACTGTGTGCCTCAGTACAGGAACAATAAAGCTAATTCCAGATCTCACTACAGTCCTAAGCCCTGAATCACGGGGGAGAGTAGGGAGGCACTCCCCAGGACACAGGCAGCCCTGCAAGCCAAGCCCCAACCTGCGAGGCTAAAAGGGGCTGTTGGACAAGTAGGAACAAGCTCTTTCTCAGGCACAGGAGGCCTTGGGTGAGCAGCCTGCCTGCTCAGAGCCAGCTGCCCTAGCTGCCAGTGTCACCTGCCTTTCTTCATGTCCTGGCAAAGGCAGCTACCCATCCACTGGAGCAAAATAAAACCTCAGCTGTCTAACTGCAGTCACTTCATGTCAAGAACTCTGAGCATGCCTGGTGTGAGCAACCTGCCTCCAGCCAGGTGACAGAGGGACTGAGCCTGCTGAGGTGTCCCCATGTTCTCAGGGAATACTGGTGTGCAGTGCTGATGGTCTTCTCTGGAGGTGCCAGCGACGTTTTTCCTCTTCTCCATCAGCTCTCAGAGCTGGTGATGGCACAAGCAGTGCAGGAATATCTGGAAATAGAAGTGCAATGAATTCTGCAAGGTTGTGTGATGGTAGGAACTCCTGGAGGGACATGGGCGATGCCATAAGGCTGAAGGGGCTCTCAGTACTCCAGACAGAAGTGTAGACATGGTGATGTCTTCACACCCAGCCCCTTAGGCCTTCCTGTCTAACAAGTCCTCAGAATTGCAACAAAGCTGTGGTCAGGTCTGTCGCGATTCCAAAGACGTACCTGTGAGCTGGCAATGATGGGGCAAAGAAGTAGCCATCACTTCCCCTGCTCCCAGGAGCTCATGCCTTGCCTATGAGACTGCAGCTGAGCCCCTGGCAGCAGAGGGAACACGGTGGATTTACATGGGGCAGCTCTGCAGGTGCAATCACTCCTTCAATGTAGATAAACCATGGCCAGGTGGGCCAGTCCTGCACCCACTGGGAAAGGGAACAATTCCTGTCACAGAAGCTTATTGACAATGGCCCTGCTGTGCCCTGGCCTTTGGAGAGCAGTTGAGCTTGTGGCTGGAGGGATGTCTGCAAGGTGTTTTGTTTTACACTGAAGTGTGTTGTATAATAATGCAAACAGCTTAGTGGCCCCAGGGCAAGCCAAGAGCAGAGCTGGGCCCGGAGAAAGTAGCCTGGAGTCTTGGGAATTGCTGTAGAGTTGTTAAAAGTAGAAAGGAGGTGCTGGCAGCTGGCCAAGCACTGTTGGATGTCAGAAGGAAACAGTTAATGTGACAAAAGATTAATTCAATAACTCATCTGGGTAATGGCTCCCACAGTGCTCCTGCCCAGAGCTGTTAGCGTGCAGAGTGGGACATTGTGAAACAAGGGCTGTCCTCCCTTGCTCCTCCCAAGAGCCTGGCTGCTGGGAGCCAGTGGCCTCAAGTCTCTGGGCTGAGACCTTGAGTTCAGTGGGCATCTTTAGGATGCCTGGCTCAAACATATATCTGAGAGCTTCCTAGCAGAGTTAAGTCAGATGATGAGAGACTGTGCATGTGAAATAACAGCGATTTGGCAGAATTTCCCTGTTGCAAGGTCTCAGGAGCCCCAGTCTGCTGAACTTGCATGCTTAATGTGTCCCTTCTCATTAGGACAAGCCATCTCCAGACACCCTAAGCCCAACTAGGGCTGCTGTACCCTTCCCTACGATGGTGTGGCCAAGGCAGTGCAGCTCTCATTCTGCCATTTAATAGCCTGGCACTGGACACATTCTGCAGAGCTTTACCAACCTCCCAGGTAGGAGGCTGCAGAGTCTGGCAAGACCCAGGCACTCCCACATATGTTGGAGCACCCTCAGCATCCTTCTTAGGTGCTGATTAACATGGAAGACCCCACTGCCAAAAAAGCCTGGTTTCAAATACTGGCATGACAGGTCTGCTCAGGAAAAAGGCAGGGATGTAACCAGCTTGCCAGGAGGAGGGTGTGGTGCCTGGTGAGGAAGCCTGGGAAACCCAAGTGCTGGCTGGCAACAGTGAATCATCAGCAAAGAGCTGCTGGGCTTCTACAGGGCTTCCTGCCAGGCACTGCTGGTTTTGGTGGTTTGATCAATGGTCCTGAAATGAATCCCAGACTACTGCTGTGTAGTAGTTTGAAAATAAACCAGTGAGAGATCGCAAGTCAGAATTATAATTTAATAGGAAAATTAAAATAAATGCAGTAGTTCAAGAACACTGACAGAGTCATGATAGAACCTGACACCCTCCTGGTCAGGGTGGTGGTAGCAGTCCAGATGAAGTAGTACAGTTGAAGCCCTGATCCTGTAGAAGGGTCTGGTCTTCACCTGAAGGTCAAGTAATGTAGCTCTTGTCCTCTAGGAGTCCCATAGGTGCTGATGCTGTACCAAACCCTGAATTATATCCAGGTGGGAATGCCTGGCTCCTCCCCCTGGGCGGAGCATCTCACAATGGGTTGATGTAATTCTATGATTCATACGTGGGTCCTTGATTTCCCATCAAACAGAGATAGCTCCTGGAGGGAGTTATCAGGGATGAGTCGTAGTAGGAGATAACGAACACTGCCCCACCTGCTTTAACAGATTGTGAATATGATAACAGAATATATGCTTTTGGTTACATCTTACATTGTAACATAGGACACGCTGATAAAGTGTGAGGGTGGTGAGAGGATGTAACGACTTATAAGTGACAAGACTGCCCCTTCCTAAAATTCTCAAATTAATTACTTCAAGCTAATTTTGCTGCAATGTGGCTTTTTAATCAGGCAATTCTTAACCAGCCCGACATTTAATTGTCCTTTCCAACAGTTACTACCCTACCAAGCTTAGCATTACCCCAATTTTTTCTAAGTAAACATTTCTTACCACGGTGGGCCTTGCACCCAGCCCCTGGGGTTCTCTGTTGCAGAGGCCTTCAGCAGTACAGCCGACAAGCACACCTTTGCTATTGATGCCTCTGGTGCAAAACAGGGTGGCTTGGCATGCCAAGATAAATATTCAGGAGCAACACAAAAAGTAGATCTGGAAACATTGTCGGCAGCAGCTATGAGCTTCTTTCTTCTGTGGACACAGAAAATCGATTGTTCCATCCTTCTTCCCAGCACTGTTGTGATTTATGCAAATGCTGTTATCATTATCTCCTTCCAGCTTCCAAGTGAGAATGTCATACCTGTTGTATTGATCTCAATCAGCCAGACATGTAATTGTGCTGAAGGTGATGACACGTTTGTAAAGGAATATCTTCCTTACCTGAGACAAGGATATCAGTAGTAAATGCATTTTTCAGTATTTAATTCTCTGCTGATAGACTAAAAATTAATTATTCTGTTATTTCTTTCTGGTACTATCAGTAATCTAGAGTTTTCTGGGTCAACCAGTTTATTTTCTTTATGACCAGAGTGATTTGTGTTCTTCAGTCCTTTGGGATTACCCCAGTTTTCCTAGCTCTTAAAAATTGCCATCAGTAAGATGCCAGCAGCTCAGTAAGACCCTCAGTTAGGCCCACTAATACTCTCAGTGTGGGCCCGATGAACTGCAAATGTCGATTTTAGCAGGTAATGCGTTACACGCTGGTTTGTTACAGAGGGCATCCAAACTGCAGTCTTCTCTTTGCACACACAGCACTCCACAGCACTCACTCTCCAAGATTCCACTCTTGCACTGGTATTTAGGCACGGAGGGCCGATGGAAAACCACAGAAGGCTGCCTCCTGGCATTCTTTTTTCCTTTTTTTCCTTCTCATGCAAATCTCTTTGCTTCATCTCCTTTTGTATTTGTCCCTGCTTGGCTCATTGTTTGCCTTTGAGCCTAGCCGAAGACAATGGGATGGGCCAAGGCTGGGCAAGTACCGGGAGGGCATGGTGAGGACCAGAGAGCCTGTGACCCTAATCCTACCAGGTACTGCAGAAAATCCTGGCCAAGACAGATGAACACAAGGGTGGTGGAGCTTGGGAGAGTGTGGGCATGGACATGTTGGTGTGCATGAACAAAATCAGGTTTTGCTTCACAATAGAATTCCTTCCTGTCCAGCGTAAACTGCAGCTTCTGCTCCCCTCCCCCGCTGGAGGTTTCCCTAGCCTATGGAGGGGGTGTGTGATATCAGTCTATTAATTATCTTCCATCTCCCTTCCCTTGGGATCTGATCCAGACCATGCAGCTCCCAGCTTCCCTGTGGATGAGTTTGGGGTGTTCTGCTCCTGTGCACTACAGGGTTATCCAGCTCAACCTGTCACCAACCACATGCCAGGGATGGGGGCAAAACCCTGCTGCTGTCAGGCACAGCTATTCCCTGGGCCTGTGTGCCTGCTCATCATGGATAACCTATTTAGTCATGGGCTTCTGCCACCTCTGCCAGCCTCTGACTCCGTTGATTTAAAATCTGCAAGCACCTCAGTTTTGCCTGGGTTTTGGCTGGGGCAGCAGCAGCAGCCCCATTGTCAGTGTAGGCAAGCATCCCTGCAAGGCAGAGCCTGGGACACACAGCCTGGGTCTGTCACATTGCTAAATCTGGCTCAAAGTCATCGCCCTGCTTGAACAAAAGTCACCCTGACTTTGCTGTTTCTCATTTCTCTGTTCTGCTATGCAAACTAAAAGCAACTGCATGACTTTCCCTCCCTGGATTCTTCTCAGTCTCTAGAAGGTACAATTCTAGAACAGCCAGCTGAGAACAGAGTAGACAAGAAAGAGATGGGCAGGTGATTGAGAGCATGGCCACCAAGGCAAACATAAGGACCATCAAAAACATGAAGGTGTGAAGAAATTAGCTGTGCAGGGAAGTCAGGGAGGGTGGACAGGGCTGTTTGGATGAGACAGCAGGACTGTGAGTAAAAGAACCACTGTGGATTTTAAAAGTGGGGTTGCCACTCAAGTGATGTCTTCACCAGCCCCCTGCACATGGGGGTCCCCACCCTGGTGCAGCCCTTTCAGGGGTGAGCAGACCTTGGAGCTCTCACTGACCCCTTTTCTGGGGGCTGCACCAGAGCTGTAGCCATGCCCAGAGGTGGCCATCTGTCCTAGAAGCAGGAAGCCAGAGGAAGGTGGCCCAGAAATGCTCAAACCTTCTCACTCCATCCTTGTGGCTTTGGTTCCTGCTCCTCCCCTGCTGCAGCTCTGCTTCAGGGAACAGGGACGTTCCTTAGGGAGTGGGGGGAAGAGGAAGGGAGTCAGTTGCACGTGATGAGGGGAGCAGAAGGCACACAACTTGCTGAGTACTTCACTCACATCTCAGAAATTGCCAAGAACACAATTTTTCAGTACATAATTGCCAGTTTTGTTGAGGTTGTGAAAGGGCTTGTGTTTTTTTGTGGAAATCAAAAGCTGAAATGCTGTGCAGTGCTGAAAAAAAAAATCTCTTAATTTGTGGTTTGCATAATAATATAGCATGGGTTTATGATGCAATTCTGTTGGCTTCCTGAGATATTGGGTAACTAGGATAAAAACATTTGGTCCTTTGGGGTTCTGCTTTGCTCACCCAAAACATCTTTTCTCAAAGTAAAAAAAGCCTCAAGAGTATTTCATGAGCATTTTTGACACCCTGGAAAGCTGAAAACAAGCTTGCAACACAGCAATCCCCAGAATTTGTTAAGAAATAAGGGTCTTCTTGAGACATGCTCAAGATGCCTGTGCTTGATTCGAAGCTGATATGAGCCAGGTTGGTGCACCAGGACTTCAGGCAGAGACCTAGGAGGAAAGGGCAGGTAAAGAGGGCAGGGTGCTGCAGCTGAAGATGTGAGGCACCAGTGGGTGATGGGCTGCTTTTATTTGACTGCTTCCAGGTTTGAGTAGGAGAGCGACTGTGGTAGGTCTGGGTCGAGGTGTGGTTGATACCACATCTTCTCTCCTACCAGTGCAGTGGTGGGCTACTGCTCAACTCTTCACTGCCTCCCCTGAGAATACTGGGGCGGTGTCAGTCCTACTCACTCCATATCCTGATCTCAAGGGTGAGGGAAACTTTTGCTATGAAGGCATCAGCAATGTGCTCCCCTGGCTCCAGATTCACAGCCAGCATGCGGACTTCTTTCCAATCCCAGCATAGAGGCCTCCCCACCAGTGCGCACAGAGGGAACTGAGACCTATCATCTCGGGGGCCTCCTTGTCCCCACATGAGCTGCAAAAGACAGGGAAAGCAAGGTGCCAAGACTCGGCTAGGTTCTAGTGGCACCTCCTCACCCGCTCCGCAGCAGGACAGGATTCCTGTGAAGCAGCCTGTGGCTCCACCTAGTGCCCATGGCAGCTCTGCACCCATTGCTGGGTAGACAGGCCAAATCAGAGCCCTTGGCAGCCGGGGAAGATGCCCCAGCTGGACACAGACTCCGGGGAACCCCTCCATGCTGGTGGGCAAACAGGTACAGGAGAACAGTGCTGCAATGGCATCCAGGAAAAAAAAAAAAAAACCAGTGGCATGAAATACTCCAAGCCGTTGCTCAAGGAAATCATCAAGTTGCTATCTGATGGCAGGGGACAGGGCTCCCATCCCTTCAAGAGAGAAACGCCTTTGGCACACGAGATGATGCCCTTGGCATTTCATCCACCCCAAGTGCACGATTCATGGCTGGGGAGGGCTCTTCTCGGGGATATCTGTCCTGAGACTTGTCTCTGAGGAGGGCTGGGAATGGCCTGTCTCACACTCAGGCCTCCCATTCTGCCAGGCTTCCCAGCTAGGGATTTATGGGAGGTGAGGAAGATATTCAAACTGTGGTGTAGGTTTGGCAATGGATCCAAAAAGCTCTCACCTTGCAGAGAGAACAAGCTCCCTCCTTCTCCCATCCAGATAGCAAGAGGGAATCATAGATCTCCGGGGCCAGGACACGTTCACAGGTGCAAATGAGCGAGACTGCCCAGGACCCTGACAGTGAGCACAGCCCCTGTGCAGGAGCTGTACAGGCAGGAGCCATGCAGAACAGTCAACACAGCTCTTAGTGCAAGGTCCCGGTTCTCCGGGGGCCTGGGCACACTGGTGCTCGAGGTGGCCTGCAGCTCCCGGCTGCCAGTGCCACAGTGGTGCCACAGTGGTGCCACAGTGGTGCCACAGTGGTGCCAGGCGTTCCGGGCTCCTGGCAAGGACCTGTGCCCGCCAGCCCGGCAAGCTGCGCCCCGTCACGTCCCCCGCCCCGACAAAGCGCTGAGTCACCTCAGCCGTCCCCCCCGGCCGGCTCCTCCCTCCCGGCGGGACCGGCCGGGCAGCTGACTCGGCGGGAAGCCAGCAGCACGCGGCTCCGGGGGCCGCCCCGGGGCTGCAGCCGTGCCCCGGTGCGGTGCGCTGTCAGCACCCGCACCAGCGGGACAGGTCGGTGCCACCCCATCCGCACCTTGCTGTCGCTGTCCGGGGCCCACCTGGGGGCGGAACAGCCGGCGCGGGGACGGAGACTGCGCTGAGGACAGGAGCGCGGCTGAGGCGGAGGCTGAGAAGGGGCCGGTCAGCGGAGCAGCCGCTCTCCGCGGTCACACACGCCCACTCACGACGCCACCCGGCCACCAGAGAGGGCGTGACGTCAGGGGCCGCGGTTGGCTGCGCCCGCCGCCCGTCACGCAGCGGAGCCGCCTCCAGGCCGGCGGTGGCCCGGCCGCGGGGGACGCGCGACACCGGCCGCGGGCGGCCCGGACGGGCGGGGAGGGCTCAGCGGCGGCCTCAGGTGGGCACCGGGGCGGGGCTGGGCAGGACGGGACGGGACGGAGGGAGCGGGGCGCAAGGGTTCATCGGAGAGCGGCCGCCCGTGGCGCACGGGGGGAGCGGGGCCGATGGCGGTCCCTCGCCGTGCTGCCACCACCACCCCTCCCGGTGCCCCAGATCCGTTGGCCGCAGCCCAGGGCCGCCCGCCGGTGGCGGCGGGGCGGGGTGCGGAAACTTCCAGCAGCAGCTGGTGGCCCCAGGAGCGCCGTGTTTACGGCTGGGCCGGGGGGCGGTCCCAGTGCCGCCGTACTGGTGCCGGTGCCAGCGACAGTACCGCCCTCCTGTCAGCTGGGACTCACGGGCCGGGGGCGAGTACCAGGGCCGGGACGGTACCCCGGGGGGTCGCGGGGGGCTGCGGCGGCCGCATTCTGCTCCTGTTCCCCGCCCGGAGCGGGTCGGCCGATGGAAGTGTCCCGGCGTGCCCGGGGACTGGGAGGGTCCCCGCTGAGCCCTTAATCCGCTCCAACCGCTAAGCACATTAGCGGGCTTCGCCCTCCCGCTGCCCCCCCGCCCCGCGACTCAGCCCCCCGCGGGAGGCGGGCAGGGAGCGGCGCCGGGAGCGGGCCCCCTTTCCCCTGCCGGGGCAAGTCGGGGTGACGCCGGCGGGACGGCGGTGCGTCAGCAGCAAAGGGTCCCCCCGGCTGGGGCTGTAGGTGCTCCCAGGTGGCCGAGGTGCGGGCAGGGTGCTGGGAAGCTGGGCATGGCGTGGCACCGAGCTGCTCTCGGGAGGCAGTGGGGTGGTCGGGGCTCTGGAGGGGGTAGGTAGCCCACCCTTGCTGTCCCACACCCGGCATTACCAGGCTGTGCCTGTGGACCCCTGACTTTGCCTTCTCCCCCTGCAGTGACGCCGTGGGACAGCTCACGTCATGGTTGACTACTATGAAGCGCTGGGGGTGAGCCGCAATGCCACTGCTGAGGACATTAAGAAGGCGTAAGTGCATGGCAGTTTGCCTCTGCCTGCAGGGCAGAGACCCCCAAGCCACCCCCACCTGGTGCCAGCGAGGCAGGGGCTCTGTTTGGGGCCAGTGGGGACAGGGCCCAGCTCCAGAGGTGACAATTCAGCCTTTGTTTCCTTTGTATGGACGACAGAGCAGGGTTGGGCCTTGCTGGTGTGCAAAGGCATCTTCTGGTGGGGTTTGGTCCCTTTGTCCCTGCTGTCAGCCTGGGGCTGGAGGCGAGTCTTGCTGGCATTTGGAGGCTTCTGCCAGAGGGTTCAGGGATGGCAGATGGTTGAGGCACAGGGACTCTGCTGGCATCAAAGTCAGGGGACTGGAACTCACAGGGTGAAGAGCAGCATGTCCCCTTTTAGGGATGAGGACCCTGTGGGCAGGTTGGTGCTGTGCCCCAGACACTATCAGGGAGCTGACAGAGCCTCCGTAGTCTCTGCAACCCCTGCCTGGTGCCCTGCTGAGGTGCTGCTGCTCTCACTGGGGTGAGGCATTACCTGAGGGGAATGCCAGCGGATTGCTGGCTTGCCAGCAGGTGGCAGAAGTCCGTGTGGGGGGGCTTCCCAAGAGTGAGTGGGAGAAGCTGGGAAGCATGAGTTAACCCTAGCTAGCTGGAAGGGGGGAGGAAAGGGCTGCTGCTGCTCTGCCAGCCCCAGGGGGCCCCTAGCTACCCCTGGTCCATGCATGCTCATGGTTGAGCCCATGAAGGCTCCAGAACAAACCTGTGAGCATTGTCCAGAGCCATCAATGAGGGCAGCTGAGGTGGGCACACGTTACACTTCTGTGGTCGTGCTGCAATTCTGGGGTCATTTCTGTTTTGTTTGTTCTGTCTGTGTGTGTTGGTGTGTATATGCATAAATATGTATATATCTCTGTGTTTGTGTGTGTATGTATGAAAAGAGATACTCTTCTCAGGAGGCAGAACTAGTCCAGGAAGCTCCTGTTGGTGCCTGAGGCTGTAGGTGGCTGGCTGAAGTGGGCTTGTGGTGCCCCTGCCCACAGGCTGGGAGGTGCATGCTCAGATGGGGGTTGCTGGTCCAAGAACCCACAGGCTGCTGCATGCCCATCACTCCCCCTCTGTGCAGGTACAGGAAGGCTGCGCTGAAATGGCACCCTGATAAAAACCCAGACAACAAGGAGTATGCTGAGCAGAGGTTCAAGGAGATCGCTGAGGCATACGAAGTGCTATCAGACAGTAAGAGGCCACAGTGATGGCGCGTGTGTGTGCGCGTGTGTCTGCCCTTGGGACTGCTCACACTGGGGTGTCCTGCTTCTGGGCTCACTCAGGTTGCATCCCTGGCTGTCCCCCAGAGGCAGTGTGTCCCTACAGCTTTACCATACAGCTTGTGGGGCTTGGTTACTTCCTTGCATGTCTCCCGAAACAGTCCTTGGGAGAGATGCTGAGCTATTGGCCTCCACAGTGGGATCTCCCCAAATGGGCTGAAGCTTTTTGCATTCTTGCTTAGTGATCTTAGTTGGGTTTGGGTGCAGTGCCAGGGCAGCGGGGGCTTGTGCCAACCCCCTCCTCTTGCTCCCTGCTGTTCTGCACCTCCCTTTGTTGGGAGAAGTGTCAGTTCTCCTGCCCCTGCCTGGCAGCCAGCTTCCCCGAAGCCCCCTTTGTTCTTCCAGAGCAGAAGCGCGATGTCTACGACCGCTATGGCAAGGATGGACTCATGGGAGCAGGTGAGTAGGGCCATGGGGGTTTGTGTAGCTCTGGGCACATTCCTGTTTGTAGACCCAATTGTGGGTCAGTGCCACCAAGGCGCCCACCCTTCAGGGGAGTTGTCACCCAGGGCTCCATTTAACACTGAGTGTCTTCTCTCCAGCAGGGCCAGGGGGCTCCAGAGCCAGTGCTGGGGCCCCCGAATTCACCTTCACCTTCCGCAGTGCTCATGACGTCTTCCGGGAGTTCTTTGGCGGGCGAGACCCCTTTGCTGAATTCTTTGGTGTGTGAGGGGCAGGGGAGGCTGGCTCTTGGGCATCTCTCTGTCTGTGGCTGAGCTTAGGGACAGAGCTGATGGCTGGCCCTGGCAGAGGGTCCCCACATCCTTGCCCTGCTTCTGGTTCACCAAGATGATGGGGTAATGCTGATGAGGGGGTCTCTGACTTTCAGATGACGTGCTGCCCTTCTCTGAGCTGCGAGGACCTGGATCCCGGCACCATGGGGGAGGCCATTTCTTTTCCCCCTTCCCAGGATCCTCAGGTAGGAGGCGCTGCCATTCCTCCCAGCAGGGGAGTCCTAGAACGCCAGGTTCCCCTTTGCAGAGTCTGTTCCCTGTCCTCCTCTTGCCACCCACCCTGGCACCTACCTTGTTGCTCTCTTCTCTAGATTTCTTCACCTCATCCTTCAGCTCCGGTGCAGATGCAGGACTGGGCTTCCGCTCTGTTTCCACCTCCACCACCTTTGTTAACGGCAGGCGCATCACCACCAAGAGGTGAGGGCGGTGCCAGCCCACCTTGCTCCCACAGACTTCCCTCCATCAGCAGGCCTTAGACCCTGCAGCTTCTCACTATGGTGCACTGTCTGCATGACCCTTGACTGTCCATCTGTTTGTCTGTCTGTCTGCAGGATTGTTGAGAACGGGCGGGAGCGGGTAGAAGTGGAGGAGGATGGGGAGCTGAAGTCAATCCACATCGATGGTGAGAAGTGGCATTGCAGACTGTTTTTGAGGTCTGCGCCATTTCCCTTTGCGGTATCTGGGAGCTGCAGCATCCAGGCTTTGTTTTGGACTGAGCCTTGGTTGGCCCTGGTTTGGAGCTCTGCTCTGAAGGACTGGTGGGGTGGATTGGAGTTGCCAGGGCCCCACACCACTTCTGGGGAGCTGGAGCGGGTGAGTCCTCCAACCCCTGCTCCTGTCCCCACAGGTGTTCCTGATGACATGGCGCTGGGCCTGGAGCTGAGCCGGCGGGAGCAGCAAGCCTTCCCCAGGCCACGGCCCCCCTCCCCACCAGCACCGGCCCCACACCAGACCTCAAGCTCCTCACCTGTCTGCCTCTACACAGACAGCGAAGATGAGGATGAGGACTTGCAGCTGGCCATGGCCTACAGCCTCTCTGAGATGGAAGCTGCGGGGCACCACCAAGCAGGTGGGCACAGCCCCGGCTCCCCGCCGGCACCGGGGGGCAGCCACAGCAGCCCGTCCTCCACCTGCAGAACCCGTGGTGCCCAGGGGAGGCTGGAGCAGGAGCCACTGGGGGCCAGCAGTCCTGCTACGGTGGGGCAAGAACATGCCCCCAGAGGGAAGCTGTGGCACTGCCCCCTACTCTGAGCATGGGGCTGGGGTTGTGCCTCTCTCCCTGGGGCAGGGAGAGGAAAGCAGGGGTGGAGTCTCACTGCCTGGAACTTGGCTCCTGCCTCCCCTAGCAAGGTGGGGGGTCTCTTCTGCCCTGCCTCCTTGCTCAGGTGAGTGGCTGGCTAGTGGCGTCCCAGAGTTGGAGGCTCCCAGGCTTGGAGGTAGTGGCTTGAAGAGGAGCCCCCTTGATGGGGTCCCAGGAAGAGGGGCAGCTCCCTGCCCTGGCTCCTGGAAGCATGGGGTGCCCATGGGCAGGCATGCCCTGGCTGTGCCTGCCCTTCTCTCCCTGCCTGCCCTGCAGGTAGGCAGGGTCTCCAGCAGGTGCCTCCCTGGCTGCAGCCTGCCCCTGCCCAGGCTGCAGGGAGTGCTGAGTTGAGCTCTCCTCCTGGCAAGGAGGGCTGTGCACATAGCCTCTGCTTGGTGCCTTGTGTCTTCCCTCTGGATGCTGTCGCTTTTGCCTGTACTCCCTCCTCCTCTGTCTCCTTGCAGACTCTGCCTGGTCACCCCCTTCCCCTATGCCTTGCACACCCTCCAGGGCACTATCCCTCGCTTCCCACAGCAGCAGTGACCCTCAGTGATGTTCACAAGTGTTTCTGCCCTTTCCATTGCTCGTAGTTCTGCCTTGGCTCTCGTCATCCTCCTCCTGGGGCCTTCCTCCCTCCATCCCTGCCCCTCCCCAGCCCTGGGCCAAGGAGGATTTCACAGGTGCTGTTGTGTACCCCCCTCCGCTTGTCTCCCCAGGTGTGTTCTGAGGCTGCTGCGCCCGGGGACCGCGCACGCCCACTCGCCCACGGAGGCTCTCCCAACCAGGACTCCGCTTTCTCCCTGCACGGCCACTCCCTGCCACCCCCTTCCCCCAGCACCCTCTGGCTCCATGGGATGCGGTGAGGGGGGCATGCCAGGGCTTATGGCCAAGCAGTACCTGGGCCTGGGGGGAGATACCCTGGGCACCACAGGGAGGGTGGTGATGGGGGTTGCTGTAGATTAGGCTGCTGGGGGGTGCTGGCTGTAGGCAGTGAGGGGCAGCATGGCTGGGCTCAGCCAGCAGGGCTGGGCTCTGCCCCCCTCCTCGCTGTAGCCCCCCCTCTCTGAGCCCCTCTGAGCTGTCAATAAACCTGTTTGCAGTAACTTCTGCCTGTGTGGTCTTTCTGAGCTGGGGATGCAGGGTTCTCATCTTTGCCTGCAGGTGAGCTGTACGTGTCTGGCAGTTGTGGAGTGCCGGGATAGAGATGGACAAACATGGCATTTCCTTCCTGTGCCATCCCAATACACAGTCAGAGGCCAGGCCTGGCTGCAGCTGCACGAACGTGACACAAGAACTTTATTCACATCAAGATACAAAATTATAGTTCTCTAGAAATTTTTCTTCTGCTCGAGTGACTAGGAAGGGAGCACACAAAGGGGACCTGGAGTAGGGCTGGGCCAGGCCCCCCTGTACCCCATGCTCCCCCCAACTGTGGAGGACCCCTGCCCCTGCATCTACCCCGCCACATGGGGACAGGAAGAGAGCTAACACAGAACGGACAGGGTGGGGAGCCCCCCTGCCAGCTCACAGCAGCACCACCTGGTGTCCTTCTCCACAGGGTTTAGGGGCCACAAGCTCTGTCCCCTCTGTGGTGGCAGTGGGTGTGATGAGGTTCCTGTACGCAGAGGGCCTGAGGTCGATGTCCTTAGGGAGATGGGAAGAGAGGCCTGGGGGGCAGGGGGAACAGAGCCAGAAGCACAGACACCATTTTATAGGGAGAGCAGCCCCAGAGGCAGTTAAGGAGAGTGCGAAGCGCAGGGCAGGGAGCAAACAAGAGGGGGAGGGAGGGCTCCTCGCCATCACTGCGGCAGCGCCTTCAGGATGGCGTTCACTTCCTCGGCCACAGCCGTCAGTGCGAACTCAAACTGGTCCTGTGGGAGCACAGCAAGGGGCATGGTGGTCCCTGCCAGCCCAGCCCCAGGGGCTATGCATGCTTATGTGGAGGGAGAGGATCCCAGTTTGGGCATACCTTGGTCTGCACCATACCAGGCCGCTGGTCTCGGATGTGCTCCAGCGTAGCAGCTATGTCTATCTCCTTCACCCCTAGGGCAGAGGGAGAGAGGGGTGCTAGGAGGGGAGTTCACAGGCCAAGCTCATGGACAGGGCAGAAATGGTGCTTCTCTGCACCTACCTTTGGCCATTCGGTTCAGGACCATGTCGACAAGGATGTATGTCCCAGTCCTGCCTGCACCGTCACTGCAAAACACAGATGCTTGGTCCAGGGGAACTGCTTCCAGTGGGACTGGTCCTGGGCAGCAGGTCCCAGCCTTCAGTCACCCTCAAGCCCAAATGCCCCTCCATCCCCTGCAGTACCTGCAGTGCACGATAATAGGGCAGGAGCGACCCCGGTAGCACTTGTTCACCTTCCTGCAAGGATAAGAGGGAACAGATCAGTGCCCGGCTGTGCCAGGGTCAAGGCCGTGCTAAGTGTCCCTTGCTGTGCTCAGTGGGGCAGGGCAGCAGCACACCATGATATGGCCCTGGGGGTCTGGCTCATGGCTCCTCCTGCCTCCACAATGGTGCTGGACATGGGATGGGGACCACCAGTGGAAAGTGGCCGGGGCAGGGAGAGGAGTTCAGTTCCTCAGGTGCCCAGCCTGGGGAGGGGAGCAGTGGTAGGACCCCCAGGGAGCGGCTCTGGTCCGGTGGGGCGTGAAGCTGGGGGCCAGGCACCGGTGGGCCTCCTGGCATGCTCCATGCAGCAGGCACGGCTGCCAACGATCACTTTTGTGACTATGCAACTGGAGCCAGATTACTAGCTGCAAATCACAAAAATGACGCCGGCAGCTGCGAGAGAGAGACAGAGACAGACAGAGAGAGAGAGAGAGAGTGTGAGCTGGACTGAGAGGAGGGCGACATTCTCAGAGACCCCCCTGCTACCCTAGGATTGGTCCCTTGCCCTGCACAACCTAGGGACAGTGAGCAACCTGTGGCTGGCAAGAGCCCACCACCACCCAGGGACCTAAAGACCTGGGCAGGCAAGTCTCCTGGGAGCAGTCCCAGTCCTGCAGCCCTTGCCCTGGGCTAGCTGGGGATCCACCACTGGTTGTAGACAACTGGGAGCAATAAGTCACAGCCAGTTTAAGGCTGGCTGTGGGGGTTTCTTCTTGCACCCATGGCTATGGAAGGTGACAGTCAATGCTGCCCTCTATGCCAGCTCTGGAGAAGATCACTTTCCCAACCTCCCCATGAAGGCTGGAGAGCCCTGGCAACCTCAGCCAGAGGTTTCTTGCCTACCAAACTGTTGAGCCCCATCCCAAGTGGGCCAAAACCTGGCTCTTCTGCACCCTCCCATCCATGGCAGCTCCAAGTCCCTGCACCTGGTCCATGCCGTGGCCTCGACCCTCATCATATTGGCAGTGATGTACTTGCCCATCAGTCACCTGCATTTGGGATCACTGCTGGCTCCCCAAGGGCTGGCACAGTGCCAGGTGGGCGCTCACCTGCGGAAGTCAAGGAGGGGCCGGGTGGTGGTAGGGATGCCCTCGGCCGGCCAGCTGAGGAAGTGGAACTGTGTCAGGGTGCGGGTCTCCTGTGACTGCACATTTTTCAGGTAGAAGCTGCGCACCAGGAAATCCTCACACCAGATGTGCTCTGACACCAGGTTTACCTGCCCAAGTGAGGCAGACAGTGGGCATCAGCACCAGGTAAGGGGGCTGGGATCGGGGGACAGGGGCTGGAGGATACTCCATGCCCCAGGCTACCCAACACACTTGCCTCGTAGATGTGGTAAAGAGAAGAGCCTTCGTCTGGCCAGTAGCGGTCACACTGCTTGACACTGTCCTCAGCCAGGGGGCTCAGCATGACAATGACAGTGCAGCCATGCTCCCACACCATCTGTGGGCAAGGCAAGGGGGGTTTCACTGCTGGGGGACAGCCCAGGTGGGAGGGCAGTCAAGCCACTGTGACCCATTTTGTGGCCATCACACAAAGGGACCCCAATGGTCTGGCATAGCCACGAGACACTCACCTGCCAGAAGTCAGCAATAGTGTGGGACAGCGGCCCCTGCGTGGCAATGTACGCTGGCATTCGTGGGTCATGTTCAATCTGGAACAGGAAAGGGGCTATCAGACTTTACACTCTTCGGCCAGGGGTTGGTGACACTTGAAGGAGTAGGGGTGAACCCCAGGAGTGATGGGAAATTTGGGAAGAGAGATTCAGGTGCCCCCACCAGGAGGGAAATGGGATTTAACAATTGTTTGAGCAATGGGGTAGGCACAAAGCTCACATCTGTAGCCCTCAGGGATGTGACCTCAGTCCAGCTCTATCCCAGAGTGAAAACCTCACCTGGGTTGGGCACATCAAGGAGCAGGGTGGCAGGGCAGGAGCCCGCAGTGATCACTCACAATTGGACTGGCATTGATGAAGTCACTGCGGGATGGGTTGCTCTCGGCTTTCAGCTTGATCCGCACGTGATCATCTGGGGGAACAGGCCAGGAGACTTGGTGAGTGCCCAGAGCAGCTGTGGGCACACTAATGCTGCAACCAGCCATGGCCCTGAGCGTCTCCATGCCCCACACTCTGCTCTAGAAGGACAGCTTGTCCCTGGGGCTGGTCCCTGGGGCAGGGTGGCTGGGATGCTCACAGGGCACATAGTCGGGGTTGCGGTTCTTCTTCAGGTTGGTTTCGCTCTGGGCAATGGAGCAGATGCTGGGCTCAGCTTGGTAGGCACAGAGTGCCTGCCACTCCTTGGCCAGCCGGTCCCGGTTGCGGAGGTGGTCCTCCATATAGGCCTGGGGCAGAGGGATGGGGGTCAGCCCAGCAGCAGGGGGCCAGGTGGGGGGCTGGGGAGAGAGCTGGGGAGGGGACTGGGTAGGGGGCTGCCACCCCTCTGGGCTGGCTCACCAGGATCATGTGCCCTGTGGAGATGTCCATGTTGGACTGGACAGGCTCCTCGCACCAGGAGGGTGTGCTGCTGTGGGAGCTGGGACTGGGCTGAGGAGCGTCGCTGAACTGGGACGAGACACTGCTGACCCTCGAAGTCTCCGCTGGTGCCGCTGGTGCCTCAGTGCGGCCAAAGAGAGACTTGGCAGCCATGTGCTGGCGGCACAGCTCCTGGGGAAGCCCAGCAAGAGCTCTGTCCCTTGGCCACAGCGCTGCCATAGGGCAGCCCCATGCACCCCGAGCGATGCTGACACGTGGCAGTGACTCATCCTGTGGGGTCCCACATCCCACAGGGTCCTACCTGGTACTCAAAGGTGGTGTCGGCAGCACCCTCTGGCCCCAGGGCAGCCAGGCGCTCCTTCTCCCGCTGCTTGGCATGGCGCCGGAGGCAGAAGGCCGCAGACACTGTGATGGCAATGACGGCCACGCAAGCCAGTGCGATGAAGGTCAGCAGCACCGAGTGGAAGCTGTCCCCGAAACGGGATGGGTGTGAGTAGGCAGCAGCCTCATTTCTCTGGGGATCAAGCCAAGTAAGGGTTAGTTAGCATGGGGCTGGGGAGGGGCAGACACCTTATTCCGCTCCACATTTGGTGTTGCTGGGGTTTAAAACAGAGCAAGGGCTCTTTTTCCTTTTCCTGAGGGTGCTGATTCTCCAGAGGAGCTTGGCCAAGCCCAGGTAGCAGTGACTTCCTGCTTCCCTGCTTCCAGCACTGAGGGCTGCTGCCTGAGGCAGACCCAGCCTGGGCTGCCCTTCTACAGGAGGAGCAGTAGCCCCATAGAACTTTGGTTCCATGACCTCCTTCTGCCCAGCTGGAGATCAACAAAGGCTGAATTCAGCCCGAAGTGTTAATGGTGTAGGATAGGCAACAACAGTGCTGGGTGTGCTGCTCCCAGAGGACCTTCCCAACTGAGACTGGCTCTCCCCTGCAGCCCCTGCTCCACAGCAGGACACTGGGGGAGGCAGGGTGGGGAATATACCAACACTGCTGGTACCATCCCTGCTGTAGCAGCTAGGGGACAGGTCATCCCTGTTGCTCTCCTCAGTTAGGACACAGAGCAGCCCCTGCCAATTTGCAGGTAGTGTCTCTAGGGCTCCTTCCCTGTGGTTGTGGGAGACACCCCAATCCATGCCAGTCCCATGCTGTAACAGGATGTGGCACGGGCCTTGCTGGACAAGACCTTCCTTTCAATCCCATGACTGCCTAGGTCCAGCTGGGGCAGCACAACGATGCTGGGGCACCACCACTTCAAACACCCTGTGCCCAATGAGCTGCCAGAGGCCTGCATTACCTCATTGCCACAGCCTCCCATTGGCTACAAGCCTGCTGAGGTTACCGAGGGAACACTGCACCATCATCAACTACATCATCATCATCATTGCCTGGGGATGTCCCCAGCCTAGGAGTCCCCGCTGCCACCGGTCCCCCAGCTGGGCCAGTCCCAGCATCTGACTGCCATCAGGGTCCAGCCAGTCCTGCAGCCCAGGCACCCACCAGGCCCAGCATCTCCCAGCTCCCCAGGAGTAGGAGTAGCTCTGCAGCCCCTGGAGGTGTCAGAGGAGCTGGGGGGAAGAAGGGATTTCTCTCCCAAGGTCCGCCCAGGCCCCGCTGTCTCCCTGCCTCTCTACAGCCTTTATCCTCAAATCTTGCACCAGTTCCACCATGTTCAGAGCCAGAAGGGTATGAAGGAAAAGCATAAGCTGGTTAGAACAGGGAAGGTCGGTGCAGAAGGGGGCCTGCAAAGCTGCCTCAGCCTTCTCTGAGCTCCAGCTCTGATATCTCTCCCAGTTCCTGCCACCTGCCTCATCAAAAGGCATTGCCATAGTGACACTCTACATATTACTGATAGAGACTGGTTGCCTCAGTGGCCAGGCTACCCCTTCTTCATGGCCTCCTCCTCCTCCTCCAACGTTCCCCCTTCCTTCCTCCCCCCTCATGACTACAGCCACATGACAAGAAGTGGGAAATGGGGACACTAGGCTGGGGATGTGCTACACCATTTTTCCTCCTCAGGCTGCAGACACAGGAGCCAGGCTTAGTCCTTATCTCCAACCCCTGCTCCCCACCCCAGGAGACTGTTCCTGTGGCTCCCCAGAGGAGTACAGGGAGGGGTAACCCCTCTCAAAACAGATGGCTCCTGTTCCATCCCTCCCTTCAACTGCTTTGCCATTCTCTGGGGACATGATGGCATTTTGCCTGCCTAGCTATGGTTTCTGGGATGCTCTGGGAACATCCCAGTGCTGGAGTGCTGAGGCCACAGCTGAGATGGGGTCTGCAGGTTGGAGGGAGGCAAGGGTGAGGATGAGCCTTGAGGGATACAGCCTGCAGCCCTCCAGTCTCGGGAGGAAGAAAAGCCTTTGGGAGTCCCTCTCAGACCACCTTTAAACACTGCAGAGCTTTTGTTTAGAAAGAGCTGAGAGCCCTGGGAGCTCCGACAGCTGGGCAGGATTGTGCTGCCAGTCACTGGATGGACGCACAGGACTGGAGCAGTCTCCAACAGGAGTCCTCCAACACAGGACTGGAGTCTATCTCCAACACAGCATCCTAAACACTGCCCAGTCTCCTCTACTCTTCAGCTGCCCTACAGACCTGCAGGGAGAGCTCACTGACAAAGATCCTTGCGCCCCAGGGCTGGGGGCTCCTGGCTTGTACCCACTGGCAGCATCCCCACTCCCCTGCTGCTGGCCACCCCAGCCCCAAGGGACAGGATCCTTGCTCACTCCTACCTCTCCCACTCCTGTTTGCACAATCTTCAGGCCCAGCTCGTGCTCCAGCTCTCCCTTCACTTGCTCTGTGGATGGAGGAGATAGTGAGAAGCATGCTGCCCCTCCACACAAGAGACCCCCCCAGAAACAGAGCCAAGGGATAGCTCTGACAGCTGCCCACTTCAGCCCCCCAGTTCAGCCAATGGCAATGGGATGTATGGTATGAGCCCCCTCTTCCTGGTCCCTGGGAAGGGGCACCCCACAACTGGGATGAGAAGAGAGGAACAAGACCAGAGGGACACTGCTTAACTCACCAGTCTGGCTGGCCACATCTGCCAGTGAAAAGTTCTGAGGGTTCTGTCGGATGCGGAAGGTAAGTGCAGGACCCACAACGCTGCCAGGGAGAGGGGGAACACAGTGTGAGATCTGGAAATGCAGACTGCCCCTACCCACCCTCACCACAGCACAGTCTCTCCTGTCCCCCTGCCTAGGGGTGCTGAGCATGGCCATGGCTGAGGCAGCAGCACCCCATGGCCCCAGTCCCCTCACCTGATGTTGATGAAGCTGGCAGTGGAGAGGTGGAGGTGCTTGGCTAGGAGTTCCAGCAGCCGCACGCCAGCAGCCAGCCCCAGGGGCCTGTGGAGAAAGAGTCAGGAGGAGGAGGGGTGGCAGGGGCGAGGGGACAGCCTGTGCTGCCCACAGTCAGGGAACAGAGACAGGCAAGCTCAGGGAGTCTCAAGCACACAGCAAGAGCATGGTGTCAGGGTGGGCAGCAGGTGAGAGTGTGGTGATGTGTGGGGGTGAGCTGACCACCCCTTGCATACGAAGATGCACTGACACACTTGTGCATGCACACTCCCAGCCTCCCCTTCTGCAACAGTGAGCTCTGGCCTTGGTATGGGCTGATAAAGGAAGGCTTTGGGGTGGAGCAAGGGCTGTGGGTAGAGAAGGGATGAGGGGGAGGTGACCCCATGGAAATCCAACCCTACCAAAGACCCAAATAGGCTCAGTCAAGCATGTGAAGCTGTGACAGCTGTTGGTGGGTAGATACAGACCCTTCACACACACAGACCCCCTTGCCTGACCCCAAGTCTCACTTCTGGTCTGTGACGATGTAGCCATACTCGTCTGGTGGCCGCATGCCCTGCTGTGCCCCACCATCCTTCATCTCTGTGTAGCTCTTCTTCTCCACCACAATTTGCTTTCCAGGGCTGAGGGCATCTCCACTGTGTGCCTGCTGTGGCTCAGCCCGGGGAGCTGGTGAGGATGTTGCCCTGCCCTTCATTCCAACCCCTGGGGAGCTAATGGCTGGGATTTTGGAGGGTGGCACAGTGGAGGAAGGGAGTACTGGCTCCTCTCCATGCTGCATGTCTCCCTCCATCACCTGAAGGGAGGAAAAAGGAGAAGCTGGAATCTCAGAGGAGAGCCCTGGGGAACTACCTCCTCCCTCCCATCCCACCTTTGGCATGGCACCTCCTCCAGCATCACCCTGGTGCAAACCCACCCGTTTTGCTGTGGGCGCTTCAGGGCCAGCAACACCTGGAAAGGAGACACAGATCCTGCAGCACCCACCCCAAAAGGCAACACTCCCTACCCTGAAACAGGGCATGCTAGCACCTGCTGCTGCCAATCCCTGCCTGTCCCATTCCTGTGCCTGGCTCACCCGAGCTCTGGAGCAGCTGGAGGAGGGTGGACAGGCTGCTTAGCTGCTGGGGACTCAGCTCTGGCAGCCCCAGGCCATAGCTGGCCAGAAGGGAAGCCAGTCTCTTCAGGGCAGCATCTGCAAGAGGATGTAGCATCAGGTTGGATGCTCTGCATTTGCATGGAGACCAGGAGCCAGGGATGGAGCAGATGGGGCAGGTGGGGTTGCGGGTATGTGCTGTCTATGGGCATAAAGCCAAAGAGGAGGGAAAGTGTGAGCCATGAGGAGTGCAGCTGTGAGTACAGGATAGGGACAAGGGTTGGTGCCTGGCTGGAGAACAAGGTACCCGTCTGTGCAGAGGGTGGCTGGGCAGCCAGGGGTGCTTGGTGCTCCCTCTCCTCCATGTTTCTGTAGTCACCGGGGAGCCGCAAGCTGTGCTGAAGCCTGGCGCTGGCAGGGTCCGGGTGGCCAGCTTTCTCTCTGGGCAGGGAAAGTATGCCCAAGTCCTGGAAGAGATGCCCCCCATCCATTCCTGGCTGCCTGCCATAGGAGGGCACAGGGCCAGCCCCAAAAAGAGTCTGGGCAGGGACCCGGCCCAGCAGCGCGGAGGTCTCAGAGCTCTGCCTGGCTGAGCCGCTGGGATGCTGGTGAGCACCATCCTGATAGCCGAACTGCAACTGAAACACATGTCAAACCCCACAGGTCCCCTGTCATCCCACGGTGGAGGCAGGGCATACCCCAGCACCAGCAGAGAAGTGCTGGGAGTTCAAGCTCCCTGCCAATCTTTTCTGCCTAGGAGAAGGCGCTCACTCCCCAGTTTACCTTGTGATAGGAGTAGGGATTGAGTAGAGCCTCCTCATAGCCCAGCTGGGGTGGGGAGGGCAGCAGGACGTGCTCTAGGTACCTCTGCACCAGTGGGGAAAGCAGCAGTGGTGGGGGCTGCTCCAGATGCTGAGCTGCTGGTAGGCCGGGGTCAGGGGGCAGTAGGGCTCGCCGGGGCTCACTGCGGAGAGGAAGGAACCTCGAAGGCAAACAGCATTGGGGTGACTCACCCAGGTAAAGGGGAAGGTCCCTCCCCTAAACCCCATTTGTGGGGCCCTTGCTTCTCCATTGACTCTGCTCACAGGCTAGCAGCTGGCACCATCCTACCTGTCCCTGGCCACCGACTCCAGTGAGGGTGGTAAGCGGAGGCGGGGGATGCGCTCCATCTCCTGAGAGATCACATACTGAGTGATGCTGTCCTGCCACGAGAGCCCTGCCATGGGAAGGGGCTGTGAGACATGGAGGCAGCCTGGCAACCATGGTCGGAGTGCATGGGATGCTGTCCTGATATTCTGACCCTGTGTGCCATGGCCTGGGTTTGACCTCACTCCTCCCAGAGTCACCCTCCTCAGTACACCCTGACCCCCAGGCCAGCAGGACCTCAGACAGTCCTAGTGCCACTGGGAAATTCTACCTGACATCCCCCCATGCTCCCCCCTTCACCTTGTGCCATGAGATGTCGCAAGACATCCTGCAGACGCTGGAGCACAGGAGATGTAACCTGGAAGTAGGGTCTGTCCGGCACGGAGCCCACCTGGCACTGCCCAAACAGCCCATCTGCAAGAGAGGGGAGGCAGTGGGACTGGATGAAGAAACACCCCGATGTGAGGATCTCCGGGCACAGCCCCACCTTTCTCCTGCCGTGCCCCCCTGCACTGCACCCTAGGTTCCACTGCAAGTTATCCTGAACCCTTCACACCCACTTGGAAAGGGAGAGGGGATCCGCGCACCCTTGCTAGCCACTTACCCTGCACACACACCTCCTGCGGGGAGCACAGCCTCTGGTCAAACAGGCAGCCTGGGACAGACAGACAGACAGACAGGCCAGTCACCACAGCATCCAAGGGGTACTCCAATGGAATTTGCTCATCACCAGCTGCCTTGAGGACCCCTACGCTCCAGAAAAGCAGCACAGGGATGCAATGTGGTGATGGTGGGAGGGGATACAGCTTTGTAGCCCCAGGCAGAGGCTCGATGCCTGTTTTTTCTGCCCCTCAGAGGCAAGATGGGGGCTGCATAGAAACTATGCCCTTTGCTCTGGAGAGGGAAGGCCTGGAGTTTTTTGGGGTGTTGGGAGTTAGGAAGGTAAGACTGAGGCAGCAGACACCTGCAAAACCACATTTGTTGCCCTCCTACATGTGGTACTACGAGGAAGGGATGCAACCCAGTGACACCGGAATCCACTCTCCCTGCGAGGCGGACCCCAAAGCATGGATGTAGTGGTGTTGGAGGGGTGGGGTGTGTACCTCTCCAACCCCTTCGGGGGGCAGCACTTGGGCAGGGGGCGGGTTCCCCCTTCCTCTACCCCCCCCCCCGTCTCGGTCCAAGACCGTCAGCAGCGAGACGGCAGCAGGCGATGACTCAGCCCCGGATGGCAAGGAAGGAACGAGAAAACAACGGGGGGGAGGGGAGGGAGGGGCCCGTGGAGCCCGCCGCAGGGGAAGGGGGCTTGTGGGGATGAGGGTCCCCGAAAGCCCGGCACCGACGGGCCAGCGTCCCCCAGGGCGGAGGCCACGCAGGTGCAGGGCACAGGCCTCCACTGCCAGGGGAGACCCCAGGGACGGCGGCAGCGGGGGGCCGGGCCGGGGCGGCAGGGTCGGCGCTGTCCGCGGTGCTGAAACAGCGCAGCGCTCTCCCGCCGAGACGCCCCGCTCCGCCGGGAAGGGGCGGTGGCCCCTGCTCAGGGAGGCTCTCCCGGCCAGGACGGTGCTCGGCCGCAGCCGTCCCGGCACCCTTCCTTGCCTGCTCCCGGGGGCAGCGGGGCCCCCGCGGTATAGCCGGACCCGTCCCGGCACTCCCGGGCTGCTGGAGGACGAGGGGAGCAGCAGCCTCGGGCGCCCTGTAGTGAGTCAGCGGCGCCGGGGCCGTGCCGTGCCGTGCGGGGGGGCTGCAGCCCTGCTACCGGCAGCGACACCTGGGTCCCCGAGAGCCCCAAGCGCGGACCACACGGACTGAGCTGGAGAAGAGCAGGTGCACCGGCCCGGGCGGGCTGCACTTATGGGCGGAGGGCAGCTAAAGGGCGGCACGGTCACGGAGGAAGCCACGCTCAAGGCCGCTGCCCCGGGCTCCCCGTCCCTGCGGCAGCCCCAGGCACCGAGCAAGCACCGTTCGGCTCCCGTCCCGTAGCTGCCGGCTATCGGGCCCGGCGGGGCGGCAACTCTACAGCCGGCGGGGTGCCCCGGGATTAGCACACCCACCGGCCCGGCAGCCCCGGGAGAGGGGCGCCCGCGGCGCCAATGACGCACCCGCGGCGACGGTCCCGGGCCGCCCTCTCCCGCTATCCGACAGGGGCCAGACTCGCCGCTGCACGCCGTGACAGCACCTACAGCGGTGGCGACCGCACCGGCCGCGGAGCCCCGTGTCCCGCCACTCCCCGGGAATCTCCTCCCGGCTCCCGCGCTGCCCGGGGCAAAGCCGCCCTGCTCAGGGTCGCGGTCTCACCGTGTGCGGCGGTGGCGGCGGCGGCAGCGCCGTCACGCAGCTGCCCGCGGCCGGCCAGGAGGAGGAGGCAGAGGAGCGCCCGGAGGAGCCGCCGCCCCATGCTCCGCTCACGGCCGCACCA